>JAWWLV010000180.1:19994033-20065401 GCA_035041135.1 Platyrinchus mystaceus | reverse complement strand
GAGCATTCATGAAAAAAACATGTTAAAATAATTTTTAAAAAGGCTCTTTTATATTCTTCTAAACCTGGTAACACCTTCTTTGTACAACGCCATTGTTAGGCACAGTTTGGTGGAGTGAAAGGAAATCACTGATTGGGTTTTGTAACCCATGGGAGAAAGCAGGAAAGATGTTTGGTATACCAGAATTTTTATACTCCTTTCAGTTAAGGTGATTATTAAAGTTATGAAAGCGAAGGTTGTCTGAACAGTCTCTACCTATTTAGTAACAAAGGACGATTTCAGAGAGGTACTAATGGAGTAACTGCACAGAACTCTCACTTAACAAAGTCCAAAGCTGGTTCTTCAATCAAGAGTTTTTCTTAGAAATTTCAGTTAACTGTGAATTAGTTCAATTTCATTATAGTAACTGAAGGGAACCATTTTATGCTCAACTTGTGAATACTAAAAGTAATTTATAAGTTCTATAAGTTCTTGGATTTAAGAACAGCAATATATAAATTGCTGTTCAAATACATCAACCATGAGCTGCATCTTCCAGGACAAAGCCAGTATTTTGGCAGGCAAATGGTTAAATAGCCAACAGGGAAGGATTAGCCTGTTTCTGGCTCTTAAATTCCGTGCTCTTTTCAAATAAAGTAAAAAAACTGAAATGAAGAATTATATATGGGGTCAAAGAGTATTTGAATATCCATGTCAGACATGTGTGTATCATCTACTGATTTTATTTGTAACTGATCTCAAATCCATAATTCCCAAAACTCAGCCCACTTACAAAATCAGATATAGAAATCATACCCTAAGGGTCATGTGTTTTCAGCTTTCTAACTCTGAAGTTGGGTGTTCTTAGTTCTTCGAATGAAGAGAACTTTCTCTTTTCTTTACATGCTGCACAGCACGTTGGAACAGTCTTCGGGTAGTCACATGTATTGATTTAATGTGCAAAAGGGAAGGACCAGTTATGCTTGAAAAAAATTAAACTACCTTTGAAGCACATTTTTTTTCACTTATGTAGACAGTGTCTTTTCTGATGTTTTTATAAGCTTCGAGATTACAACAGAATCTACCATCAACCTAAGATTTCTTACAAAAGTATTTCAATATATATATATATATCTACCTCATAACGCTATAAATAAGACGGAGTTAAAATGGCAAAGAAAATTAATGTTCTAGTCTCGTGTCTTTGAGTTTATTTTTAGTTGGTTGAGATCGATGCCTCAAGAAAGTAGATTTAAACAATTTTTTATGAAATATAGGCTTTACTTTTTTTTTTTTTTGCTAGAGCTTTTACAACAGTTTGGAATTGAATTATGGTTGTATTTACTAGAACTTGTAGAATGAAGTTGTTCTAAAAGCCTGCAGCAAAGGAACATTTAGAAACAGTGTGAACCAAATTTCTAAATCAGTTAATGTGATGAGAAGGGTCATTGCTCAAAGTCACTTTAGTAATCTTATTAGAAGATGCTTTGAACATGAATAAAACACATTTCTAAATCCAAAGATGAAACGACTATTAAAAATGAAACTCATTTTTGAAAAATAAAAATCCGAGGTGTTGAAAAAACTGCAGACTTTCCTTTAAACATTGCAGTGACATGACTGCATTTTCAAAAAACTTCAAAGGCTTTAAATACTTAAGAAACCTCAAAATAGAAAGGGCTGTAATCTCACTTAGCTACTGCAGAAGAGTGAAATTATGTATTAGTCAGGGCTGCAAAGATTAATTTCTTTTAGTCAGTCTAATTTTAAATGGCAGTGTTTGACCCTGTCAGCTGATTCCTTTCTCTAAAAAGCAAAAGGTGTATGAGAAACATGAACAATTTAGCACCTTGCAGTGAGTCTCCTATGTCTACATGTTTACATTTTTATGTGTTTTTCATTAATACCAGACTAAGTCTGAGGGGTCTTAAATGTAAGAAATTCCCCACATGCCACATTAAAGACAGGTATTGGGGTAGGGTTTGTTTGTTTTTAATTAAAGGTATGTATTCCATATCCTCAGTTATACTGAAAAATAATTGGATCCTGAATCTAAATAGCAAAGAAGCATACATGGAAGGCAGGATATATAACAAGAAAAGTCTGCAAGCAAGCAGATCATATGGAAGAACTGAATGAAAACTGAGGTTCTGTATCAGTAGCTTCTGTAAAATAAATTGCATATCTTCATAATTCCAGTTTTACCATTAAATAGCCCACATCATGAGATCACCAAAAAAATTGAAACTAACATTTAACCCTTACTACTGATGATCTTACCATAACACAAGTAACAGAGAAAATAGAAACCTTTCATTTTGTCTTAAATATTACAGAGAGTTTCCCCCACACACCATCAATTTAAGAGGAAGAAAAAACCCAATCCACCCACAGAACCTCTGTTTGCTGGAGATGCATTATTTCTGGAAAGTGAGAGAGATGCCCCAATGTTTCCTCTGCACTTCAGTGCTCAACAGAAAGGACAACATTTCAATAGTGCTGTAGTAAATACATACAGCTAAAGATTTATAAAGTCCTTTCAGTTCCAAAACATGTCAAGAAACAAAAAGGATGTTCTAGCCATCATTACTTCAGTTTCACCACTTCTGGGTAAAAAAAGTGCCCCGAAACAGCAGTATACACACACCATCCCAGTTTGTAGTAAAAATACTCCCACCCACCTATACTGAAAAAGAAAAGATTAAATAAATTACTTGGTTGGGTTTTTTTAACTAAAAGAATATTCTACAGGCATACATAAGCCTCTCTTTATCTGGCATTTTACTTCTAAATGAGTGTAAAACATCGCAACAGCAAATTTATAGGGTTATCTCCTCTTTCAGCCATTTTCAAACATCAGACTTCAGACTGCAACATGATCTATAGCAGCTATAAATCAGAAGTAAGGGTATAAAAACATAAAAGAAAGGCTATAACACAATTTGGTTACTGTAGTTATAAGAGTAGTCACATGAATTAATCATATGACAAAGATTAAATTTTTTATCAGGCAAAATCTATCTTTGTGAAGTTTACTGAGTCAGCAGCGTGAAAAAACAAACATTTGTATTTGTAAATATAAAAATCCCAACTAAATTCAGAATTGAGGTTTTTAAATTTTGATTTTCAATATGCAATGGTGACTTCTCTGGGCAGAGCAGCTCATGGTCATCATCTGGAGGGGGTCAGTTCTACTCCTGCTGCTTTTACTCTGAACAGATGGCTGAAGAGAAATCAGTTTCCGAGTCTGAACAAAACCTGTTACTCTTCCTTGCAAATAAACCAATTTTCAATTCTACTCCAAGCAACACTAACATCAAAAACTTCTAGAGAAATATAAACAGGCCGCTTGATTTCAGCTTCTATTTCAAGCACAGTATTAGCATGAAGTAAAATAAATTTTCAGAGGAAGAAAGCTCAGGTCCAAAAATCCAGGCTGCATTTTAGCTGAACTCAGTTATTTTAAATTAAATTTGATATTGGGTTTTATAATAAAAATTGTTTTCACTTTAAATTATATGTTTCTCTTAAAATTTATTTTTAAAGAAGAGAGAAAGCAGCACTTAGTAGAGCTGTGATACACAAAATACTTGGCACTGTTGTCAAGAGCTCCATTCAAAGTAAAGTACTTCAGTCAAAAAGAAAAGACAGCCCACATCATTTACACAGAACAAGCCAGTAACATATTTTCTGATTTTATTTGTATTATTCTAACTCTCCTGTGAACTGTAAGCCATTTCTCAAGGCAGAATGCAGGGCTTCAGTACCAGGCTTTCGCTTTCCTTCTTTTAATCAAGTAATCAGCTGTGGTGCTGTTAATAACTTATCTGAATGTTCACTCATATGTGAATTGTTTTCAGGTTCTGGTTTGTTCAAGTTTCTTGTCCTTGTCAATTATATGGAAAAGATAGAGCTTGAAAAACCTTGAAAAACCTTCCTTAATAACACAAAGATTTTTTTTCAAAACTGGATTACTTATAACAGAAGAACAAATTCCTCTCAAAACCAAAAAAAAAAAAAAAAAAAAAAAAAATCAAAACCATTTCTCGTAAGTATAAGAATGGTACATCTAAAAAGAAATAAATTACTGGACTTACCAAATCCTCTAAAACATTATGTCTTTCACTGTACTAAATGAAACTGCACATCCTCCACTGGTATACAACAGACTACTGGTTATAATATCTCAGTATAATCAGTAGTCATCTACATTGTAGGTCCCAAAACCAGGTAGAATTTGCATGGTATCAAGTAGACAAAATCTGCCCACCACAGCACTGAGACAGCTGAGCAAGACACCAGTTCTGAGCTCCTCCAAGCTTTTGAGATTAAAGAGAGGCAGGTACACTGCCTTGGGCAGAGGCACCTACAGCGTACCCAGCACCTGAAATAATATTCCCATTGTCAGTCCTAACCTCTGATTTGAGAAAACACAAGTATAATTCGGGATACTGTCTTTGATAAATTTATGATGCACATATTCTGATGATCTTGCACTAATTTTAGATTACTGTGTCGTTATTTTAGGGGTAGAACTGTGTGCATCATTGGAGGGATCCTAGGAACGGAATACATAATATTATAAATATAATGCCTGCAGGAATTTACAAAGAGAGCACAAGCTTCTAATGCATTAAATTATTACAACTGATCAGGCAGGCTGGAGTAGCTTACTTTTTGGGTGACCATCAGACACAGTGAATACGCTTCAGTGCTAGTACAGAATCTGTCTCCTTCACCATCACTCCCAACTACCACTTGATCATATTTCAGTGATTTGAAAGAATAATTTGGTGCTTCATAAATTATTAGCAAAACAAGACATATCACAAGCTACTAGCAAAGCACAAAATATTAAATAGTCATTACCACTGAAGGACAGCTTTTCTCCTGGAGCCCATAATATTTACAGATCAGTTCATGTATTTCCATTTGCAAAACAAAAGGTGACATTTAATAAAAATATTACTGAGGGTGGGTGTGCAACCCACAGTAAAATCTACTTAGCTTTAGAAGTGGTTAATGAGAATAAGACAAATATTTAATTAGTTCCATTTGACAGAAGTGGTCTGGTTACTTCTATAGATAAGCAATGGAAAGCTTTTTCTGTACTTAGATATGTTCAAATTGTTGAAAAAGGGTCAATAAATGCTTGCTAAAAATTGTAGTTTCTTCAGGGATAAAAAAAAATTTCTATAGCAACCTAGCAATTCTGAAAGTAAATAGCGTTTGTTGAAAACAACATACAAGCTGGAAGACAATAATCCTGCAATACTACTTTAGGATCGCGTTTTTTCTGCCTTGGCCTGGATGGCTCAAAAATAGTTTTGTATTTTACCTCACCAGATTCTCCTTTACACCTAGAAAAGGAAATTGCAAATGGCATCATTTTAGAGACAGAAATTCTCTTATATGAAGCAAGCTCCTTGAATAGTCCAATAACTGGCACAGCAGTCTCAAAGACAGACATTTAACAATCATCATTATCAGTACACCACCGAGAATCCTCAAACATTTAGGACAAGACAGGAAACAAAGTGAAGAGCTTTACAAAGGGAGGCTTAAACAAAAGTCATCAAAAACCTCAAAGAAAATTCTCTGCAAAACCAACCTTAAGTCATACAGCTACAAAAGAGCAGATTAGTATGTACCACATTTTGTTACCACACGTTTTGTGAACTGCACTGATTTGGGATTATGCTGCCCTGTTGTGGGAAGATACAGGGTTACATATTACACAGATTCCATACATGGCCACAGATGTCAATGGGTAAACAAGTGACACTGTACACATGTGTGTTGGAACATACGCAAAAAACATCTAAAATACATCACAGAATCACAATTTACTCTCTAACAGTAAATACACAAGTGGATAAGGATAAGGAATGTCAGTTTCCATTCTAACAAATATTATGATCTCAGACTTCAGTTTTTAAAATACAAAGATTGTCTGGGCATTTCACTCTGGACTGTGGTGGTATGGAATTTGATCAATTAAGCCAAAGCACTTAGTTTCAGCAGAACAGACTGCTGTATTTGGACAAACCAGAAACCTTCTTGTAAATATGACTGATGAAATTAGAAAGACGACTCCATACTTTCTCCTTGTAACCCTTCATTCTTGCTCCTCTGGCAGAAACTACCATTGCCATTGCAGTGGCAATGGAATTAACCATGAAAATGGTCTGCATCCATGAAATCAAGATCAAAAGACAAAAGACTACAACAACAGTGTTCCCATCTAAACAGTACCTTGGAGATAATCAGACAGGCTCACAGTGTCTGTCCCAAACAGTTGTTTTAAATTAAAGCAGGAGAATCACATCATGTTGCTTTGTGCAACTTTGCTTACACTATTTACTTTTTCATGACATCCTGCTCACCATTAGTGTCCCATATGGAGCAATAGGGACAAACGTGCTTAATTTTATCAAACAACAGAATAATGAACTGAAGAACAGGGAAAACATAAAAGGATCAGACTACTGCATCACACATCTAAATCAACTGTAAAGTCAAAGCATTCCTCCCATTCCAAACCCATCCTATCTCCAAGCTCTGCCATGCTTCATTTTCTCACTCTAATTCTCATCTTTATCTTAACATTCATCTTTCTAAATGGAAAAAAACAGAGGAAAACTTTTGCAGTAATGAATTTTTTAAAAGTTGTTCTAAAGCTAGCAATCTGTTAAAAAAAACACCCCAACCTAAAAGAGTGTTTTTGAAACAGTTGGCACCATCTGTTTAATTAAAAAAAAGGAAAAAAATTACTGTAGTTAGCATAAGCATTGCTTAACTCAGCAGACCAGCAAGTAAGTGAAAACCCCACCAATTTCTATTTAAATAAAACATGAATTACCTGGATTTTGCCAGGGATAAATAGACTCTGACACTGTAATGTGCAACTACTTCTGATAGTATTCTTTAATGCATATTTCTTTATTTCTCAGTGTCTCATAGGTACTCCAAAAATACTTAGCCACAAACCACATTTAATTCCCAAACTCTGTGGTGAGAGCCAAGTAAACACATTACGAACTGGGCATCTGCTTACCCAAGATCAACACATGGCATTTATAATTTTGCCAGTTCCGTTACTAACATACCCAAACAGATGCCAGAGGAAGTAATCCAAAGACTTCTTAAGCAACAGGAATGAATTGGCCTTATTCAGAGGCAAAGCATTAAAAATCACCTCATGCATGACACAAACATAAAAACACGGTGCTAAGCTTTACAATGCACAGGAGGGGTAAAAAGAAATGTTAAGGCAACAATACAGATGCTCAGAATTAGAAACAGGAACCTCTCACACACATTGTCAGCTGTTACCAGCTTCTCTGGTCCAAGAGGACAAGTGGACTTTGTCTCCCAGTGACAAAAGAGCTGGGTGCCACCAGTCCCTCTTTTCTCAGCAACCTAAATATTGAACTCGCTGGCAATCAATGCATCCTGTAAGGTGTGCTTGATCCATCAAATTATTTCGGCTTTGCTATTAAAATGACCAGAACTCAAACACTGTGACAAAGCCAGACTGCTCTCCCAAACACACGCTCACTGTGTATTCTGTGATGCCAGGCAAGATTCTGTAAGCGTAACAAAAAAGCATATCTGGGAAAACAGAAAAACCTGGATAATATAGATAGCACTGATGTGCTTGAGAAACATGTTGCAGACACATCTGTGTTGATGTGCCATCCCCCAAGGTCCAAAATGCCGCTGTTGACACGGCACTGAAATAAGCCTTGTGAAACTCAGCATGCTGGAGATCCAGGTCAGCACATTCCACACACAGACATTTATGTCCATCAGGTCCAGCACTAAATCTGAGGTAGTGTGCCTAAGCAGACCTGTGGTGACACCATCCTGCCCAGCATGTCAAATCTAGGAAAACCTTCTTTGTTCAAGCTCAGTGCTGCAGGAATGTTTCTGGACTCCAGCTAGTCCTGATGATAGCTTACACGCCACTGCACCTAAGCTAATCAACCATACCAACTAATAAATTGGCTAATAAGGCTTGCTGGAACTGACTACACATCTATGGCCTGACTTGCTCACTAAACTAACCAGATAAAGCCCTCGGGGGAGCTGGTGGGTGGTGGTGGAGGTCACTAGACTGTAAGCAACATTTTAATCTTTTAGATTTCATGCTTGATCAGATTAGCCATGGCTAATGGTCCCTGCAGCCTTTTCTTCCTAGCCCTAAGAATATCAGTGCTCCTAATACAGGGTGACTACAGGGAATTCATATGTTGCATCAACACAGTAAACATTCCAAAATTCAATAAATTAAACCAATAAGTAGATACTGGAAGTTTGTACTGATTCACTCAGGACTGTAGAGGATGTTACATCACCTTGATGTAACTATGAAGACAGAAAAACACGATGTGAAACAGCTCCACCATAAAACTTCACTGACTGTGCTGACCCATGGCATCAACTTCTGATGTTGTCTGCTCCAAACCTCTAAGTGAATGCTTATCAAAGCAAACAGAAAACAAAAATTGAACTTTGTTGTAAGTCCAGACACTGCCCAGTGGTCTGACCCTGCATACACAGAGGAGTAATGGAAAAGGCTATTCGTCAAAAGGAAGCTAAAGTTTGTCTGGAGGTGATGGCATATGTTCAGAAAGAGCAGGGCTCAATTTTACTGCCACTGGTGCACATTCAAGTAGGTAGGAGAAGCCTTGAAGATCAGGCTTTATTAATGTGTGACCAGAGATTAGCCTCTGCATCATCCCAACTGCATTCCAACAATCCATTTTTCCTGTTTTCTTCTTTTGAGATTGCTAGCACACAAAACCCAACTCATTTTCTCCTCTATAATTTCATTCATCCTTTTTTTTCGGACATATTTTCCATTTGAAAGACTCATATTCAAAATGCCAGAGAATTAGCAATGCAACATGGAAGAGAAGACATCTAGAAAAATGAAGGGAGAAAACATCTGAATTCCTGAGTACCTGACAGATGAATAAGTCATGTCACTGAATCTTGCACTAAGCATAATTTCAAATATCTCTTTTCATTTCACTGTATTTTTAAAGAAATGTTTGATAATGCATCAAAACAGCTTAAAATAAATAATAATAATAAAAAGATACTTAAATTTTAGGTCTAAAGGAATTTCTAATTAAAAACAGCAGTGAAGACATTTTATTGTGGAACTTCAATCAATGATTCCATAATAACTTTGAAAAATAAGTACTCTTTATAAAAAAAAATTAGATCAAAAAGCTGTGAAAAAATTATAATATACATTCAAACTTTACCTTTTGACTCCTGGTAATGATATTCTGTCCTGTATGCAGATGCTGCCTATATGGGATCACAGTAAATCAAGCACATTTGACCTACCAAGCTTAACATGACTGTAAGTGAATCTCACAGCCAGGAATGCAGGACTTATGATGCTGCAGCCCTGATTGATAACTAAGAAGTCAGTTATAAATAAATCTGGAACAGTTGGGATTGACTGTTGTTTAGCACTTTCAGGCAGACGTTCAGGGCAACTGGCAGGGCCTTTGAAAGCTGTTTCCTATATTAGAATCATGACAAAAATAGAAGTGAGGCTGCATTCCCTTGTCTTCTGCTAAAACAGATCTTACTCAAATACATTTTTACAAGTTTGATGGGGCATAACTAGCCCACAGTCAGATACAGAAAAAAATCAAAAATTGGAAGTCCCATGTTGATCTACCATGAGTAGTTGCTTATTGAACTATTAAGAGCGAAAAGGGAAAAAAGGGCAGCATTCTAAGAGATATTAAGGACAAGGAGAAGCTGGCCTTGCTACTTTTTTTTTTAAACTTACAAGTGAAGGTACAATCAGAATTCACCAGCCAAAAAGACCCTACAGACCTTTAAAAATAACATAAAAGGGGAAAATCATACATTTTTACCAACTGTCCTTAGGAATACATGGCGCGGAGACTGAGGTTTGGGGTGTTTTGTTGCTGGTTTTGGGGTTATTTGTTTTGTTTTTAAATTCAAGAACAGATGTTGCATAATAACTACTGACAGCAAGGCTGAGTGGTGAGAATGGAACAGGAAAGAGGAAGCATGTAGTGGTTTCTGTTCTGTTTTTAAGTGTCCCCAATACTGTTTACAGGGCAAACATTTGTCACAGTTATCTTGCCTCCAGCAATTAAACTTCCAAATAAATTAAGTTGGCTTTTATTTATGTGTTTTTACAGTCAAAATATATATATCAAAAAATTGTAGGATTAGCTAGTTCACTGACTAAACAGCCTATTGTTCTGCCAAAATAATCAGTGGCCTTAATGAGCAATTAAAAGCTTTCAGGGTCAGTGAGAACAGAAAATCTTAACATGTATATAAGAAATTTTGTGTATAACTTCCTGCTACTGTTTGAGATCACGACTGAACTCACAAACTATATGCAAGAAGCACATGTGATTGAGAGTAGAATGTATATAGTATAATGCAAAATCAGAGGAGAGAGTAGGGTACAATAGGAGCAGTTTGATTTAGCCAAGTAACTCTCCCAAACAGGTTTCCCATAAACTGTTCTTTCTCAACCAAAACAGGTCTGCATTATGTTTTGCTGACAGACATGACATTGCTCCCCCTGCACACACTCTAAACCACCCCGAACCAACACAGCTCCATCCTCGAATCCCCGTGTCCGTGGTGCCTGATCCCAGCCTGCTCTCTCTCAGCAGAGCTCACGGTTCCGTGCCCAGTGAGCCCTGACATAGCTTGTGGTTCCGAGCAGCATCACAGCTCCTTGGGTCAGAACACAAACACTGACTTCCAGCTTTTACTTCTGTGAGTTCTGCAATGTGCAAACTGCAACAGAATCAGCTCTAGCAAATTTCTGCAACTTGCCTTTTGCCTGGTATAAGTTAAGGCATAATCCAAGGACTCAAGGTGTGCTGAAGAAGTTCACACGGAGAAGCACATTTCAGTAACCAAATTGTGACTTTTTCCATCATGACAATGGCTGAAAATATGCTTGTTGAAAGACAGCAAATTCATCATAAAGTGTTAAATCTTTGCTTTGCAATGGATTGCTACAATGTAGACATAATTTCCTTTTACCGAAGAGCCTGCATAAATGTATTTTAAACTAATTACCTTTGGGTGGAAAATATGACTTGCTTTCAGCTTTGTGAGGCCAGTCCACCACAAGAGGTCCAAACCTACGAAAGCTGGCAGTGATCTCATCTACAAAACACAAATGAGGCACCTTAGAGAGAATGTGAAGACTGACACGTCAAGGTAAAAAGTCTCACTTAAAGCAAAACAAAACTTCCTGTTTTCTACACTCATTAAGAAGTGAAAATGGCAATAATGTGCATAAAAGATGCCTAAATATTCTTTCATCTCTATGATACATAGCTGCTTAAAAAAGTAATTTTACATTCTACTGATGGAAGTTTGCAGCACGATTAAATGCAAACATGATCTATCAGAAGTGAATATGCTTCAGCTATGGTCTATTTCTAATTATAGCCACAAAGCAGGGTCAGATGCAGCCACATGGGACTGACGGAGGAGCTCCATGTCAGCACAGCCGCTCCTTGAGCGTGCCCTAGAAAGCAGGCTGCAGCAGGTCATGAGGCTGTGGGGATTTCACCTTCCACAGTCCCCTCAGGAAATCTGCCTTGAATTGCCAAGTTGTTTCTTTGCTTTTTAAGCATCGATTTAGAAACATGAGGGAACACACATCACAAACTACCCTAAACAAAAATTTTGTTTTACATCTAAATGCTCCTGAAAGAAGTATTTAAAGTAATTTTTTAAAAAAAATACTGTTTTTCTCAATGTCTTTTAAAATTTACTTTAAAGAAAGAATTAGTTTAAAATTATGTCTAATGCGATGCTAGGTAGATCAGAGCAACAAGCCATCTGGAGAAAATGGGTTTTCCAATTTCTGGATTGCTGTTTGAGATGTATCCAGTTTTTCTGACCCCATGAGTTGCATGTCGGATTTTTCAAGCAACTTGAGACACAAAACACACTGTATACCTGAGGAGCTGAAGAAAAAAGGGTTCTGAAGGAGACCTCTCATGAAAGAGGGTGACAGCTCCCAGATGGTCATGTTACTTCCTTATAAGACAGGAGGGGGAAATTTTTTGACTGAGTGACCCAGAAATGTTCACATCAGTTGTACCTGTTGGCCTGATTCTTCTCATAGCTGGAGATTCAGATTACCCAGCAGACCCTGTATCAACAGCCCTGCAACTCATGATGTGACATAGGAACCACATCTGAGTTGTTTGCAAATTGCAGATTGGCAACTCATAGTATTTCTTTATTAAAACTGTACATGATTTGGATTTCAATGTAGTAGATCAGATTCAGATATCCCTCTTTTCATAATAAGGCATCCCTATGTGTGCCCATTGAAGCTAGAGAGTGGCAGATTCCAGATATAATATAATATGAAAAATACACCAAAAACTGTCATGATTTTGGTTGGGGAGTAAGGGTTTGTGGGGGAACACACAGGTAGAGCAGATATTGAGAAAACCCTAACTACCTCTACTAAGCTGGTAATTTTGTAACCATATTATTGCCCTACATTTGGCACCTGAGCCCTACATATATGCTGGGTATAAGAGCTGATTAATTAAAGCCCAGTGTATTTCGGAAAGAACTGTATTAACAAAGTCTTTAAAGTCAACCACATCCAAGAATAGGAAAAGACTATGGAGGAGAGACAGTAACCACCAAGTTCCCTTTTTTAGCTTTCCCACTTTACAGCTGTGGGAAGACATGAAGATCAGAAAACCTGCTGTGCAGCCATTTCTCTCTCCATCTCTTCTGATCTACAGTACAAAAGAACGTCAAGTAAATTCGCAGGTGTTGCACTTGATGGTAGTGTGTGTTTGTTTTAAATAATGTCACAAGCGCTAAAAGCAACACACCTGGGAAAATACATTTGTTTTTATTAAAATCCGACCTTTGTTATAGTAATTATATGAAAGCCAATTCCTACATCTCACCAATGTAACTTATTCACAGTACCTTCATCAATGTCAGGAGGAAGACCTCCAACAAACACCTTTCTAGAATAGCGTTCCACTCTTTCACCGTTTTGACAGCGCGTTGGAGAGCTGAGACCCGACGATAAAGACTGATCACCATGGCTGTCGTCTAGGAAGCCATCTTCAAAAGGAAAGAGTGAAGACCGACCTGTAACAGATTTTGTAGCATCTATAGTTAATACTTTTTCCTGGAGAATTAAATACTTCAGAAAAAAAAAACCACATGAGCTCTTCCTTTTACCGTTTTACTGTAACAGAATTTGTATTAAAGAGCCCAACTAAGTGGTCAGGTGTCCAAATGATGTTCATTAGTATTGCTTCTATTTTTCCAAGGGTGTCTTACTCTTACAAAACAATAAATCTACTTTAGCTTTAAACCAAACACTTGCAAATGGCTAGCAACAAAACCAACAAGCTATGTGATGAAACTGTGTGTCATCATTACAGAAAGAACCCTTGCAACATTTACATTTCAAACCAGTTCTTAAGAGATTTAAACCTTCCATAACAGATCTTCCAGGAATGATCTCAAGAGCAGATCCCTCAAGTCACTGCACACTTTACAGTGCTTTACAGGGTCCTAACAACAAGGGCTGGAGCACTTCCACCTCAAGGAAACAGAGGCTCACGCTGATTAGGGGAACAAACAGCAAAATAAATGCCAAAAATGTAAAAGAAACTTGGCTAACAAGAAAAAATCCTGTTAAATAAACCACAAAGCACTTGCACTTGAAGAAAAAAGTTGTTTGCTGGAACAGCCTGTCAGACTGTTTGTTACTCAGTGTTAAAACATCCTTTCAGTGATGAATGAGCAAAATCAACATAAATGGCTGCTACTCAGCTTGTTAATGAAAAGTAAAGAATTTATTTGTGATCATCAGATGCATTTAATTTATTGCTACTACTACAAAGGCATACACATATTATTTTAACAAATTTATTAACAGAGAAGATAAAAAAGTTCCCTCTGCATACAAGCAACACTGTAGAATGTGCCAATTTTAGAATTTAATAACTCCCTATACCTGAACTGAAAATTAAGTCCTGCAATATAGAGAGATAGGAACCCCGCCTCAACTCTGAAAAGGGTAATTGTCCACTCATTTCATGGAGGATTGTTCCTAGGGATGGAATTATAATTAATGGATACAAAGAGTTTATTAGGGGGTTGATTACAAATATAAATAACAGGGCACATAATTAAATTCAAAGGTAATGGATCACATGAAACTGACTTCCAGCAAGACCTAAGGATTAATACCACACTGGCAGTAACAGCACAGGGAAGTACAGGAAATAAAAGCAGGAGTAAGGAGGAAAATCAAGACAGTGGGACTCTAGTCAGAAAAACGTATACACTGAAAATATCAGTAATAGTCTTCAGTACTAAAGGACGGATTACAAAAAGAAGCAGTTATCCTACATATGGAAAACAACCAAAAAAACCCCCAGGAAAGATGTTCTGACTGACACAGAACACCAGCCTAATTTTTTTATGAACACCAGACACTAGAAAAGTCTTTATTAGAAAAAAATATATTGAATATTAAACATAGAGATCACAGACACAAAAATCCACTGAACCAAAATTCCTAGTGTACTTTTACACATCAACATTGCCATGGGTTCATAAAAACCAGGGTAAATGCCATAATCAGAGAAGGATTTAGAGATACTTCTCTTCAAAATCTTGTCAGAAATGGTGGGTTTAGAGCATAAAACAGGAAAGACTATTGATGAGTATTCCACTAATGGACAAACAGGTCATACACATGTATAAGCATATGCATTTCAACATAAAAGAGAACACATGCGTGAGAGAAAAAAATTAGGAATACTACAATTGTGTAAAAATATCAAATCAAAAAACCCATTGAAAAGTAGGAAATTTGAAAATATCTGTGAGAGACTGACATTACTAAGGAGCTAAGTAATCTTTTAATTCCTGTCCACCTACCTACCTTCTTGTAAAAAAATGAAACAAACGTGATCCATTAGTGGAAGGTGACATATAAAATTAATAAATACTAGAACAAGGTGTTCAACTAAAATACAGGTTTGCAGAGGTCACGCAGTGCTGAGTTCTGAAGGGAACAATAAAAATTCACAGCAGCTTAGAAATCAAGGTACCACCTCTTATGCTGGATGCTTGACAGTCTACAAGCACTGTACTCACCTTATAAAAATGCAAATGATGTTCTAAAACTTCATATTTAAGTCAAGGATAGAGTTAAATTTATGGAAAACATACAGACAAGGGAATAGTAATGACTGTTCACTGTCTCATCCAGTAAGGGAAAAAGCAACGTGTATTGAACACAATCAGTATATGGCAAGGCTGAAAGTAAGGCAAACTCTGGAACCGCTTGCCAGAGGCTTCTTGGGATCTTGAAAAGTTTATGTAGGCTCAGAAAAGGGAACGAGTAAGAACAGGAGAAAAACACATTCTAAAGCAATAAATATTGAGACATCACCTCATGAAACCCCCTGGGGCAAATTTCTGTGAGAACATTATGGGAAAGCATCACTAACTGCACTATTTTTTTAATATACTCCTGTACCCCTCCCCGGGCATCTCTGAGTTGTCAGTGTAGCGAAACAGTTTGGGCTGATTTTCCATAGCTATCCTTAGATCTGTACCTGAAAAACTGGTTGTAAAAGTTAAAAACAAGGTACCATGAACATGACTCAACAGCCCTAACATAATACCTACAAAGAAATGCTCTCCTCTTTACTCAAAGAAAACAGAGGGTCACGTATAGAACTGATATTTTATGGCAAGCCCCCAAAAATGTCTGACAAAACCTCTCCTCACTGAAGATGCTTAGTCACAGTAACAGAATCAAACACTAATTAAAATATCCAAGTATAACAAACATGAAATGAGTCCCTGCACAGACTTGTCTCTGGTTACTCTGCATATTATCACAATACAAATGGTGAAAACAATAATAGAGAGGGATATATGGGAATATTTGATAACCAACACATCATTTTCTAACAGATTACCATAGAATTTTATGCTTCTTAATGTTAAGAAAGCTCAATAACAACATTATAAAAGTCAAGGTAATGATAAAGCATGAACATCACAGACTTTAATACTGCATGAATGAGTGTTAATGACAAGACACACACACACAAGTCTACTTGTTAGTATAGAAAAGCCTGCATTTCACACAGGAAACAAATTTATAGAGTGAAACATGCTTTCTGGTAGAGTGAAAAAAAAATTCTGAAAGTCCTGCACATTCAGAACTTGTTTGCCCTGTTTTGTCATCACTACCATTTTTATAAAACAGCCTACACTGTATTCATCACAATTACTGCCACGTTATTATATTTGGCTTCTACAAGTAAATGTGAGTTGCAAGTAGTTTATAGTGTCCTACTGATTCCTACCTCCTTTCCTACTTTGGTGCCATTTGATCAATCTGCAAACACCTGCCACAATCTTAAAATGAAATTGAACTGTTCACATGCATAGAGATGCACATTATATACTGCATATAATTCCCATTTTTTTCCAGTACCATGAGAGCCCTGAAGAAGTATCAGGATGCCTTCCACATCTGTTAACAGCTGCCCAATCTCTGGAGGTGGCGAAATATGAGAAGGTAAGTTTGTGAGGAAAACTGGAATCTTTTGGTTTTGTTTTAGCTATCAAAAAACCACGAAAACCAGTCAGCTTTGAACAAAATCAGCTGAAAACTTTATTATAAACTGTGGCAGTACAGCCTCTGCAGTCTACTGCCTGAATCCTCAGTGCAAATTATAAGTTCCTTCAGACACTATTGGCCTGTCTGAGGGCTGTGTCTGTCTCCAGCTTCTCACAAACGTGATGCAAATTCTACATTTTGAAAAGGAAGCAATGGCACCTGCATAGCTGTCAGAGAACATTACAGAAAAGAAGATAAAATTAAGTTTAATGCTAAAGTACCCCAAGCAGATGGCACTGCCCAACTCTAGTTGTTAAAAGCTGCAATTTTCACTGTTATTTCTCCATAAAACCAGTCTGTATAAGCTACAGCACAGTACAGGAACGTAAGCTGCATTAGAGCTTTCTTGGTGTCAGCAAACTTGCTATTGTCCTTGTTCATTAATCTCTCAGAATAAACTGATATGCAGCACTGTACATTTGTAAAATGCTTTCAGTTTGCTTTAATTTTTTAAGGGTTTTCTATGATGAAATGCAGTTAAAATGTGCTCAAATACTCTCTCTATTATCAACATTCCCTGCTGAGCAAAGTTATTAGTACTGGTATTCACACATGTTCTACCTGAGGCAATTCAATGTAATAATCAAGTGTAATATTCAGTGAAAGCTGTTTCATCGAAAAAAAGGTAATTTTGAAATGTTCAATGCAGTAGTTAAACATTGCACTTCTACAAAAAAAACAAACAAGCACCAAACATAAATAAAGTCTATTTTTTTTTGAATGTTACACATTTTAAGTCACAAATACAGATCATGAAAGACTCTTTACATTCAGTCATCCTCCAGTTCACTAGTAACAGCAACACACTTGAAGTTACCAGCTCAAGATCATCATTGCTTTAAGATGCTATTAAAAGGGAGTTGTTTTGCAAATGAAGAATATGAGATTGATTTATATGAAGCAATTGATCAACAAAATGCTAAAATCGGTAACATCTTATAGTAAAAGAAAAATAAATATTTAATTCTCCCACTATTCAGCAAACAAAACATTTAGTAAATACTTTTACCTCTTCTCCGCCCATAGCTCCTGGCTGCATGTAAACACAGAAGAAAATTGTCGGTACAACTGTCATTAGATTTAGCTCCAAAAGCAATGAAAATGTAGCTTCTACCTCTTCTATTTTTACCCTCCCACCATAAAAAGGAAAAAACATTCAAAATGTGCAAGATGAAATTCAAACAACCCAAGACAAGAGAAAAAAGTTGAAAGATAATACAGCCAGGGTGAAAAAAAAAAAAAAAAAAAAGGAACATACCTGCTAGAGCAAGTTTTCTGCATAGCAAAGGTACTAAAAAAATTAGGCATATCAGACAGTACTATAAAATAATAATTTAGGATTATGGTTTTAAGAGGCAATAAACATCAACAGTAATCTTAATTAAAAGAATTAATCTGGCATTTTATTAATCAGTTGTGGAGAACATATTTTCCAATTATGTTTCAATTTAAATATTTTGTAGATACTAAAATCCTACCAAAACAATAAGATCTCAAGAGCCAGTATGTTTAGAGGAACAAAACCAGATTGACAAAATGCCTTTATAGCTACCAGAATTAACACAGCCTTTCAATGACACATGCATCAATGGCAAAATCCACAATGCTGGACAAGTGCAGGAGCATATTTCTTGATATAATGGGAAATGCAAAAATCAGCATTTTCTTTATCTGAAATTTTGGAAAGCCAGAAAATAATCTAGAAAACATGTTTCTTCTTCACAGTCAACTTATCACAAAAGACATCTGCCCTTTCAAAGTAATCAAATGTGGAAGGCTAGAAATCAGGTAGGGTTTTTAAACAGAAGTGAGGTAACAGGTAACAGAGCCTTGTTTTGTTTCTTTCTCTCTTCATTGTAATACTTTCAGTGTTCCTCCCAACCCCATCTCTTATTTCCAAAACCCACACAATGTCTTCCAGTCCTGCCCGACACACTCAGGTGTCCCACCATACCCCTCAGCATTCCTTCTCTACTTTTCTTTGGCCAGCAACTACATGACAGATTGGTTGTGGCTATCTGAGAACCATTCACCTGCGCACTGGTGCCCCGGCCATCACCTCTGAGTAGCCCTGGGGATACCTGGAGCGAGGCTCGCCCTCCCCCAGCACAGGCACTCGTAGTAACCTCTCTTCTACCCAAGCAGCTTCTTCCTCAAGCCCTGAAGAAACCATCTCAGGCAAAGAACCATTGTCAGACCTTTTGTAGCAAGTCCTTGTCTTGATGAATGCCCACACACCCAAAAAAACCATGTATCAAGAGTAATCAAGAGTATCAAGAGTAATTTATCTGAAAAGGGTTTCTCAAACAGAATGCTACCAATCTAAAAAATAAATAAAGAAGTACTATTTCAGTATGAGATGAAAAAGACTCCTGTGCTTCTTTTGAAAAAAACAAAGTTTATATGCTTAATTTAAACTTTTAGGCTCTGAGCAAGATCAGTACGTTATGGCAGAAATCTACCATAGACTTCTGTAAAATTAGAACACTCTGTTACTATTCATAAAAAAGTTTCACTGAAGGTATATTTACAATTGCCTGTAAATTCCAGGAGGAAAATACTGCGATCCACTTAAATAGGAAGAGAGCTAGGCAATTCAGCTTTTCTTGATTTAAAAACGTCATCACATTTAAACACTCAAAGAAGGTGTTTTAATCATTGTTGTTTTTATTTTGTATATATCTACACACATAACTTGAAAATTATCCCATTTTTATCAAGTATTTATATTTAAATGTTACTTTTTTCCAGCAAGCTGACAGTTATTTAGCATGGCAACTTCAGAATGTCAATGCACACTTTATTATGTTGTTTACACAGGATGTGAAATAAAAACGTGCCATTTGAAAAAAGTTAATAAAAAATACTCATCTTGTTCACAACTTTAAGTTTAGAGCACAACAGATTTAATGGCAGGAATGGTTCATCAGGTAAATTTCATAATGCCTCCAGTATGAGTAAATATTTTAAAAAATAAACAGTTTAGAAATTATTCTTCAATGAAGACATCTTGGAGCCAATAAGAAAATTATTGCACTATTACGAACAATGAAATTACTGGAGTTATGTATCTGAAGTTACTTTCTCTCTTGGGCAATTCCAACAGAAGACAAGAGAAAAGAGACTGGGAGCTCCCAAAATCAGACACCCCCCCCCCAGTGCAGCTGCTCCCCATACACTGATTTTGGTGCTAAATATAAACATGATTTTGCATATAAAACCACCTCCATAAATGTTTCTGAATCCAACACAAGTGATTCTTTCCTAGGTACCTCCTAGAAACATTCCAGTGTTAAGGAAAACACAGCTGCTTTAAGAAGGGATGAGCACATTCTCCCATGTAGAAAGTGATATTGTTGCAGCACTGATCATTTGAGCAGCTCTCAGAAGGCTCAGAACTGTGTCAGTGTTTGTCCATCCTTAGCAACTTCCTTCAGCTGTCAGGTAGAAAGTTACGGAACCGCCACGTCCCTGGTTCCACCCTTAGATACAAAGGAACAACAGATTCTTTTCTACCCCCTGATAACTCTCCTGAAACTATTAACTCACCTCATCCCGGAAGATGAGTGTATTTTTACAAACATGAAACTGCATGATGAAGAACAGAATTCTAAGCTTTCAACAAACAGGCAAAACAAACTCCCCAAACCTTGTAATACAATCAAGTAAACTCAGTACTAATGCTATTGGAACTGCCCAGGGCCTGCAGCTGAGATTACCCATGGCTGCGGTAAATCAAAACGCACTCAAATTAACTGCTCAGATTTTAACTGCATCTCAAAGAAAGCTACATGAAAATTATGAAAAAGAACTTTCCTGGGGTTTGTTTCATTGCTTTATTCCAAGATGGGATTGGAACTGCACCTTGTATAGGTATCAAATAGTTAGCAGTCCTAGGAAACAATAAATTTGTGAATTCACAAAACATTAACTCAAAAGGACTAGAGCTACACTCTTTCCACATCATAACTAAAAGTGGGTCTGATCAGGTAATTTCAAATTAAGAAATAAGCGACACCATTTATTTGTATTATCACATTTTATGGAAGACAACAGAAAGTATTTTGAGATTTTTAAAAACATTCTTTCTTCACTGTTGGTATGTATCTTGTTCATGCAATAATGTGTCTACAACATCAAAGATGCACACTTCAAGGAAATCCTAAAGAAATATCTTAAATTAACTTAAAGTAGCATTAATGCTACGAAAAAAAAGTTGACATTTCCAGATCAGAAATTTTGGAGCTAGACTGGCTAAAGGAAAGTTTATTTGACAAGACTGGGAACCTCCTTGATTTATAAGGTACCAGAATCTCATTTCTAGCCTGGAACACTCATTTGTATTCTTGAAACAGTCAGCAGTTCAGAACAATACTTGCTTTAGGACATTATGAGTTATGCAATAATTTTCTAAGATCAGAAAGGAAAATATGTCAAGCTTTTTCTTTTGAACAGTGGGTCTCAAGTTCTTAAGAACTGGAAGTTTACAAGTGAATTAAAATACCAGTGAAAACGAATTCATGAACTGAGGGAAGGGGACAGAATCAAGTATAATTATGCAACGTGTCTTTGCCCAACAGAGAGGATCATATAAATTAATTGTGAAGATGATTGACACTCATATATGAGAGGTTCAAAAGGGGGTTCTCAATTTCCACTGATAGATGGGCTGGATGTGCAGATGGGTGCTACAATAATCTGGTGGTCTTAGCCTCAACAGTCCCTTCTGGCTGATTTTTTTTCCCAATGCTGGCAATGCAAGCGTTACAACAATGTCCCTGATCACATATGCTCACAAACACATACAGCTGAATCCCAGCATTGGAAAAACACCATCTACACACAAGCTGTGTGCAGTTAAGTGCCACACACTGGACCTCAAACACTTGATCAAACAGGTGAACTGCATTTGACACTCAAAACCAGCTTTGGTGTTCCTTTCTTCGGCATATGAGCAGCCAAGCAACTGTGCAGGACAGAAGGCTTATCTATTTTCATCTCTTTGTTTTAGTTAAAAAATCTGTTAACAATAAACCTCAAATTTTTAACAGTCAGGCTGTTTCTTCTCTTCTAGCATCATATATAATGCTTGTGCAATAGCCTGGAAAATCTTAAATTCTGAGGAAACAGATGGCACTAATCCACAATAGAGAGGATCACAAAGATGAAAGGAAAGCACATTGGTGAAGTTGTGAGGCAGGAAAAGTGGTGGAGAAAACAAACAAACAAGAAGGTATTGAAGAGCTATAAAGTTGGACTAAAAAGATGATTTAAGAAATCTTCCTCTGCTAGAAAAAGCCTTTGGCAGTCACTGATAAGAGACACCACCTTCAGTATCAGTCAAATCAGATCTCTGGAAGTGCAGATGTTAATATAAAAAACTGAAGGGAAGAAAGAAGAAAAAGAATGTTGTACTGCTCCTTGGCTTCCTTCCCCACCTTTTTAAAAAATTAAATAGGTATAGAAGGGACTTGGAGATACCAGTGAGTCCAACTCACAGCCTCCAAGGCAACATCAACTCTTTATACAGCTGGTTCTAAAAAACTTAACAAGGTTATGTGTAAAGTGACAGTTCACACACTCTGGGACTCCTCTGAACTCTGCTGCCTTCGCTATGTCACACTTATATCATTCATTTTTTCCTTCCAGTTATGTTAACTCCGGTCTCTTCATGACTAAATTAGGTTTAGTTTTGCAAACTTTGTAAGGTCTCTCAGTGTTTTTTATTCCTTTCCATTATTCTATATATGCCAATAAGCTGGTAACACATTAGTAACCCCACATGGCAATTGGGCTAAAGAGTTCAGCATATTCCTATAGCATATTCCTGTAGGCAAGTACCAAACTATTAGAAGAGATTGATGCCTCTCAAAATTTAGTCACACATTTTCCCAGAACACTATCACTACAAAACCCCCAAGCTTTTATTAGCTGTTAAACTGCCAACCCAAGATCTTGCAGGACAAAAATAATTCAACAAACCTTCTATTTGGAGCAGTTAATTTCGAGCTATAACAGTAGCACTGGCAAGAAGTTCAAATATAAAACGCTACTTCAGCAACTTTTTTATGTGTTTGAAAGCAACACATCAGAATACAGGAAGAGCCAAGTACAACAGCTCTTAAGGAGACAAGGCAATTTTAAAACCAACAGAAACACGAAAATAAAAACTGAAATCAATTTGTTATTATTACATTTCCTGTCATGGCATGACAGCTTCCTCACATAATTATTATCTGTATTAATAAAACAAAACCTAAATCTCAACATGGACATCTAAAAAGATGACCCAAACCCTTACCTTAATGTATTTTTCAAATTGCTTTACTCTGAATAGACAGAACTAATTACACTAATGAAAAGAAGAAATGACAATCAGATGGAGAGGAAATAGTACCAGACCCCACAGATGACACAGTTTCATATGAGACAAGAATGAACAGTGGAAGCAACATGGAACATTTGAAGCCCAACATCACTGAAAAGTCACTGCACAAACGAGCTTTAGGAAAAACAAAAGCCCAGTATTTCACAAAGGGGTTTCTCATTTGCTCATTTAACTACCTTTACACTTATTTTATGGAATATAATTTGGGATCCCAGCAAAACAGTTCAGTTCTTCCTTAGAAAGGTCTCACACCCTTGTTTTTTCCTATCTCCCTTTTTCACCTGTCATACTTCTCTCTCCCTGAAGTTTATTGTCGGCTTTCTGAAGTTCACAAGAAGCATTAAAGATAGTTCACCACCTACCACGTGACTATGTATTCATGCTAATCATTTAGTCCTATTCACCCAGCTAATTAAAAAGAAGCACATTCTTCTGAGAAGCACTCAAGAGAAAGTCCAACTGCTTCCAAACAGAAGCACTGGCTGCAGAAACATATGGTTGCAAATGGTAGTGAATTGAATGAACAAGAGAAGGGATGGAGGACACCTTAGAGATAATTTTGCCAAAGCAAATTCATTACTTTTCAGGCTTTGACTAGTATTTTAAGCATAACTTTTAACTGGTACTGCAAACATCTACTAAAATTATCATTAACAGATGCTGTAGATGAAAGTTTTTAAAAATTCTTCTACTGTTTAGCTCAGTGTCAATGATGCTACTAAAAAGTTCAATAACTGATGTCACTAATTGAGTAAAAACACTATTTCAATTAGAGGAATTTCAATTAGATCTGGTATAGACAGAATCTATATCTTTTTCCCTCTGAACGACATTTCAAATAGAAATATTTGCATCTTCCTTTTGTTTAAATGTTCTTTAGGATTATGCACAGACCTCTCTGCATATTTGAACATTGCATTCCTCAACAGAAGTCTAATTCTGAACTTCAAGAGCATTTATAATATAAACATGTTTATACATATGTGCAACCGTGTATGTACACAAGCATAATGCCATTAATGACAAGAAGACATTCATAATAATTTTGCCTTTAAAAGCAATCTCTTCTATCCCACTGATTTCATTATTTCAGAACTTAGTGCTTTGAGATGATAATGATTTATAGCTTTGCACAATGATGAACAAAATGGTGGTAGAATGCTCCACACTATGCTGCCACCCAAGCAAGTAATACCTTCCCTCAAACCAAACAATCCCCTTCAACATTTATAGACAGCAGCCCAAGACGGTCAGTCAGGAAAATCCCAAGTTTCAAAAGTCTGTTATCAGCAAGAGTAACAGCTGAAGTACAGTTGAAAGTGCTGCCACAGAGGATGAGAAGGATCTAGAGATGAACACCCCTCAGAGCTTCCCCTCTCCCTACAGCATGTGAAGTTTTGCATTGCTGTTGGATGAGCATATGTTGTCTTCCAACTTCGAAAGCTTGTGTACACTGTCAGTGTGAAATTGAGCTTTGAGTAATAAATCTTAAAGATTATTACTGTCTCTTCACAGGAAAAGAGAAAAATGCTTATGTAGCAACGACTATAAATAGAATGTGAAGGTTGGATTTGCAGTTTCAGCAGACAGTGTTTGGTTTCACAGAAATTATCCACAGATTCGACAAGTATTATGATTTAAAGATGTTATATAAGTTCTCAAAATTGTTCCAAAAATTACTGTTATGAAATATCTTTGGGGAATTCTTATTTTACTTATTTAATTTTTTTAACCCAAATCACAACCATTACAGCAGGGAAAAGAGTATTTCTTCTTGAACTAACTTTTCTTAGTATATTCCCCCATGACAAAGGTAATGGATGACATGGGAATTACATAGTTCTAAATTTCTCAGTTTTAGCTGCACACAAAAGAGATTTCAATCACAGAAAGTAATTTTTAAGCTTATGTACTTAAATATTTGCTTTATTCTCAGCTCTTCAAAGATCTAAGAGCAAAACCCAATACGTTTCATAGTACAATAATTCCAGCTTCTGGGTTCTCAGTAATGACCAAAAATGGTGTGGCCTCACCTAGTAAAGAAAGGGAAGATAAATATATGGAATTTTATTCAGACTTTTGATTTGTGCTGAATTTAATTTTGCATAGATTACATATTTATGATTCCAGGCTTATGCAAGTCTGTACACAGTTAATATTTCAATACTTTAAACAGTGAAAATGCACCAATATATTTAATTTAGGTCCCTCAGTTAGCTCTACTGCTATTTTAACCATACACCAGGGCTACTACAAAGGATCATTGTTTTTCACAAACTGTTAGATTTTATAGATGCTGTAAAAATTTCAAAGAAATTAGACAGGAAGAAATATTTCTTAAATATTATTTCCATTAAAAAGAAATCAGAATAGAATACATCATTCATTTAGGATAAAAGTGAGTTGTCCCAAAACAGGACAACATTTTGTATCAATTTTTCATTCCTGTCTTTCAAAAATCTCTGTAAGACTTTTTAAGAAATACTACTATATACTTGATAGTAACTGTCGATTTTTAAAAGTAACTCAAAATTCAATCATAATATCCTATCTTCACAGGCATGTTACTATTGCAATCAGCTTAATGAAATGCCCACGTTAGAACAACAAATACATTCTGAGACCAGAATTCATGTCAAACAGCCAACAGCTGTACTGTGTAGAACTTATTTCCGCACACACACCCCAACATGAACAGCTGCCTCTTTTAATAAAGTCTTTAATTAAACAGAATGATTCTCCTAGTCTACTTGATTTCCCATAATTTCATGTGCCCGTAAGAAAATGGAACATACATGCTAACTATGACAACTGAAACTCTTCAAAACATCACCTCATCTTTAACAGTGTAAAATCAAGAAGAACAGAAGCAAAGTCTTATGGGTTCCAAAAGCTGGCCTTTACAAATGTTAAACACCTTTAACATTAAAAATGTCTATTAAAAATTTTCAGTTCTTCACATTTATAAATTATTCTTTGGTTGGTACTACACAAAAAAAAATGCAGTTCTCAGCTATACACAGTCTAACTTAAATTGACAGTGCAAAGGCAAAAAAATTTAAAAAAAGTTCATATGTTAATCCTAACATGTCTAATACAACCTTGTAACCAGAAATGGACTTTTCAAAATAGCATTTCATAGGATTAGACAGACAAATACTATGCTTAGATTTGCACAGTTCAGCTCTACATTATGCTGGTGGTGTTTAACACCCCACCCCCCAAATTCCCCACACATGAGCTATCATCCATTCTGGCAGGTTTTTTGAATGCATATGTTCATGACTGGACTTTTAATTTTGCTTTTATTTCTGACACAAACAAAAGCAATGATCTCTCAGTGAAGTGCAGTTTTTCCTCATTATTTAGATGTGTAAACATTCTCTCCATTCCTGTCTACATAATGGAAACCAACTGAGCAAACCCCATCAGTCAATGTAATTGTATGCAAAACTTGTAACAGCTCATCCCAACAGGAAGAAATATGTCTGGAGAGATTTCAGAAAATAAAGTTACAGATTTAACACACACACCCACAAAAGAGGAAACAAGAGAGACTGTTTTGTAATATTATCTATAGCAGGCATTATGAAGCTTCCAGTGAAACACAAAGTCACTGTAAAGAACCTCCAGTTATACTAATAAAATCAGAGGTGACTGATTTTCAGAGCATTTTCAGAATGTGCACAAACTTCTACGCAAATATTACTATGTATATTTGTCTGGCTGTACAGCTACAAACACAATAAATGGAAGAAATAATATCTGACGTGACAATATAAATCACTAGATATTAACTACTTACTATTAAGAGCCATAATATTGTCTGTTCCTGGATGATGGAAATTTATTCCCATACGCCCTGCAATGTAAGCAAAAGCTATTTTCAATGTTTTTATTTGAAAACTGAACTAAATTAATTAACATAAAAAATTTCTAAAGGTTGGGGTAGGTGAATCTTCCATCTATTGAAGACAACTTCCCAAGAATACACATTTACAATATTTAACACCACAGTTCCTTTACTGTTATGCACTTAAAATATTGAAAATCACAAAATAAACAGTGAAATAATTCTTCTTAATACATTCCTTTACTTTGCACTAAGAAAGTATTATTCTTACCCTTTCAAAATAAGGTCTCAAGTTCAAGTTTGCTGCAGTTATGACATTTACAGTTGGCTTCTGATAACAAGCACAGCATTACAATACTCCACTTAATTGGTAAAAATAAATCACTATTTTTCATACTACCTGTAGCACCAGAAGTTCTCAAGTTAACAGACAGCTGGAGGGAAGGTTCTTACCCTGGTTTTGTATTCTTCCCTAAGAATCTTCTGTCTGAGATAAGACACTGGGTTGGAGGGAATGTTGTTCTCATACAGTCCATTCATATGTACTTTGAGAAATATATGTCTTGACCCAAAAGATACTTAGCCCAGAGAAAGTCAAAGTAAGAAATGAGCCAACACAAGCAATGCTCTAGTTTTAGATACTATTTAACTGAGCTGAAGTATTAAAAACTTATCCTGTAGAAAATTTGTAATGGGTCTTTCTTAATTAAATACGCGAAACAATTTGAAAGCTGTAACTGGTATTAGTTGTCACTTGGAAAAAGATACAAAAGCATAATTATAGCCGTAAAAAAAGTTATTTCAACTGAGTAAGGTAAATAGCTTCATGTGTATAATGTCAATCCATTTCATATGCTTTTTTCTCAATACTGTATTAATGAGTGTGAGGTTACAGGTATTACTTGCAAAGAGAAAAGGTATCCATACTGATCTGTACTTTCAAATTAATACTTGGAATAGGAAAAAAACTGTTATGAAGAAAAGACTCAAATTTGAATGCATGATACTTGAATGGGCCCTTCTGTCTTCCTTTGCTGAAGCTGAAATTCTGCTGTTTGACCAGCCTCAGAAATAGAATCCTATCTGTGACATCTGGGTTTGTTTTTTTCCTCCCTCCAGGCTGTCACTGGACCAGGTGCTGCTTGTGTGACATTTTGTCACCTGCCCTTGGCCTGCTATTTTTAAACAGTTCTTGTCAGCTATCTTTTAAGAGGAGCAGAAAATACAGAGCAGCACAAGCAGAAGGACATGTTCTCACACTGAGCTACGACACTGTGCAGGATAATTCTGTGCATCTCCAGAGGTCCCTACTACTGCTCTATAGAAACAGATTAATGGAATCCTTTCAAAACACACCTATATTAAAAGCATTAAAAGACACTAGTAATACACTAATCATAAGACAATTAATTACCAATAACTATACAGCCTTTCATATTAGCTATAACATTTGAAAATCTTGTTGCTTGAAGCAAATTATTCAATTGAAGAAAGAGGACATATGCAGATTACAAAACTGCATAATTATCTCAGGAAATTGTTTGTTTTTTTTTTTTAATTTAAAGGTGAAGTGTAGAACTGTGAAATGTAATTAAGAACATGTATTTTTCAAAGACATATTTAGGTTAAACATATAAATGAGTATTGGAAAACAACCAATTTTAAGAAAAACACATGTACGTTACCTGGACCTTTAGGAAGACTATAGGAGCACATATTTTTAATTATAGTTTTAAAACAAAATCTCTAGATAATAAAGTTTTACTTTTCAGAATTATTAAGCACATTAAGCAAAAATGCAGAGAAGCCAGAGCACAAAAGTTATGGATTCCAGCACTTCACTGAAATCATAAATAGAAACCCTTCCAGTAACAACATCCCCAGTACTTGTATTCAGTGTCCACCTGCCATTTTCAGTTTGCCTATCTTGGTTTCATAACTATTTACTGAGTATATTTTCAATTATGTGCTTTTATAACATACACTTATAGTGCTGCAGTTAGGGTGCAAAATTAACCACTCTTTTACATCTTTTCAATTCCTAATTCAAAAAGAAAAAAAATCCAGTTGTATACTGCTTGCTCTTTAAACATTTCTGAGAAAAAAGAGAAGGTTTAATGATATTGTATAGCCCAGGCTGCACTTTTGCTTATTTTATGTCATTAAATTTCTTAAATTATCTCTCCTAACAACATTTGGAGAGACTTTTCTGGCTGGACTGCCTGAGTGCTCTGCTGCATGCGCCATATCATGCTTGTCATGGCAGAGAGCCCAATTCCTTTTTAGAGCACATCAAATCTGTGCATCTTCTCTTCTGTGTTTTATTAGAAATGAGATGTTAAATGGAATTTACTCTGTTCTTTGTAGAAGAGTATAATGATCTTGGATCAATTCTGACATCTTTCCAACAACTAAAGGAAGTATACCCTTTCCACATATGAATCTCTTTATTATTTCACAGATAAACTATGTTTTTAATTGTCTAGATAATTTCAAGTTACATGATCAGTTTTGAAACATAATGTTGTTCCAGAAATAACAAACCTAGGTATCAGACACAGTTTTACCACTATTTCATTTTCTTTTTTATTCATTCTCAAAGTCCTTTATGGCTTTTTGAACTTGTGAAACCCTGATCAGCTCCTGAACATGAACACTTACTCAGTGAAGGATTTTTAAGATTACAGTTACTTTTCTCATAATTTTCATATTACAATCAACATTCCAAGAAACAATGTTCATTGGTTATATACTGAATAAAACTTCCTGCACTCTTATACCTCATGTCTTTCACCAAGACTGACCGCTCACACCAACTCAGCAATTGGTGTTTGGCATAAGATTTGCTAGAAAATAGCAAAACTGGCCTGCTTTTGACCTGTCCTGAACTTTCTGCAAATGAGAACTTCCTCGGAATGAGAACTTCCTCTCACATAGTTCTTAAGACCACTGCTGATATCATTTATAAGTTAGGATTACATAATTCAGTGGCAAGGTCAAATGAAATCAGCAGAAGGACTAGTTCTGCTGTATTTCCTTAGTAATAATCCCTCCTTTATCTTTCTTATGTTCTCTAGCAAATAATTTTCAACAAAAGGCACTAAAAACTAGCTATGGTTACTTGGATGGATAGGTAGCAGGTGGGAAGAGCAAAGTTTAGACACATAAGAGCGGAAAAATCAAAGCAAGACCAGTGCATTACCTCAAATGTCTGAAACAAGATTATCCTTTTGACTCACATGTATTCAGGAGTCCAGGTTATGGCACAATCACACACAGTCCCAGCAGCTCAACCATGAGTCTCTACTCTATGACTCACAAATGGCCACAAAGCAAGAGGATGTGTGTGAATATGAAAGAATCATAACAATCTCTACCTGAGCAGACCTCGGAACATTTTCTCTCCTTTTCCCCCAAAATTACAGACACCTGAAACTGATGCCAGACTAACTCAACAGACACGCCCAAGACAATTTCAAAACCAAGAACTTTGTGAGCAAGGGTCTGAGTAAAGAATTATAAAACATAAAGGAAGTTTGTTGGGTTTATTTCCCTCACCCTTTTTTATGTCTATCTGCCATTTGTTCACACCCATAATTTAAACACCTACACTTACAGATCTTTAAAAAAATTAAAATACTGAGCAGAACAAAAGTACTATTGTTTGCCAGAAGGGGAATACAAAGAACTGTTACTGTGTTCACATGTACATATTTTTACTGTGCAAAAACATATTGTGGCAATGTGAAGAGAGGTGTATAATTATCAGCTATGAATATCAGTAATAAAGCTTGCTGATACTAACTTCTTCCTATCACTGACTAAGCATATATATGCCATCAGTAGGGAAAGCCACCTATAAAATAGAACAACATATACATTACAATGAAATGCAGTCTTTTTAAGTTAATTACATTGTTCCAACAAAAGGAGGTCTTGCATATATTTAAGTAGCATAAACATTTTCAGCTTGAAAAGAGCTATATTTTCAAAATATTATTACTTCAAAAGCAAGAATAGATGAATATATAAAATAGATGAAATATATAAAAATATATTTGGCTTTACTTGTAAGCAGTAGACAAATATATGTACACATATACCCATATTCAAAAGAGCAATATTGGTATTTTTATTGGCAAGTTTGGGGGGGAATAAAATAAAACAATATCAAAGCAGACTTTTCCATTAGCAACCTATGCTAAAATATACAAAAGCCTCAGAACAGTAGAAAAGTGGGAAAGAAAAAAAGAAAAAGTTGTTTTAGGTCTTTGTGAAGCCAGTTTTCAATAGCACAAGGAGAAAACAGAAATAAAGAGAAGGAAAATTTGATATCCATATCATCACTTCCTAAACTAAACAAAAGTAAACAAAAATTCCATTACTCCTGCCCAAAACAGATTCAGCAGGTTAGAGACAAGGAAATGCCAGATGCCAGCAACAAATTAAGAAGTATGATCATACTACAGGATCACTGGACAAAGCACTTATTTAAGGAATATGAACCGCTTAATGATCATATTCTGTACTGAAAAAATATAAAAGAGGATTTTCTTAAATAAGCAGAGTTTTAAATGGCAACAGGAGCTGTGTCCTTTAAAAGGATTAGCTTGAGTGGCCTAATTTTAAATACAAATAGATGTGCAAACACATCTATCTGCTCACTCTGTTTTTCATGAACATTTACAGAAAGGGGTCTGATGAGCACTGAGATTTTGGGAAATGCAGGTACACTGCACTTTTTTCTAATGAAAGTGTTGCAAAGGAGGTCTAACAGGGTAGCACCATTTCTAGGACTGAGATGACAACATTCGTTCTGTTTGCATGACCTTTGTGTTCAGCTGCTGACTGCAAACACAAATATGATCCATTCACCTTCACTTTTCTCAGGTCATGTGGCAAACTGACTGCTTTGCTCACAAAAAGCTGAGGAACACTTACAGCTGAACAAAATCAGATGGCCTGTATTGAAGTTAACAAAAATCAAAGTGGAAACCTAAAGGTCCATTTTATATTTATTACAACACTGTCTAAGTTGCATATGATCTTCAAACACTTGGCTGTCAAAAACTATAAACAACATAGTTAATTTAAATGTAAACAGGAAATCTGAAATTTTGCTTAGTTTTTATATGACCTGATACAGTCTTTACAATAGTTAAAAAGCAGTAACCTGGTAACTTCAGTTTTCTATTACGCAAATATATGGGTGTCATTAAGCACTGAAAATCAAGATAAAAAAAGTTTCCCCACAGATGCTATTTCTGCCTCTGAACTGTTGCACATTTGTATTCATCTCAAGCTCTACTGAATATTATGACATAATCAATGCATACTTTATGGATCTTTCTGCAGTATGGTATTGATTAAAATTGCTTTTAATAAAGCCTACTCTCAAAGTTTTCCTGGTCCATATGTTGTCTCCAAATACTCATACTTGAAGATGTACCCCATTTGATACTTTTAAAAAAATTCAGAATTTTTGTTAGCTGGGTGTTTACAAATTACAGAGTTTGTTTCCACTCTGATTTAGAATAAAACCCAACTATTATTGTTATCTAGTGTAACAACAAATTTAAAATAAATATTTTGAAGGGCTGTGATTTCTCTCCTCAGTATTATACTTTGATTCAGTTTCATGACCTGTCAGTAGCACATGTGCACAGCCTATGATCTAACACAGCTGAAATATTTTATTTAATTATTTAAAAATAGAACAAAGGCAGCTGCTAGTTACTACTGATCAAAATATTTTTTTAGATCAGAATGCCTCTGTTTGTGTTGTAATGCAATAGTTTGACACGGATAAACATATTGCAACAGTGACATATTACACCATAGACAGAAAACACTTTGATGTAGGAAAGAAATGTTCTAGTCGGTAATAAGTAGCATCTACTTAGCTATTCCAATAATTCAGTTTTGCCCTACAGCCTCATTTTGAAGCAGTATGTAAATAAAAAAGGTTATAAAATACTGCAAGTATATTCTTTCCTCATTAAAGCAAAACTGTCCCTCGTATTTCTGCAGCGTATAATATATTTTATTTGCAAGTCAGAAAATAAGTAGGACCATTTAGGAAAAACATCTCAGGAGATACTGAACATTTCTGTCATATAGGCCTTGTTACGACACAGGGAACAACCAGATATCCTAGGCCATATACAGTAATTCCTCATTAATTAGAAGCAGCTTAACAATTCCTTTACTGAACTTTTTTTCTTTCTTTTTCCAACCTTTTTGAAAGAAGAAAAGTATTTATGAGTAATGACTGAAAGAGAAGAAAAATGTTGAAGCTGGTCTTGGTGGTAGAGAAAGCAGGGAGGGAAGTCTGACTGTCTTGGGACAAAAGAAAATGAGACTTCCTTTTCAATTAACTTACATTCCTTAAATCTCCAAGCATGAAAATGACAAATTATTTGTAAAGTTACACAGTTCCCAGACTATGAGGACAGAAAGACAGGAACCTACAGCAGGGTTCTCCTATCTGGCAGGAAAAGCTGAGAAAAAGAAATCAGTTTTAGACAGAAATAAAACAAGAGCTGACACTGAGCACCTTCTCCCAAGACTGAGCTCATGACAAAATGCAACATCGATGGATATGCTGGTAAGTTACTAAAGTCCAGAAACCTCAGAGCCAGATATCAAATCTGGCAAGAAACAGACAAAAAGAACTGAGTGACCCTGGCTCTCCTGGCTAGAGAGCACCAAGCCAGCCTGCCCATCAGGCTGGGTTAGCACTCGCTCAGTGTAAGTAATTCAATATTGCAAGAGTGAGGATCAGTTCGTTTCTGCTGCACTAACAATCTGTCAGACTTTCTCTGTTCCACACTTGAAAGCAACACCCTCCCAAAAAAGTCACTTAATCACATGCCCTCTCAAGGCCAAGTGGATCATGTTTTAAAAAAAGTGACCTGCCTTGGTGATCTTGAAATAAACTCTATTTCCATGGCCTGCAGGACAATGTCTGACCATACCTCGGATTCAGAGAAGGATATGAAGCTTCAACTACTATAACAAGAGGATAGACTCTTCCTTTCTCACCCCAAGCTTCTCCCCTACCTCCTCTGAACAATGCAGAGCATGAGGAACACAGACCCCAAAATGAGAAGAAAAATATCCCAGAACCATTTCAATTTGGTCTTCACATCAGAATCTTTTATGGCTAATCCTCCCACTCACATTCTAATCTAGAACTCTTGTTCTACATCCAAGAGAATTATTTTTTTGTTTCAAGTATCTGCTGGGATGTGAGGGGCCAAGAGGGCCTATGTTCCAAGCAAAGTTTCAAACTTCAGATAAACCACATGTAATATTTTACTAATGAATACATACACAGACAGTACGTCTAAAAATAAGTATTTGATGAAGACTGTTGGCAGCAGCAGGTTGAAATGATCCTAAAATAGCTCCACTGGCTTTGTAACATGCATTGGAGGTCCTGAGACATGGACAGTTTTTATAGAACTAAGTCACTCTGTATTTTCAAAATCAGAGGATTTTGGTCCCCATTTTTTCTCCCCTTCATTAAAAAATTTGCATAGTAAATATATGGCAAATTGACCTGTAAGTGCTGCTAGCTACAGCTGTTTGAAAAAATAAGGCTTATTTACCAAAAGCTGAACAACTAAAAGAAGCCATTTGAAAGCCATCTCATTATTTTTTATTTTAAATCAGGATTTTTGTGGTTGTTTTATTTTCTACCTAGAAAAACCTGCAGAAGCCTAAGAGAGGAAAGTCACAGATGCAAGAGGAAGGAAAGATTTAAGGGGAAAAAATACCCTGTTTACTATGAAAGACAGAGGTGGTAAAATGAAGAGGAACTAGGTCTGAGATTTGGTTGAATCAATAATATTCCAGAAAGAGCGGCTGAAATTTTGCACAAGAGGCATTCACACAGGAATGTCTATGAGGAACTGAAAAAAATCAAGCTTCTTAAGCACATAACCAATATATTCAAAAAGCTCTAAGATGAGAATAAATGAAAATGTAAGAATGACTTAGGAAACAAGCAAAAGCAAGCATAATTGATCACCTTCTGTCATAACAGGCTAAAATGTCCTGCTACGTTAAGGGGGAGGGCTAGAGAAGAATGGGATAAATAAGAAAAAATCAAGTGACTTTAGGAGACAGAAAAAAGTGAAATGCAAGGAAGGTATACAGAGAAAGACAGCAGCTCAAAACCTTCTGCATCTTTGGCAGAGAAAAAGCAAGAAGTTGGCTGTACAGGAGAGGAGTCAAGATCAATTTTCACAGAAAAAGCAACACCGAAAATGCAACGAGAAAGTGACTTAAGGAATGGATCAATGTTTGCAGAAAAATGTTTTTTATGGAAAGGATTCAGCTAAAACAGTAACATATATTTGTTTAAGACAGAGGAAGGAGACACTTCTTGCAAGGGAGAATGAAACAGCCACTCCTATGAATATTGCCTGTCATGCTGCACAGTGTGAAAGCAGGAGTAGAGAGGAAGGTGCACACTAGGTCAGGCCAAGGCTGGAGACTACCAAAGTAAGCCCTTCCTGGAGGAGGAAAACAAAGCAAGACAGGGAATTAACTAGATCATTGGGAAAGCAAACAAACAAACAAAAAGGCAGCTGTGCAGAGACACAGAGAGATAACTAACATCTCCAACAGCTACTGGACTGGAAGTGAGCTAATTAACATGGCAGGAAGGCCAAAGCAGGTGAGCAGCAGTAAATGAGAAAATTAAATAGTTAGAAAGAGCATATCCAGTATGTGACAGAAGCATTTGTTAAGAGACGATGTAAAGCTACTGGTCCCACTGGCAAAAGGAAAAGTTCAACTTAAACTTTACAATTAATATCCGAATTCAACAATTAATATCCAATCCAATAAAACTTCTAATACAGTCTTTCTCATTTTTTCCACACAGAATCACATGGAAATTCAGTCTTTAAAAGATAAGTCTCTATTTGTATATTTATATAAATACTGACTAAAGAAAAATCAGTTTTTAGCTAGATTATCATATTTATTGTAGTAAGATACAATAAATATTTAACTCTATTTACTAGCAATTTGGATTTTATTTTATATTTTAATGCCAACTATATATAATGTATATCCAGCAAAAATCTCAATTTTGTTGAGTTTGTTTAAGTTCCAGTTTAACCCTTATTTTGGAGGTCTATGATGAGAATAGACATGAGAAAGTACTTCTTGTCATTTTAGACAGATGAATAATGATTAAAGACACTTGAAGGCTACAGCACAGCAAATTTCAATATAACAGTGGAAAGCACAGGATAGAAGAGACTACAGAAGCCAGTTCAGTATGGTTGTACAAAAACTCTGCACCCAGAAAGACGGCAAAAGAGGCACATGACCTTAGACCCAGAAAAAATATTTTCCATGTGTAATATATATATATGGGAAGGGAGTAAATGAGGCAATTGTGACATCAAAAAGCATGTATATAAGCATTAGCATAGGAAGTGCTATACACAACTGAATTTCTTCTGTGTGTCCTGATTTCTTAGCGTTTCGGAACCATTTTTTGTTCAATACTTCCCTGGTATATGGTTTACTACTGTCTTCAGTCTTAAAAGTCACCAAGAATGCACGTCAACAAGAATGTGTACCTATTTTTAAACATAACTAATGAAAGATTAAGACAAAGGAACATGCAGGTTGATCAGGAATATTTATTCGATGAAATGCTGCAACACCTTTCACTATTCATTACCAGCTAAGTATTAGAAATGGTTTCATCTCTAATGCTATACCTGCTAGAACAAAGACACTTTAACAGCATAAACAGTCAAAACCTTCCAGCACTTAATAACAACTAGTATCCCCCTAACAATTTGAAATCTAAATTAAGATAAATTTGTTTAAAAGAAACCTGAACAACTGCAGAGAGTAACCCTGATACAGTGGCTGTTTTAGAACCCTATATAATAGCTGATAATCCATACAAGCATAGTATAAATTTTGAACAACATGTTGAACATAACAATTGGACTGCAGTTGCACTACACAACTTTTGAAGTGACTGCAGCAAGAGACCCAGCTGTGCAATTCGCTGCTACACAAACCCATGTTTCAGATATGTCATTTAGATATTAGGATTGTACACTTATAACAAATGTATACACATTTCACCTTATCTTCCTAAAGTAGAGAAGATTATCTTAAGATGGGAAAATAGAAGTTTTATGTAACTGAAAACTCATTAGCAAAAAGTTTAGAGCAATACTGAAAAGCTGATTTTTGTTTAAACACCAAGCAAGTATGGACATATGAATATTCCTAACCTGTAAAATGATTCCTCCACATTATATCAGCGAAACTCATTGGTGGGCCACTGGGAGGGTAGTGTTTACCTTTCAGAGGCTCATGATCAGTCCTTATCATATCCATTAAGGAATTTTCCAAAGAGTGCAAGTTAAAAGTGTCATAGGGCCTATTCCGGTCCTAGAAGAAAAAAAAAAAAAGGAAAGAACAAGTGTTATTGAAAAAATAATTTTCTGACACAGGTGCATTTCTTGTTATATAAACTCCTCCATCCAATTCAAATTTCTTCTTGATAGAACTTTTCATAATTAAAAAAAAAAAGATAAATATAGGCCTAGCGTTGTTAAAATCATATCCTTTGTTTTGCAACTGCTGCTTTCCCCGGTATTTCCCTCAGCTGTGCAGAGAGGCTTTTAATATTTCTAAAAATACACATATAAATTCTAAATATTACCATTTAAATAAGGACTTAGAAATAAAGCAGTATCAATGTTTACACTAGACAAGTAAAATTGTTTCAGAGATTTTTGGTTTACAGCTTCATCATCTGCCCTCTGTCACTGTGCTACCCTTCATATCAGAGCAGAAGCAGTGCTCAAGATGCCAGCAGGCATATTTGTTCCAGAAAGTACCAAGCAATTCTTTAAAAGTCTAACATTAATCTCACGGATTTAAGGAAAATACACTAGATGCAAGGAAAAAAAACCAAAAAACCCCCACCACAACAGTCAAGCTAGAATATGCAACACTTCCACAGTAGGGCACTCAAAAACCAAGCAAGGGTTGTATTGTTTGAATCTCCCATTTTTCATTTGCTGTAGTCCTGCTACTGTTTTATACAGAAAAGGGAAAAAGAAAAGAAAAAAACCAGACTCAATCTTTCACAGGTCTGTGAGAACAACCAGTTTCAAAGTTCAGGAACAATCCCATGGAGGAAACAATCTACCCATGTCCACGTATCTAGCGTCCTGTACACAACACAACAGAATGGCTGTTGTAGTCAGCCTCTTTCTAAAAAACCATCATTTTTCTTATTCCCATCACTATCATTTTAAAAAGAAAAAAAAAGGGTGTTTCTTTATTACAATATGCCACAATTAATAAGGAGTGGTATAACATTCCACTGTGCAAACGGAAACCTTCACTATAAAATGCCCCCATTAATTCCCAGAACAATGTTTTTCACGTGCTGGTTACTCGAAGATCTTCTTGCTTGAAAGAATAAAATTTAAAATCCTCAGAGAAGCAGAAGAAATATGCTTAGAAAAGGTAATAAAAGTTTTGTCTTAAGTATTATTTCTCTTGAACCGTCTTGTTCTTAGGTTGTCTTGAAATAAAACAAAGGGAGAGAATGGTATAAATTAAGCTTGCTTATTGCCAAAAATCTCATGTTACCACAATGCCTACTCTAAACTGAAGATCCAACTTCCTTTCTCCAATATGCTAATGTTGTATTTTCTGTAACTGGAATAGCATTGTTTTGCTCACTCATTTATTTCATCTATTGAGCATTTTTTGGCAGTCAAACATGATGTTCAAATAATAATACTTGATTTCTTTTAGAAGCTATACTAAGCTCTAAAGTTCAAATGAGCTCACTGATTTCAGATTTCATTGTTGACCATTTTCAGGTCTTCTACAGCTGCTTAAAATGTCAACATTTGTATACTGTATTTAAAAGAGTACTTGTTCACTTTTCCAAGTGGATAAATACACTGGAATATAAAATAAAATGTGGGCCTGGGAAATCTTAAGTAGATCCTGGGGGAAAATAACCACAAACCAAACAAAAACCCCAAAACAGGGTTTTTTGAGGTGTTTTTTTTTCCTAAAACAAAACTTTATTTTTGTTAAAACAACCCAATTCTTAGTAATATATAGTAGAAGAGTTTATTTCATATGCAATTTCTTTACATAAATGCAAGGTTATATTAAAAAGAAAAAGCGTAGCTTGGATGTAAAAAAATCCCACTCTTGAGATATATTAGTAAATTTATTAAATAGAATCAATATTGTTCTCTCAAAGCAAGAATTTTTGTGCCTTTTTCTATTTGCTTTTTTAAAATACATGTACTGTGTATATGTAAGGAGGTCAGATGTTTCAACACCCAACTATGACATCTCTTTCAAGAGAAAATATCAAAGCAAACATACATCTTATATCCTTAGTAGGGGTGGGGAAGTATTTTTCAGTCAGATCAGTGCCCTGATCAGGATTACTACACAGCTGTAGCAGAGTTGAGCTGGCAAAACCAACACTGGAGAGCAAAAGGGCAGGACTGCTGCTTTTGCCACAGTAATAATTTATTCCAGCTTTAAACATTCCTGAGATTACAGTCTTAGAGGATGGAAGGTGTGAGTTCAGAAGAGGACAGAGCCTACAAACTGAATTTAATTGTCCTTTATTAACATATGAATTTTATATTTTAACTAAGGAAGATCAATTTAATCAAAACCCTTTACCTAGGCAATTATAACATTTCCCATTATAGTACTTGAGCAAGATAAATCTAGTAAAGGAAACTTTAGACACAACACATTTTATGAGTATGCTGTGGCATGTGCTTAAGTATAACACATGATGAATACAGATTTTGTAGTGCGGGTGATAAAAAAAACAAGTCAGGGCTAACATTCTAGCTCCTAAGTATAAGTCCTATTACCATTTTTCTTAGTAGCCTTCATTTCAGTAGTAACTCATTTGTACTCAGCAGATTAGAAGATTGTTTCCTAAATTCAGCAATTTCTCCCAAGAAAACTGGTGCTTCTGTACACACACACACACAATTATGTTTCCTCATTTCTCAGCATGAACAGGTTCTCCTGGTTTTGTGAACTGATACTGTTCCATCTCCCGGATTTGCCTTTTGCATTGTTTCCACAGGCCACAAACCTACTGCCAAACAATCTGAACAACAAAAACAATTCATAAAGGCCCTTAGCAGCGCATGAGAACTTCTCAAGGAAGTTCTGGGACTAGGATTGTGAATGAAGATCAATATATATATCAAATACACAATGACGAAGCACAGTAAATAACTTGAAAAGAAGTCTGAAAAATCTGCTGGGATATCTTCCTAGAGAATACAATGTTCCTAGGGCCTACTTAGATAAACTAAGTTATGGATAAAAGAGAAATCTCCAGCTACAAGGCACTGCCTTTGGGTACACAGTAATCAGTGAAAGATTAAGTCCAGCCTGCCCATGCTGGATTGTACTTTTGCCGTGTAGACAGCTACTTGTTAGCTACTGGTGGATACAGCAGCATATTTTGGTTCTTACAATACTCCAATCTTGAAAGAAAGAAAAAGTTCAGTAACATCAGCTCTTAGAGAAGAAATGGGTCCCAAAATTTTAAATTCCGGCCCCTGGCTGTTATCTATACATTCATCCATGACAGAGACTTCCTCAAAGTGTACGTTATGCACAGTGAAAAATTATGAACGCATATGCAGGATCAGATGATTGAAGGATCACAAAGTGAAATGGATCTTCAGCTGGAGTTGGGGCTCAACCTCCTACCTTTAAATATCTTACTTGTAAGTCTGATTAAAAATGTCACAAAATACAGTGTCTATAATCTGTTAATTAAAAAACCTAAACCCAGAGATTAACTGCCAAAAATAACTGCAGAGTCAAGACACTAAAATAAAATAAGAAAATACAATAATATGCATTTTACCTGAACTTCACACTTTTGTGCATATGTATTATGCTAGTCTTCAATTACTCAACCATAATAATTTTTCAGAGGTCTCCAGTCTCCATGATAATGAACCAATTCCAGAAGGAATCAAAACATTGCTTTGAAGAGGTCTGTTTATCTCCAGGACAGATGCCTGTTTTGCGTATTCCAGGAGGTGGCTGAGTTTTAATCAGTGCATCGGCAAATTCCAGGAGGGGAAAAGACATTCTGAAAGTTATCTTAATTATGAAACAAATATTACTTAGTAGTACCTGAAGTATGCAATTGACAAGTATGTGTAACATCTGAAATAAAAAGAACCTTTTCCCATTTGCTGTATCCTGTAATGCAGGAGGCTTGTTCTGCCCACTTCAGACTCACAGCACGGGCATGTAAGGGCAGGGCATACCCAGCACTACTTCAGTTCCCTCCCAATAGATACACAAACCAAGTTTTTACTGGTGAGAGAGAAAGATAAAGAATGAGGAAAAAAATATTATGGATGACAATGCCAAGACCAGGTCTATAATTACAGCCATTCCAGGTGCTAAGTGGATCTTAGCCTGATTTCCTCACTAAGTCTTTCAGCCTGAACAGGTAGGCCAAAGCAATTGGAACTAATGAACTGAAGAAGGAAATTACTGACATATCCCATGGCAGAGAGATGGAGAACATGCCTCTTATTCCAGAAACTGAAGCTGCACCATTTTCTTCTGTCTCTGCAGGGGATTATGGCAGAAGAGACGCTTGACCATTAATTGCTGAAGTACAGTTAAAAGGTGAAAAGGTTTACCCTGAGAATGCATGTCAGCGATCTAATACGTCACCTGAGCCTGGCTATCATCCATACTCAAAATGCTTAACCATGTAACACACCTCAGGTACCTGGACCCTTCCAAAGTTACATTTCTCTGTGTCTACATAGCTCATCTGTTAACTGATTTCCTATTAAGTTTCCAAGCTTCCTATATTCTGGACAGTATTTCAGTAATTTGTTTCAGTGTTCTACATTTTCATGCTGCCCTAGATTTTTAAGCTTTCTGCACCAGTATGTGGCACAGTGCAACCCAACTCTGCTGAGCAGTAAGATGGCTTCCACTTACTGAAATAGTAAGTGTTCCCAGCACATGAAAACTCCAGTTAGGGTCACAGAAGTCTCAGCACTTTTGCTTACTAGATCCTTACTACACATTACATGTGGTAATTTGATCAGAAGAACGAGATAGGGAACAGCTAAAACAACTTTGCTATCAATGCAAACTTCTTCACTGTGGTCACTGCTGTGTTTCATTCTGTGCCCAACATAAACCTGGATTTGGTTGCACAGGATTGCTAAGCATTGCCAACTAAAGCTGAAGTCAATGGAAGCACAGCTTTGAATAAATACAGGGTAAAATGCCAGCACTGTTTTAAACTGGGCTCACTCACTCTGTTCTAGCACCTGCAGCAGGGGTTATTACTAAGAACACGAGGAAAACAAGTTTGTCTCGCTCCAGTATCCCAATCCAACACTGCAAAAACAACTGCAAAAAAGTATTACGGAAGTTTGGCTCGGGACATGCTCAACATGCCATGATGGTGCACATGGATGATCACATACAGCACGCTCTAAATGCTCGCTGAGCAGTCTTTAGCTCCTAGCAGTTTCTGCTGTGAGGCAATCCCACTTGCATTCTCAATAAAGTCTAAAAAAAACAACAAGACAACTTTCAAAATATTGGAAATCTGAAGAATATGATCACGTGGTAAAGTGATCACTTTGCAAAAGAATCAAAAAACTGTAAATAGCAAGTGTTACTTCCTTTGCAGCTCGGTGCTGGAATGCTGCCAAGAACAACATGACTGACAACACAGATGCACAGAGAACTAGAAAAAACAGAAATTTCAGTAATTTCTTCCGTATATTGGATTTAATAAAAATACGAAATAAACCAAAACAAATAAGACAACATAAAATGTAGGTAGGATGGAAGAATAGGGTAAATTTGTCTATGCCCATAATGGATAATAGCACAGCATAGGTACTAGTACTATTTCTTAATGGTATTTTATCTCAATTCCACTCTCTTTTTTGATCTTTCCGGTGAATTCTGGATAGTATTAAGCTAATCTGGATTTATTGTGTTCCCTTACTGGAACAAGAAGGGTAATGTCTTCTTTTGTTGTTGTTGCTCTGGGAATGTTCACAGAAAACATACATCAACTTCTCATACATTTGACTTTTCTCATTACCAACTGTAGCACGTTTTATTTTCATAGGTGTTCAGAAGTTCACTGGGTAAAAGGTGAATTTTTTTAGGCTTGTTTAAAAAGCTTCTAAGAAAAATAAGGAAGTTTAATACAAACATAAAGCAATATCTAACTATATTATGAAAACATTTCCACATAATTTGAAAAATAACATTTCAAAACTCTAGTTAACAATATTTAGTCACCTTGTCTGTGTTATATAAACATTTATAGTTAACATGCAAGAACTCAAATTCAATCCAAAAGCCTTGAAAACCTGACCTACTCAAGCAATTTTTTCACAGAGAGGTAGTTTTATTACCACCTTAAAAATTTTGAGTTCTAAAATGTCACAATGAAACTAAAATCTTTCAGCGAAATGTTTGCAATTTTTATTTTCCCATTAAATAGAAAGCAGAAATAGAGATTCAACCAACATTATACAGAATTACAAAAAACAATATAAATTATATTATTCAGTTTAAATGTTCTTATACTTTGCAGCTGAGATTCCCTTTTTGTATACACTTAATACCTGCTTAAAATATATATAAAAAAATTCAGTCTTTATAGCCATAAGACTTGGCATCATAATCACTTAAACAGTATATCCTGCCAAGTTACTGAACATTCAATATTTGCTTGCCAAGTGTGGGGAAGAAAATAATTGAAATTACCCTGCATTTTCCTAAATAAAGGTGGTAACTACAGAACAGACTGAGAGGAATATATTAAGTGTTCCCTTACTTTAGGCAATTCATGTTTTGGAGTTGCAAGGAACAAACCAACATGGCCCTACTGGATAAAACTAAACATGCATATATATCTATATATATTCTATATTAATTTCTTTCATTAGAGCCTTACTAAGCAGTAGCCTACCTATTGTGTTCTTTGAGCCACTCTTATTTATTCTTCTGATACAGACTTTTATAATATGCCAAGCATATTACTTATATGATCACTAATGTTATTTCTCCACCTCAGATTCAACAACAGCAAAGCACCTACTCCAATGCTTACATCACCTAATGTAATTCTCCAAGGGGGAACACCATCTTTTACCAGGAAACAGAAATACAATAATTTTGCCATGAAAACAATTAAACAATGGGCTTTAAAAACCCAAACAAATAAAAACCCCCACAACAACAAAAAAATCAGGAGAATCTACAAAACATCTATTATTCTAACAGTCATTACACTACTGCAGGGAATGATCTGCAGACAGTACAACTGACTGAACACTCACTGACAGGATTTATGTTTAGTCATATTTTAGTCAATGTGATGCTTTAGATAAAAATCTGCTCATCAGTCCTGCTGCTGAATGCATCTCAAAAAGCTGATGTATCCACTTTCTATTATAGTTACTAATTCCAGTAACAAATGGTTCTAACACTTGTAAAATATAGGATTAGAGTAGTTACACCCAAGATGACCATCAATTCACAAAAACAAGCAAGTGGAAAAAAAAGGTTGTCAGCAGTAGAATTTACAAGGCCATTCATTATACCCTTGAGCTATTAAAATGACATAATTTAACTGGTTCATTGGCCTCCTGTGCAAGAGTTCAGCACTGACAAGTCACCTTTGGGTTCCTACCACTCTGTTCAGTAGAATGTGTCCCACAGCCTGTGCCCCATGACAAGGAAAAAGTAACATTGACCTAAGAACTCCTCGCCAGATAAATCAGCACACGTTGAGTGCAAACCTCTAATCACAAGATGAAAGTAAAGGCGCAAAGGAGAAGGAAGGACTGGAGTGCTACAGTGTGAAAGGATCTGAGGGACCACACTTGGCAGTCTGGGCCACAGAATGTAAAAGACAGCAGAGATGTCGTATAAGGAAGCTATTGTCTCAGAAAGATTTACAGTCTGTCTCATGGCATGAGAGCATAATGAGACAAAATGAGAGATAGAAAAGAATACAAGTAATCACTGTCAGACAGATGTCTGAGCACCACTGCCCAATAGCTACACTGACTATGGCCACCACAGCAAGGGGGACTCAAGGATTTCTCTGAAACAGAAACAGTGGTTTTATCTACAGTTACTGATCATCAGTTACACAGGATATATTGGTAAGGTAAAAAAAAAAAAAAAGTGTCACTGAAATGTTTAAGCCTGATGACAAATAAAATACTGTCTCTCATCCAAACTCATTATGCTTCTAAGAAAAATGTGACTAAAATAATATCTAACTGGCACATTTCAAGTCAGGTTCCTGTTCCATTTCCACTGTGCTCAGAAAATAGTGCCTCCTGAACAAAAATCTTGTAGGTGTCAGAAGTCCAGACAGCAATTTCAACAAAAGAGAGGTAACACATTTCATCTTTTCACATAGGACAAGATCTTCCTACAGGTTTACAGAACTACCCTTAGAGAGGACAGTAATCTTCCATTTCAATGCAAATACAGGCCTTCACATCTAAAAGAAAACCAATAAAATGTTAAGAACAGTGGGGATAGTTGTTCAGTAAGGGCTGAGGGGGAACTGCAGTCATCTGCCAACATTTATGCACGGGCCTAAACCAGGCCAGAAACCCTCACAGTGTTCCAGTTCCCAGAAAAGACAAAGAGGTGACTTTCCAGCATGATACCACTTTGCATTCAGCAGGATTTAAAGAAAATATTTAATCTATTAGTTGCAATATACTTTTAATTACTAAAATTACTCATGTGAGTTTATCCACGTCCTAACTTTATATTATTACTGCATGATTAATATGCATGACAAATTGTGGCACACAAAAATCCATTCAGTCACTTTCTTCCTAACGGGGATTGAGAAGAGTCAGGCAGCAAATGTTCTTCATCCTGGGACTTTATCAAGGACATAATCTATCATAGAATCCCAAGATATCTCAGCCACCTTCTAGTAAGGGAAATAGAACTACAAGCTCTCTCAAGCTGTACACCTATTTCTAAATATGAGTTGAGAACTCCTGTGTAGCTACTGAGATACAAGGCAAACCTTTTCCTAAAGTGTTATTATGTTAGAAATTTTAATTTAAGAACATTCGCTATTAAGTACTTCGTCATCTGCAAAATTACCGAAGGTTGTATATATACAACTGAACAGGTAGGAAACATCAGACAGTAACAATCCAAAGATCACTCATAGCATCAAGCCCCACTTAGAAGAAAGAAAAGCAGAAGTGGAGCAAAAAAAATCCCAGTTCAAAATAATGTTTTCATTAGAAGCAACTCTTCAAATAAACTATACACAAGCAATTCCATTTCAGATTTAATTTTGTAAACAAAGGAATTTTTCCAGTTGCAAGTACTGAATCATCACACATATGAAAAAAAATCTGTTTAGTAACAAATTCAAAATTAATGTATTAAATATATTACTTCATATGATAAATATATTAAAATCGTAACTGAATCACACTATGTATACTTGTATCTTTGACTGCCTAAGGAGCATAAAGGCATACAGGACATGAGGAAAAGAATAACTGTGTCATTACAAAGGGCTTGAATACCTATGTTACAATTCTTTGAAATAACAAGAATTGATACTTCTTCCTCTTAGATGAGAAGAAACCATGAGCAGTTTTGTGTTGTCAGGTGTCACGCATTCAAATTACTGCTGCTGCACATTTAAATTTAATTAAAATAATTCAGAAATCACCTACAAGATACACAAGTATGAACAGGCAATTAACCAAAAGGAAACCTTCTTTATGCAGAAATTGAAAAGGATATTCATAGGAGCAAGAAAAACGCTTTCCTTTTACATTATAAGGGCTAAACTGATTAGCACATGGCAAATTTAGTAAAGATTGCTCCAGACAGGAAAAATGTCTTGAGATAAAAGCCTGCCTGATTTGCAACCGGATTGTCCTTTTTTGTACAAGGTAATAAAGACTGACAGGCACCTTAAGAAATGTTGCTAGAAGGAAAGAACCAGGATGTTCAGCCACTTACATACATTCAGGGGAACTGTAAGAAGGTCAGCATGAATACCTTAGACAACAAATTTCTAGAAAAAAATCCAGCAAGACTGATAAAAAAAATTAAAACACATCAGAAGTCAGGAGCAAATAATGAAGCCTCCCCCACATTCACAACGGAAAATCGGGTAAACAAGGGGAAACAGAAAATACAGTAAATAGTACAAGACAAAGCAATATCATCTATCCAATTCAATAATAGATGAGGTGTATGGGAACACCCTAAACAAAAGGAACTGGAGTTGGTAAGGCACAGTCACTGGAAGCACTAACGCTAATCCAGGTAAGGATGTAAGTACTGTACATATCTGACCAGCAAAATAAAAATGAAAGAACTGCAATAACTGAAGCAGAAAATGAAACTTTAATGACAAACACTGTTTCTAGTTTTTATGATTGAAATTCATGGATTTCTCAAGAAATACAATGCAGAAATAATATAGCATTATACATTACTGAAGCAGTACCCTGGAAATATGATCTCTGGTTCTTGAAAGATATGGCTGGCCTAACAAGGATTTCAGCAGAGTGTTTCATACAGTGCTACAGGCAAAGTAACCATGTAAACAGGAAAAATTAAGTAATTAGTGCAATTGTGGTAAGGAAAAAAATGGCAAAATGGGAAAGGACTGCTATTGCTAAACAGAATCTGCTAAAGAAAAGTGAATAATAGAGTTTCTTAAGGGCAAATCATGAGACCAGTTTTATCACTAATGTTGGTTAATAAAGTAGAAACACAGTAATAATATTTACAAGGTATCATCAACAAAGAGGACATCAGATCATCATGCAGAAAGAACTGAAGAACTGCAGCAAAGCAGGCTGATATTTAATAGCACTAATCTGCAAGGTCATGACCTCAAGGACTCAATTTTCTCTATAAACTGGGACCTCATCAACCCTAAAGAATAACATGGAAAGGAGAAATACCAGTGTTTTTTAGTTAATCTGTGGACAATTACAAACCACAAATGTAACTCTTAAGTGTGAAAGTGTAAACAAAATTTCAGGTTGTGTGAAAACTATACATCTAGTACTAGGCACACATACATTCGTTAAAAAGGCTATTTTCACTGTATTTGTTCTTTCAGATTAATTCCCCTTTCTCTCCATGTCCACTAGAGCCAAGGACTGAGCTATATTTTGAAACATTCTCCAGTTCAAGTTTATATTCAAACAAGGCTACTATGCAATTGAAATAGCAAGAAAACTTTCCGGTTTCTCTAGAAAGTGAAGCTTTCCAAAAAAACTGTAAAATTTACTACAATCCATTTTCAAGTAGTTTTAAATGGCACACACCCCAACAGTTACTTCTCCCTTGCCTGACAAGAAAAAATTGTTATATAAGTAGTCTACTATTTCTACTTTATGAAACCATGTCAGAAGAGTGTGTTCTTCTTTAGACAAGGGAGGTAAGACTGTCTGCAGAAACTTGCATCGAAACATCTCTTATAAAGCCTGCTGACAACTATGGTGGCTTTTTCACTCAGATGTCACAAGAACAGCTTCACTTATTAGCAGCCAAAGTAGCAGGAGCCACCAACCTGAGGACCTTTACCACTAAATGTTGAACCCAGTCCAAACTGCAAGATTTTATTTGCAGAAATTCTCATCCACAGAAATTGAACGGGTGTAGTGTCATCTTGGATTGCCATATTTGAAAATGCCACAGCTTCCCTTCCATTCTGTATTATAAAAGCCTTACTTTTCCTCACGCCTGACTTTTGTTTCCTCCACTCTCTTGTTCTGCCTTACTCTTCCTACTGCAGAGTCAGCTGCTACTTTGGCCTTTGTGAGTTTTAAGAAAAGCCGTTTCAGTTATTGGGAGAGGTTTCACTGTTTTCAATTTCTTTTTTTTCAATTGTCGCAGGAACAATATGATCCTGGAAAGAATACATGAACAAGAGAATTATTTAGTGAGATGAAATAATTAGGTCAGACTGTTATGGGCATCATGACTTAAAACTAAAAGGTGTCTTTATAAGTAGTTTAAAGAAAATTTCAAACGTACAAAATGTGCTAGATACATTTTACACACGTGGTTATTACAATCTTGATGCTTACTAAGCACATCAGTGGATGATATTAGATTTGGTTATAAGCCATCTGTTAACATGCTGGACTCTAACAATCAGTTAATACATTAATCACTTAATTAACCCTTTACAAATGTACAATTACTGTAAAGGTCACGTAGTAAATGGGAGTAACACCACTAACGTGTTAATTCATTAATGCTTTTAACACATCTCTTTCACAAAGCAAAATACCTCAAGCAGAATGAAACAGCAACTTCCAACAACAAATTACGAACTTTCATTTAATGCAAAGCAATATTTAACCATTAAAGTTTTAAAACAAAACTATTTTTGCAATTCCCTAATAAGTCTTATTTGCAAAAAAGAGCCTTTACCACTCGGAGAATAAAACCAAGAGAGCTTTGGTGGGTGATTTTCTTTGTTTTGAAGAGCCATTCTTACAGATAGAAGATATTTATTCAGAAACAGATAACAGATATATCTATGTATATATGCCTATAGATGACTTTCTAAAGTTGCCTGACATTTCTCATTAAAAGATCAACTTTAACTTGTTTACAGTGTTGCCAAAAATAACTTTTTAGGATGAATCTTTCTAAGATGAGCACCTTCGCAATAATTCTTCCATGTAGGAAAGATGAACTTCACCGGAACATCCACTTATTATTATGACATAAAATAAATAAAATGCCCACGTTAAAGACATAACTCTTGCCTCATTTATGTCATAAGTGTTTCTCTGAAAATCTGTGTGAAGACCCATCCTAAGTCACACATTCCAGTGTGCGGGGATGGGGAAAGAAAATCAGTTCAGCACGTTCAGACTTATTATCACTTGGTTAAAATTTCTAAATTTCTAGAATTTAGAATTTCTAGCTAGTATTTCTGAAAATTCCATTCTCCCTGAATTTATTTAAGCCTACTTAAAACCCCTAAGGCTATTAAGTTTGCACTGGAGTAATTCCCACAGAGTAAGTGAATATGATTCGCCTTACACCTACAGGGATTTATCGGGCCTTCCCCTGTCACCTGAAGCTTTGACATGGAAAGCAGAACAGGGAAGGCCAACTCAAATGAGAAGGCTCAGTTATAAAAGGGATAAAAATCAGGAACAGGAAGGGATCTTTGAAAGCACCAGAGTTCAAGGTGGATAAAATGAAGAAATGTGGCCATGCCCGCAAATCCAAACTTTGCCCAAAACTGTAACCCATTGACAGCTTGTGCTCTGTACACATAACTTTCATTAACTATGATAAACCAAGAACAATCTGTAGAGTTGATCAAAAGACTCTAAATTGGCTGATGAATCATGTGAAGGTCATCATCCTAACATGCAACAGAATCTGTGGTTTTGCTTAAGTATTTTATTTAAACTCTAGGAATTTAAAATTTAAAAGAAAACTGCAATTCTTGCAAATTTTGCAAAGCCATTCAGAAAAAAAGACTAGGGAAGCACAGGAGTAAGACTTCTCCAGCATTTGGAAGATGTGCAGAGAACGACACAGACAGTTGAAGGAAAAGTGGGTATCAATCAAGTAAATTAAATATTTTGCCTCTTTTATCTTCCCTGATGGAAAGTTCTTAATTCCTGAGTAATTGACATGTAACATAACCTAAAATTTTTGACAAGTGGCAATTTGTTGTCTTCACTTTTTGATGCCTGAGATTCACACAAACATCAAACTTAGAGATTTCAGTGGATTTTCTGTTTCCAAAGACCTATATGCTAAATATTTCAGAAAAAAACTACAACTTTTCAGTCTTCTCAGATTGAGCACTGAGAAGCAAATTAATTCCCCAAAGTCCGTGCCTCTTATTTACATCTGTAGAATGGCAATCACATCTCCCCTTCTCTTAACACTGTTGTGTTAAGGACTGATTGGCACAGTGCTTCTCTCCTAAAAGATCTTAGAAAAAATGACAATTTTATCTCTGCAATGAGCTGAAGAAGCATGCAATAAAGGGACATTAAAAGGCATCATCTAGTTGTGTTTTTCAAATGCTACCGGTAATTTGTAGGAAAAGACAGAATCATATAACTGAAACTTATGAAAATGAAAATTTTGGCCAAGTCTGAACATACACAAGCAAAGCTTCTGTGACATTTCACAACTTGCATTTCTAAAATTCTAACATTTACAAGTAATAATAAAAAGATTACACAAATGAAGATCTAACTTTATGAACAAAAATTGTACATTATTTAACTACTGCGGCACCTGCTTATTACTGGTATGTATAATATTCTAACAACTGCTTAAAAGCAATCTTTTTGCACTTCTCAAATTTCTACTAAATGAAACAAGGAAAAATTAAATAAAGAAGAAATAATGAAACGAAACATGGCAATGGCACCCTGAATTTAGGTACAGGATGTATAAAACATCACATAGCCTAAAAATTGACAAGTCTAAATATGTTCTTGTTAGAAAAAATGAGAATGGAAAACTATTACACTTCAAGTTTCACAAAAAAAAAAAAATTAGCTTAGTATGAAAAAGAGGCAAATTATCTCAATAACAGCAAAACCTACTCTGTCAATGCCATTCTAAAGTAAAACACAACTAATGAAAATTAATTTCAATTGTATTTGGGAGAAAATTAACTAGTTATACATAGATCTAAATTACAGATGTACATACATACATATTTGGCATATATTTATACACAAAATGCTAATATTACTAGGAATGGAAAATGTGCTAAAGCTTTGAAATATACATTGCTTATTTCTCTCACACTACATGTTCCACTTAACTCTTGTTGCTGGCTAGAGGGAAAAAAATATCTCTGAACTCATGTGGACATTTGGGAAGTTTCCTTACAGAAGGGAAATTATTAGCCTACACAGCACCAGGAAAAATTCAAAGGGAAATTTAGCTGTCCTTCCACTGAGCAAACAGTAATTAGAAAACTCTTTTTTCCTGACCTTTCTGAAATTTTAGTTCCACCCCACCATACAGAACAAGTAGGTTGAGATGAGAAAGGTAAGAACTACTTCAGGCAGCATCTTGCAAAACTATGCACTTAACTGGGCTTGGATTAAGTTAGAAGGGCACAACAATCTGCTTATCCCTGAGAGAAGGCAGTAACTTCCATCTAGTTCTGCTGTTTCTCCCATCTCAAGATCATACAGAATTTCTTTATCTAGCTTTTGATATCTTCTGACAACAAAAACATTATGCTTTTTGAAGACATGGAATACAAGGAAAAAATCCACTATCATGCCTAAGGAATTCACTGCTCCATTTTCAGCAGCTAACTGCAACCACCAATTATACATGAAAAGCTTTCAATCTTGATTTCAGGGAGTTGGGAAGGCAGAGTGGGGAGAAATAGGGAAAAGGAAGTGAAAAGAGATACCTTTTCTATCCTAAGTCTTCTAACTGCCATTATGCTTAAGGTCTTGAACAGATTCTCTTCCATAAATAACATATCACATGTTACTATGATAAAAGCAAAATCCAAATCAAAGCAGCATGCTTCTTTTGGGAAAAAAAAAAAAAAGTTTGTAAACGGCCTTTATTTCCTGTGGGAGTTCATGCCACAATTTGAAAAAAAATCTTGATTAAATTTCTAGGACAAGCATCTTTTATTTATGAATAGTATTTTCAAACTTATAACACTATCTCAAGTGATCAAAAGGAAAAAGGAACAAAAAAAATAATAAAGACCAGAAAACCTTAGAGCATCTCTCAAAGGTCATCATTGGATAGTTTTGGTCAATGTTTTTCTATCCAGACTAATTAAAAAAAAACCAAACTGGTCTACCCAGACCAAGCCAAACTCAGATGTGTACAGTTTAAGATCACTTTATAACTTTGAACTAAACAGTGCTATATTTTAGTTTCCCTTTAGTATACTTATTCCAGGAACCACTCAAGAGTGACCTTAATGAAAGGAGAGCTCTTTTACCAACTGCTAAGAAACAGAAATGTTCATCATCCACTCAGCAAACTCATTTTTTTCCTTGAAAGCCACCTGGAACTTGAAAACACTACTTTTTCAGGTCTCTCTTCCTCTTACATTCAGTTCACAAGAGCAGTTTAAGCAAAAAGATAAAAACTGGAAAAGATGATCCAAGAAGGGAAATAGCAAAATGAACTGCCATGCCCTTCACCTTCCCTTCTACCTCCCCTCCCAAAAGAAAGACAGATAGACCTTTATCAAATCTTCAGGACAAAATTATTGATTCATTGTTCCATATTAACACCTTTAATGTTTTTAAGAAAGTGCTACCTATATATGGAGTTGATCGGAGTATCAGCTGCGTACTGAACTCAGACCTTTGCTCTACCTTCACTAACTTAAACAGTTTAACTACGATTCAGTTGGTTACTTAAAACTAATCAATAAGTAATTAGTGCTCAAATCATCATACTTAAAATGTAAATCGGGCATGTATTTTTCCTCTGTACCGTTACCACACTTCAGTTCATTTGAAAACGCAGACATTTAGAATTAAACCAAATTTAAAATCTAACAAGAAACTGTAAAATACTTCACAACTGTTAAGGCTAGAACGTCATATATTACAAGTATCTGTTACTACTGAGAAACCATGACATGCATTCTCACACTTTAATATTCAGAATCTGGCTACTTACTGTGCTAATTAATAGTACCAACAGAAGTACGTAAGAAAGGAGGTGGAGGAAAAAAAAAGCAGACCTGGGCAATTTTCTCTCTTTTTTTTTTGTCCATAAAGTTGAAGGCTGTCAGTATTTGTGCGTCATCATGAAAGAAAAATTAGGATTGGACTACATGTTAAGAAATAGACTTTAAGATACCAGTAACATTACTAAGTGTGGTTACCTACTAAACTGTCAAGAAGCCAGAGCCCAGAATGCTAAATTTAGACTAAAGAAATACAGTGTTTTAAAAATCAATCTTCAAATAGACTTATTGCATACAACTATTTCTGGTTGAAAAAAACCCACTAGATCTAAACAAAGGTTTTAAAATTAAAGTCACCAGAGTGTATTAGCCAGTATGACTCCTTTATTCATATATACAAAACTGTATTTGTTACAGTGGTGAATGTTCCAATACTTCAACTCAATGTATTTACGTATATATACACTTATATTTATATACAAACTCATGCATGTTGGTATTAGAATTTAGGTATGAAATATTGAAGTTATAAATAATTTCTAAATTTACCTTATAATTTTATTTGGTCCAGAATAATTCCTATTAAAATCAACGAGGAAAAAAAACCCCATACCAAAACACCTCCCCAAAGACCTTTCTTAGTCTCCCTGCAACAGACAGCATGTTAAAACTATCTTTATGCACAATAAACACCACCTTATTTATTTCTGCTAGTGAAATATTTATCAGTAAAGCTGCCAAGAGTGACTTGATGCATGCCAGAATCTTCAGAGCACCAAATTGCTATGCATTTTGTATTGTTTCTAAAGAACGTTACTTGGAAAGCAGCAAAACTTAGCACAATTTCTGAAAATTTGTTACAATGCTATTATAATTAAAAATCCACAAGGTAGACATCCTTAATTAGAATACTGGTCTTCAAACATTAAATTCCTTCTCTATCTTTTTCATTGCAAAGACAATTTCTTACCCTTGCTTCCAAGGGTCTGTTTCAGGCACTATCAATCCTCCTGGTTAGGAGGCTGTGTCCCAGTATCTTCACATTGCCAAAAGCTAAAAGAAATACACTATTTACCTGAGATAAGTGAAGGAAAAGAGAATTGTGGGAGCAACTCCGAAGCACGAGATGACATTAGCTCTCTTCAAGCCCCATCACTCTGCTGTAAAATGGAACTGAACCGCTGCCAGTGTCCCAGGGACAATCAGGTAATGTCAGCCTCAAAAGCCAGAGATGAGGATCACCTGGCACAATGGCACAACACTACTGCTCACCACATGACCATCACAGGACCTTCACCTGAACCACTCAGAAGCCAAAGAATACTCAGAACAAACTGGCCGCGACTTTTTATTTCCCATATGGCTTAGTTTCACATCTGTTCCCATGATCTCATCTCCAGCTCTTATCTGCTACATTTCACTCCAGACTGATCACTTCTTCTCTTCCGCCTTTCAACCATCAGCTTTGTATCTCCTTTTTTTTTTTGTACGTTGCAATCAATTTTTCCCAGTGAGTACATGGAAACAATCTCCCTCAAAGCACTTCTAGCTGCCTTTCATCACCAATCACAAAGCAGACACCAGTAGAGTTTCTACTGAATATTTAAACATAATACAATAATTATAATATTTGACCAATCCTTTAAATCTTCTGATATGTTCTGCAGCACAACTCTTCGGAACAGACGCCAATTGGTTTTGATGTACAAGATGCACTAAAGTATTACTCAAATTCAGGGATGAAGATATCTATCATATTGCTTTATATACATATTCTTAAGAATATATATATATACACATATATATATTCTTAAGAGAAAGAGTTTCAAATTGAACATTTTTTCCTCAAATAAGATGCATCAATGGCTGAGTATCAACTGTCTTCAAGAATTACAGATCCAGAACACAAATCTTGGTTATAGAAGTTTTCTGCTTAAAATTTTTGATCACTGCAAAGACCTGAACCACAAAATAGCTCTCCCTGATGTTATTTCTAACAGTGAACATATTAATAGTTTTCTTTTTACTTAGGAAGCTTCATAATCTTAACATAAAAGACAGGTTAACACAAAGAACTTGCTAATGTGCAAAAGTGTGTTGCTAGAAAGTTTACTGGAAGGTCTTTCTGAAGTAGCTCAAAAACGCGCATTATGAAGCATGGCAGATGTACATGGATAAACCTGCCAGAACCACTTGATAGTGCTGACAAGCAGAACTTACTGTGTCAACATATTGCCCAATTTCGGGGTGGGGGGAAGAAGAAAAAAAAAAAAAAAGGCAACCAGAACCTTGGCAGCAAACATTAAAACTCTTAGACTAATCTGAATTTCATTTGTATCATGTAACTAAACAGTTGCCTGCTATCAATAGTATGGTTTCAAGACATCTTTGGCAATTTGTTAAGTACAGCAGCAATTAACATTAACCCAGATCACGATTTTGTAAGCAAAATTCAGCAGCTTGTAGTAAAAAAAAAAAAAAAAAAAAGAGCCTAAGAGGAAAAAAAAACCCACAAGTTTTCTGAGTCTCTGAAATCAGACTGTTATACCAGCTGGTGCTGAGAGTAGTCTAAGTATTTGCTTTCAGCTGAATCTGAAAACACCAGGTTAAATTCACAGAGAAGGAAACAAGTTTCCAAATTTATATATTGCCTAATACCTTAGTTTTTCAAAACCTAATTTTAAAAATCAGAGGAACTTTTCTTTAAAAGCAGTTGTCTACTTTTTTTCCTCCTAGTGATGACTAAATGTTTGTCAGTTTAATTTGAGACAATTTATGGTCACAATAATAAACTTGTATATTCATTAAAGATGTATCTCAACAATCAAACCACCAATATAAGACCATTTACTATTGTTTTCCCTACTAATTCAAATATATCAAAATTTGTCATGTCTTATATGTAGACAATTAAGAATAACTGTAAATTGAAACACATTTCCCACTCCTAAAAAACGACTGGGAGCTATATTCATTAGCTTTTGTGTTGCTGTGCTCTGTGCAACATACCATTTGAACCAGACATATCGTGTCTAAGGCGTAATCTGTCTCCAGACTTCAGTGCTCCAAAGACATTAACCAGCAGTTCACCAAAAGCCACTCCGCCTTCATTTAGGGTAGCCAATAAAAAATTTGCAACTCTCCCTTTAAACAGAATGAAGCAGCAAAATGAAATTTCAGGGCTGGCTATAAGGTGCCCTCTTTGAATGGGACTGGAAAGTACACACAATAACATATATTTTACCTCAACAGTCTCTACAAATAATGGGGGTGAGGGTTGTGCGTTTGATTTTCTTTTTTTACTGTGTCTCTAATACTGTGTCAATTTAAATGCTATTCTTACCAAACTTGTAAGTTTTAAACTTGTATGTTTAAGAGTTCATACTTTGTTGAAAAATCAATTACTTAAAGAGAATATATGAATGATTTAAAAGTATTTCAAAGCAGAAAATTTTGACTTGTCTGACACTAAAAAAGCTAACCCAGAAAAAATTTGAGATTCACTTCATCTTGTAGAGATGTAACTGCAAGTGCACGCTCTGCTTTTTTTCAACCTAAAATGGATTTCACAGGTTTCATTCTGCATTAAAATTGCAAATCTTCTATGTGGCCCAGTTTCAGCTGCAATTGATCTGCTTTGTCGTCATAGATTAAAAAAAAACAGTGAAGGGCACTGCAGCTTTAAATATTTCAGAGCTATGTAGCTAGTAAATAGACTCCATTGCAATATGGCTCTGAAGGTCGTGTCCTATTGTCTCTTTTCTCTGCAAATATTTTGAACAGCATAAAATGGTTTATTTTATACAATACCTCCCTGTCATTTCTAAATCATGTCAATTGTATTAGGCACTTCCTTACTGGAAAGGACAGATACGCCACTCTTTCCACACACACCCACGCTGCTTCGTATTCAAAACGTCCACTGTGAATATAACAGCAGGGTGTACATATTAGATGTACACAGCTTTTCATATGGATACCTTATGCAAACAGACTCCCCGTTAAATCCCACCACAACATAAGGACAATTAGTTATTTCAATGGTGATAAAATAATTAATCGGATTTCAGGTCAAGAAGCATCTTTGGTTAAATTAACAGCCCAGTTAGAAAACTGAAGCCAGCAATTTTAACATTTCTCACATATGGGAGAATATGAAAAAAAATTATAACACAGCACAAGGAAAATGTAGTCTGCCAAATCTGTTTTTCGTGAAGGCAATTACCTTTCAGATGCTAAAAAAGAGCAAAAAAAAAAACCCAACCCCAAGAGCCCTGTCACATTTAACAATAAGTTACAAGAAAAATAAGACTATAAACCTGGAGCCCAAATTGGAAATCTTTGTGTATGCAGATCCCAGGTTCAACCCCAATTCTTTCATATAAGGTGACTATTTGATGCAAATATGAGTTATGGAGATGCCTCTCAGAACAGTAACGTGACATACACCCCTGCAAAACCCACAAATTTGTGACAGCTGTCACCGTTCAGAAGGTGCACACAGTCATTTACCTGAAAAGGCAACAGATTGTTGCCATTGTCCGTCCTGAACGCGTTGTCTTCCATCCAGGATTTGGGGGTTAAGGGTGCAGCCCGTGGGAACTTCGGAGGGGCAATGACATTGCTGGAGAACGGTTTTTTAAGGGGTGAAATGGGATTGAGGGGGGAGGGTACGCCGACCCCCACTCCCACGCCGACCCCCACTCCAACTGCCCTTCGAGGGTCCCTACCAGCCTGCAGCCCACCCCAAGGGTTGGAAGGTGTACTCCAAGCCGCATTTTGATGGTTATTCCAGCTGGAGGAGGAAGAAGAAGAGGCAGAGGAGGAAGACGGTTTGCTGGTCATGATGGGCTGATGGCTGTAAGCAGCATTTCTCTGGGCAAAAGGTGCCTGATTAGGGCTTACAGGTGACCTCCGCTGCTGCTGCTGCTGCTGGGCTTGCTGCTGCTGCTGCTGATGTTGGTGGTGCTGAGTCTGAGCTAGGCCAATCTGAGGTGAGAAAGTGCCACCAAATACAGGGTTGACATGATGTGGAAAATTCTGGAAAAGCATTGTCCCATTGACTGGAGTAATCCCTTGGAAAAAGCTATCATCCACCGTGTTTGTGGTCCCTGTAGACCAGGTGCTGCCAAAGGAGGGAGACAAGGAGGTGCCGGCTGCAGGTTCTTGTTGAGGCTGGTGAAAGCTCAAGCCAGGCAAAATGGGAGACTCCATCTGCATCTTCTCCTTGCTATTTTGGGAAGGAGCCGATGTGCCGATACTAGTCACTGAACTGCTGTCTTCTGGTTTGGGTGTCTCCGACGAGATGGGTGTAGAGGGGGCTTCTGCTGAGTTTGGTTCTTGCTGTTGCTGCTGCTGCCGCTGCTGCTGGGGCTGGGCTTTGCTTTTGTCCATCAGTAAATCATCCTGCATGGTTTGCGCAGCTGAAACAGTAGGGGAAAAAACCACAAAGACAGATTATTAACATTGTCATTCATACCACAAACCAGTCTGTTTTAATCATTTGCCAGCCAAAAATCTCGTCCTACTGCTAGTACTATGCTACAGCAAATTGCAAGGCAAACCCGTAATCTTCCCCCTCCCCCATTTAGGAATATGTAACCTTTGATCGTGCTAGATTGCCTTTAAAAGATTTTTTAAGATGCTTCACCCTTTTTGATGCCTTGTTTCCCTTCAGTCTAAATGAGAGATGTGCTTATAGGGCAGAGATATACAGCAATTTCGCCACGTCTCTTTTCTCTTACACCGGAACTCAGAGCTCTCACCCTGCAATGAGAAACTGATTCTGGTTCCTGTTTTTCCAAGCACCCTCCTCCTCCTCCACCTCCTCCCCCTGGTTATTTGCATACGTCAATAAATATTGCTGCGTCCTTCAGCAAGGTTAAAAAGACACCAGTCTTCGCTCTTCTCCACCCCCTTTTCTATTAGGGGACCTTTAAAGGAGCCGGGTACCGATTTTTCCTAATTAACAAACAAGCTTTCAATGATTTAGATTTATCAGAGAGAAAGCACACACGACAGCTCGCACTGATATGGGAGAGGTTCTTCGCTGCACAATCGTTTCCTGCCCTTTCCCTGCCGGCTCGGGGCAGGAGGGGCGATGGCAACGCCGGGGGAAGGGAGGGAGCGGGGGGTGGAGACACTTCACGTACAAAGCCTCCGATGGGTGTTTTATTTGCCTTCATGACCTTAGGATCTCTCCGTGTAAAATGCTATTTTACATTAAAGCAGTCATCTGCTCGCTCTACTTACTTATTTATTTATTTATTTATTTATTTATTTATTTATAAAATCATGGTAGTTTTTTCGTTAGAAAAACATAACCTCAAAATGAGCAGATTTTAGAGCTATTACTTGACTATGATGTTTCTGTTGCTTTCAAATGAAAAATAAACCCAGGGAAAATCGAAATACCTAACATATAGACATGGCTGCATGTTAAAAAACATCTTTATATGCACAAAACAAAGACTAGTGATGTAAAATTATTTTTGAAATCAATACATAAGTTTAAGCTTTAAAACGTAAATGTGGAATGGTTGAGTCTTGTATCTGCTAGAAAAGGTGCTTCATATGAAAAGATATAATTTTATTATTGTTTTGAAACAATAGTATCAACGCAATACAGACATCAATTAACAGCAATTGTATGAAATCACAACAGGAACATCAACATTTTGCAGGCTTTTAGTCAACTGAAGAGATCATTCTAAATCTCAAAAGTATTTTAAATGAGCCCCAAATCACACAGTTTAATTGAGTAACTATGTCAAAAATGGCCATCGCTGGATACCTAATTGCATTTCTATTGAGTTAATCATACGACATGAACATGCCTAAGACTGCATTTTTAGGATTGTTGTTTTAATGTAACAAAGTAAAGCCAAATAGATTGACTGTTTAAGAAAGGTGGAAAAGCATGAAATTGTCGACACTGTCCTTCCTGACATCAGTGCTTTTCAGATGGTCTGTATATAACATCTCTTGTTTCTTTTTTTTCTTTCTTTTAAATCTTTTTGAGCCATACACACACGTTTTAATTAAAATCGGCAACAGGAGAGGTTTCTGCTATCAATTAAGTTACTGCTTATGCTCCCCCTTATTTACCAGTTCAATATGTAAACCGAGCAGCAACGGTTCCTGAACAGACCAAGCAGTGAGCCAACATTAAAGCAAGCTCCTAAGGACGGACTAAATTATTGCATCTGTACCAGGCAGCACTGCTGCTGCTGCTGGGAGTGCAGAAAGCCTTGTGAGGCAGTTTAAAGCAATACTGCAGTAAGCCAGAACATACCAAGCTCTGTGTAACTTTCCATTAGCTTCACTTCTACCAAAAATCACTATTACTCCTAAGGCTACATAAAGCTACTCATGGTTCCACATCAGAGAGAGAAAAGGACTATATGTATCCCTCTACCCTGGTTCTGAGCTATCAGTATAAAAATACATTTAGAGATAAAAACATAGCAGATGAAATGTTAAAATTCTGTCGTCAATAAAGTATATTTAAATCAGTTAGTCAGCAGGTTATCTATAGTGGCTAGCACAGCAGTTGCTTCAAATATGTACCTTGACTTAGCTAGCTGGTTTTGAACTTTATCCTAAGGACTGTGATTCACATTCCCTTTCATATTGCTTCTTAAAGGTAAAAATCACTGGGCAGTTCAACCCTCTTGTCAAGGTCAAGACCTACCTTTAATGAATGAGGCCAGTCTGAATGGAAAAACACTGGATAATAAATGACTTTGAAAGACAGGCCAGCCCATGTCTAATGTTGGATTACTACGCAGTACCTCTTGATTATTTGCTGGTGTAAGTATTTTTACAAATTTACAATCCAGTACAGGAAATCTATATCCCCACAGCAATACCAGCTCTGTTTGCAAGCAGTAACCCACACAGCCAACACAGAAATTTTTAAGGAACAGTTACCTTTGGATTTTCTGTATTTCAAGATCAATAAAAGGACAGTATATTTATTTTCTTCTTTCGGGTTTGCTATATGACAAATAATCGACCATTCGGGCAAGAGCACTTTGACAACTGGAAGCTCTCAGCGCATGCTCTCCCAAGGAATCATGGGGGTTGAAGTCTTATCTATAGACAGCATTTCACTGCTGCCCATCCTGAAAGGAAAAGAGCTCGAAAGGGAAAAAAAAATATGTGCACACTTCCTCTTTCCAGGGAAAACTGCTGCAATCTGAATCACCAGCTCTGAGAAAATATCTGTCATACTGAGCTGAAAATGAGGAACTAAATAAGAGCTTTAAACAGTTTGATTTATAAGCCCAGATCAATTAGCGATTTATTCAGAATAATTGCTAGACAAACAAATAGTTCTAGTATTTCCAAAACTCCCTTCCTACCTCCTAGTACAAAAAATTAATTATAAGTCCATACCAGCTATAAAATTTAAAGCTATTACAAAGGAGATTGTGTCATGTTCCTTAGCTGAAGAAAATATTAAATAATCACCTAATATGATTTCCCAAAATATTCTGAAACTCAAACACAAGTAGGTCAAGTATGAAAATTTAAAACAAATCAAAATCAGTGCATAGGTGAAAAGTTGTACTATTTGAACAGTTTCCAATTTCCAAGTTACGACTTTTTCATTACTGAGTTGTTACAGTGAAAATTGTACCAAAAAAAAAAGCTGCTCAGAAAAAAAGCAACGTGCAAATTTTACTATTTAACATTTCATCTACGCTGTGCACCGTGGGTCCACATTTCAACCACCTCCCTTTCACTACCTACTGTCTAGATATTTCCAAGGCTCTACATCAATATATAGCCTGACAGGAGTTCCTCTCATAAGATATTAATATTGTGATGATTAATGTAGGTTGGGTAAAGTTTTCAGAATTTCATTCCTTGGCACTTGTGTTCTGTTTTGCATTAGCCCATTCTGTATATTTATTCTGCGTAATTATTCATAATACTAATTATTCAGGACCAAATACTAATGCTTGTATGAAAATTACATAGTTGAAATCAGAAGTGTGAAAATAACTGTTTAATAAAAAGTGCAGGCTGATTTTCAAAGGATGAAATATGCATAGCTTTGTAGGTGAAAGAGAGAAGACTGAAGCTGAGAAAATAAAAAATAGGGCAGCTGAAAGTGAGTTTTCGTAACACTTATGCCTCTGCTTTCTGCAGTCTGTTTATGTTGGACTGCATGGTCTGCCTGCCCTAAATCAATGCTGTAATTAAGAGTTTCTCAACACTTGCTCTAACCTGTTTATGCTACTCTGAATCATTAAAGGCAGGAAAACTGCTTTCTTATAGCAATTAAAAAGACTTAATTTCATTAACTATCCCAGCTATCACAGAGCTGGCTCTAGGCATTCTATATCCCCCCTTTATGTCCTTACTTACTTCTGGATTATTGCTTTTCAGATGATTTGAGGATTCACGTGGAAGGCACTGATTCTGTCAGTTCTTCCCAGGAGACAGCTTCCCTTCGTAGATCAAACATTAGGATAAGGAGAAGCACTCCAAAACCAAAGAAAATCAGGATGCAAATACAGTTTTTTATCAACTAGCCACTAGCAGAAAAACCTTTTTTTGTTGTTGTTTCTACCAACCAACTCTTTCATAACTGGAAGTTAAAAGATAATAACAACAGCTGAATCAGAACATAAGAGCTTAATTCAATCTGGTATCTGAATTACTTGATCCAGCCCAGTTCCAAATAAACAAATGTAAGAAGGCCAAAATAAGCCTAGCTAACTCAATTAACATTGTATTAAGTGTATTTTTATTTTAAGAAATTCATTATGAAGCAATTTAAGCCTACTATGACTAAGAAACCATGCTAGTCTTTTTGACAGAAAGTGACTATTCAAACTAGCTTGACAATTGAAGTGTTATGCTACTGAAAAAAAGTTTTGTTGTAGAAACATTTTTCTCATTTTAGATCAGTTTCATTTTAGCCTAATTGAGGGCTCTTTGTCTTTTAAAAAACGGAAATTGGTAGATGAAAAATGCCTAATTGATCTTATAGTTTAATTTTACATATTACTATCATAGTTAAAATTTAGTTTTGCCAAAATAGAATACGCTGATATTGCCAGATTACTTAGCTTTGTTGAAAACAGTGAATAATTTCAAAAGTTTTAATGCTGTCACATCAAAAGAACTGTATTAAGGCACAGCTTCTTCATTATTTTTCCTCTTTTTCAGGCCTCGCTGAAATAACCAGATAAATATTTAATCTACCTCCATATCGTTCTTGCAGTAATTGCTTGTCGACTTCTTTATTAAACTTAAATCTGTATAAATTTGTTATCAAACAATTTAGCATTTTAAAAGTTGATACTTTGCAGTAAATCTCATGGCCAAATTTAGGGCTCAATTTTAAGCCCTAATTAGCTTATTGCTTTTGGTGATTTTCATTAATTTCTCTACTTGCCTTCAAATGTGCAGTTTTACTTCATTCAAAATGGCTGATGCCTCCAGCTAGCGTCAGGGAGGCTGAGCTCTGGCAAATCTCCATTAGTAGCAACCACTTTCCCTCACTTTGCAGTGGTGAAACAGAGTCTGCTCCCAGGAGAGCTCTCTCTTGGTTCAAATGCAGGTACTACCAGGTGAAGGTAAAAGATGACAGAGACAGTGCAATGAATGCCATGGAAGCAGAAGGAAGAAACAAAGAAGGATCTGTTAAGGGATGATATGGGAAGCAATAGTTTTACAAGTGAAAAAACTGCAACAGGCAACCTGAGATTTATAGTGCAAATTGCCAATGGAAAGAAGGAAGCACAAAGATCAAGAAGTGGAAAGAAAATGAAAAGCGGGATGAGGGAGAGTGAAGGAGGAGATTGTAGGGGATAATAAAGCAAGCATTTGAATAGACCAACTGCATATCCAGTCCTGTTAAGGAGATAAGGGTGGAATGACAACTCTTCCTCTACCAGAGAATAAGGAGGGTTTTTTCTCGGATTGTAAAACAGTTGGTTATTCACGTATTTTAGGATCACACTTTGATTCTGAGAAGAGCAGACAAAAGGAGAACACATACCCCAAGCTGTCCAACAGAATCCTGAACAATACAAAGGCACAAATCAGTTTTTAGATTTCAGAATCTTTAAGGGGTGTTAAGAGGTCTGCCATTATAGAATGGTTTGGGTTCTAAGGGACCTTTAATGATCATGTAGTCCAACCCCCCTACAGTGAGCAGGGCCATCCTCAACTAGACCAGGTTGCTCAGAGCCCAGTCCCACCTGACCTTGAATGTGTCCAGGGATGGGGCATCTACCACCTCAGTGGGCAACCTGTGCCAGTGTTTTACCACCCTCACTGTAAAACATTTCTTCCTTATATTCAGTCTAAGTCTACCCTCTTTCAGTTTAAAACCATTAATGCTTGTTCACTTATGCTTTTATGTATCCTATTATGTTTTTACTTTTCATGTTTGGGGGAGAAAATAGAATTAAAAAAAACCAAACTATATCCAAACCTACCAAGTGTTCACTATTTGACCTGATACTCAAGTTTTGTCCAGTCTTGTCATACCTCCTTGTGCCAGTGGTAAAACAAAGCAGCCACCTTTGTCACAGACCATTCCTTAGCCTCAAATGGTAGCCAAGTGATCCTGGTTCTACTTCTTCAGGTAAGTTCTGGTTCTACTTCTTCAGGTAAGTATAGTTCACAGCCATTATTACTACTCATCATGACCTTTATCATAAATGGTAGGCAGCTAGCATATCTTTCCAACTCCAGAGCAAAAATACAGAAGAAATTGCACAAACCACATAATCCTAGAAATAAAATCTGCTTCCCTATTTCCATTTGTAACACTTGAGAATAAATATAAAAAATTAAATATAATAAATATTAAACCCCTAAACATTTGGCTAGTTTAGCTGATCAGTGTTCTGGACAATAGACAATGCACTTAGTCTAGACCAAGAATAGGAACTAGACATGCTTGATATCTAATATTGCTCTTACATGTCACAAACAGCTGTAACTAGGAGTGCATTATGTTCTCTTCCAGGAAGTAATGCCCATATGGTTTACTCAAGCCACTGTACATCCAAGACTCCTCAGCAGTGCAAGTAACACTGAATTTTATGGTCCCAAGAATAAGTACAAAATAAATTTTCTGTGAGAGGATGTTGACACATTTTTCCAACCCACTTCTATACATACTTCCTATAAGGAACATTTACTTCACTGTAACTACTTCAGCAGTCCTGTTTATGATATTTGTAGCAATAAGAAAATAAACAACACCCTCCCTACCCTTATGCATATCCCTACTATTATACACATAATGCAACTTACAAATCCAAGCTTAGATGTTTCACACACCTTTTGACAACACTTTTCTCTCAACAAAGACTCTCAAAACCACACTGATTTGTCCCTAGCTAAGGCAGCGCAGTCAAAGAATCCAGTATATTCCCTTCCTCTTCTACCTGACCTCTACAGACATGTATATCCACCATGCAAATGCTTGGTCTCAAGCAAGAACAGATGTAGGTTGATGCAGTTTTACAGTTGCACCCTGGGCTTGGCTCTGTAAATGACTACCTTGTACAGCAACTGCAGTGTAACAAGGTTGTAATTTACACAAGGTATGAGGAAATAGTTTCATGTAACAAAACTTATTACTATTCATTAAATATATAACCAAAAAAGTTCAAAGTTGATCTTTACTAGCTAACCTTTCCAAGAATCTGTAATGTCACAACAGCCTCTGAAAAACAAGACATTGCCCTTTCCTTGGGGAATATGACACAAGGGCCAGAGACAGATACCCATGGTGGAGGTAAATGGAAAGGCAACTTCTCTCCAGGTGCTATCCACCTCTTTGCTCTCTAAAGGCTTTTCAACTTCTAAATTTCCAGTTTTCCAGACTGTGATGCTCTATGTCGACTTCTGAACATACAACAAATTTCTAAAAGCCCCTCAGAAGGACTTTTTCCCCCTTTGGAGGCACGCCCACAAGCCCAGCTGAGAGCGTTGCCATTACCACCGGCTGTCCCACGGCTCACCCCACTCGCACACAGCAGCGAGCGATCACCGGGCCTCCGCCGAGCACCAGGAGCACTTACAAGGGCGCCGGGTGCTTGTCCTTGTCATTGACAACAAGCCCACGGGCACGGATTAACTTCCTTTTCACCGTTCCAGCCGCCGCCCCTCGGGGCAGCCCAGTCGGGGCCGGCACCGGGCCAGGTCCCCTCCGCGCCGAGGGCAGGGCCCGGGGCCCGGCGGGCCGAGCCGAGGGGGGGGGCCGCCTGCACCTGTCCGGCAGGGGCCGTGCAGGGGGATGCTCCTGCCCCGAGGGAGTCCCTGCGGGTGCGGGGAGGGGGCAGCGGAGGCGGCACGGCTTCTCCCTCCTTCCCTCCCTCCCTCTCTCCTCCCGCGAGGGGTCCCGGCGCGGCGGCGGAGGGCGGCGGGGGGGAGCGGCGGCCGCCGGGCGCGGACCTTCCCCCCGCGGAGCCCCCGCGGTCCCGTACCTGCCCCGCGCGCGGTGCCGGGCAGCGACTGCGCGACGGCGGCGAGCAGAGACATGGGCAGGGCAGGGCAGGGGCACTGCGGGGAAGGGGAGGGGAGGGGGCGCGCCCCGCCGGACCTTTAAACCCGCGCCGGCGGCGGGACTACAGCTCCCGGCGGCAGGACTGCGGCAGGACTACAGCAGGACTACAGCTCCCGGCGCTCCGGGACACGCCGCCCGTTCCCTGTGGCGCAGGCGCTGCCGAACACCGGTGACGGGCGGCTGCGCTCGGCGCTCGCTGCTCTCCCCGGGCGCCCCGTCCTGCCCCAGCCACCGGCCCCGCGCCGCGTCCCGCCCGCCGGAGGAGGGGCCGCCCCGCGGAAGGGCGGATTTGCTGCCTTCCGTCGCTCCCCCTTCGCCGCCACCACACGCGTGACGCCTTTGTGAGGCTCCGGGCCCTCGGCTGGGCCCGCTCCGCCGCCCGGGGCCATGGCCGAGCAGACGGGCCTGGCGCTGCCGCAGACCATGGACAGGTACGGGCAGGGCCCGGCGGGAGGGAACGCCCCGTGTGGGCCCCCCGCGCCCCCGCGGCGGGTCTGGGGCCGCTCCGGGGGACGGGACGGGGCAGGGCCCGGGCCGGTGCGGCGGGTCCGGTTTCGTTTTTTGTTTTCTGAAATGTTTGGTGGCCCGGGAGAAGCTGTGCAAGTGCGGACGTAAATCAGGGCAAGGCGGGGTGGTCCGGAGGGATCCCTGCAGAGCCTGTGGGCAGGAGGTGTGTCCGGGCTGAGGGGGGTTCTGCGGGAGGTGGAGGGCTGCACAGGGCTGTCCGTGTCCCGGCGTCTGGAAGAGCCTCTGGTATGGAAGGCATTGACGTGCACGTAAAATGAGGCACCACAGGACGACCGAAGCTTAGCTGGCCTTGTGTGTTTTGTTGCTGGTTTTATGATCTGAAGAAAGCTTAACAATTGATTTTTGGAGTGTTGTTAAAAAGTACAACCTTAGAAGTGTTTTGACTTAGTTATAAGAGAGGAAAGATGCTTAGTAACACTTAAAATCTATTTATTACACTTAGTTTCTCTTTATGCTTTTATTTGAATAGGTAGCACTTTCACTCTGTTCCACTGATCACTTAAGATTCCTTATGTGTAATTTTGAGTTATCCAGGAAGCTCTTCGACCTCTTCCTACAAACAATAAACCACCACACTGGTGGCCTGTTATCGCAGGAGTTGTGATAGCCTGGTATCTCAGAAGGTGGAGACGCAAAAGGAATCAGGCTTCTATTAATGAACCTGTCAAGTTTTCATCATAAGGAAGCAAAAAGAACCCTGGTGGTTTTCTCCTTTCCAGACCGCCTCTAAGGAAAGAGTATTTAGTGAAATACAGGCTGTTGTCAGGCAGGTGATGGAGACATAAACCATGTTGGGCAGGGGTAGAAGTGCAGCCTGGAAGGCGAAGATGAGAAGTTCCAGTTTGATGTAGAGAGAGGATAAAAGTGAATTGGGGAGGGAGGGAAAGTTGTTTGTGTTGTAGAAAAACTGAAAGTGAGAGATAACGATGGGATGATTTAGGTTATAATTTAGAACTAGGCCTGTCAAGGAGGCTGGCAGCCAGAAAGAGTAAATGGATTTCCAAGAAGTTACAGGGAGGTAGATTTTTAGAAGTACTATCAGGAAAGCATGCAGTTTGACACACTTCCTGGGAATGTAGGAATAAAAGGGAAGAGTTAAGGAAGACAAAGAACTGAGAGGATAATGATAGAATTATCTTGTAGGAGAAAAGAAGGAGGGAGGAAGCGATTAGGAAGAGTGCTGCAGAGTCAACTTCTCTTAAACAAAAAAAAAAATTCATCTTCATCCTGAAGTTCAGTAATATGTAATATTTAGTGGTTTTGAGTTCTAGGAACCTGTGATATTCTGAGCGGATGCCTTACTGTTATATCATACCATGAAGTCCTAGTTCACCCTGTTGGGAAGTGGCTGAAAGGTGGTGTGTATAATCTGTGTTGTAACCAACTGTTAAATTAAACAATTAATTAAAAAAAAGAAGTTAACTAGTGGCCAAACCAGTTTAGTGTTCATCAATTGCCTGTAATAGAGTTGTGGGTTTGATGTACACTTAACATTCTTGTATCCTTTCAAGTTTGTGAAATTGTAATTTGTATCTCTGGCCCTTTGTAAAGATTTTTTCCAGTATACTTGAAGTAGCTTGATATCTAAAACAACTGGAAAGTGTCCCTGACTTTCTTAATAACAAGGGCAGCAGGAAAAAATTTGAAGTACCGAGGTAGAGTAAAAGAAGGTATGAAGAGAAGCCGAAGCTTTTAAATTAGAATTCATGGGGCTTTGTGTAAGAAACTTGAGAAATAGGAGTGTGATAAGTGGTAATGGTAAGAAGGAGCCAAGTATTAAGGATTTCAGTTTAGTTCAGGGTGTAGCACAATACCAACAGAAGGACTGTGGAGTAACCAAGACCTCAAAATGCAGTCAGTGTAAATAATTTTTTTGTTTTATACTGGGTTTACGGAGCGGGATTACATTTGAAGAAACCACTTTTTATTCATCAGATATTTCTGATGAACTGCTTCTGTGTTGTTTGTAGTGATAAACCCTCAGTATTTTGCCTTGTGGGACATAACCCATGGATAAATTATCTGTATGGATTCTGAGGCACAGAAATGCCTCTTCTATCCTGTTATCTTCTTTGCTCATGAAGAAAGTTGTTTTCATGATTAAGAGGCAAAAATACATATACAAAAGCTTAAGAGTTAATTAAGTTAATGCATTTATACCTTAACACAAAGTGCATACTTTTAAATGAAATTCAGATCTCTTACTGAAGGATGCAGAAAATAGTTTTCCAGTAAGACAATTTTCATTTGGGTTCTAACAGTTAAGAAGGGGAAAAAGAGGTGTTTTGTTCTGTTTCCACTACTTAGGTCACCACTGAGAGTGGTGATGTGCTGTTGTATCAGGAGTAAGGTGTTGCTGTAGATCAGAATGTATGCACTTTGTATACCAGGGTCAGAGCTCTCAGAGCAAGTTCTCAGTTCTGTATTTCTGAGAGAGAACAGTTGGCTTCTTCTCTTGGATTCTACACCTGTGTGATTACTGTTTTTTTTCCTTAATACAGCAGTTTGGATTTCTCCAGTGTAAGGACTGTCTTGATAGCATATCAACATTGTTGCCTGGGATTCATCTTTCTTTGATATGTTTTGTCCTCCATCCTTTATTTTCCCTGCATAATTTCAGTCTGGAAGCAAAACATGTGTTTATAACAAAGAAGGTATTAAGATGTAAGGAGTTTGTTCCTCAGAATTTCTAGCTAAGGATTTTATACCTGGCTGAAGGATTGGCTACAGCATAAATACAAGAAGCATGACTGTGAAGTAACACTGCATTGTGGAGTTGTCTCATCTGCAGCATTTAGGAAACTAATCCATATGATTATCATGATCTTTTCTAGCCTCAAAAATGGGATTTCCATCCCTCTTGTAATTTTTTTCTTCTTGTTCATGTTTAAATAACAGTTCCAGATAATAGTCTTAAAAATGTTCCTTTTCTGCAAGAAGAGCTCTTTTATGATAAAGGGCCATATTCCTGGACTAATATATACACTTAAAGGCAGGGGTTAGTAGTCTGTTTAAATTCTAAGATTTAATTATTATTTTATTATTTTTAATCCCTTTTTTTCATGCTGGTTTAATGTATAAATTACAGAATTATAGTAATTTTCATTAAAACTTGAAATTGTGGCGGTGTGTTTTTTATATGCTGTTAATGTCAGCTGTAATGCTAAAATGTACTCATATTTAAGCTTTGCTCTCTTGACTTCAGTTGAATTGTGTGTGGATTGCTCTTGCAATTGCTCATGCTAAGGCTTCAGAATGCTGGGGTTTTGTTTTTTAAAGCATGTTCAGTGGTAATGGTTTGTGATACTTCCTATACTGTTTACATTAATATAAAGACAACTGTTCCTCTCTTCCCATATATCTGCCAGCAGGTCAGAACATGGTCACCATTGCCTTCTGTAATTTCAGTATTCAAATATGTTAGTTAAAATGTGATAAATAATCTGTTGAAGGCTTGTGCAGGTACCTGCTGAAGAATCAGTGTAGTGGTAACTTTAGCACAGCTTAGTTTTTGAACTAGCATGCTTTGTTCTGTGAGT
>JAWWLV010000180.1:19945121-19986311 GCA_035041135.1 Platyrinchus mystaceus | reverse complement strand
AGCAGGACCGGGAATCGAACCTGCGACCTTGGCGCTGAGAGCGCAGCATCTTAACCGCTAGACCACCAGGGGTCCCCAAGAAGAACCTATAATGAGAGGGAAAATGCTTTTTAGTTCTAGAGCAGGGGTCCTCCAACTTTTTAAACAGGGGGCCGTTTCAGTGGCCCTCAAACACTGTCGGGGGCAGGTTTGTATCCGAGAGGAGCCCCCTGGGGGCAGGTGGAGGACGAGGCGCGGATTAAGTGGCAGGAAATCATCTGCGATGGGGGGGGCGGGTGGAGGACTGTGGGGGGCTGTTTCTGGCCCGTGGGCCGTAGTTTGAGGACCCCTGTTCTAGAGTATGTCCTGCATGTTCAAATTTGCATTTCCTGTGGTATAAGGGTTATGTCCTGCTAAAAGTCTTGCGATAATTTTCTTTTCTGAGGAGTTTTCTGGGTTTGCTTACCATTCTTACTTGTGTGCCATTGAACATCAGGGGAAAAGTTCCAAAACGTTTTGCATTCCCATTTGCGGTACTGAATATTTGAAACCAGCCTATAAAGCAGCTGTGCTGTCCCAGTCTCACAAGTCATCTTCCATTGAGTGTTGTGAACACAAAGATATCTGCTGGGCTTGTGGGGCTTTAGACATTTCTGCAAATCTTTTACTAGTGTGTATATGGAATCAATATACTGCTTTTAAATTACTTTTTTGTATTGCTTTACACAGTCATGCTTGCTTGAAAACAAAGCTGTTTTATGATAAATTCAGCTCTCACAGATTGAGGCAGATTTGATTTAAATTATGTTAATTAGACCATGTCTTCCCTCCCATCTAAGACTGGTTTTGGAAAAAAAGTAACCTTGAGGAGGAGTATAGCTGAATAAAAAGGAAAGCAGTGTGGAAGCTGTAGCTCCAACCAGATACCAGAGAGAGTGGCCCCCTTACCTGTTAAGAAACTTGTAGTTTGGAAAAGCCTGTTTTTAGGCAGGCCTTGGCTTTTTAGATTAGTCATATAACATTTGGAGTATAGGATCTCTAGTCTTCAGTACAAGTTTCTCTCCATCTGCTTTGCTCTTAACATGTGCAGTGTCCTGAAAAGGGTGTGTCTTTGCTAGAGAAAAAAATAGATGCAATCAATGCATTATTCTTGGAGTCAGAATAGAATTTTTGAGACCGGAGAGCTTTAGCTGCTGGGCAGTGGAATTTAAAAGGTATTTGTAACCTTATATTCAAAGCTGAAATGGTGATATTGGCCTGGGTTTTGTGTATTGTTTGGGTTTTGTTTTGGTTTTTTTTGTTTTGGGTTTTGTTCGGTTGGTTTTCTGGAGGTTTTTTTGCTGGTTTTTTGTTTTGTTTGAGGGGGCTTTTTTTTTTTTTTTGCCAAGGAAGTGTGGAAAAATACATTAGTGTTATTGATTTGGCTCTGTAGAAAGTCATCAAGGAAAAAGGGTTGAGTTTCTATGAGAAACAATGCTTTGTTCCACCTTTTCAGCCCTTTCTATTTCAGGTTATCTGAGTAGCAACCTGATTCAGTGGTAAGAATCAAGGTCATATTTTATTCAGTACAGGAAAATGGAAAATCTGGCAAGAGCCAAGATACTTGTTTTGAAATGGTTTTATTTAGCCCTTTCTGCTACAGCTGCTGTCAATGGAAAGAGATAAAGCTGCTGACAGAATACAGGGAATTTACTGTTCATTATTCATGACTTGCTAAAGGTTTAAGTCTGTAAAGGGTTTTGTTATTCTTTTCATAGGTCTTTCAGGTTTTTGGATATGATTGGCTGCAAGAAATTGGATGAAGCAATTAAAGAAAAGATGCATATTTTTCTTGACTTACTAACCTTGACAGAAAACTTGAGAACAGAATTTAATCCACAGAATATTCATGGACAAGTTCACTAGTTAAAATTGCAGTGTAGCAAGATTATGTTCATGCTTAAATCTGTCATTATTTGAATAAACTCTAGACTTGTGTTTTGTGCTGGCATCCTCAGACCTAACTAGCTCTGTTGTGAAGCCTTTAGTTTATAAATAAAAATCTGAGTTACAAAATTAAAGCAGTTGTAGACCTAATGAAAGAAACATTTTCAGTTTACAAATAGAATGCTACCCAAAGTAGCGAGGAAGGTGTTAGACAATATTTTTCATTTCTTCAAGTTGGAGCCTGACAGAATTAAATTTCCCAGTGTAGAGTCCCTCCTCTTTTTCCTCATAGAGTTGAAAACAAAACCAAAACCAAAACCCGCAACCTGTTTACAACTGACCTTTTAAAGGAATTACTCTGGGTTTGTTGCTTTGAAAGTGGCTGGAATGGCCCTTGCTGTGCATATAATTCCCTTCTAAATATTTTCTGATGAGCTTAGTTAGTGACAAGCATTGTTTGGTTTTTTTGAATGGGTGCAGCAGAAAGGCCTCCACTATGTATATGCTTTAGTATAAATTTGTGAATTCCTGACAACTGTTTAGGATTGGTTTCAACAAGAGAGAATATGACAATCTGGCAAAATTATTACGAGTTGGAGGGGACTTCTAAACTGTAATTTCTCTTCCCAGGTGCTAACATAGGTTAGAGATGGGATACAGAACAGGCAGACTGAAACAAAAAGTATGAAGGGGAGAAGGAATAAAGGAGAGGAGTGATTGAGAAGCTGAAACAAGAAAATATGACAGGGAGGAGTTTAAAAGGCCAGCAAGGTTTTTTTACTGACATGGAATGCTGGGGGGGGGGGCGAGAGGAAAAGCATCATGAACCACCATAACATCTTGGCATAAAAACCACTGTCACAATTCTCATAAAGATGTTTTATTTTCTAATGTCAAAGCATTTCTCAGCTTCTTCCTGTCTCAATTACTATCTGTTACTAGTTACACATGAGAAGCCTCTTGGCTCTTCATCTTAATATTGTTACTCGAGTTCTTAAGAGAACAAAACTCCATTAAAATATTGATGCAAAACTTCAGTGCACAATGCCTGATTAGATTGTGTCTTGATAGTTAAATTATAGGGATGATGCTGCTGTGCTGTTTTTTAAAGGTTTAACTATGATTGCAATGGCTTGTGTAAAATATTTTAAAAATATTGAATCAGATATCTGTATTTCTATATGTACACTTATATTTGTAGTAAGATCCTTATTTTGATAGATTCTGGTTTATTATGTAAACTTTAATTTCTTCAGTATGGGAATTAGTGAATCATTTCACAGTAAAAACTATTGGGTCAACATGTCTGATATTTTCCTAGTTTAGATCCATATTTTACTTTCTCTTGCAAGTTGTAAGGTGTCCAAGGGTCAGTCCTAATCGTCAGATCAGATATCTGGGAGGTAGTAGGTTATGTGCTCACTTCAGGTCAGGTCATAGAGCCTGTCAGTCTTGTGTTTTGTCCTTAGAGAATTATTATGTTTGAATTTTACATGTCCACATAATTCTTCAGTGCAGAAATTTCCTCCTCTAGTGATACAATAGTATTCTTGAATTACTTTGCAAGCTAATTTGTATTATACAAAATCGATTTGTTTCGACAAAGTACTTTCTCTTTTCAAAGAGAGGAAATGAATTTAATATAATTATTTACAGTTTGTTTTGTGACACACTGTATCATTTATTTTGTTTTATAATTTAGGTGGATTGCAGTTAGTTTTCCAAGTAATAGACTACGGTATCAATGTTATATTTTTAAAATTAAACAAACTTACCAAAATGTCTGTTATAGAAGGAGATGGTAATACACTAAAAAATATATGGATTTTTCATATATTGAATTATTCAAAGGTTGGACTACAGTCTCAATGCTTTCTAATCATAAATTAGCTAAAAGTTAAATTAATAATTCAGGTTGTATTAAAAGCAGTTATTTAGCTGTCCGAAATATTATGTTTATTTTGTTGTTTTTTATAGCAAAGCTGTGGTACAAAATACTTACATTTTGGTGATTTAGAATGAGGTAACAGGCATCCTCTCCTCAACGTGCACATTTTCTAAAGCCACCTGCTTTCACATGTGAATGTTTAAGTATGTAAAAGTAGCAAAAAATATTTTTTTTCCCTTCCTATAATTTCAGGAGCTGCTGGGTTTGTTTTGCTACCGACGAGGACGATCGCACAGCGGAGTGGGTGCGACCTTGCAGGTGCAGGGGCTCCACCAAATGGGTTCATCAGACGTGTCTGCAGCGCTGGGTGGATGAGAAGCAAAGAGGAAACAGTACTGCTAGAGTTGCTTGTCCTCAGTGCAATGCAGAATATTTAATAGTATTTCCAAAGCTAGGTAAGATATGTATCATTGAAATCATTGTTTCTTTATTTGTTCTTGCTTTCTTTTCTTTTTCTTTTCTTGTGCTCGGAGCATCAGTTCTGCTGAAAACTTGTCTATTCCCTTTTATCCTATTTGGTGGCTTAAATACCTTCTAAAAATTTTGGATGTGTTCCACTTAGGTAAATTGATAAATCTTGTGATTGACCTGTAACTATTTCATAGTAATGGGATTATTTTTCAAGTTAAGCAGAGGGTGACACTTTCAGCAGTTGCCACTCAGCACATAAACACATCCTTTTTTTTGACTCAGCTCAGAGAGAAACTTATCAAAGAAAATAAAGAGGAAAGAACCTTACTAAGCAGCATGTGGTATTACCCAAAAAACATACTTTCACTTTGTTTGGGAGGTATTTCTGAGTGAACATTGCCCTATAATAGAGGCAGAATATCTGTGGTTGCTGGGCACTGCTTTAACTCTGTTTGTCAAGGTGAAAGCAAAAGGTTGGATGTTGGACTTCCAGAGTCTACTTACTTGAGTAGCCAGGTAGGACACTGTTGCATGTAATTAAATCAGCAGTGGTTGCTGTTAGTCCAGCCCTTATTTGCCCATGTGTTCGATGGGATATATTAAGTAAAGCAAGAAAATGAAATGTTGCTGTGGACACTTAAAAAAGTAAAACTGCTTGTTAAAGAAATGCTGATTTAGCAAGTAAGTGCAGGCATTTAGAGGATTTTAAAGATCTTTTAAAGTGTCTTTTTTTTTGTAATGAAACAGCTGAAAATAAGGCACTGTCAGTTCTTTGGGACAGAATCTCTTTCCTATTGGTACAAGGGCTGACAAAATTAAGGTGTCAGGGGAATTTTACGAGTGATTATGTTTATTTCCATGATAGAACACTCAGTATTGGGAAAGAAGATATGGACTAGTGTATTGTTGATATTTAAGAAACATAAACCAGCATGAATCTTACTACCAAGTTATTTATGTATTGACCACAATTCAGCTTTGCTATAAAGATAATCTCCATCATAAAGAAGGCATCAAGTGATAACATTTAGCATTGGCTTTGGGAAGAAAACTGGTGTAATATCTGGATAGAGAATGTACCACAAAACTTGAAGCTGTTTAAAATTCTTACTTGTATCTTGAATGATGAAATTGGAATGTGAGCTGTATTTGCATTTTATTTTGGCATTGGGAAAAAGGGGAATCAAGTGTAGTTTGGACAGGATACATGCACATAAACAACAACTGCCATTTTAATTTGTTCTTACAATTTGTGGCATACTGTATTTGAAAGCCAAAATTCCTAAATTCTAACATTCCTGCTTTCTGAAGGCGGCCTAAAATTCTTGCGTGAGATTTTTTCAGCTCTTGCCTGCAGGTATGCAAGAACCTTTTCATGTATTTGATGTATTTTCCTTCACAATGCCATCTTTTTCCATTTTAAGAGACATGGGCATAAAAAAATCAGGCCTGTGATTTGCAGCGACTGAGGGAAGGCTCCCCCTTAGCCCCTCCCCCCATGGCCTCAGGACGCCTGAAGGAGATGAGACGGACACCATGGGGAGCGGGGCAAGAAAAAGAGTTTATTGCTCTGGGCAAAGGAATTTATAGGTTTCCATGGGGTGTTATCTAGAACCAATGAGAATCCAGAGGTAAACAGCCAATAGGGAAACTTATACAAATGTTTAGGGACAGTTCTAGGGATTCTGGGGGTTTTTTAGGGGGTTTCTGGGAAGGGAAGAAGGTGACTCTGGGAAGGAGAAAAGGTGATTCAAGGAAAAAACAAAGGAATTCATTTTGCAATCCATATTACACAATAGGCTTCTGATCTTAGGTACATTTTACAGGATTTTTTCATCTCTGAAACTGCATGTCTTCTACAACACCTGTGTAAGAGTACAGAAGACATCAATAGCAGAGCAGGGAGATAAATCGGGGTCCATGCAACATCAATCACAAGCTTGAAGAGCCTTACACAAGTGAGACAGTCTTGCCCTTTTGTAGGTCTTTCTAATAACCCAAAGCTGTTCTCCCACAATTCAAGTAAGTCAGTCAAGGTCAGCAGGCAGAGTTGGACAGTAAGATGTTTTCAAGCAGTCTTGTTAGGAGCCCCTTTCTCCTGCAACAGGTATCTTTGAAGTCAGTACTGGTCATACTGTACAAGAATCTAAAATTACTTGATAAGGGAAGAAGTAACAAGTAAAGTTTCCCTGAGGCATCACAGTTCAAAAACTTATTTACATTAAAACTTCTCTAATGTGCTGCTGGAAACTTCTTTCTAAAACCAAATTTCTGTGAAAGGGCACTCCCTAACACAGCTTTTAATTTATGATTATAGTTTGAAAGTAATATCAGTTTGAGGAGACATCCATTAATACCTTAATAAGTAACAGTGGGTATCTTTCTATATATTTACCAATTTTAAACAACCCCTCCCATGGCATATCTTTACATTATAAGTCCATTTCAAATTTGATAGTGCCTATCACTTTTGGTGATTGGTAGTAATTATGTTCTTGCTAGCTGTTTTCCTCTCTTCTGAGAACTTCTACTAAATAGAAAAATATTATTGCCACTTTGAAAGTAACTGAAGTCTCTCTTATGTAATTATTTCAGTTTAATGAACAGAAAACAGACTTTGGCAGAAAAAATTCTGTTAAAGCATGATAGATTTTGCAAAATGAAAACCATTTTCATTTTGTATTTCCTTCTTTAATTTGTATATCAGTGATATTTATTTTCCTTTTTCTTCCTTAATACCATTTTAAAAGAAACAGATTTGTCCTCCTTTCTCACTACTGCCTTCCTAAGGGACTAGTTAAAAGATTGTTTCAGTAATTTTTTTCTAGCATTCTATACCCAATTCTGTAACTAGCTTCTCTTAATGATTAGTATCAGTAGGTGTGATTTCTTAATACTTGAAGTGTTATAAGGGAAGCTTCACTGCTTTTTGAGTCTTGTCTTCAAACAAATATAAGCTTTCAAAATGATACAACTGAACAACTTTTTCAGTGACTGTGGGAAACAGTCAAGATGTGTAAAGTACTGTGCATTTAGTACTTGCAGTTACAACCTTGTTGCTACTTCAAGCACGTTGACAGACATCCCAGCGCTTTCTTAAGTCTGTCCTGGAAAATCAAACACAGCTGTTAAGAGCTGAACTGCTTGTTCCAGTTCTTTGTATTCTGAACCGTGTTCCTTCTTCACAAACCTTTTGATTTTGGTCCTTAATTAACAATAGGATGCTCAACTTGAGAACAAATTAACTCTACAGTTACACTGTTTGTGGACTAATTGACTTCAGTATATTTGAAGCAGGATACTGGTGAGGTGTTCAGTGTCTTACAAGCCACATAGGAACATGCTTCCTGCCCTTAAAATGAGAGCTTTTTACTGAAGAATGCACAGTGTACCGGAAAATGCACACAAAGGGAAATGATTTGAAGTACGTGAGTAGTAAATTAAGAACTCAAAGCTCCAGCAGAGCTCAAGTAGAGAGTACATTAAGCAACATTCTGCCCAAGTTGTTAGGACTGCCCACTAGTCTGATGCGTATTCACACACATACACGTGTATAGGGAAAAAAAATTAGTCCTTCTACAAGGTCTCTGGATGCCACTGTACAAACAGTGTGTAAAATTCTACCCTGTTTAAAAAAAAAAGGGGAAAAAACCCATCACAAAACAGATGTATTTGAGAGTGCTTTATGAGAATACCAGTGCTGATAAAACATGACAATGGATGAATGCAATTAGATGTTCCTGTTGCTTTTTTTCACTGACTGACTTGAACTGAGTAGAACTGGTTGTTTTGAGATCGCTCACACTAGAGCTGTGCTTTGAAAAAGAGGAACCAACCAAGTCATGAAACAGGAGTCGATTTTTTCACTGTGGCTCATGGAAACACATTTTCTGCAAATACCTGATGTGAATTTCAAATCTCGTTTGAATGTTTAAATGCATAGCTTTTAATTCATTTAGTGTAAATACGATAGTTCAGACACAATTTTTTGGGAATGGGGTGTTAAATTATCACCACCCTAAGAACTAAGAAAATAAAATTGTGATGTACTACGAGTATTCAAGGTGAGAATTGAACTGGAAGGGATTTTTGTGTGTTTGGAGAATGCCAAATACAATACCTTTTACCTTTGGAAAGGTAAAAAATAAAAAACCTAATGGCACCTAATCTTAATTCTCTGCAAGGCCAGAACAAGTTTTGATTTGTTGGAGGTCAGGAGGAAAATGGCAATGAACTCAGGACCAGTGTATAAACCAGAACATGCTAACTAGCCTGGCTATTCATCCAGCAGAAGTCCTGTCCATCTAGTCTATCCAGACTTCAGTAAGTCATTTTATGCCATTGCTGAAGAGATCATTCCTTCCCCACACTTCAAAAACCAAAAAGAGATTAGTAAAGAATTACAGGCTAGGTGGGTAAACCTTGATGAGAGACATGGAGGATTAGTTACTTGAAGAATGCCTGTAGGCTGGTTTTGAGCATAACTTTGTCACTGAATTTGGTAGGAAAAAGTAGGAGGGAGCTAACAGGAACTGTTCTGCATTTGAGCTGGGGGAGGACAGTCTGTATGTAGAATTTGTTGACAAATACAAAAGTAATGTGGAATCTGATCATGGTGATGACATTTTTCACTTCCATACATACATTTCAGTGTTCTAGCTGTTGCTTGACTGGTGCTGTTGCAGTCCCTCAAAGAAAAGATGCAACACTGCCCTTGTTCGCCTCGCCAAAGGTGGTCAGGGTAATGTCTTGCTCTAAGTCTGGAAAGTGCAGTTGTCCATAGACAGAACAATGAAACTATTTGTGCACTGTTGTCAAAGGCACTAAATAACCTGAATAGAAGTATTTTTTATCTCCAGTGTCTGAGAGGTAGTCCTCTAAAAATACTGAATGCAGTCTCTACTTGTGGAAAGAGCCTTTCCTATTGACTGTGCTACTTCTTACTGTATAGCAGGGTAGTTTAATGACAGAATTTTCAGGTGAAGCTGTCAAAGATAAGTACATGAAGTACATTACTACTTGTTGGTATTTTTTCCTTTTGAAACCTGAGTGTCTAACAAATAAAAAAGCCACTAAGCCTAAAGTGGTTTCCACAACAGAACCATTCTGATTCAACACAAAGGAAGCTTGTCAACTTTTGTGGGTAAATCAGTGCTCTCACCAGTGTATCAATCTCTTGGAAAGTTGTTGCGGGAAATAAAATAGTAGGTAGTTAAAAGTTTAGCTTAGTAGCTTTTTAATTATGTCTTCATTTAAATAGCACGTGTGGTATGTCAGACAGTGATAGGCATCGAGACCTTTCTTCAGGATGCTTTTCTGTGTATTTATATCTATCTTGAAACCTTACTTTTCCTTTATCATAGGTCCAGTTGTTTACGTTTTGGATCTTGCAGATCGACTGATCTCAAAGGCATGTCCCTTTGCCGCAGCTGGAATAATGGTGGGCTCTATATACTGGACAGCTGTTACGTACGGAGCTGTGACGGTGATGCAGGTACACACGTGTTCTCCCCTTTCCAGCTTTGAAAGCAAGCCTTCTAAAGAAAAAGTCTATTAAGATTCCTCTTTTCCTTGGCTTAAAACATACTTCAGCTGCTTTCATTGTAGTTAACAAGTGAATTCCAGATGGGTGCATAGAAAGCTTTTCACTCTTAACTGGTCACACTGTAAAAAGCCAAGTCCGCCTGTTCAAACGTGGTTCAGTCTGCAACTAACAAAATTCACTGCTGCTCTAGCTGGCTGCCTGTTGTATGGCAGGCTGGTGAACACAAGTCTGTTCTCATAGAAAAAGTGCCATTACTGCCTGGCTACTACTAATGGGTAATTCTTCACAAAGGACATGAGACTAATCTTTTCTCTTAGCTGGAGAAAAACTTTGCTGGTAACATTCAAAGGGTTGAAACGTGGTGAATTTTATTTTTTTTAATTGTATAAAGGAATATCCTCTGAATGATGCAATTCATTCATAAACAAGAAATGCAAAACACTGCAAATGATAATAATATGCTCTTTTAATTACTTCAGACTGTATGATTAGTTGAAAGGGGAAAAAATACTTTTCCTACTTCTGTTCTTGTGAACTTGCTGTTTAAATATAAAAATAACGTTGATAGGTAGTAGACTATTAACTACAGAAAGGCTTGTTCACAGCTGTCCTAGTTCAGCCACAAGACAAGAGTTTTCACAGATTATACAACTAGAAGGACCTTTGTTACTGTTGTAGTTGTTGATTCCTATATCAAGTCCGTAACCTGTTTTGCTTGAATGCATAAAAATATTTCTGATGCAAATTCAGGTGTATGCCAGCAAGTATTCCTCTACACAGTTCTCATTTTAAATATGCAACCTGGTCCTTCTCCACGTAAGTCACCTGGCATTCGTTGTTCCTGAACTGTGTGGTACTGCCCTGCAGTTCTGCACATGGCTCCATCTCAAGATCATGTGCTGTTTTGGTTCAGTTTGTGTCTGATCTTGTAGCAGAAATGAAGTGGAGCCCAAATGAGCTGTTGCAGTCCCCCTGGTACCAGTGTGGCCAGGGTCAAGCAGGTGCATAAGAGATGTTTAATGACTTTGAGTACCACCTCCATTCCAGTGGATGAGTCTCTGTATTACAGAATGGTACACTTAGGAATTTTCTCATCGGATATTTTGCTCTTGTGGATCCTACAGGAACATTACAACCATCTGTAATACTGCAACCAGACTTTTGAAATTCACTAGTCCTCCTTGCCCACTGAGCCCTTTTCTGTAGGAAAAAAGTGTTTTGGCTGCCATAACTACATAACCAAATGGAAAGATAAGTGCTTCTTTCTGTAGTTGTTTTGCTTTTGAAATGAGGATCTGTCTAAACATTAGTTTAGGCAGCTGGTCAAATCCCAGGTATGAAGAATTATCACTTTACCTGATTTAATGTTTTGATTGTATGGATGACGCACTGGGCAAGACAATTTATTTTTGCTTATAAGGGAGAAGATTAAAGTGGTAATAGAGGGAAACTGTTCCACCCCTTTTGCCACCCCAACTTGTCTCCTGACGCATTTCAGACTCCTTTCCTTCAGCTGAATGGCCAGAGAGAAGCACAAAAGCTATTTTTTAAAGGTTAAGAAAATTAAATATAGAATTGACATTGTGACTCCAGTGGTAGCTAAGTCAGTAACAAATCATACAGGGTTACTGAAAGCAGAGAAATATAATAATCTAAAGCAGAAGAGACAAAATACTGAGGCTTTTTTAGATGGACAAGGGCTCTAAGGAGAAAAAGGATAGCGTCAGACTTCATGGTTTGGGTGGAAGATATAGAAGAAGCTGGAAGACAGATGCTGAATATTTTTTTCAGGGATAATCTTTTGGCAGCAACAGTATTGGTTATGCCTATTTTTGGAGGCTGGGGTAGATAACATAACTTCCTGTTCTGGAAGCATAAAATGGAATAGTTTCCAAAGCGTGTCTAAAAAATACAGTTTGAAGGTACTGAGGTACATTACCTTGGCTGCTTCCCTGTGCCCTGCCTACTCCAGAAGGACCAGTTTTGTTGGCTTCTTTTTTTTTAAATTTTGCTATTGTTGCATGTTCTTATCACCTAATTCAAAGTTTTGTGCAAGTGAAGACTTGATAGCTTGTTGTATTTGTGGGGAAAATGAAAAGTCGGTGAAAGTGCATCAGAAGATCCACTGCCTGACAAACATAATAATTATTTTAATGTTTCTAGTCTTCCTGGATTCTTATGAAGAGAGTCATGAAAGAGCTTGTTCTTCCCAGAAGGACTTCAAGGACTTTGTTAGCATTTAGTAATTCTTAAATTGAGACACCTCTAGAGGATATCTACCACTCTGATGTTTTGTATGTCCTCAGCCCCATTAGATTTATTCAAAATTAAAACTATATACTTTTTAGAAAACATAAGGCACTGTTTTGTTATAGTTTTAATACATACATTTTATAAACTGCAAAGGCTGATTGGAAAGCATTTGGAAAGCCTGCTCTATTAATGTTTCAGATGTTTCGGGGTTTTACCTACACAGAAACACTTCTCTTGGGATGGGAAGGAATTGTGTTACAGCTCTCTGCAAGATTAATGATTTGCAAGCTAGGGCTGGTAGCTCACCTGCATTACACTTCGTAAGCAACCAAGGATACAAAGAGAAAACAGACTAAATTAGATAAAACAATATTCCTTTTTTCTTTAACTTAAAATGCGTGGGCAGCTCCAAACAAACTTGACTCTTTAAGTTATATTTTTGTTCAGTTGTGGCCTTTGTTATGTTTGTCAACCGTATGTGTATTTTCCAGGTTGTGGGTCACAAAGAAGGTCTTGATGTGATGGAGAGAGCTGATCCCTTATTTCTTCTGATTGGCCTTCCCACTATCCCAGTCATGCTAATATTGGGCAAGATGATCCGCTGGGAGGACTACGTGCTCAGACTGTGGCGCAAATACTCTAATAAGCTACAAATTTTGAACAGCATATTTCCAGGTAATGTGATAAATTTAAAAGAAAACACCAAGATTGAATTTTTCTGCCTTGAGGAGATGGGGATAGGCAAGTAGTGTTTGCCATTCTTAAGTAGAGGTGAATAACACCATCCCTCTCTTACATGTTCAGTTTAGACTGCGTTTGTATAGTGCCTAGGGAGAAAGGTGGGCCAAGAGGAGCAGGAGCATGGTTTCAGTTAAAGCCTTAGTAACGAAATAAGCTGCTAAAAATCGCGTGTCCTGTCTGAAAGTAAAAATTAATACAGTCATTCAATGGAAACAGAATATTCACTGAGAAGAGGGATAGTTCTCAAAAAGTAATTGGGCTATAGATTTGTAATGGAGTGGAGGGTGGGCACTGCTGTGCTGTGCTCTTTTTGAGGCAGTGGCCATGTAATCTTTTCTTTCCCCACTCTTATCCCTTCAGGCATTGGATGTCCTGTTCCTCGTATTCCAGCAGAGGCCAACCCTTTGGCAGATCATGTCTCTGCTACACGTATTCTCTGTGGAGCTCTAGTTTTCCCTACTATTGCCACGATAGTTGGCAAGCTGATGTTCAGCAGTGTTAACTCAAATTTACAAAGGACAATCTTGGTAAGATTCAGTATTGTTTGTTTCATAAATTATTACAATTTGGGAATATGAAGCATTGTGGGGGAAGGGAGGAAGGTAAAAAGGAGCACGAATTGATCTAGAATTTTAAGAGTGGCATTTGATTAAGGAAGGGGTTTTTTAAGGTTGCCTGTCCTGGCAGTGGACAAGCACCATGTGGGTGAAAGACTTTGTCCTTATGACTGAAACTAATCTCAGTTCAAGACAAGGCTGAAATTTGTATCTGGTACTGCTGAAGGCAAACCTTAGCAGTAACCTTAGCCAGCATCTTCTAAGAACAATCTCTGCAAGGGAAGACTAGGGTTTATATTATAAACTTTTTCATATAAACTTTTGTTTACTAATTTTGAGAGAAACCCTTCATTTCTTATTTTAATAAGGAGAGAAAAACTAACTCTCCATTGAAGTTGAGTGGAGGGGGAGTGACAAAGAGAGGAGATGATCTCTTCCTTTGTGAATAACCTCTCTGGTTGCAGCCGTGCGAGGGGAAGCACACTGAGTTTGGTGATATGGTATCCCAGGTCATCTGACTGTCACTTCAGCCCTTCTTTACAATTCCAGTGTGTTTATGCCCCTCTCTTCCACATGGAAGAAACAGTGACATTACAAACATTCATGCAGACTAAAGGCTTCTTGGTGTCTCATTTTGAAGGCTTGAGATAAACATATTATAAACCTTCCCGGAGGTAAAAAAAAGTGTGTTTTACAAAAATAGGTTTTATTTCACTCACTTTTGGCAAGTGGAGTTTTTCAGAGTCGGGTATAGAATAGTTATCTTTACTATTCCTTGTGCCATGTATAGTATATACGCAGAGAAGGGAGGAAAGCAGATACATATCTGCATTTTCTTTGTTCTTGAAATAAGATGTATTTTGATTTTGAGGTTTTTTTAAGAATGTTTGTTAGACTTCCAAGCAAATAAAAGCTTTTATAGATTCAGTGTGTAATCCCTTTAAGTAACATTAACCTCTGCAATAGTGCATTGTGACAGAAAAGTTTGAGATATTTGTTTGGAATTGTCCTAATTAGGTAATCTTCAAAAGAAAATGCCATATGTTTGAAAACAAATCTTCTTTGACTGGAAATTTTTAGAAAGAACATTTGCAATGGTATGTCACTGAACTGTGCAGGTTTTCAAAATATCTTTTTATTTCAGGGTGGAATTGCTTTTGTTGCTATAAAAGGAGCTTTTAAGGTTTACTTCAAGCAGCAGCAATATTTGCGCCAAGCTCACCGCAAAATTTTAAATTATCCTGAGCAAGAAGGAGCGTAAGGCTGTGGCCTCCAGATGTCATACAGTCTCACCTAACAGGTTTCCATGTTGTATTGGTTCCATTGTTATTGCACAGTAGTGGAAAATTGTGATAAGTTGCTGCTCCTCTTTTTTTTTTTCTTTAAATACAATAAAGCACTGTCTTGTGGCAGGGTAAATCCTTTCAGCAACCACTGAACCTAAGAATGTGACTTGGCTTTCATTATTTTTGGGTATTTCTGTAGGGCAACAGGCTTCTGAATTATTTTCTTTGAGCCAATATACTGAATGGAAAAAAAAGCGCATCAACTACAGAACATTTTAAATGTTGTTAATGTAGGCTGTATCCAAATGCCTTTCTATAGGTGTTTTCATACCCACACTGTCATCCAGTTCAGCATTTCACACAATGAAGGGAAATTGTTTTAGAAAGGAAGTGTGAGTCATTGCCAAGGAGAAGTAATTGTGGGACATCAGTCAATAAAGATTTCCTTGGGTTTTGCTGGTATCAAACTGGGAGTGTGAAATACTCAAAGGACAGCGAAAGCAGAAGACCGATCACCCTCTACAGGACTTGTATGTCAGCTTGAACCACCTAAGTACTAGGTGTTAAAATTAGCATGCCTTTCAGGTGACTGTTTCATTATTGATAATTTTCATTGTCCTGTTGTATCTTCTGCAGTGCCTGGTGTCATTTTCTCATGGCTTTACTGGTTTCTAACTGGTGCTGGATAGCATTTTTTTCCTCCACAGTAAAATAATAATAATGGGGGAAGTAAATTGCAGTTGCTTAGTTTGTAGTTAAATATTAGAACACTTGTTTAGTTTCCATGTTCCTTTTGATTGTGTAAATATCCATATAAGTACCAAGAGCAGTAGAAACGTGAGGAAACAACATTGAACACTAAAGCTACGTTTTAACTGACAGAGTAGGGCATCCTTCTAAATTTCCAGACCTGAGTGCATGACTCGGCCCTGACCAGGACTGGGCTCTCCTGCCCTAGAGGAAGGGCTGGCTGGAAGGGTGTGACACTACACAGGACTAAAGGATGAATCTTAAATGTGTAATAAATTTTATTTATACAGTAAGCTTTACTGTTCCAATATGTCTAAGGTAGTCAGGTGAGGGAGACATTAGCACTTCAGTTATTTGATGTATTTATAAACTTCAACAGATATTGACTGTTTTGTGAAGTTAAATTTTGACAAACATAATACAGCCATTTAATATTCATACCAGACCTAATCTAGATTTAGTACTTCAAGTTCTTTCTTAACAACAATTTCTTTGTTTTTCTCCAAGTTTTTCTTTTCCTTATTCATATTAGTATGTCAAATGCATGGAGAAAGGTTTAAAAAAATCTTCTAGTGGAATTATTCATAAATAAATATTTCTTTTCACCAGAAATGAAGTAAATGCAGAATGGACTTCATATTTGACTGCAATAATGTATGTTAAGAGAAATTCAAAATAAGGTACCTTTTCTATAGTATGTTTATCTTAATTACCAAGATGTAATATTTTAGAATTGTACAAAAATGTATATAGAGGCCAATTAGTATTCAAAAACTATACAGGTATTGAGAATTATACATTCAATCAATATCAAATACAGTTGAGTTTCTTGTAGTAATGGAAGAATTACTATAATCTTGTAAGTCTGCTGATTATATTTGTCTTAGTGGGCTCACTTTTATATAAAACTCTTAAATTGAGTAGCAGCCTCTGAAAGTTGCTGCTTTCTGTAAGATAGTCTTGAAACAATATTAGATGTATTTCTTACAGAATTCCTCGTTTCAAGAAAACAGCTTTTCAGTGGTCTTCACTGTATATATTTCCAAACAATTTATTACTGTTTTTTAAAAGTTTGAAGAATTGAATGATGCAAATTAGCGGGTTTGAAACTTGTTCCATGGGAAAGCTCATTGTCTCCTCTTGAAGTTAAAGCTGTTGTAAAAATACAATTATAAAAATACTGTATGGACTGTATGATTTCACATGAGTGGTAGAAGGTCATTACTCTGTAAATCTTGTTTTTAAGTACTGAAAATTATAGTTATGTTGAATTAGGTTGAATAAATATTTTTTACACTCCCTAGTGTATTTTGTCAGTTGAACAAAAGCCTGTAGCAAAACCTTTTAATGAAAAATGTGTTTTGTTTTAATGCATATATAAGGATTTATAATTAATTTTAAGTTGATAGCCTAAAGAAATATCTTGGTGATGAAGGAATTACTATAAGACTTAAAGCTGGCATTGACTTCTTTTGTTGGTTTTTTTTTCTCTTCTCTAGTGATCAATAAATGATGTAGGGGAATGCATTTCTCAAACATTTAAAGCAAAAGAATTACAGACAACTGCCAGTAACACAGAACTGGGGTTGGGAGCTGCTACATTTCTTTAGGTTGGCTGATTGGCAGCATTTATTTGGGCAATACACTGATCCCTCCTCTTATCTTGAGAAAGATAATACTGGCTGTAGGAAGTGTATTTTTCACTAATAGCCAATTTATGTCCCATTATTTTCAGGACAAGGAATATGAAATGTTATCTGGCATTTCTGACTATACTTTCTTACCTGTAATTTGGTTTCTCTTAGACTTCCATTATATTGACAAAGGCACAAATTTTCTGAGCTGTGATTATGTAAGTACATAGGAGTTGCTTCTCCCCTTCTCTCTCCTACCTTAAAATCTTATATTTAGATGAAGCCCTACTTTGCTTTCCACTATTTTTTTGATTGTTTATGGTGGTTCTTTCCTGTAAAACTTAAAAGTATTTGTGCCAAAATTTGCCCAGCATTCTTTCTGCTTTACTAATAGATGGAAGTCCAGGGTAGGCTTTATTAATTCATTTCAAACCTTACTCAACAGTTTGAGTAATACAGTTGACTTTCCAGAAGGGCAACTGTGACATTGACATGTGCACAGAGAGAATACTGCTGTGAGTGAAAAATGTGTTCTGCAAACAGGGATGAATTTCTCCATTTGGCCATGGCCCCTCTGCCTCAAGAAGGTTTGAGGATCTGTGGTCACTTTGTCCATTCCTGCCAGTTAGTTATTCACATGTTCTGGATATTTAATTGCTTTTGCTCCTCTGAATACTGTGAGCAAAAAGCAGTTATTTCTGGTGTACCATACTGAGTCGTTCAGTAGAAAAATTCCATTCCAGAACCACTAAAAGCAAACAGCAGACATGACTTGAACTGCCTCAACTAAACAGCTCAGCAGCACCTGTCAAAACATATTGTGCAGGCACCTCATTTAATGCTGGGTGACTAAGCCATGGAAAAGCAATTGCCTGAGCAGTGGTCCTCCATAGGAAGTACTATGCTTATTAAAAAAAATTAAAAAAAAAGAAAAAAGGCAACTTCTAACTTCAGAGCACTCTGTGATAGAGCACACACAGCTTGATGGTTTGGGTGGTTTGTGTTTTTCAGTTGCTCCTCTGCTTACAACTCAGTAACACTGGGCTGCAGATAATGGGAGCTGATACAGGATCACACTGCTCGGAGTATTTACTGTATGCCTAAGGTCTGTTTTGTCAGTAATTGTCATTTCTCTGCCACAAATTGTTACAAGAAGCTAATACCCTTACTCGCTACCTCTGAAAGTGCTTCCCCCTACCAATTTTCTAGATACTTCTCATGCACAGAAAATAGAATATGTAAGACAGCATAGAATTAGAAAAAAATTTAGTTTGATGAAAATCAAGGGTGGTTCTTGGGGGTTTTTTCTGCAGCAAAATGGTGGCTGGTTCAGAACTGTTTGACTGACTAGATGGAATAAAGTATCACATGACCTCTCTTGCATAGTTACAGATTAAGATCCCATGGGTAATTCAGAGTTTATTCTAGTCATAGTTTGCTGCATTTCTCTTGCATTTCAGACAAGAACACAGTGCAGAGGAAAGTGCTGCTCCTCCAGTATATTTGCAATTCAGATGCATGGGGGTTTATATACTTTACCTTTTTAATCCAAGACACATGTTGGTTAAGTACAAATAACTTCTCCTGGATGAGAAGCATTGCAGAAGCTTTATGGAACACAACTTACCTGATAAAAGGCATTTTGGAGGGAGGAGATCGGGGGAATAAAAACAGAGGTAGAAAAAAATGCCATTTTGACATACAGAATCTGAGATTTGGACCCAGTTCCCTCAGTACCAAGCTATGAAGGGCTAGTGGGATTTCTCGTAATCAAGACAATAGCAATTCTTTTGAATGGTCAGAGGAGCATAGAAAATTGTTGCAAACCTATAAGAATATTTCAGTTTGAACTTCACTGAATAATACATTTCAGGTTTTATAATGTTTTTGGTACCGTTTAAATGCAAAACAATTTTTTTGTGTTCTGTCTGTGGTTTCTTTTGAAAAAGCAAATGGCATCTTTTAACAGCAGGGTTCTCAACACCAGCATGTCTTTAAATTTCAAGGTACTATAAAAATGAAAGTGCTTTCCACTTAGCATAAATTATACACTGTGCAATGCACCTGACCTTCCCCTATTAACAAGCCCCATCTCCTACTGCAGACACAGGATTGTGCTGTGGATTTATGTTGCAGACCACCTTACTAATAGTTGGGCTTCTTTTCCCATCTCATTTCAAAGATGAATGAAAATGCAAACTAACTTAAGGAGTAAATTCACAAGTTGATTTCAAAACTATGGGTGCTTCCATTTCTTTGTTCAGCTCTAGATCCTTTATGAACAGTTTTTCTGTTTTACTTCCTAAAGGGGTTCAAAAGTGGTGAGCCTCATTGCATCCATTAATTTTATTTTTTAAAATACACAGTTACAACATTTACATGTAGCTAGTTATACGTCAAATGACAGAAAATATATGAGTATTTCCTGAGCCTTCAGGCCGTAAGCCTTTTTGGATAGAGTTGAAGTAGGTGATCACAGACAGTCTGTAACATTCCTCTGAGCATTTCAGTTCTTGCTGAGCTAAATCACATACACTATGTGTTGAAATCCCTTTATATAACACTTAAGAGTAGAGTCATTAGCAGCCCACAGAAATATTTTGTCCTAATCTACAGATTAGGACCAAGAAAAACATAAACCAGCTTTGCTAGTGGCATCTGTGGAGACATTTTAGAGATGATTCCAGCAAAAGACGATAGAGGATGCCGCAGATGTCGGGGATCATCTTGTCTCTTCAACGGTCTGAGCAGCTCAGGGCCTTTCTTGGCCAGGTATGAATCCTGAGTACATCCTCTGCCAAGGTCAAAGCCATGTGGCTTGTAGCACTGAGCTCTCTGTGCCTCAGTCTTTTTAACCAGCTACCAAGATGGGGATAAGGCTCTGCATGGAAAACTGCAGTTGCAGATGATGTGTTGTCTGCATGGGAAACAATACTGCTGATGCCTCCCAAAACTGTATGAGATGCGTGTATTGACTCGTATTACTGGCTTCTCACTGTCAAAATGGTGGCCAAAGTCCTTATTTATTGCAGATGGCATTCATATGTTACATAAGTAACTATTTGCAGACCCGCAGTTGACCCGCACAAGGGGTCTTTCATAGTTATCCTATTTTTCCTTGTTACCACATTAATTAAATCCCATAAACCTCCCTTGCAGTGTCTCATTATTGAGGAATACAACCGTTTATGGCATCCACAACTGAACAGTTTAAAGAAAGTAATAAAAAAAAATCTGTCTGTATAATAAGCTGGACACCTTCAAAAGCCTGTTAGAATGCCAAGGAGCCTCCAAGGTAATGAGTTGCATCTTGATATTCCAAAGCGTTTTAAAAAGTAGTGCATAAGACTGAGTTCATCCCTTTTGGCAGCTGCATAATTATCCTATGGGAAGCCACGTGATCCTTTACTTGCACCTAAACCAAGCGGCATCCACTGAGCCAGTGTGACACACATTGGCAGACACATGGACACAGCCAAGAGACACTGAGTGTTCCTTGGATGTGCAGCCTGGATGGTGGGTTTTTTGTTTTGGTTTGGTTCTAGTCTGGTTTTAAGAGAACAAGGCTTGTCATTGCACACCCCAGGAAAGGCACAAAAGGCACAAACAAGCTGAATTGATCAGCATGTGGCAGTTCTGCGCCAGTCAGAAAGCAAATAAATACACTGAAATGTAATTACGATAAATCAAATATGCACCACAATTATATGGCACATGGTAAGCAGACTCCAAAAGTGAGTGGTGTACTTTTGTATTGTAAGATTTCCTGTGTTCCCAAAGCATTTTTTTTCCTTATTTCCAATTAGATGGCTTCAAAAGCTTTTTTTTTCCCTCTAACCTTTTTTGAAAGTCAAGTGTCTTTTTTTACTAATTGACTTACGGAGGAACTGAACAGGATTACCATCAAAATCCAGTAAAAAAGCTTCCCTGTCCAATAGGTAAGGATGCAGAAGGATGGGGAGACTGTACAATGAAGTTAAATTCTGGTACTATTAACAGGTGAACTCGGTGCTGTCTGGAGTTGTGCATATAGTGAATTTTGTCTTTTAAAATCTACCGGCATGAAAAAAAAGAAACATCTAATCAGTATTGGATAAACACACACGCACAAAACCTGCCTTTTTGTTCAACACTGATACCAAAACAAAAGTGAGATACCACTGACAGCCAAGTGCATTGGCCATCCTGCCCCTCAAACTGCTCTTGTTCACCTTGTCGGGGTCTCACCTGGCTGGAGAAAGCAGCACATGCTGAAAAGCAAGAGCATGTGAAGAACCACTTGTGAGATCTAATCTGCAAGTGACTCAGTTGTATGGGGTGCTTCGGGCAGTGCCTGCAGGGTCATTCTGATCTGCACAGTCTGATTTTTCAGTCCCAGAAGTCCTACAAATTTCTGTCTATGGAAACAAAGCAACCATTTGTCAACATGAGCTGTCAGTGCAGTGGAGGGTTGGGGTTCCTCGGGCACCTTTGACGAATCTGTCACAGCTGGATGCTGCTGCAGATTAAATTTCAGCTGCTTTAAGCTGCAGTTACGCAGCTCAGGAATGGTCTCTGCCTGATGAGCAGATGCACATACAGTAATTTTGTGACTGAATGAGCCATGGATATGCCACCTGATACTGCAGTTTGTACTGCCCCTTGCCCATTGCTACTTTCCACATGATTGCTCGATGCTACTGGGAGTCTTTGGGGTGAGCTGCCTCCTCAGGAGGCACCTGCAGTCCACAGCAGTGCCCTGTCCTGGGGCCAACAGCTCCAGGGCAGCAAGGGTAACATGTTCCCAGCTCAAGCAGCAGGATAGGTATAAAGACTGCTGGGAGAAAGGTCAGGGCTGGGCGGAGACACTCTTATTTAAGGGTAGATACTAAAAAGGGATCTGCAGACCTGAGGTGGTGCCAACGCATTGCAAACCTGCTCCAGGGGCCTGTTCTTGGGGTGCAGGGCAACTACAGAGCTTTGGGCTGACCTGAAAGTCATTACTTTGTGCTGGAGCCAGGTTGGCAGAATTGTACCTCTCTCTTCCTCTGGGAGAGAAGCCAAGTCCGGTTCTCCTAGGACACAGGGCAGGCACATGAGTCAAAGGCATAAAGGGCACAGGGTGCTCTCTGCCATCGCTGCTCAGTGAGAGCACAGACTAAATGGAAACAGCTGAGTTGGCTCTTGCTTAAATAGGGATGGGGTTGAGACTAATCTGCTCTACTGAACAAGGTTCACAACCTTTTTTTTTTCCCAGCAGGTACAAAATTTAAAAAATCCTCTAATGGTGCATTATAAGGCTCTGACACCAAAATGCAAACAGCCCATAGTACAACTTTACAGAAGGCAGGTTGGCCTCAGAGTCTGCAGAGTAACAAAAGATAGAAATGAGTGTTGTGGCAGGATTCTGGAATCATACCAACTGCTTGGCAGAGAAGAGATTCAGATTTCATATAATGTCTAGAACAAGATTATCCCTCCTTATCACAGCTATGGATGCAATGTAAGCCTAGAGCAGATGCTGGAATTCTAAAATTCTGCACTATTTGAAAGCAGATCTACATCCCCAGCAGGTAAAATGCTGAACTTGCCAACACTTTGTTTTGTTTTTCCTGCTTCTGCTGCTCCTGCCAGTAGTTGCAGTTGTGCTGAAAAGTTACTTTTAAAGGTCAGAGATAAAGATAGTTGGATATGGATTTGCAATCCTGAACACATGCCGTATCTGAGAAGATGATCTGATCTCATATTCTGGTTCAGTCCTTTTATAGTTAATCTCCCCATTTTCCAACTGTGTAGGAATTGTACATTTTGGCTAATCCTCATATGCCTCTGGTGGTTGGAGCTTTTTCCATTGACAGCAGTTCATCAGTACAGCTAAACAAAATCACTGTAAGCTGTCAAACAGAAGACAAATGAGAGCTTACAAAATAGAATACTCGCTGAACTGAGACAAAACTTCCAGCGCCAACAATGATGATGGCAGGGGAGCAGAGACTATCTAGTTATAATTGCCAATTTAACAACAGCTGAGCCTGTACTTATCTGAATTAGTACTTCTGCTAAATTCATGATGTTTTTGTCCTGTGCTAAGCCTTGATGTTAGCAGACACAATGCAAATGCAGTGTTCCAGGGATAACTCCTCTCTCAAAAAGCAGCAGGTGGTGGTTAGTCTGAGGAGTGAGTCCTAGGGCAAGACTGCTTTTTTCCCTTATGTGGGTACCTGCTGTGGAGCTGTGATTTTCTGAATCTGCCTGCAAGCCTCAAGGTGATGAGCATGAGCTGGTTTTTAATTACTATTTATTGTATATTATGTGTATTGATGTTGTTAGTATACAGCGTGGCATACCTAAAGCAGAAAGAGAATACAGAATCCCGAAATTAAACTTAGACTATTCATTACAAGAATAGGGGATGGCATGAAACTGGAGTAAGAAACAAAGTGTTTTCATCTTTCATGTACAGGCATACTGCTATCAATTTTGGGACAGGAACCTTCTAACAGCCTTCTAACCCATATTTATGTACAAGAGGAACTGTATCCCGTCTCCAAGCCGACAGTTATTTTAGTCTATAAATAGTTTTTAGTCCCATAAATTATACCAGAGAAAAATAAAATTGGAGGGATGACACAGAAATAGGCTCTACGATACAGATAAGGAAGAAATTTGTCTTCTGCTTAAATTTGAAATGTTACAGACCAACTTACCACATCCTAAAAGGCTTTGACAGGCCTCTCATCAGCAAGAGTGTAACTTCCTTTCCTACCATATATAAGTCACAGCTGCAGACTTTTTTTCTAGTACACATTTGAGTTGCAGTTTGGAGATGAGGCAGATCATATACAATGGTCAGTGTGCTCTAACAATGCCTGTGGTCTGAAGCACCAATATTGGATCCAGCTTTGACCAAAAAAGCTGCACTGGGTTGTGCTGCAGGGGGCAGGGGCTGGCAGCACCCACTGTGCTTGGAGCACGTGTGTGTCGTGGAGCAGGAGCACAGCTCTGTCTGACAAAGGCCTTACTCGAGCAGCCTTGTGATCCAGCTTTAAAACCAGCTGCGTGTGTTTCAGTCTCACCTAAGTCATAGCAATATGTGCCATAATCGTGTTCAGGATTGCAAATAGGGGTGTACCTTCACAGCTAATACTGTTACTTATGTAACTGCTGTTACTAAAATCTAAGGAGACATTAGATTTACAAGGTTGAATGTGAAAGTGAATGAAGAAAGATGCTGGAACAACAAATTCATCTACTGTTTTCATACTGTGTGTAACATCATGTTAGACTTCCTATAAATCTATGTAGGCAAGAGCATGGCTTTAACTGAGCCAGTGCAATGGCTCCTTCCTGGCAGGAGTTGTTTTCAGTTACCCGTTCCCAGCTCCTGACTGTGGCCCAACAGCATGTGAGGTGGGTGGCTGTGAAGGAGTGTGGAGATACCCATCTGATCCTTTCGACACAGCCATGAGACTGGTTGCAGTCACCTCATGAAACCAACCTTCAGACTCACCCCCCTTTGCCTACATGAATTCACCTTTTTCTTTGCTGCCAGATTTAGATTATTTATTACAGCTCTGTGTGCTTGAATCTGATCTGTTCTCCGTGACAGGCTGTAGCAGAGAGGCTCAGAAGAACAGAGCTGAGCAAGGAACTTCAGCTTTCCCAGCCTTGCACTTTAATATGCAAGTAACATTGCTTCAGACTTGCATCACAGTGGTCAATAGGGGTAAGTGTAGGTCTGAGGCCATTCAAGCTGATAAATCTCTGACTCATCTCTCCTCTCTATTGGGATGAAACTTTTCACATTAGTGAGGCCTTTGAAATAAACTGACAAAGGAAAGACAAAAGGGAATTTAACAAAACGTCATAATTAATTCACCAACTTTTTAAATCACCAACTGCAATGTTATTCAATTTTAGTGAATGGGAAATTAAATAATTTGATTTTTTTCAAATCTCAGAGAGCAATTATTCAATTGAAAGCTCAAAAGTTCAGATCAATCTTCAGAGAACTATATTTCTAATGGACAGGATTTTTCTCAAGCCAAGAACATGCATTATCTCTGCAATGTTCTTTTCAAGCTTACAGCTCTGGAGAGTGCAATTTATTCATCTGTCAGATTTTATGCACTTCTTGCCAGGGTATCATTTATATATTATTTCTCTAAACCAGAAAAAAAAATATTTTTAGAAAGCGAGAGCAAGTGGAATAAAGCCTTTAAATACAAATCAGCTGATTCAGAGTCCCTTCTCCATTTTCTATCTCCTTCAGCCACATTGCCTTCTATTTACCCTTAAGTTAAACCAGTCAGATGAGCTTTTGCTCTGTGTGACAGAATTAGAGAAAACAGGATAAGCAGTTTATCCTTTCAGTGTGCAAACCAGGCATCTCTTCCAAGCAGATGTATTAACAAGTCACCACAGCCAGGTGCAGCCCAGGGATGCCCACACCCAGCAGAGAGCCTGACTTGGGGGGAAAGGTCCTGCTGCATGGAAAGCACAGAGAAAAGGGCCTGTATGGCTCTGTAATTCTGTTCTTCGTTCACTGTGCAAAGTATGCAGTTAATGAGATACCTATTGCTGCCAGTTTCTCTTCCTGTGCTCTGTACTGAAGGCTCATACTGCTCCTCTTTGCTCAGCACTCACATGCCCGCACGTACCTACACATACACACAGTTCCCCCACACTTTCAAGTCTAGAGCCAAGAGGAGGCTGTTAGTACAAGCTTTTGGAAGGCTGATGTGCAGGATCCCTTCCATTCAAGGATATGTCAGCCTTAAGTTACAGAGCTCTGCAAGGAAATGCTCCCTCCTCCTCCACTTCCACCTGACACACGAAGGCTGCTGCCACCACCAGGTCACCTGGTATTTCCTGTAATAAGCCCATTATTATGTCCAGTTGCTAAGAATCTTGCCAAACTTTAAACACAGTGCTACATGGCCGCAGTGAGTAACTGTGGAAGGTTTCTTCTTCTGAAGGTTTGGACTCAATGGGAAATGGTGACAGGTTTCTGACAGTCTCAAAGTTTGAAGCAGGGAACTGAAAATTAGGTGGTAGGGAGGACTTCAGATTGGTGGTTGAGGTGGTGGTTTTTGTGACTTGTATGAAGAAGCTTCCAAAACAACCTGAAAATTTGAACACTGAAGCTGCTTGTGTGGGATTTGATGAAAACTGTAATTTTCCACTGGTGGCTTTTTTGTGTGTGGGTGTGTAAGGGCCACATAAAGAGAATAAATGGATCTTAGCACCTGCAGGGCTGTATAGCTGGACCTGAAAGCAGAAAGGCAGTCCTCCAGAGCTCCTGGTGACTTCCCTGCTTAGCCTGTCCTACTCCAAGGCAAAAGATAAAATGTCACCTCAGGAACAGGTGTAGCGAATGAAGGACAGAGATCAGGGACTGAGCAGTCACTGAGAAAAATGCACAGGAGATGGTGGGCATTAATCTGTGACAGAGCCCGGGAGCTTCAGGAGGGCTCGGGGTGTAGGGGCCTGTTGATCACAGACTGGGCGAAGGAGGAAGTGACAAATGGGTGAGGAGATGAGGACTGAGTCTGAGCAGAGAAGGACATGGATCCAGAGACGGGAGCGGACGGTCAGGAAGAAGACACATAGGTCTGTCACCCCCCGAGGCTGGAGGAGAGGTGTGCCTCAGCCCTTCGCTGCTCTCCAGCACCTGGGAACGCCAGTGCTTATCGCACAGACACACACGTCCCGCACGTGACGGATCCCGTGCCTGTCCCTCAGGAGATAACGCGTGTCCGTGTCACTGAAGGAACACGGAATGAAACCCGTCCCGCCCCCACCCCTTCAGGGTCCGGTTTCTCTCGCTCGCACACTCGGCAATTACACCCCAGGTCTGTGCTACGGGCACTGTGCCACCGAGCCCCCGCAAACGCTGGGACACACCAGAGCCCTTTCCTCTCTTCCACAGCCCTCCGGGCGCCGCTCTCCACTAAAACCCGCTCCGAAGGCAAAATCGCTGCTGTTTCCACGCGGGTCCTTGCAGTGCCCGCTGTCACAGCGCCCCAGCACAGCCTCCCCCGGCGCTGGGCGGGAAGCGGGCGAGTTTAGATCACCGCCTTCCCGGTGCCCTTCGCCCGACACGGCTCATTTTCCCCTCAGAGAACCGCGCGTTCCGCCAGCCCCGCGTCCAGCGCGGGCACCGCCGCAGCTCCGCGGCCGCCGTTCGGGAGCCCTCTCCGTTCCCAGGAACCCCCTGCGTTCCCAGGAACCCCCTGCATTCCCAGAAAGCCCGTCCATTCCCAGGAAGCCCGTCCATTCCCAGGAAGCCCGTCCATTCCCAGGAAGCCCGTCCATGCCCGGACACCCCGCGGCCCTGAGGAGCTGCGGCCCCGCAGCGCCCCGAGGCGGCCCGGCCGCGCTGCCGCCCGGAGGGACCCGGGTGCGGGAAGGAAAGGCGTGGAGAGGGGAAGGGAGCCCCGGGACCCACCCTGCCTGCAGATACAGCCCTTGGAAAGCACTGGGGTGTAGGGCACGGGCAGCGAACGAGATGCCGCACTGGTGAAGATAAGGACGTCGCGCAGTCTTGCTCCTCATGAAATACACACCTAGACTAGTTCTGCCATTTGAAAGTGATTTATTTCCTCCGATTAAGCATTTAAAGTTCTGCTTATATTTTTGTCTGTAGAATCGTACAGTCACGATTTTCCTCAGCGGAAATAGTTTTCATGCAAAAAGGTGAGAATGCACAACTCTTCACATTGTTACAGGGAAGAACAGCAAACCTTGCATCATGTAGCACCAAGAAGAATTTTAATTACAGTGTGAAGGAAAGGTACCACGAAAGCTTCTTGTTTCATGGTGAATCGTTTAAGCTGACGTTTTTACTCGGAAGTATATGCTGTTTTCCAAGAAATGAAAATTAAAGTTTGCATTTTAAAAAAAAATATACCTGTCAAAAAACTTTACAGTTTCTAAAAATTAAGATATTAAATGTTACTTATTTTCTTGCATAGCAAATTTTCTTTAAACTTTGAAACAGATAAGAAAACCTAACAAAAAAAAACCCAAAAAACAAACACAAAAAAAAAAAAAAAAACAAACAAACCAAAACCCCACAAAACAAAAAACCAAAACAAGTGAAAAAAACCACAAACAAACCTACACCAAAAATTAACTCTTCCTTTCCTGATCTTCTTTTATCCTAATCTGGTCAAATAGCAGGAAGTAATTATTGACTATGCATGACCACATCATTGACCATTCCTCTGAAAATTAAGCATGCAATCCTGCTCTTTATCACTGTAAAAATGGAACTAGAGAGTTCAAAATTTATTGTCAAATCACTTCTATTTGACTTTCACGAAGTTTTTGGTAAGTGCCAGCTCTAAAGACTCAACAAGTGACTCAATAATTCATACTTCAAGTCTTTCACTCTCTTGCATCACCATAAATAAAACACCCAGTGCTGTTGTTCATTTCCAAGATGAAGGACTAGATGTGACAGGCACTTTCAAACACATATGCACCGCTGTTACCTGGAGGCACAGGTTCGAAATAGCACTAATTAGTGCACTATAAATACTGCAAAAGAGGAGATATAATTAAACTTCTTTTTTGACAAGGAAAAGGTAGTAACATTTAATATTAAATCAAAAGACCTGTTGAGTAAGAAGGTTTGATTTGATATAGTTGCTGCTCAAAACCAGATTATGATTTGCCCGAGTCATCCAGCAGTGCAAGGGATCAATAAAGGCAGGATTGCTCTTCTCACCCAACACCTTTAGCCACTCATACTTTCAGGACCAGGAAGGAACATTACAAATATAAACAAGCTGCTGTCAGCCAGTGGGTACTGCAGTGCTGACCATTCTCTTTATATCTCTCCACCTTGTGAACTCTCTGTCCTGCAATACCAGTCCACCAGTGAATTTCTGATGCTGCTTATGAGGGCACTTCAGCACGTTCAATGAAATTACCACCAGTATAAGTAAAATAATTTAACGTTACTGTCAGTCTTACTTATCATACACATAAAACATTCAGTTTTGATTTTGAGTTGCAGTCCATTTTCTGAACAATTACCTCTTCTGAGCTGCTCAAAATCCTGCCACAGTTTTGAGAAGGTGTATTATTTCCTTCAGCTTAAGGAAAAGTGACATATTAATTACTGCAAATGCATACTTCACAAACGTAGACACACATTATCTTTCTTCTTGCATGGTGTATGATGGCTCCTGGGGATTAGCAAGGCAGCTCCTCTGGCATCTTTGTGACCGATCTCAGTCACAGAAGGTGTCACAGTCTCTGTGACACCATCGCCAAATTAAAGCTCAGTCCAACAAACCATGAAACTATGAGACTCTGGTTATTTCTGTCCAAGACTGAGACCTTTTATGTAGATTTCAAATAAGCAAAAACATGGATGTTACTAGACTTTCATGACTTATAGCTATTCCATCAATTTTTATTTTAAATGACTAGTCAGAGTTTATGCCAAAACCATTGTTAAGATATACAGATTTTATAATCTAGGGCTATCAATATACTACAAGGCAACACATTCACTCCAGTTGTCAGACCAACTTAAGTATTTAGTTATCAATTATCTCAACTGCCTTTATTTTTTTGGTATCTGTTTGGTAGAGAATGTAGATCTAATAAAGTCAATGAGAAATTCTGTTAATTTCATTCTGTTGCTTTCAAAGCTCAAAGAAACTTAAGACTGTTCAGACACTACAAGCTGCCCTGGAATGGTCTTGTCTTCACTCTAAATTACTCAATTCAGCATCTGAAAAACCCAACACATATTATTAGCTTTACACTGCGGCAGGTGGGCGTTGGTAGTTCACACGTAATACAACCCCTTTTCACAGGAATTTATAATTTACACACAATGACGTGACAGACAGACATGATTATCAGACAAGAAGTGCAAAATGGCATGCAACTGGTTGCTTTCAACTTATATGCATTATCTTTCATTTCAACACTATTTTTATGAGGTGGCTCAGTGTGGGCCAGCACTCCAGCTCACACTTACACTTCGTATACATTGAGCTTAATACAATCTTTTGCATTTTCACATTCATAACATCTTTAATGATTACTGACACTGAAATTCAAGTGGACAATCCAAACTACAAGCATTCTTTATATATGTATTCTTCAAGTTAACACAGAGCTTACAAGCTATTCCACTCTTAAGTATTCCACTCTTCCCGCTTCCAGGAAAAGGCTGCATAAGGTACATTTTTATTAGATTATTCACAGCAATAGAATCATGTTGTGCATACATCAGCAGATCAGTGTCCTGCTGCAGTTGAGTAGCACCTGTTGTCAAATTATTTCCACAATAGCTTTACTTCCCACTCCAGCAGCAGCCCCGTGTGGGTCTCTAGGCTTGGACATACTGCAGGTGCCATCTTTTATAGTTTTATGGATTTACAATTAGAAGATAAGCTCTAAACATAGAAAAAAATATCCTAGAGCACACACATGCAGCCCACACACGTGGTGTGGCAGTGCTAAAGGGACACCAGTGACACTTTTGGCTGGTGTGGCAATGGGAGTATTTGGTCACCTCACCTTGGTCAGAGAGACACGACACAATGTGAGGTGAACAGTGGCATCTCTTTGAGGACGACACAAAAGAGTATCAGAACTAAACAATCAGCTTGTGGAGATGACAGATCCAGTTATATGTACAGATTCCTGTGTTACTAAAAGACATTTAATGCTGCAGAATTGTCACAATTCTCCTCCTACAATTTTATCTGGAAATCAGTATTAATCAAATCTGTGAACTGAATTATCTGCATAGATTTTTCTTCAGACTCCTGAAGCTTCACCCATAACAGGTATGTGCCAGTGAATGATACTGGTATCTCACAGTCAAAACAAGTCACTTCACTTGCAATAAGTGGTTATAAGAAACTGGTCATAAGAAACACTCTCTTTCCTCTGGCACTGCAGAAGGCTTGGGATACACAAGTATCTGCAGGCTCAAAATTACTGTAATGACAACAGGATAAAGTGAGAAGCTGAAATGTTTGACAGCTGATGGGCTAATCTTGTGAACTTTTACACATATGCACAAGTAATCATTTGGGCAGAAACCTGTCCTGCTAAACTTACTTCACGCCAAAGCCAGTCAGAAAGTTTCAGAAAGACCAAGTAAACCACTTTTTGAGCACTGTGACTGAAATGTTTCCATATTTCAGGTGTTTTAAACTAGTTCCAACATTGCCTTATCAGGTGCATCACTTTAATGCTATTCAGGAAATTAAGACTTCTGTCCACTAAAAGGCATCACATGCAAAATTTGCATCTTCAAAATCCAGGCTCAGTTTTCACTGACATTTGTACACACCCACATTTCCTATGTTCAGTATCCCAGAACACCATTTTTGCACATGCTCTGAAATGACTCAGCCTTAACAATGTAAAATGCATTAGTTATTGGTCTCTTACATCTCCCTGGAATTCACAAGCAGCTCGTCTTCTATCCCTCCCATCACAGGATTCCATCCTTTACAGCAGACGTCATATAAAAACATGCTCTTCTATGCCACAACACAGTGATTAGTTCAGGTTACCAGAACATCAACCTCACTTCCATCTTCTGTTAGAATTTTCCCTAGCCTATTTTTCCTGCTTCCCATAAGGTTACTAATGTAGGCTGAGGACCTCCTCGTTTCCTTCTGTGGAACCTGTTCTAATTTTGTAAGCATTCACCACCAGTGTAATGTGTGTCTGAGCCCACACCGACCACGGGACACCCAGTTCTGTGTACAGGTGGAGGGGAGGGGGGGAAAGGGGTCCTGAGTTCCAGCTGCTGCTCCAGTAAAATTTTACATGTCTCTGGCAGTCACTAATTAAGTACCACAATTCCTTGCTCCCCTTCCTGAAAGGGAAGCTGAGCAGACAGTGAAAATCTGTAACAGAAATCTGAAGCAGAAGGAAGCACATCTAACACACAGCAAAGTGGTGGCAAAACCTCAGGAAGATGCAGGATTTAAACTGGGATGCCTCTCACTGGAGTTTCCCACTGGCTATGCCTGGTCACTTCCTTGCACTCGGAGCTGTGTATCTTCCCTCATCCAGTGCACAGTCAAGGAATTTAATTTAGGATTTTGCACTGTACCACTAAAGAGAGTCTTAGCAGTGGCAAATGCTCAGCACTGTGGTGCCTACACCCTTTAAAATGCTGCACTTTCAGTTAACAGCCTTAGGGTGGCTTAGAAATATTAATTTAAGAAGCCATAATTATTTTCAGTCTTAAATTGTTTAGATGCTCAAGTTCAAAGAAGTTGATTTCAACTGTGACTTTCTGCTGTGCCTTTGGCCTTACACACTTTGTTCCTTTGAACTGCAATTCAGATTTCATCCCCTATTACCATTATATTCCACCCACAGCACATACTGTAACTTATAAGTATATTCTTTGAACAGTAAATAGAAATGTTTCAAATAAAAGCCATTCAGCAGAATCTACATAGCCCAGGCTTCCTCTAAAATTTCAAGAAAGGTATGAAAGGTGCCTAATTTTCCAATTTCTTCTTTAAAATAGCCCAGAGGTGCCGTGCCTTGTATTAGCAACAATATGAAAAACTGACTTGAAAACAAAGTATTTCAGAGCTGGATTTGAATATCACGTTAGGTATCAGCTCAAGCGAAGGCCCCAGGAGTCACTGGATGACCGTATCAGTTCAGTGGTCACATACGAAAAAACCAGGGAAAAAACATATGAAGGTGTAGAAGATAATGATTTTTCACTTTACAGCAGACCTACAGTAAAAGCATACTAACCAGTTTAGTGGGAGAGAAAAGGTAAAATTCTGCTGACCTTATTTTAAAACAAGAGCTGGATAATAATAAATGAAGTTAAAGAGGTGTGTAATGCTTTCTCCAGCTGTTATGATGACACTGTGGAACACATTATCAGTAAGGGCAGCTCACATCCAAGCGCTTAAATTATCTGAAAAAGTTCAAGCATTTTTTTATGGCCAACAACAATAGTTAACACAGACTTGGAGAGTTTGATTTTTTGCAAAAGACAGCGAAGTCAACGAGTCAATATTTACACCAACCCCTAATGACTGGGAGTGGAGAGAGCTCTGATTATTTGGGGACAAATAATTTTCCAGGTGGGTTGCTGGCATTTTATTTCTCTGCTGAGAGTGCCAACTACTCTTCCCACTGCCAAGGACAAAACCTGTTTCTTTTAAATGTTGCTACCTGTCATATATTATTTCAAGGAGCTCCCTCAGAACACGAGAAGGGACTGCTGACTTGTATCTTTGTGCTGTCAGTATTGATGCTATTTACTACTCCAACAATCACACACTCCTAACCTTCTGAAACATAATCTTTTGGCGTGCATAGAACAAAGAAAATGACCAGGGAAAGTAGTTTCTCAAAAGCAACACTGTAAAGCTGCACTAGGCACGATTCAGTCTGGCCACAGTGATTCCCTAAATTTACTACTTCAGATTTGATAATTAAAATTCTGTCTTGTGCAAATATTTCTACCTTTATATTAAGTTTTCCTACATTCAGAGAGCATCACAGGCAGATCTACCTAAAAGGTGTGTGATGTCACATGGGGAAGTCCTCTGAAACTTCCCTAGAAGTGCCTGAAGCACTTCTGCAGCAATGCTACTCAGCCTAACGAGTCCAACTGGATGGCGGAAAATCACAATTAACGTGTAACAGAAACCATGCACAGACTAACAGATGTAACATTACCAGTATGCAAAAAAAAATTAAAATAAAACAAATTAAGAACTCCAAACATTAAATTCAGATTGTTTATTGTAAACAGAATAACTCTAGCACTCTGTCATACTGGCTGTGTCACATGCACCCAATTCCACATCAACTGCTTAAAATAGCACTTGCAAAAATTACAGTTATGTAATAATAATTTATGGTTTCTTACATAAACTAATTAACAAGCACTAAAATTGAATTACAGTGTATTCTAGGTAGTTCTTTATTGCTTGTAGACACTGCAGCTCTGGATCCATTAAAATGAACCCATTAGTATGCCTGAGTTTATCAAAATTTACTGCTATATCAAACTCAGAAACTGTAAAATGCTGGAGAACACTTAAAAAGCAATTAAGAGTTGTTGGAAAATGACATGGGTTTCCACATCCAGTCACAGAACTTTGAAGTTCTAAATTTTTTCCACTGGAAAACATGATTTGTGTTAAATACACTGCTATTCCAATTTATTTGTATAATTTGTTAAAATTAAGAGTTGATAGTATTTCCATGAATATATATATCTATTTATTTTTACACACAATAGAAGCCATTTCATTTTATTCACTGTACGAGTGGTATGTTTAAATACTAAATCCCAAAATATATATTTTTTATAATATGTTGTCAAAACTTTTAATATATATAATACAAATACTTTTACTAAAAGAAAACTATAAACAAAAGTGAAATGCAAGAAGGCAAAAAGCCCATTTTATGTGAAAGATCCATGAAAAATGGGGTGAACAGAGACATCTTTACTGGTTTTGCTTGGATTACATTTAACTCTTTCTCTTCTCAGGCTAAAAAAATACTAGTGCCCTTCCTTGGCAACAGGTTACATCACAAATTACCATCAAATTCATTAAAAAGATGCTGAAACATGTACTGTTAATCTTTAAAACAAATTTTAAAAGCACCATATTTGTTCAGGTAGAAGAGACTCTCAGATAAATGCAACTTAAGGCCCTTACCCTGTCATTTAATCTGGCTTCAGAGCCAGTGTAAGAATGAAGACTGATTCAATCACAGGAACAGCCCTGTTGACTATACCAGGATTCTGATGTGCCACAGACACGTGTCACATCAGGGCTTCAATTTCAGGTTCTTTTAATAAGAAGCAAATTCTCACTAAACTCCCTGCTGAGCAGATTTTATATCTTCAGTGCTTTGCATACTCTCTCTGAATAATTGCCATCTATTTTACGTATTACAGAGATAGAAGAACTTTATGCTCCTTATATTTCTCTATCTGGGGGCTGTCCCAAACACAAGACCACTCTGCAGAAGTCAGTAAAGGTGGTGAAGACTAGACACCATATACTGTTTTATCATTTTACTAAATTATATAATATATATACACACACACAGTGTTTCAGCATAATTCTTGATCCTTCTGAGTTTTGTGCAGCCTTCTTAAAAGAAGTAGGAACAAGCCTTTTGTGATGTAACCTGGAGCATATGCAGTACTGCACTGCCCCAAATGCATTCCTGAAGGACAGGAAGGACCCACACATGTATCAGGATAACGATGTATCTGATTCATTACAGGGCCTGTATCGACATTCACCTGTTCTTGAATGAAGAACCAGTGTGTGTTTGAAGTTATTTGCACTAGTGAGTGCTTTGCTGGGCTGAGACCTAATGTAACAAATGAGGAAAACCAGACTGAGTTCTCCATCAGTACATGTGCAACTGAAAACAAAAAATGACAGCAAATAAAGGATTTGATATAGTAAATGGAAAATAATCCACAATAACACTGAAAACCTGAAGAGGGTGTTGATAGTATGAAGAGACTAGAACATTTTTGATAACAAAAATAAGACGCACTATTAAAGTGTTTCCAGCATTTTACTAGTTTTAATATAAAATGTCCCAAAATTTGTATAGAAAGATTAAAATCATGCCCTTATCTTCAGTTATTCTCATTAAGACAATTCTCTCACTTACTACTGTGTTGTCAAATTTCCTTTTCTTTTCCCCCCACTGGTCTTCATAAAACTTAAAATAGAAAATATGTTGGTTGCATTAAGGATCAATTAAAAAAGTATCATTCAACACGTCACTTAAAAAAAATGTGAAAGTCTCTATTTTTAAGAAAAATTCTTGACTCCATCCCAAAAAGGACTTACTTTTCTCACCCCCTCCATCTCCCAATAAGATAATTACTGGGATACTAAACAGTGTTTTTCAGGAGTTACAAGCACATTTCAAGCAATTTTGTTTGCTCTGGAGGGTTATTTCATCAAAATGAAAATTTGAAGGGATATGCTATTTTAAAAATATACTGCATCTACAAGTTTTTTATTATTATTGTTTCAGTTGATTTTGCTTTTCAACAGGTTGTCTGTAATATAAATGACACATGACCACAACTGATTTTTTTATATACTCTCTACCCCTAACACACAGCTAATGTCAAATGAACCAAGAAGGAATTTGGGACTTTCATAATGAACAGAATCATTTATCCTAATGATCTTTAATAATTTTGCTCATCACGAAATCCCCTGAAACCATGTCAGTACTGATCATTTGCATTTCTTCATCCATTGGGGTTCTTCACAGTTTTGCAGCCATGAAATTGATATGTGGTTTCACCAGTGGGAAGAGCGGCAGACTGCGCTTGAATTCTGTCATATTTTCAATCACACTTGGCTGCAAAGAAGCGTATGGAAGAAAACTGCTCAATATCTTCAGTCAGAAAAGTGAGGAATTCCTTGCTTTTCATTTTAACTTTTGCTACAGCTACATATAAAACACCTTTCTTGCTCTCTTCTACAATTTTAGTGATTCATACTTTGTTATTGCAGGATCCCCCCAAATATAGTGTTATTTCTTATGAAGTAAATGGTTTCATATTTACATAATTTAAAACAACAGCTATGATGAAGTAACTGCATTACCAATAATGGCAGGATCTCCAATATATGCAGAGCTTGTCTTTTCATTTACAAGTTCTACTTCAGTATCAGAGATAAGATCATACCCACAACAGCTATTCAATGCATTATTATTTTTTAGAAGCAGATGTAGCACATTGCGAAAAGTTAATCATTTACTGGGACAAACACTGCCATCCTTCAAGAAAATTTACTGAAGGTCTGGTAAGGGCCCAGTGCTGTCATATCAAACCACAAAATGTAATTGTATGAATACAATTTGTCAAATTGTTTCCTCCACAGGTTACATATTGACAGGAATGTGCATTAATATTTTAGGCTTTAAGAAAATTACCAAATAGTTGGTTTTGTTGTTGTTTTGGGTTGTTTGGGTTTTTTAAACAAAGATGATAAAAAATTTTGATGCATATGCATCTTTCTCTTGACACTTTATACACCTGATCATATACAAACAGTATTTCCAGACAATAATCATGTGTATTTATCCCACAGTGCAGACACTCAGCACAGTTTACTACTGCTATTAGCTTTCACTTCAGTGGACTAGAAGGAACAAAGGTAACTGGAGAGATTGCTAAAAAGAAAAATCAGGGAAAATCCCTGTTGATATTGAGGATGACAACACTTGTAGAAAAGAGCTGAAACAGCTCCAGGACAGCACGAATTTCAAGAAGTTTGTTTCTCCCTATAAACTGATATTTAATGATACTAAACCTCTAGATTAAGCATGCAGCCTGGGATTGTATTGTGTGTTGTTTCTTTTTACCTGTGGTAGTGGTGGTGCTGGTGCCAGGTTCACATCATTTTGGCATGGAAATTCTCCAACAACAGGGCCTATTTAATATAATCAAAATTAATTCAGGACCATAATGTAATCAGTATCTTTTACATAATAACTGTTTTCTCTTAAAAGACAGGTATCTATATAAAGCACAGCGGTTTAATTTTTAAGTATTGCTAAATAACATTTTCTAAACATTTTGCTTTTGTACTCCATGGTTCTCTTTAGAAATACAGAAATTAATCCATGATTTGACTTGAGAACATGATCTTTTATTAATTTTACTTGCACAAAGAAAGAATGTAGAAATAAAAATTGCTAATCTACTGATCAATGAATACTTAAAACTGTTTCTCAGTACAGATTATGAGAAAAGTAGCAAATGTCAGTGGTACATACAAGAGCAATGCAAAAACAGCACATCTTTTGATAAGGACATGGCTATGGAGGCATAGAGGTTACTCCAGGTACCAAAATTCTGGATAGCAACCAAAATTTTCCCTGCCTATCTCCATGCATGCCCTACTCCAATTCCTCCCCCACCAAACTTCTTCCTGCATTTTCAATCTCAATTTCTTTCATGGCAGAAGAGAGGCCAAATGCCAGATTAAATGGGGAGCATGTACAGAGAATAACTTACCACAATCCCTATAAGAGTAACCACCACCATTCCAAGCAAATAATAAACCATGCTGGCAATACAGTTATTACACTCTAAAAAGTTTTCTCTAGATAGGAAAAGCTTTAGACTATTTCTATTAAGCAACTACTAGTCATGAAAACTGCAAAGATGCTTTGAAGCAAGTCTTCCTCACTCGGCTGCAGAGTTACAATTTCTACAGTACCATAAAAATCAATCCTTCTGAGGCTGGAAGTAGTTTCATGACATGCACACAGCTTCTCCATAAACTACAGCAAGCCTTTAATATCCTTGATTTTGCAACCAGGTGCATATTGGAATTTAAGTCCAGTATAAATTGGTGAAAAATCTGCACAAAACAACTCAGAAGTTTTTCCTCTCAGTTTATTCATATTAACCAGAAACACTTTAACCTTTTCCTTCCTGAATTCTAAACTGTAACAATACAGTTTACAATGCACAGGTAATCTATATTATTTCAAAATAAAACCTAAATAAACATTGACCTTCTCCAGTTTAAAGAAAATGTTTGATACTCCCAGAGGTTTTGGCTTTTGTTTGTTTCAGGGTTTCCTTTCCTCTTTGAGGATGTTTGAATAATACTGTGGACATTCACTGCTTGTCAGAAAACACCCCCCCCACTGGATTGATACTGCAAATTCTAATTTTGGGTTGGGTTTTTTTTGCCCTGTAGGAGTATTACAGAATTTTATGTTTGTTTTAAAATACCCTGTTGAAAACAAAGTGCTATTTTAGGATATATTGTTTTAATATCAATATACTTTAGAATGGTTGAAGAACTTGGTCACAAACATTAACCAGAAAATTTGAAGCACCCACATGAAGAAAACTTGGAAAAAGAAATACTTTTGCCTCTGAAAGGTATATAATCTCTAAAGCTGAGTTTTTCATATAGTGCATTTGTATCATATATCATGGCTATCTCTAACCATGACTTGCTTGATATTCAGCACAATACTTACAGGAATCCATTTCCCTTGCAAGGACATGCACTGATACCTTGTGTCTTCTGGGAGCATCTATTGCCAACAGCACCTACAGTAAAAAACATCAAGTTCTTCAGGTGTGGGAAGTATCCCTTAGACACTATAAAAAGAATGAGTGTGTTTAAAGTTTAATTTTAAGCTTTAAAATGAGGTATGAATTTTGGGATGCCCCTTCAAATATGAATAAAAGTCATCCATACAGTATACGCTGAATCATTTTACAATCAAGTTAATAAATTCGTGTACTCTTTGGAATTCAGAAAAACTGTAAGTAATAGAAATTCACCCATTAACTATCATAGTATCAGGAATGCAACCTAAAATCTCTGAAGAATTTTCAATCCCTAGCAGTCTTCTGGAAGCATATCACCCTGAACACAATTATTAAACTCAGCTGGACTAGCTCACCAATCTAGCTGGTCATTTGTGCTCTGGAATGCTGCATAATCATTTATTCAGCATTGGTAAGCAAAGTAATATAGATTCCTACAAAACCAGGAGGTGCATGCTCATTCAAGTTATCATTTATTAAACAACAGGTGCTGAAATTCCATTTATTAAGTTTGTATTTGCTGCATATCTTCACCCATGCTGTCATAATATTAAAAAAAAATAAAAACCAACAACCCACCCAAAGATGTCAGTGTCCACTGTGCCATGTAAATAATAACCAGTTTCAAGCATGAAAAAAATAGACAGCAATGTAAAAAATACCTTGGACAGTGAAAAGGATAATGCAGAGTACAAAAGACAAACCACTTTGAAAGACATTACCCCCCTCTGCCCAATAGAGGAAAAAAGAATGCAGACACAGACATATCCATGCTTCTTCAAGGGCAGAAATTTTTCCACCCAATAATAAATTCTGAAGACATTAAGTTGAACTTATTTTCAGGAGTATTCCCTGGGCTACTGGCTGCTCCATAAGTAATAAAACGCTACGAACACTTTGCAGTATAGTGAAATATCACTGACTGTGACCTATTACAGAACAGAATATGTTGCACAATTTTTTTATATTTGGGGGGTGAATGACATGGACACGACAGGGGCAGATGCTCTCCTGGTATTTCACTGCCTATATTAAAGTATCTATCTAGCAACTTCACGCTGAGTCGCAATGCACAATTACTGCAACATTAAGCTGTTCCTTCACGCTGTCCAACTATTAGAGGAAGAAAAAACCCCACTGATTTACACTGAACAAAGCTTTCAAAATATCTGTTTCATTCACAATTCATGCCACAAAATGGGCTGAATCATTTATTGGTGGAAGAAAAAAATAAAAGAAAAAATGTGCAATTTTGGCCAGGCTCGGCCATAGAGCAGCACATTTGATATCCATAAAGGAAGGATAAATGAAACAACAGGAAAATAAGAGCGGCAAGAAAAAAAAAAAATCAAAACCATCCCAAACCTCTATCCTTCTCCACAATTTTTACTGTTGCCATTAAACTAAATAATATTCAAGAAATAAAATTATTACAGTGGAATCTGCATCAATTATATCGTCTACCTAAAATCAGTGTCAGTATATCCTTTCATAGCTTGCACAAATAGCATTCAGTTGTACCTACATCTCTTTGCAAGTAAGATTTTAACTACAAGACTAGCTTACCTTGTAGAACTGTATAATATCATCCTTGGTCAGGGTCTTTAGATAAGCCACTTCAATGTTATCTGCATAACAATAGTAAAAATGAGAGTCTGCACATCACACCTGGTTATTAGTAAACCACTTATTCAAAGTATATTTCTTTTAAATTCAGATGCTGTAATTGACTGCAAATGATATGCTTTTCATTGTTATCCTTCAAGTTAATACCTGGTTCACTAAAAGTGTCACTGGAACCTTGGCAGAAACCTTGGCAGAAAGTTGTACTTCAGTAAGTCTGATTGGACTTATTAAAAAAGGCATGTTTAGAGAATACTGATAGCACTGTAGGATATTCAGTAGCTAAAACAGATATTCCTATTTTTGTATAATATCTTCAAATCAATGTTACACATTTCTAATGCAGATGGTTTTTATTCACGGTTAAGTGGCCAGTCTTCGCAAACGAAGATCTGGGAAAGGTGTTTTTACCTTTCAAGCCTGCGCAATGGATTTTTTAGG
>JAWWLV010000180.1:19912983-19937657 GCA_035041135.1 Platyrinchus mystaceus | reverse complement strand
TTTTTTAAAGCATTTTAGAGGTATATTTGAAAAAGAGAATTTTGTCTATCCATGCTGTTAGCTCCTCCATATTTTTTTCCCCCCTCTTTACTAGTTAACTTTCTTCTTCATACATTCAGCAGTCATTAGCAGTGTTTATGACCTCTCCTGTTAGTAAAGTATCCCAGGGCTGTTCTAACATAAAAATACTCAAACGAGCCTTATGAAAAAAGAATGCAAAAACATACAAAAAATGTACTACATTTTTACTGGTACCTTTATTCAAATATTTGGTTAGATTTCGTATGCAAGTACAAAGTGTACTGGAAAAAAACCCAAACGTTGTCTGACTTTTACTCCCTAAACTGAGAGCTGACACTTGGGGTTTTTTATGACCCACTATTCCTGTTTAGCTATGTGTGAAGTAATTAATTTGGAGGGATACTGGATTCTTAAATCTTTGCTAGTTAGTCTGAAAGTTTTAAATAGAAAAAAGCAGGATCTGCAGCACATTGTTCCTTTTGCAGCTGCAGCACACTAATGACAAGCAATAAAGAATTTCAAATACTTAGATCTTAAGTTGTTTTTTATTCACCTTCCAAGAGCAATATAAGGACAGCACTTAGACTAATAAATATCAAGGGGAAAATTGACACTCTGATACTTCCATAAAGATAAAAAAGTATGAAGTTAAATTATGAAATCACATTTGGCAAAACTTCTTTTAAGATCTGAGAAGATTAAACTAGTCTTCCATTTTTTATGCTGCTTTTAAATAATAACAGTTTTATTAAAGAAAGTATCACACCGACCTGTTTTGTTATATTGCCATGGAGAAGAGCTTCAATGTGTAACCGTGACAACAGTTGTGCTATGAAGGCCTTGAGACGGGGAAGGGTGACATCTAGAATAGATATTTAGACAGTTAAATCATTCACATGTATTTTAAATTAACAAGGGCCTAAGTCATCATTAGATAAGCAAATTTCTTAGAGGAGGAGAAACTCATTATCATGAAAAAGTGAATCTCTCCTTAAAAATGCAACATTGGAATGCTTCCAGGTCTAAATAGCAGCACTCATCATATAGTTTACTTCGCTTAGAATTCACATGCTGTCTGACCCAGATTCCAAAAGAAAGAAAAACAAAAACCTTCTTCCCAATCATGCTGAACAAGCATTCATTCTCCAGAGACAACTGCTGCAATCATTCAGGTAGTGTTCCAAGGAAAAGCCTTAGTTATTAGTTATTAACAAGCAGCAAGTAGTTTATAACACTCAAGCAATACACTGTGCATTTACAGTATAGACCAAAAAAGGATCCTCAACTTAAATACAGTATTTCAATAGTATCTTTGCAACAAACGATACACCAGAAAAATATTTTTGCAATATATCCCAGTGTACACATATGGCACAACACACATTCTGTGGTAGCCTCTCCTTGCAAAGCAGTTTTCATATATAATGCAAAGTATAATTTAACATGTAGAATCAATGGAATAAAAGAGGAAGGATGGTTGAATGGATGGGGTGTTCATGGATATGTATTCTGAATCCATATCCTCAAATAAATACAAAAGCCAGATACTCTGCTTGAAAAGAATGTCTCTATGTATTCCAAGAAGATATTAAAAGGTATTTTTGCAACTGTCCCAGTGACCACCTTTTCTTATAACACAGCAAAATACAGGCAGGGAAAAGGTCTTCAGCTATTAATACAATCATAGGAACTTTAAAGAGCATTTTAGTTCCAACTCCTCCACTGTGGGCAGGGACATCTTCCACTAGACCTGTTTCCTCAGAGCCCCACTTCACCTGGCCTTTAAAATCAATTAAATCTCTTAATCTGAAATTCCTTCTTCATGCAAATATATTGGGGTGCCTGCTTTTTGTTAAGATCCACAATTCTCTTTATTCTTTATTATAGTTGTTATTATCTACAGAAATTATGTATTTTTATTTTATTAGCTACAGTTCTTTATTACCTACAGAAATATGAGTTAGGTTTCCCTGATAACAGAAAAAACAAAACAGTTTGGGCACTGGGAAGCACAATGCAGATACACTCCAATGTGTCTGCAAGATATCAAGTAGAGCCAAATGGTTTTATCACTGTTTATTAAGCACTGGATTCAATGACCCAGGCTCATACCCACAAAGCTGTTCAAATTTTGCCTGAACTTTACCAGCAAGTTTTGTCATTTGAGGCCTTTTGGCCCGAACTACTCTACTTTCTTGAAACTGGAGGACAAGTACAGCAAGACCAGCATCAGCTCAGGTCTGGCACTGCAGGGGCTTCACTTGAATAGCAAGCAGAGCTCAGAATAGGTACCCTCATTAGTTTAGCAACAAGACATTTTCCACAAGAAAAAAAAATAATGAAGTTCAAAAGTAGCAGAACATTACCATCTAGAGCTTCTTTTAATTCATCTTTGGTCCAAGCAACTTCTGTCATCAGGAGTCGGAGATAATACATTGCATGTTGGTGAGGCTGTTCCGCCCTGAAGTTGTTTAGTGATCTCATGTACTAAAACAAAATCATTAAGCTCAAATTAGAAATTCAGAAATAGAGTTCTGAAAAAAAATATTAACATTGCATTTTCAACTTTGTGTAGCATCAAAAAGACACATTTCAGATATCAGGAACATTACCTTGCTTGTTAAATGCGTTAAAAAAACTGTGTTAAGTGCCTTTGGTAGTAATATGGGCTTCTGAGCCTTTGGATTAAGCAGCAATCATTATGATAGTTGAAATGAGCATGAAATCAAACTTTTCCATAAATTTAATGACTTAAAATGAAATTACTGCAGTTAGATCTAAATAAGTACTTAGATCAAGGTGCTCTACCTATGAAATACATGTTCTATGATGACTGACCAGGGGTGGAGGAATACCGCTATTAGAAAATGTGTTTTTCTCTCAGCTGCTTCCTTCAGCTGATTTGGTTAGACCAAAACAGGAGCATCTGGAAAATTCTTTGCATGGATAAAGGAGGTATGAGAGAACATTAATGAGATTCTCCAAAAAAACCTCCTTTCTAGTCCAGCTGCACCTTTACAAAATAAGAAAAACCTTTTTCCTCTACCAGAGGAACTGGGAAGTGCAAACTTGCTTTGGCAAGTCGGATGCATTTCCAGTATAGGACAAAAGCAATTAATTTCAGGGCATGTAAGCGACAAACAGTGAGCCTGAAGTTGCTGAGGAGGTATCCTTCTGCCTGCTCCAAACAGAAGCCTGTTTAGTGTAGACATGAGAGAAGAAAACTGCAGTCTCCCCATATGATTTGAGTTCTAGAAGTCAGCATGTATTAACCAGCTGGTCACCTTTGCAAAGGATCTTGGCCCAAGAGTCAAGACACACCGGGGAGAAGAAATGTTGCAAATCTTTTCAACACTTCCTTTCCCCCTTCATCCATTTCCCCCTTCTTTTATGGCTAGGTCCCACTGAAAACATTCCAATTTGTAAAACAGGATATAGAAGTTAAGATTTGCCCCACCATCACGCCTACTTAGATTTCTACTCCTATCAAAGCAAGCTGCAATCCCTTGATACATCATAAGAAAGACTGATTGAAAGAAGGTCACAGGACCAGTTATTTTCAAATGAAGAATGAAATATAAACACTCTGAGGAACTCATGACCACAAAAAAGACAAGAGAAAAAAACTTCTGGAGTCCGACTAAGGCAGAATGTCACTCTTTACTTCCGTGGATAGCCAGCCCTCAGATTTCGTATCAAGTCAATGCACTTGATTTTAAATGACTGAAAAATGTAAATTTCTCATGCATCTTACCGCTTCCTTGATGATTTCAAATCGTTTTTCATCAATCTCAAAGGTAGCCATTTTTTCAATAATCTTCTTGAGCAAGATATGTTGCTTGTCATTATAACCTTTTACAGAGAGCTACGGAAAAAGTGCATAATTTGCTTTAAATGTGGAAGATAAAAGAATAAAACAATTACCAAGTCTTGTATAATTCAATGAGCAATACGCTTTTCAATACTTACTCTAAATTCACCATTTATTGAACATTAACTCATTCTAAAATTAAATCCCTTTACTCATCACAAGAGAACTTATGAATATAATATTGCACATTTGCTCAGGAGTTATAAATGAATTAATTTCATGTTGATTTAAGCAAACTCTACACAGAATACAGATTTTGAACTATTACATTATTGAGTCTAGTCTGTAATCTGTACATTTGGAGTACTGAAATGGTTTTACTCCGGGTTTCTCACTTTAGTAATGAAGTCTAGATTCACAACCTTCTAAAATATTCTCTCCAATTTCCTTTTAATCTTTTTTCATGTTTATGTTATTGATCAAAAATATATTTTATGTAAGCTGAAGTAAGCAGTACTACAAGTAAAGGGGTGCTATCCAAAGCAGCACGATCTATAACCAGGATGGTGCTGGATTTGATTGGATTTGTGCAGTTTAATTTTTAAGAGTAAAACTAAACTTTAGAACACAGATCAACATACAGGTGAATTCCTGCTTTCCAGTAGAAAGATTATTTTTTTCTTCTATGGCTGCTGAAACATAGCTGAACCATGAATTTGAAGAAAAAGCTATCATAAATGGATTTATGATAAAGGCTGGTATCCTAAATTAGCACAGCAACCCAAAGTGTTCAACAATCCCCATGGCTGACTGCTTTCATAGCATCTGCCCTTGCTTAAAAGCATCAGCATTGTACAGTTATACTTATTAATTATAAAACTTCTCACAATACAGAAGACAAGTTTTCAGATAAGATTTAAAATAACTCTAAACTCTCAAACTGTGACTAAAAATAAAGAAAATTACATACTTTTTTTTTCCTAAAGGAATTAAGCCTGACCACAGAAACATCAGCAAATTTTAAACTGAGAATAGATAATCATGTTTGCAGTAAGTGAATGCTACAAGGAAATTAGATTTGTGTTAAATAAAAAAAGAAATTGCAGCACTCTCTCATACAGAAAACATAAAGACTATATAGAGTATATTTTTTTACTAAGACGCTCTGGAAAACAATACTTCTACAGGAATTTTGAAACACATTCTGAAATATAACAATGGTTAACAAAAGCTTTTAATAGAACTTTGAGACAGACTACTAAAATCTCCCATCGTAAATCTCATTGGAGAAGATGAGTAAGAAGTCATCATTTCTCATAATACCAGTATTTATCAAGTATTGTCAGCACTTTAAAACAGATTATAAAACACATAATAAAAACAAACACTAAAGGAAAAGCCATAAATATCCAGCATTGCAATTTAATGAACACATGCACAATCTATTTCCACAGCTCACTCACTATGGCAGAATTAGAGAATTGTAACAAAACCTGTAACACTGAGATTCATTCAACACAGAAGTTAATCTTTTTATGAAGAAACCAGCAACAGTACTTTCCAGATTACCATGCAAGCCAGTAAAAATGTGCAATAGAAGGCAACAACTGCACTGCACACATGTTCACAAGACACTGCAATCTTAAACAGGTCACTCAGTACAAAATACAGTTTTGCATTGCCTTTAATTCATGAGATATATGCACGGAAAAAAACATTAACCATCTCATTTAGAAATGCAGAAGTCAAATGTTTTCTCCAAGCTCAACAACTCCCAAGCTGTTTAATTTCCTCCTGCGTTTTTTTCTTACTTACAAGTATTGCATTCATTCCTGATGCAATGCCATAGACCAAACCTGAGAGGCGTGCTGCATATGTATACTCTTTTAAATCATCCTTCAATAACCTGATAAACAGGTATGTCATGTTGCAATGGAGAGGATCAGCATAAATGTAGCGACTAACAAAAAGAAAAACAAAAGAAATGCTTTGATACCTCAAGCAGTGACAAAGTAATGGATGAAGAAATATGACTGAAGAGTATGTATATGCAGCCTCATGATCAGTAGTTCTTGAACAGAAAAGCTGAAGTATACCATTTATTTAATAGCATGAAAGGGGGGTCTTTTACCCCATCAGTCAGAAAGCTTTTAATAGATATCTGACAAACTTATATAAATATGTAAGCTTGGATTAGGGTTGCCCTATTTTTTTTAAATGGAGGAAGAAATCTTATAACTAATTAATTTCATGAGTGATACAAAAATAAAAGAAAATTTGCTTAATGTGAACTGAAAGACTGTTGAAGACTTTGAACAAAATTCAACTTAAAATTCAAATCAAAGAAAGAATGGTTAATAACCAAGATCAAAAGGACTAACGGCCTTTATTTTTTATTTAAAAGTCCTTCCATCAAATCAATATAAAAATGTTGATGAGTGGAAGTAGTTTCAAGGCTCTAAGCTTCTCCTTGATTTGGGTACTTACATACATCCCATAGATGGTATTTTGGAGATCATAGTTCAAGCCAGCTAGTTCTGCTGCATATGCATACTCGTTGAGGGAGTCTTTGAGTAGTTCAAGGTACAAATAGGCCATGTTACAATGCAAGGGATCCACGTAAGCAAATGGGCTGGAAGAAAATGTTGAAAGTAAAATATGCAGTTTAAAATTATTTCTCTGTTTCTTTTGGCCTTTTAAGTTTGATCTGAAGGAAAAAATATTTTCTGTGATTTTATGCTGATGGATCCGATTATGAAGGACGCCTGTTTTGAAGCCAAATATGAACATACCTGAAAATAGTTACTTAGCTTGCTTATGGTTTGGGGAATGCCTAAATATATTGAAGATTCCAGGGTTATTCTATTTGTGCTCATAAATCAAGACACATTATATTTACTTGGCTGCACAGTCAGAATTCACCAGGAGTAAAATAAACTAAATATACCAACATAATTTAACAGACCAATATGAAAGCCCACACACTGAACATTTATTTAATTAATACTCATATGCAATCAGAAAACAATGTAGTTTCTATCACAAAAATTAAGAGATGAGCAATTTGTGGTATGAAAAGATACAGTACATGCCAAGTTCAGCACTGGAAAGAAGTTTGGCATATCCACTGTCATATTTGTGTTACCTTTTTAATGGCAACAGCAATACAAGACCTACTGTTGCAATAGAAGCACCTGATCATACACAATACTGTCACAAATTTCTCTAAAAGAGAAAAGCAACTCAAAGACTCAAGCCATGTTTCAACTGTGTTAATGCTTAAATACCTGTGTTTTAAAGATCTGTGAAGTCTAGTTATGATTACTTATTTCTAAAGCTTCTGAAGTGCATGTAAATTCATTATCAGTTGTATTCATAATCAGCAGTATCTGAAACAATTTGCTAGCTATGGCTTACAACTCAAACCCATGCCATTTGCATTTATTTTCTCTAAGCGCTCACTGATGGTGATATTGAGACACATGCTATCACGTATGTTTACACCTATACAGAATGGTATTTCTCAGTGTATACCAACATTAATGTGGTAAAACCAAGATCACATGACTAGAAAACATAAGCTGATAACTTTAAAATACATTGCAAAGGTATTTTTAAGAAGGTTCCAGGTTATTTTTAGTAAGGCCTTGACTTCTCCTTCCTTTTAGATTAAGGAAACAAAGCAGAGGAAGAGATTTCCCAAAACTGAGCAATTTCAATTTGCCCAGTGAGGCAAATCCAATTACTATCAAATTTTTTAATTAAGACTGAATTCAAAGTAAGATTTAGGTCAATCCTATGTTACCATAAGCCTTACTCCAAATTCATTATATTTTTTTTCCATTTTGATACACAATAGAGACTTAATCAGTTTGAGTGATTACTATGTCTGTATCAGTTATAAATTCCGTGTGCTTGTTTAGCTGGCAAAGGCCAACAGGGAGTTTTGAAAATAATCGTGACTACTAAATCATTCCTCCTCAAGTGAAAAATAACTGAAAATTATTACAACACTGTTCTCAGAGCTGCCTCCTATTACTGACACTTTTGTAAAAAAATGTTTATTTCTAGTTTACCTTTCTTACTAGACTCAAGCAGAACAACTTAATCACTGACAGTGTATTTGAAAAATCATGAAGTCTAGTCTTTTCCTCTTTCAAACAGAGGAAAAAAAAGTGACATAGCTGGAATCAACACTGAAGTGTTGAGTTGATAACTACCTTTAGAGAGTTTTCAAAACATCAGCACATTATATGGTTATTCTTCTTCCTTTTAAAGAAGGACACTTGTCAAGTTCTTAAGTGCAATTCACACAGAAGCAAAAGCTTACCATTTTTTAGGCTGGGTGGTAAGTCCCATGTCAGATGTTTTTACTGTGGTGTTTCTTTAAGACAAGGATCCCTGTAAGGATTTTCAGTTTTGGAATAATGTGATTTCAAGAGACTCGTATACTCATTGTTCCTACGGGATTTGTGTATTTGAGGGAGAAATCACCATCATTAACTTCCTCTTAATTCATTTACACAGCACCTGCTGCTATAACATCTGGGTCAGGAATTCTATGATTCATGATGACCAGGGCTGCAGGCAGAAGAAATCCTCTTTTTTTCTATCTTACTGAAGCAGTCCGTAGTATGAACAAATTGTTGTAATCTGCTACAAGGCAACACAGCCTTCATATTCTGATCTAGAATTGAGGCTAAAAGTTTTACAAAAACTCATGGCATTAGGATGGCTTATTCACCAATTCACTTGATCACAAGAGATACAGGTGATTTCACTGAGTCTCATGAATAAACACTACACATTTCACCTTTCCTTCAATGACCATCAGCATCACCAGAGAGAGAGAGAGATTCACCGAGAATCTTTTTTAAGTATCAAAACTTGACAAATCTGCTTATACCTTCTTTTGGAGATGACGTACCTAATGTTGTCATGTTCACATGCAATTACCATCTTGTTTTTAAGAACCCTCATTCCCAACCCTAAGAAAAAGGCAACTTTCCACCTATAACTATTCCCAGGAGGAAAGAGGCAAATCATTCCATTCCATTGATCATCAAAGCTCAAATAGTCCTGGCTTTTTAAAAGGGCTCACTGAGATCAAAATACAAATCTAAGTGGGAAAGACCATCACCACTGATCCAAATGAAGATGCCTCTACTCAGTGCAGGAGGGTTGGACTAGATGACCTTTAAAGGTCCCTTCCAGCCCAAATGATTCTGTGATATTGTGTGTATGTGGACACACTTTTATACCTTTGTGTGCTCCACAAAAAATCAGTTATTATCTTTTAATCCTTCACAAACTGGTATAGAGATTGGTTTACTCATAATTCATTTGAAATTGATGTAAAAAACCACCACAACTGTATAACAGACTCAGTGTCCATCAATAAAATCCTATTTTGGATTTTAGCCAAACACAGTACAAGGAAAGCCACAAAGTATGAACAAAGAAGGCAAAGAATTGCAATTATTGTTCTCTGAATAAGAGAAGGGCAGTTACCATTTTGATCTTCCATTTCCTGACACATCAAAGTTGAAACAGTTGTAACATTTGCACTGTGGTTTCAAAAAGCAAAAAGGAGGAGGAAATTTCCAGGAAACCTATTTTCCCCAACTAGTTCACCAACACCAGTACCAAGATATGACACACTCTGGAAAAAACCTCTATCCAAAATTCTTCAGAACAATTTCAAGTGGTCCCTCAAAACAAGGACTCAACAGTGCATCTACGAGCATCTACAAGCCCTCATTATAGCCTTTCCAGCAATATCACTAATCATTCAATTAGCAAAAGAAGAGTCCCTCCATTTTTTTACCTTTCAGTAATCCAACACAGAAACAGCTGCACTCTAAAGACAGCAGTATTTTTTTAATTCAAAAGTTAGATATTTATTTAATTAAGAAGGTCCACTGTTGGCATGCTTACTTAAAGAAAGGTAATTTTCCTGTGATGAAAATAATGCAAGACCAGGATTAACATTATAGCTTTGTATCATGCATCTTGGGGTGAAAATCACACATTCATTGATAATACAGACAATGCTCTAGGAAAAAAAAAAAATCAGTTGTGGCTGTCAGTTTAGTAAAATACCAAAATTTTAACTACTTTTTATAATGGCTTGCATTATGCAAATGAAACTAGAATTTGAACCTAAAATCATTATCAGAATAGCATTTCATAAAGAAAACACAGATCTTAAAATAGTTGTAATCCAGCAATTAATATAAAAAATACACACATTTTTAAAGAGTATATTGCAACATGTAGTAGCTCCTATTGGTAGGCATATTTCAGGTATAGCAAATAAAATATAGAAGGAAATTAGTTTTAGGATTATTTTTAGATAAACTTTTCCTGTTAATATAGATGGAGCACTTCAAACTGCTTGCCATTCAATTAGTGCATAACTTAGATGAGCTTACCTGCTATCTATACCTTATTATATATTCAAAGTAAGGACAAACATTTTGAAGTCAGTGCATGCAAGGAAGTTTTTGCCACAGAAGTGCAGATTCCCAATAAACAAGAGACTTTAGGAGAGCAATTTATGTGATATATTCAACACTGCATACCTGAAAAATTCAAAGTTGAGACAAGCTTTCGGCAAAAAAAATTTGTCATCTTGCTTGAACCACAGTTTGCTCATAGCAGTGTCCTGTGTTAAGAAAAGAGGTTTTGTTAAAGTCACTTGACTTTTAACTGCAATATACGGCACTATTTAAAAAAAAAGGTCTCTTTACCGCTTCAAATCTCAACTTGGCATTATCCCCTTAAATTCACTTTCTTGCTATATGTGTTTGTGGATACATCCACCTGCCTGTACTGAGACTCTCTTCTTACCACATGTCACCTTACCAAGCACTTAAATGGCCTCAACATTGTGAATGAGCTTAGGATCAAAATGGGAACTACTTTTCTAGAGAGGAATGATAAAAGACAAATATAGAGTTAGCTGCACAAAATTCCCTGCTAATGCTGGCAATAAAAGATGTGTCATTATGCAGCACTAGAGCAGCATATCATTACATGGTTTAGACTAAGAATACAACTGTGTATTATTGTTAAAGTTATTATTAATGCTTTATAAAACAAATAATAGTGCATTATATGTTGTTTGAACATAACATCAAAAACAACATATAAACATCAAAAACAACATATAAACATTTAGAAAAAGTAGTAACATTATTTGGAAATGAGTTAAAATATCAGTCTCTAAAATTTTTTAGAATAATTTCCTAGTACAGGAAAGACTAAAACAACCTCCTCTATTGCTTTTTCTCCCACAAAAACTGTAACATACATGGTCCATCTCTTTTCCAACTTCAGTTAACTTTATCTCCCCAACAGCTTTTCTTTGCATTGCCATGCATTAGATGAGAGAACTTTTAAATGTAAGACTGTTTTTCTTTTTCCTATTTTTGAGCAGATCTTTTTTGCTTCTCAGGGATTTCGCATGGTATTTTCCTCCTCTTTTTTGCACAAAAGACCTAAATCCTGTCTCTTACAGCACACCTTCCTCCATAATATTCGACTCACACTAAAGGCCAAATTACAGCTTTGCTCAAAGACAACAAAGTTTTTATTCTGTTAAATTGCTATGATGCCATTTAGAATTTGCAAATCAATGCAAATTTAGAATACATCTTATATGAGGGACAGAATGCTAAACAGCAAAGCCTGTCCGTGGTACTGCAGACTCCATCCAACAGCTGGACATCACCAGCTGCACTCCACAGAACAGTCTGGCCCTCAGGCCACAGCCCATATCCCAACTGCCCTCTATCCTTAGGGTTTTTCAGGGCAAGATGTGCCATTACAACACAGGTGACACAGCCACGTGCTGCCAGGGAAAACGGCCATCCTGTTCCTGCACTTATGTTCCTGTCCCTCCCCTTTGTCCACAACCCTGGTCCAGTCCTTAGTAAGCTCACTTAGGGACAGAAAGCAGCAGAAATGCTGGGGGTTTTGTACATCATTCTTGCTGATTTAGTTCTTGCAATGTTTTGCTGTGGAGTCAGACAAATGTCAGTGCCTACAAGAAGAAAATGGCACAGACATACAGCTGGAGAGAAAAAAAATAAAAAAAGAGATTCAGGCAGAACTAATGAAGTGTATTTCATCAACTGTATGAGATCAAAACCATTTTCCCTCAGAAAATGTATTTTAAAGAGAAAGGAAAAACCAAAAGCAAATATATTTCCAAAGCAATGACACTTTAAAGCAAAGGTTTTTTTGTGGATCAGTTACCAGGCTGCTACAGACAACAAAGGACCATCAGGTTTCTGCAGCACACCAGTTAGTGTTACTTAATAGAACTGTAGTATGTGTCCCTGCTAAAGTTTAGATTGTCTCAGGATGAACATAAACATACGCTCAAAGTCTTTTTCCATTAATTAATATTGCTGAAAGTATACACTTTAAATGTCCTGTGTAGAACAAATGTTTTCCTGAAGGGTATCTTTGCACTAGAGTAGACTTCTATTCATCTAGTGTGAAAGAAGTATTCATGACTTGAGTATTCAATATGTGAATTCAGTATTCAACATGTAATGGCTGAAGACTTTTCCGTTTTATCCTCCAACTAAGCCTAGAACAGGGATGAGCATTAGCAAAGACAACCATGCTTTACAACAGTAAGAAGTAATTTTTTTCTATGTTTTACATACTCAGAAAAACTGAGATTTTCTAAATATTTTGAGATCATGAAATGATGCTTCTAGGAAACTGGAGGGTGATGTCTATTTACGTGTACACCTCTCTCTCCTTTTTTCCATGCCATCACACGCTTTTTCCACATACAGTTACAATAGAATAGCCTTGTCTACACCCTTGCCTTACTCAACACTGCTCAAAAAAATGTAAGAGTGGCAGTCACTCTTCTGCTGAATAAACAGCCTTATTACTATTTCTGTCAGTGCTAACACACTTTCAGAAGGACAGAAAGAGTTCAAGCTGTTTGCAGATTCATTTATGTAGGAAACCAAATTGTCATAATCCACTACTGTCTTTCTAGCAATATCTTGACATTTTGTAGTTTTTTGTTTGTTACATTTTGGAATATGAGATGATCTGTATTTTAAAAACATGGAGGAATTAACTTCCCAGAAGGTTAGGTAGCAAATGGGACAAATACAGACAGTTTACCTTGACAAGGGCAGGGTACTGTGTTGCATCTTTTTCCAATGGCAAAATCTCAAAGTTTGTCGGAATGAACTCGTTCTTCATTGGAAGCTTGAATTTCCCATTCAAGTCAGCATTTTGCCATTTCTAGATAAATAGGAGAAACAGTGAGGCTAAGCAGAATTTCTGCTTAACTAATGGATATATATTTATTTCATGCTGAAACAAAAGATTTAAAAATGTGTTCTACCACCTTATGTGTAAATACTATTAAGGTAACAGGGAAAGAGAGAAATAGCTGGGAAAACAAGTCGAAGTAGACTATCAGCAGGATGAAATCTCATATTTTCTGCTACTATGAACTGTAAATGATGATATTAAACTAAATACTTCAACAGGAATTCTAATCAAGAACATAGGTGTGGTCAAGCAAAAGGAAGCATTCCTATGCAATGGCTGTTCAGAGCACACTTGGAAGATCAAATTCAGCTTGGAGGTACATACTTTGCAGCCATCTCTTCTTAAAAGATTAGAACAATAACAAGTTTCAATAAGGATTTTCCCACCTCCTTTACTGGAGTTTTCGTCTTTAGAACCTCATTTAACTGCCAATATGTACGTTTTCTATGTTGCAAAAGTAAATTTCAAAAATAGTAACATATAACAGTTGTAAAGATTCTTTTCTTCAGTACAGATTAGTTCATTAACATATAATAGACACTATTACATTTTAAGAAGTTAATGCTTATTTTTTTAAGTAGCCACTGCATATTATGGATCATTTACACCAAAAACATTTTAACATGTCATAACATTAAACAGACTTATTGAATGATTTTCATGCTATGTAGAGCAGCAGATTTAACTTCTCCCCCAAACTAAATGGAAAATTAGACAAAGAATTTGCCACTGACATTCATTTGCAGGTATTAGAATATATTAGAAGTTTTAACATGCCTTAATGACTTCATCAGAAATTGCTTCCTGCTTGTACTGTGTTCCATACCAGTCTTCTGTTCGATCAGTTTTTCCTTCAAAAGACTTGGAAACTATTGCAACTCTGAGAACAAAGAGACAAAGCACTTTGTCATGAATGGGTCTGAGAAAAGGGTGTGAGAAATTATTCCAAGCACTGTTTTTGCTCCATCCCCAGAATGCATTTATTTCTGCAAACAGTCCCTGGACAATTACAGGGTACCTTGGATAGCAAGTATATGTATACTGAACCACACACTACTGACAAGGTTAACCTTATCAGGTTATCACCATCATTTAATGTTACCATAAGGATCAGCAAGTTCAACTCCTTGCTTCTTGCACGATTACCTAAAACTAAACCATATGACTAACAGCATTATCCAGATGCTCCCTGAACTAAAGAATACACCTAATTAAAAAGAAATACAGAAAAAAGAAAACTACAAATTAATCAGTATTTTTTCAGTAGTCTACATAATAGGAATCAAGAAACCTCCTTTAATTCTTTTGAACAATCTACAACACAAAAAAGTATTCAAGGGAAATAAGAGCTAACTTTCCAAAGTAAACAGATATTTCTAGGAATTTTGAAATGGCTAAAAAAGGTAGAACAATTACCTCCTACATATATTTAACAATCCCTAGATGCTGAATAGCACAGTAACAAACTTTGTCAAGTCTTGTGCAGATGACTAAAATGCACATTACAACATCAAAATATGTGCAATGCAAGTGTCCTTTTTTAATCACAGCATCTTCAGACCAGGAACATTATGTTGTTGGGGTGCAAATCAAAGCAGGCATATGTGGATGTGCCTCCAACTATAGTATTTTTACTTTACAATACACTTGGGATTAATTTTGCAATACATTGAAAAGTTTAAATACGTAGACTAACACTGTAAATGCCCTTGTTCTTATCCCTCCCAGTTCATCTAGTGGTTACACATAAATAACTAAATGATCCAAGAAGGCTGAAGAAAACAGGATTCTACTGTATTTAGTTCTAGAAGTCCCCACTATGAAGATTTTCAAATTATTAATGATTTAATCCCTGCATTGCAGCTTGAGTAGCAGGAGAGCAGCGAGGTAAACAGCCAGCATTAGACGCATTTAAGTAGATATCAGAGTCACATGGAACTGTAAAGACACATTCTCTAACAACAGATTCAAAAACTGAAGCAGGACTTGCCCCACGGACAGTTTAATTTTAAGACAATGTTTTAAATCATATACACTAAAGAATTTTTTAGGGATGCAGATTTCCTCTGGATGAGAAAGGGAGAAATTTCTACTCCCCAGCTTTTAAGGAATCACATGATTAGCACGAACACACAAAACAACCCTTGCTCCTCTGCAGAATTTATGCAATATCCAAAGCAGAATGAGAGTACTTATTTTTAGTAGCTGCATTTTATTTCATCTCTCATTGCTAAAAGGCAATAGACATGATTAACATTTTTATTGTGCCTTCATATAAAATGGTTTCATATCTGTTTGCATGATGTATCTATTTCATTTTTTATACAAAAGAAGCACTATTAAATAAATATTCAGCAAAGAACTAAGCACTGTAATCCTAGGGAATATTTGTTCTTGCAAAAAAGCAAACAATAGCTTGGTCAACAAGGTGGAATCTGTTAGAGAGATTGTTGTTTTTATTAAAGCGAACCACAGAAATATTCTGGTTTGCATTTTAACTTGAACAGCTGGTGAGTAAGAGTTCTGTCATGTGCTGGTTTTGCTTGGGGTAGAGTTAATTTTCTTTACAGTGTCTGTTATGGGGCTGTATTTGGATTTGTGCTGAACACAAGGTTAATAATATACAGATGCTGTTGTTGCTTGAGCAGGGCTTACACAGAGCCAAGGCCTTTTCGTGCTCCTGGTAAGGAGGCTGGGGGTACACGGCACGTTGGGAGGAGACATGGCTGGGACAGGTAACCCCAACTGACCATAGGGATACTCCAGACCATATGGGATCATGCTCAGTATATAAAGGGTGGGGGGAAGAGGAAGGAGGGGGACATCTTGAGTGATGGTGCTCCTGAGTAACTGCTGTGCATGACGGGACCCTGCTCTCCTGGAGGCGGCCTGTCCATGGGAAGCAGTGCAATAATTCCTTGCCTTGCTTTGCTTGTGTGTGCAACCTTTGCTTTCCCTATTAAACTGTCTTAACCTCAACCCACGAGTTTTCCAGCTTTTACTCTTCTGATTCTCTCCTTGATCCCACTGGTGGGGGGCTGAGCAAGTGGCTGCGTGCGTGGTGCTTAGTTGCTGGTTGGGGTTAAACCACAACACTGGTACAAAGTTTGTAAGAGACTATGAAAACCATGAAGTCTTTTAGAATTTCAGAGGAACCTACCAGGTCTTTTCATGCAGTAAATAAAGAATTAAAAAAATAAAATAAAATAAAATAAAATAAAATAAAATATAAAATAAAATAAAAAGTCTTAAGTGAAAAGATTATCCTGGTAAATTTCCAATAATCATATGGTCTGAGAAGCGAAACAAAGATGTCTTCAGCTATAATATACAGATGTCTGTTATTCAACATTTCCTCCTTCTACCCTTCTCCAACATACTGATGTTCAAGCTGTAGTAACAATTCAAGCATCCAAACATTTGCTGTAGGAACACAAAATTAAAGAGCTAAAAATAATTCTGTCTGCTCAACATATATAAAATGAAACTCTGGAAATCAGCATTGTAATCCTTCAAGCAGTTTTGCTTCAAGGGATCCTCCTGCTCTCCCTGTATCCCAAATCACTACTGGAATGATTACTGACATTTTGAGCTCTCAGAAACATACCCACAACATAAATCAAAAGGGATTTCACCTGTCAAAGAATTACAACTTAAACCAAGATACAAGCACCAACAGGAACGAAAACCAGGACATGAAAAGAAGAGGAATAAAAAAGCACAGCAGGTAGAAATAAAATGCCATGCAGCTACTAAAATGTATTGTAATGCATCTTTACAGTTACCAATTATGTAATGTTATTTTTGCTTTTCAATTCTGTGTTGTGCTGTATAGCACTATGAACATCCATCCCTATGTTTTAAGACAGTGTTGAAATGCACGGGAAAAGCAAGACAGGCAGTCTTCAATAGGACCTGCTTAAAATGCACTTAGGCTTGAGCCATGCATGAACAACTGGAACTATAATGCAATTTGCTTCTGTATTTACATTCTTGTACATGTAAACTGTTGTAGTCCTCGGTTATGGTCAATTTTCAAAAACAAGCACAATTTCTATAACGTGATACATATTTACTAAATACCATCTTGTTTTTCACTCTTCTGAAATCTAAAACGAAGCTAAAAGTGACAGATCCACAGGAGAGTGTTACTTGGGAAGAGAATGCGTGCTTTGAAATGAAGGTACTTCCAGGAAAGATTATCAACTATTATATTCCAGATTTACATAACAAAACTCAAGGTTCTAAGGATGAAAAATAATAGAGTTAGAAAACACAGTATCTGTGATATCAATAACAAACATGTCAGAGCAAATTTGTTGCAAAAGAGGAAAAATCTATAAAGGATCAATGGCCTTTTTTAAGACCCAATTTAAACTCTGTCTTCCAAATTATTGTCAAACAATGGAAAAAATATATCTTATTCATATGCATAACATAATGTGACTGAAGTAAAAACAGTAAAATCCTCCATTTGTTCATAAGTTCCCTCAAAACCATCAGTAAAACTCATGCAAGGCAATACAGGCTATTCGAAGCCACTTGCATACAAATCTCATCAGAAACCAGAGTAAGAGGGGAATCTGCATGCAGGGAGATGCTGCTGGGGTGCAGCATTGTAATCACTCTGCACAAGCACAAGTTATTTGTCAGCGTTCAGTAAAACTAAGTCTCTACAAACACCATGATTTGTGGGGGGAAATAAGTGAGCAAATTGTGATTTTCAAAATTGTTACTCAGATACAATGCAATGAAAAATAAACACATACTTTCTGTATTTCTAGCATGTTTGTCATCAGGGGTGAGCATCCCCAACTGCCCTGTGATAACAGTTTGCTCAGTGTCTATGAAATTCCAGCAGTTAGAAATTTCTGTATCAACATTTTTGGCATTCATTTTATTTTTCTTCCCTCGAGGAGAGTACTAGTGCTGCACTTCTGATATCATGAGAGGAAAAAGCCCACTTACTATCCAAGGGAAAATATTCTTTAGCTGTTTAATCTGGTGAGTCACTATCTTCTTAAATTTTAATAAGAGCATTTATTCTGCAGATGATGAGGAGACAAATGTATTGGAAATGATAGGAAAATTACATTTTTCAGCTACGACTGCGACACATGCCAAGTCTATTCCCTTATCTTCACAGATGGCTGGCAAAACCCAATACAGTTTGAAGAAGCAAAAATGATACTTACATTTTAAAATGTTTCTCTCTAAGGGAAATTAAGGCACTAAATGCAACAAGTAGTGCGTGGGGGTGGGAGGAGAATATGAAAACTTCCTGCTATAGTTCAGTTGAATAGAAACACATATCGACACTTAGTACCATCTGTATGGATTTTTCACACCTTCTAAGCACAAAGTTTTTTAAGAAAATAACAGTGGAAAAACTATACTTTTTAAAAAGACATTGTTCAGTAGTTTTGAACTCTGAATGCAGTTACTCCAGTACAGGTATACCAAGAAAAGTCCTTAGTGTAGGTGAATTCCAATAGGGTTATGAAAAGGAAATTACAAATAAAACCAAAATACAAAGGAAAAATTCAAATAAATGGAAATTAAACCACCTCAAGACAGAATGAATGCAAGGCATAAAAATGTAAAAAAACCCCCAATACAAAACAGGAAAATAACCTCAAAAAACAGGCAAATTTAGGATGTGGCACATAAACTAACTCTTTCATAAAAAGGGAAAATAGAAAAGTAAACATGTGCATCCTATCAGTAAATGGTGGATAATCAAAACACACAGATATTTAAAGCGCACGTTCACGAGGTTTTTAATTAGTATATAAAATTTGCTCAAGAAAAGATAAAAGAAGGAAACGGGCTACTGGATTGGTAATTCACTGCATTCATAAAGATACAGATATAATAAAAAAAAAGTACAACAGAAGGAGACATCTGTAATCTCAACTCATTCTTTCAGGAGAGCCCTCTAAAACTACAAATCTACAGTGGCTTTCTTGAGTCTTTGTAATGTGCCATGACATCACTTTTAGTAACACTTAAGTTTCTCCCTCCCACGATAATTTACCTTGCCAGCAATTTAAAATAGAAGACACTATAAAATTATATTCCTTGTTAAATTATACTATACTTTGTAAAGGTTAAAAAAATTGCAGTCCATTTTATTTTTATTTTCATAAAATAAGCCCTTAAAATGTATCTAAAAGGAATACAGAACTATAAGTTAATTTTTTTAGTCAAACAAAAATAGGAAAGTCTGATTAGCTCAGATCTCCAAACACCTGATGCCCCAAATAAAAAATTTAATTCCCACTAAAATTGACTTATACTTTTAAATATGAGAAAAATCAGCTCTCTATATTACCAAAGAAGCTAAATGGAAGCACAACTATAACTTTTGAAAAGTTACAGCTACTATGAAAAATGTATCATTTACGGCAGCAGAAAAAAGCAACATGACCCTCAGAAATCTTAAATTTGGTTCGATGTTTTGTGTTTCTTTTCATAAGTTACACTTTTGGAGATGAACAAATAGTCTGAACATAAAGAGAACTAAGATGTGAATGTACAGTTGTAGCAATTGCAGACTTTGGTCTACACATAAAAAGCAATACATTATCATTACTTTGACCATATACCATTCAAACTCAAAGCATGCCTGCTGCTACATCATTACAGACCTCCTGCAGGCCTTATTTGATCCACGTTACAACAACAGCTGAATCTGGCTGTTAGAATTGCATTTAATCTGTCTTTGGTCACTCTCTAGTTTGTACATATTTATACTTGAGCCTTAACAGGGCAGCTGTCATCATAGCTGTGGGCACTTAAGCTTCAAAGAACTGATCCACTTGTACTTACTATCTTTAAGCCCCACTAAAATCTCTGCAACAAAGAGAATATGTAATTATTTAACAATTAACTGAAGAGGCCATGAACCCAGATATATTCCAGTTCTGAAAGTCCTTTTTTCTCCCAATATTTAGCTTTTTTTTTTTATTTTATTGAAATGCTTAAAGTTACACATTTCTTCATCTGTTATATGACACTTATATCTTAAGGCAGGTAAAGTAAAGAAAGATTAAATGCAACATATTTTTTCCAGAATCCAAAAAGCACAAGCTAGAAGAAAGCAGGGTGACACATATGACATTTAAAGCCCAAGATTACACAGAGACTCACAGAAATTACTAATGACCCTCTCTGATCGCCAGCTTTCTTGTCACCATGCCATTATCACTCTGCCATTATGAAAACTTTTGAGACCTTCCTGTACAGAAAAGTACACCTATTCCTGTCCACTTTCGTTTACAAGACACCTCCATCACTGTGTCTCTCCAGTCCAAATGTCCTGCGCTTAGCTACTTGAAAAGTCACATAGACACCATTCAAAACAGGCTGAATTTTAAACTGAATTCTGAAACACCCATCTTCATCAACTGAAGGATCAATGCTTCCCAGTTGCTTAGTATGCTAAAGTTGATCATCTTCAGTTGGTATTTGTTCTTGTTCTTACACTGATAACTTTCATTATGGCTATTTTATGCTTAAGTACTGTCAGCTCTCCCTGAAACAATCTCTCAGCCTCGGCCATACTGATCATCACCACTGGTCTACTCTGGCCTCCAATCGGGAGGCCTGGAGACACACTATCTATAACACTGCTGCCTCTTTTGAGAACACACGCAGGATCACTCTCGAGGAGAAAAGACAACACAGAATCACACCTTGTCGATCTCACCCAGGGAGTGTTTCTGCTGTGCCTTCTGCAGCCGGGCTTGTCTATCTCGCATTGGCCTTTTCAGCCATCAGCGTGCCTTTAGCAAGCGTGGGAGAGCTCTTCTCAAATCTTCGTTTGCGAAGCCCAGCCATGATGACTGTCAGCTGGAAGGAGTGTCAAAAGACGGGCATAGCCAGCAACAGGAGTAACACAGAACACTCATGAGTGGTCTGTGGTGTCCAGCAGCACCTGACAAGCCTAAAGAGTCTATGACTGTATTTACATATATTATTTCCTCCAGCAATTTTTGAATGTTTAAGTAAGAAGATGCTTTGGAATAGTCTGGCTAGTAACGAAGACCCAATTTAGATTGTGAACAAAATAATACTGGCTGTTTTCTTGCAGTGTTAGGAGTCACGTTTTAAAGCTATGTGAAGGTCTAACAAACATCAGATCTAATTAAGCACCTGTAGCTTCTTTACTAAATCAGTATTAACTCAGGTTTACTTCTTTCTTGTAAGCAATTCTAAAACCAGTAAAGGTAAAGGTTCACATTCAGGTGGAATTTGATGCAGCTTTCTTCAGAGAACAAGTAATTACACATTCTCTCTTTTAATTACTAAAAACAGTCTTTATGTTAAAAGTATCAAGTTTTCAAGGGCTTGGGTGGTAGATTAACATGAAAATATATTCAAAATAGACGTACTAAATACAATAGGAAAGAGAACCTGGAAATTTTCATTAAAGTATTGTTTGTTCAAAGTACGATCTCTTGAAATAGTCAAGCTTGAGTTGAAGTATCCCACACACATTACATACAGATCCACACCCACACACAAAGATATAGGCCCTTCTTTAAAGGGCATTAATTACTATGGAAACTACTGTTGCTGATATAGGCAACTCCATTTATTCTATCATTACTTGCATACCCTATGAAACACCAGAACCCCGTGACATTTGCAAATACCGTTCATAATCCAAGTTTATCCTACTTTATCCAATAATTATTTGAAATATACCATCTTTCAACAACAAATTTTCATGGATCTTACACTAAATGAATATACTAGACAGACTTTGTCATACAAAGAAACATAGTGAAGATTTGTGCCCAAACTTTTAAATAATTCACTGTAATTTCAGAAAGCTGAAATACATAAACCCTGGAAATATAAAAAAGCATGCCTTGTCCTTTATATCTAACACTGAAAATTTCAGTGTGGAACATATTCAGAAACAGCACCCTCTCCATCACTATTTTTTTCAAAACACTGGTAAACAGGTGCTCAGAAACAGTAAGACTGATAGAATACACAAGTGAAAGCTTGTTACTGTCTTTTCATACAATTTAATAGTATTTCTACACCACTAACTTAATATTACAATTTATTACGGCATAAACAAAAGTTGTATTAAAGGAGCTGAAAAAAGAGTTTAAAAAAAAAAAAGAAAATTCAAGCTTCAAAGTGCTAGTGTAACTGTTGCCTATGGAACCTTGTAATAATGGAGACTGTACCACATTATACATCTGTATAAATATATACACACATAACATATTGTTCTAACGAACTTCTGCCCTGTTCAGTGCACAGAACAATTAAGAAACAGTTATTCAGTATTTTATGTGTTGTGCCCAATGCATGATCTGACTTCTCTTTCCAATATTCTCCTCTTTCTCCAAATAAACAGAATTACTGCAATGTCCCTTCCACAGCACTCAGTACTACAGGAACTAATTTAATGTTTTAAAATATCCCAAGAGACATTTTTTTCATAGATAGGAAGTCAAGTGAATCAAGGGATTCACAAAGTTACACAGTAGGAGGACTTGGTAAATTTTAGTTTCTCTGCCTTCTGTAGACTACACTTAGTCTGCAGAGGCTTTTCTGCTCAGGTCCTTCAAGTTTAGTCCCATCAGTTCTGCTGCTATCCTACCTCAGATTCCTTGTCTCAGACCTCTTCTTGCCTTTTCTATTTGCCCAAATTCCACGATTCGGGACAGTCATTTGAATATCCTTGCTAAGCCTGACATCTTTTCTTCTATACTTCTCTTACCTCCACTCTGTCTACTAGTCCCACTTTCTGTGTCCCTCTCATTTATTTGTCCAATCTACACTTAACTATGCCCATCAATTCCACTAGTCAGCCTCTCTGTCCATCCTTGACTGAAGTACCAGTTCCCCACAGCTACCAACAGAATACCCCCATGATGTCCTCTGCCAGCTCTCTTGTCCCAGGCTCTTCTTCCCTTTATTAGATACTAACCCAGCCCTTCCTACTCCTTAAGAAATATGCCTTTTTTTTTTTCACCTGCCATCTTCTTCTCTATGGTTTCCAGATTCTTTCACTTGCAAATCATCATCTCAGCAAAGAATTATTTCCCTCATCCTGGTCACGTTATTGTTCTTTAGGCATTCAAACAGACATAAGGTACATTCGTTCTTTTCTGCCTCCCTTTTCTACTTTGGTTGCGTGACAGCAGAAGATTCTCAAAACCACGGGAAGAGAAGATTCCCCTTTTTCTTTCAACACCTAGTCTGACTGATTCCTGAGCCCTGAAATGTGTACTGCAGCACACTCATTCTGCAAAGAAAGCACATGTGCAGTAAGGTCATGCTCACATTGAAGAGAGGCTCCGAAGACTGAGAGATTTTAGCAGCTAAAGACACATTTATTTCTACCCACATAACCTGATATTTTTCAGGGGGTCTGCTAATTTGCATAAAGTTTCATATTTTTCCATAGGGAAAAAGAAATATATACAGCAGATAAAAGCCATCCCCTTAACACATTTCCAGATCTAGCTCCAAATCATTAATTAAAGCATTCTATATAAAATGTCCCAATAAACTAGTGAGGCAGGATAATTTTACCAGCCTTTTCCTCAGAAGAGTTGAGCTACTCTGAGTAAGAATCTTCTTAAAAACTGTTTCAGTCCAAGGGAACCACTCTGCATAGAAAGGTCTGAAATGACATTTCGGTCTGAACAGGAAATGTTGCATGCACTTAGAATTTTCAAAGGGGACCAAAGATATTAACAGAACAACCAGCTCTTTTTCAGTCACATTTACTTCAGAGCTGTAAGAGAAACCTAAGAATTTGTGTTTCCGTTAGTTCATCTGCTTTTTTATAATGTTTGTGTTTAACTTACCGAACATTTTCTGGTCTCAGTTTATCCAGTACCATCTCTATTAAATCAGGCCTGAATTCTTCAAGCAAATATTCAGCAGCCAATACTTCTTCTATTGGATAATACTAAAAAACAAAGCCCAGAAACAGGCAGATGAATTAAACAAAACTAAGCATGATGAAACTACAGTTCAGTAAAGAAAACAAAGGTATATACTTTTGGTCACAAAATCTGTATTACCTCTGTAATTTCAAATTAGAAGTGTGTAGATGTTTCAAAATCTTTCTCTTAAACAAGAGGGAGTAACATTCTATCTATGCAATCATATTTCTCATGTATTAGGCAATTTTATATACTGCATATTTATCATTCTTTTCTCTTGAAATACTTTATGTCTCAATAGAAAAAGTCACCCACCTTTAAATATTTAATACTTTAAATAGTATTTTGAGTAAAGTAAAAAATAGCATGGTAAATGCTGACCCCTGCAGGATGCTTTTAAAGATAAAAGAATACCAAGTACTCTACTAGAGTGAATTTGGGGAAAAAAACCCATAATTAAGCAAAAACAAACAAAAAAAACAAACACAAAACCCCCACACCCAACTAAGTTCTTTTAGGATTCTCAAATAATTTAATTCTTATTTACAGTAATTTAAAGATAAATATATTTCAATATGTAAAAGCATAATACAGATTTAAAC
>JAWWLV010000180.1:19886611-19912883 GCA_035041135.1 Platyrinchus mystaceus | reverse complement strand
CAAACAGGAGCTCTTTAAACATCCATTTAAATTATTTCAGTTCAGTCTAATGCTTTTTAGTAAACAAAGAAAATTCTAAAATTAAAGATCACTATTTTAGTCTTTATAAATTAAAGGTCTAGGACCATTAACAGGAATTCCTGCAGAAAAATCAGAAGTTTCTCTGAATAAATGCAGACATTAGATATGCAATGAAGAATGGCTGCAATGTATAAAAGTTACAAAATTTCACTAGACAAAGAGAACCCAACAAACCCACCTAAATGTTCCATTAGTGCAAAATGAGGGAACTGAATTTTGCAAGAAGTATAAAGACCAAGTAAAAGCTACATGATGTTTTCTTCAGTACCAATACATAATCACACCAGTAAAGTCAAGGAAAACATTTGTAATTTGCAGTCTTAATACAAATATTTCTGCTTACTGCAGTATTTCAACATTATTAACTACGGAACATAGTGCTTGTGTTAATGATAAAATACTATTTCTCTAATATTTCCCTAGAGAACATTTAGCTACAGGTAGACACAGAATAACAGGGTACCTAAGTATTAAGAAACATTGAAACAGATCAAATAGTAACTCCAGTTACTGTAATCAGTTCTACCAAGTACAGAAGCATAAAACAGTAGAGCTAACAGAATCTGACCTATTGACTGCCAAAACTAAGATGTATGCAGCATATTAGCTTCCTAAGCACAAGAAGTGCAGAGGACCTTTGCAGATGCCTATGTTTATTAAGATTATAGTCAAACACACCGCGAAATGATTATTGAAAAAACCAACAACCAAACAAAAATGACCCCCCCTCCACTTACATGCAACATTCCTCCAAGCTTTGATGTATAGCCTCGTGGTCGCTCTTTATCTTTAAATCTGAATGCCACAGCATTTAAATCCTAGAAAACAATGTATGAATGACTGAAGAGCATAAATTAAATCCTATTTTAAGAATAACTATTTGTTACTTAATTTCTTTTTATAATGAAAGAAAACAAAGTACTTTTCTTGTATCCATGTTATAGCAGTTAGAGAGGTACCTAACCCAAGTTTTCAGTAACACTCAAGTTGCATAAATCTCACAAGAAATTTGGGATAGTATCACAGTGTGAAATGTTATACAAGTCTTGTAAGTCCTGTTCATAGTAAGAGATCTGGCCCATATCTCATATATTTAAGTTTCCTGATAACCTGAAAACACATCAACTCTGATACAACCAGTGCATAGTGTTGCAGTGCAATGTTTGTCTTATGTTAATGAACTGAAGCCTTTCCCTCTTTTTTTCTTCCTTTTGTTCAGCCAGCCAATAGGTAAGTTTAGAGACAGAAAGAGTGTGTTTCTTTATGCTGTCTCAGCCACAGAAATAGAACACATCATTCTTAGGATACAATGGCAAGGGTGAATTAAAGAGATTTAAGACTATAAAGTCAGTGAAAAGGACAGTCCATCCTTCCAAGAAACCATGCAGAGAGTCTGATTAATTCAACAATTCAGCTGAAAATAAACTCTAAAGATTCTTTTCATACTAGTTTGCCAGCTCTCTGACTCACCCCACAGTTTCAGGAGTGCTGGGGCTGATACAAGAGGAGCAAGGGAAAGACACAGGGATAGAAGGATGGAACTACCTCTTTCAAATCTTCTATTTGCTTACTCTGTAAAGTGAAACAAATCCAATTGGGATTTTAGCAGAGTATAAAGAGACTTGAGACTATTTTTATAGGTGTACAGTGTCAAAGTGTAAGAAACAAAGCTAACCCAGCTGCAGAATTACTGCTCTTAGAAGAGACTCAACAGTTTTCGCCAAAAAAAGCTAAGATGGAACAAGAAACTTTCACCTAAGCACACATAGTGAACCAATGAGACTATATATATAAATAAAACTGGGTTTATTTCACACTGACACTGAGAAGTACACTGCTATCTAATTCTAACAGAATACTTTACATTTGTGCCCTGTGCACACAGAACCATTCAGACTTGTAAGAAGCATGAACAGTTCAGTGAAGACTGAAGTGTACAGCCAAAGTACTCCATGAAAAGCCTTTAGTTCACTTTTCAAAAAGATGAGGGAACAAACAGCAGATTAAATGTCCTATTGCCTTTACAATCTCATCTATACAATTTGACACATGAAAGAAGAGAGGGGTAGAATAACAGCCATTTCAATTTCCAATTCAATGTTATCCCTCATAGAAAATGTTTCCCCCCACTCCTTCTTCAGTGAAGACTAAGGAAGGTTATGCAAAATCCTTGGGGAAAAAGCAAGATCCTTCTTCCTTCACCTCCACTATGCTATCATAACCCACAGCTCTGTAAGAGCATTTCATACCTATGTTAAGACCATATATTCTGAATGTACTTGTCATTTGTGTCACGTTGCACCTTCGAAATTAATAAACCTAATTACTATGTGATTATTAAAGGCCAGTTACGCAGCCAAGGAATCTGTTTCTACTTATAATAAAAAAAAATTCGTAAAAATACAACCCCTGCACATTTCAAGTCCCAATTAATTACCTTGCACTCTTGGAAAACCCATTCTTGAGGTCCTTCTGTACGTAGTTTTTGAATATACTGAAACATGTGCAAAATAATATCTTCAACATGCACTGAAAAGAAAAAAATCCTTAATAATCCACTCAGTTCTTCACAAAGAAGAAATTCTGATGAACACAAACATGGTTTCTATGGTTTTATTTTTCATTACACTCTGATACATCAAGAATTTAAGGACACATCAAGATATTTAAGGACATCTGCAATCCCACCAGCAAAGTTAAACCTGCTTTTCTCAGACATGAATTTAAGGTGTTTATGTCCCCAGCTAATTCCAAGAACTGCACTGAACATGTATTTACATGAAGATACTGATTTATAATATAATTTAACTTGGGTCTGAATAGTATGAATAAGTAGCACACAAAGGTATTAACAGCTTTTCTTTTACAGAAATTTATTTAAATTTATAAACTTAAATTAATAAATTAATTAACTTAATATAATCTCAAATAAGTTGATTTCTTAGGTGACCTGTGTAAGCATACTGTGTTAGCATAGTGGGAGGATCTAAACAAAGAAGAGTAACCAGTTAAAATCAATTGCCTTTCAAGCTATAATCACAATTAGTCTTCGGATACAAAAACAAACCCACCAGATCAGGAATAACATGGAATGAAAGCACAGTGCTTCACTTACAAAGTCCTTCCTCTGTCAAGTCCACATTAATGATGAAAAACATGAAACCCCTAGCACCTTCCTTCTGGCCTCCAACAAGAGTATTTACCCATCCTACGACATCAGAAAGAAACTTTATTACATAAACAAATGTGTAACAATTTATGCGACTTTTTGTATGCTTCAGCAACATAACATTTTTTAAATATATTTTGATTAATTTACATGTTCTCCTTCTCTTCCTTAATGCTTACAGCAACAGTGCAAGTTAAATATAAACACAAGTCAGAACTATCTGTTTTTGTACTCAGAATGATACGACAAACTCAAGATCATTTGATTACTAGGTCATTTATTTCTGCTTGGAACAGAGTGATATAAAGAAAAATAGCAAAAGATATCTTGCAGTCTTCCAGACATTAAGGGACCTGACAAAGCAGTCTCAAAGTCAGTGACAGAACAGAGACACAATCATTATGTCAAAGTTCATATAACTATCTAAACAGGGCAGATAAAGGGGACTGCAGTCTGAGTGCTTGTTAACTATTTATTTTTACCTGCCACAGAAATAAAGCACCAAATCGCAATTCAAATTACTCAAGTAGTTGAAGGCTTTAACATACAGAGGTCAATTTTAAGTGAAACTCAGCTAAACTTTAAAGAAATGAGGGATCAAATATTTTTTTAATTGTTTAACTTCAAAGCACTTACCTTTGGCTTTAAGCTCTGATAGAAGACTCCCTGGGCCTTCATGCCCAATCAGATGACCAAGGTAATGGCCAGGGTTTGATTTATAGTACTTCTGAAGGTCTGGTATAGGAAATGTGACATAAAGATTTCTAATATCCTTAATGGGTACCACCTTGTAAAGTTGCTGAGGGGGAAAAACAAACAAGGAGCCCATGAACAAAGGGAAATTCATTTATTTTATTCCTCTCAGGAGCACATACTGTGTTCCCTTCACACACATAGACATATTACAAACATACCTCTGAAATCTCAAGAGTAAAGATACCTAAAACTTAGGGCAATGTGTAGCCGTTCATAAGGCAAACAAAAAGAAAACTAATTATCCCTCAGTTGCTTACAGCTGCAACCAAATGTACAACCTTTACTATAAACCATTCAGAACTACACTCAGCATGGAAACGTGGGTGGAAAATTAATAAACGAACATGGAACTTGACAGGGACACTGATAAAAAAGTAGTGAAGTGCATAATGTTTACTGAAACATAAAAAATATCATTTAAGGTATACACTCCTGATGAAAGATGTATTTCTATACGTACCCGGAGATGCTCTTCTTGGAAAGGATGTTCAGGAAACTCTGGTATAGGGACATTTTTATTCTCTACTTCTGAAAATAACTTTACCACTAAGCAAGTCAGCTCATCCAGAGATTCTAGAATAAAGAAACATTAGAAAAAAACACAGTCATCATCTAAAGACTCTGGCAAACTTGGGGTTTGAATATTTTGGGGGAGAGTCACAGAAAAGTAGTTTTAATGGTGTTTTGATAGTTAATTTCAGAAAAGAAATCTATATTCATACTTAAATTTTGAACTATAACATGCTAGAAGCATGTTCCTTACTAAAGGAAGGCTTCAATCATTATTAAAATAAATCCTGCAACCAAAAATAAATTTTTTACTTTTTACTGATAAATCTAAGCTAGAACCAAAGAAAAGATACACCAGCTATCGAACATTTACAAAAACAAACATTCCACAAAAAGCTTAAGGGACATGGGATTACAGCTGCAAATTTTCTAGACTGAAAACATCTTTGTCAAAACTTGAATTTTCTTAAGCCTCAGCTCATGTCCAGCAGTACTTCAGGTACACTGGGAGTCAGATCTTCTGTCCTTAAGCATCCAAAACATACACCTGTGACCTGTTTATGCACTTCTACCTTTACATCCATTGCAGTTTCAGTCTGTGACTGTAGTTCTCTGCAAAAATGAGCAGCAGATCTTATGCAGAAAGAATCTGACGTTGTGCATTAATTCACCTAAACTGACCTATACCATTTCTGTTGAAACACTGCCTTCAAAATTGCTATATGCCTCAAGAAACACATTTTGGAGCACTTCTCAGAGTGTGAATAAGATAAAAAACACTCATCCATCAATTTTTTAGCACACGCCTTTCACGGGTGGGCGTTGGAAGAAAAAAACCTGCATTTCTTGGATGCCTCAAAGCAATGGATCTCAAAGGATGTCTCAACCTTAATCCTTGACAGATTTCAAAAGCAGTCACCTGGTTATCAAAACAATCCCAGTTAGACTGAAAAAGTAGAATCTTTCCTACCCAACATACATGTGCTCCTACACTAAGAGAACTGTCCAGGGCAAAAAACCAACAAAACAGTGCAAACCAAGATGGTTCATTGTATACCAAAATTTTGTGAACTGCATGTAACTCTATTACAAACCACTATTTTTTATTCACATCACCAAAATACACATTCATTTAAGCTTTACTACTACAGGGATGGTTTTCTTCAGTATAGATTTCCAGTTGCCAGGGTGATTCTTACTGAAAGCTTCCATTTCATTCACTCAGTGAATTTTGCTTTTGATTAGATAAAAAAATAATTTTTTTCCACTCATACCTACCATCTGAGCATTACTGTAAAACATTACATAAATACCAGTCTGTCAGTACATTTTCAAAAAGCAAACCATTTTCAACACACTGTTATTAAGCTTTTTACAAATATATGTAAAATATTATCTTGTGTGGAATGTTTTAAGCAGTTGCAACCTTCATTATCTTCAAATATACATGTAAAGACTTACTTAACCAACAGAACAAAACTCACCTCTTCCTAAGACACAAATAGCCATTAAATTTGATGAATAATAAGTAGAATGGAACTTCAATAGCTCTTGCCTTACATCTATTCCTTCTTTGGTTGGTCTAGTTTCCAGAGTGAGTTTGTTCCCTGTAGCATAAAAACAGTTAGCAATATTTGACATCTGTGAACTTACAGATCGAAAATGACTATATTAATTAATTAATTCATCTGCTTTCCTTGGGATTGATATCCATTTTAAAAAAAATTTCTATGACTAATAAGTGAACTGGATCAGTATGGTGTTACATTTTAAATATTTTGTCTATATTCCTCATCATCTGTAGACAAATTAAATATTGAACTTCTGGATACTCTACTGTGTTTATTCCCACAGCACCAACACATAGGTTAAAATAAAATAACATAAAGCTGAAGCTTTAGTTCAATAACTATGCTGTTACAGTATCTGGAGTACATTATGAAGCAACAGTCAGAAGACACCCTGTAGGTGTAGGAAAACAGACACTAGACAGTGCAGAAGTGCCTGGAAACTACTTGATGCTGTTGAGGGCACTGATGGAGAATGACCATCACAGGCATTAATTCAGGGAGATCAGTGATGGGTATTTGGGGCACCCTTTAACAAGAAAACTGTATTTGTTTCAATGGAGAGACAAGGAGCAATAGAAAGTTAGCTGACAAAAGAAGCTGCACAGCAACCAGGAGTGACCTGAAGCATCAGATGGAGGCATTCCTGTACTGTGCTGCATTAACAACATCTTAGCTAATCAAAAGGAAACAATAAGGATACCAAATGCAACTGTCATGAAAACCATGTCACAGATATCATCTCTTCAGGTAAATAAAAACCATCAAAGCTGGGCTCTACTTCTGCAAAGTCATATCTACAGGAAGGCTGTGTGCTATCACTTAATCTTGGAATCAGAGCCTAATCTAAGGAGAGTTGAATATGACTACTGCTGTTGAATTTGAGCACGTTTTGGGTATTCTCCCCATGAAAACATTTCACTTGTGTCAGCTAGACAACCTTCTTAAAATGGGGAAAACTATTTAATATCTTCAGTAACAGAGATTAACATAGGTACACTGAACACTTGCCTATTAGTATTTCCCAAGACTTTTTTTTCAAATGTATCTGTTTGGAGAATGCAGTTATTAGTTTCACTTCTACAGACAGCTTCCCTTTACTGGTCAACAGAGCAATATGTGCTCCCACAGCAGAGGGCTACCATACCCATAACTATACCCTCCATCAGCAGGTGCAAAAATATTCTTGTCTTTCTGGAGACAGAGAAAGAAACTACTGCCTTAAAGCCCATTATCTGCTCTCCCTGTCATCCTAACTGTCCCCAATATTTGAGTCAACTCAAATATTCACAGTACAAACTGACCCAGCCACAAAACACATTAATGCTCAATGATTAAACAGTGCAGCTGTATTACTTTGACAGTCTCAAGAATAAATTCATGTCAAAAATAAATTTATGAAAAAAAACAAACCAACATTTAAACTTCTACCAAAGCATCAAACATTTGTGGGTTTGACCATAACTATGGTATCGCACTTCAATGCTTTTTATATTGATGATTTGGGGTGTTTATTTTAAATTGTTACTAAGCATTCTGTGAATAATTAAGCCTGAACAAAAAAATACAGCCATAAGATTGGGATATGTGCAAGATCATTTTATCTATCCATCTCCTACTGTTGTGCTGTATGTTTAAGATGTTGTTTCTATACTCCTACTCAGTAATTTTCACTTTACTCATCTTTCTGATTTGACCTAGTCACTGTCACCTAGTCTAAATGCAATACTAGTTAACAAAAAGAGCATGTGGTTAACAACAATTTAAACACAATTCATTCACTTTGTTACGTACGAAGACTTAACAGTACCAAATTATGACAAATCCAGTAATTGAAAACAGCATTCACTGCAGTTATTATCAGAATCATAAAGGTCCCTTCATCACTACACTCCAAGTCTTGGATCTCTCTGTTTCCTATGCTTTTGTCTAGCTCTGTTTGGTCTCTGATGTGGAAAATGTGATAAAGCACCATAATAAATACGTATGGAGAGGAAAAAAAGGGAATTGTTTCAGTCTGTCTTCAGCAATTTTATATAAACAATAATACTATGTATGTTACACAGAACTCCAACGAAAGATAATTATATTCTGACAAACCTGTTCCAAATTTACTGAAGGGATGATTGGGGTTTCCAGTAGCCTTCTCCAGTTGAAACAACCTCCAGGCATCATTCATCAGATTCTTCTCGTGCTCAGAATCAACAGCATTCACTTCCCTGTCTTTGCAGCTTTCATCAAACAGAGGGCACAAGAAAAACTGGGCAAATCTAAAGAGAAAACCTTTAATTCAGTCAAGCGTACTGTACATAAATGGTAACAAAAGTAACAAGCTTGGTACCTCCTGGAAACAGCTGAATATATTCTTTTTTAATGCAGAACTTATGAGTTCTTTTACAGTTTTGACACTCCTATTTTATAATATCTCAATTATGTATAAATGCAGACAACATATTAATCATATAATGTACTAAAAGAATAAGGACCCTGCATCACAATTCTCACGGAAAATTTCTACTGTTTTGATGTTTAGCTGCAGGAGGCTCTTAATCTCACAAATCAAGTAAGTCTTGTCAGACATCCAGGGAGAAGCCAAAGGGAAAACTCATTCTTTACCTCACAGACTACACACTTCTCAATTTCTGTCCCGACACCAAAACAGAGAGATTTCAACATATTCCCTTTACTAAAAGCATCCTAATATCTTTCTAGACTCCACCCTGCTTTTGCTATCAATGCATAAACTCATGATCATATTCTGTGACCCACATTTCCAAAAATACTCAGTGTAAGCACATTTAAATTTCAAAAATCCTGCCTCAGTGAAGAACTCTGCTAGCCAAAAAAAAAAAAAAAAAATCTTAGCAAGACTTTTAAACTGAAAAATATCTGGTTATCAGTTTTAAAAAAAGATAGTGCTCTCAACAGATAGTGCTCTCAACCCTTTCTTAAATAAACTTTTACATTAATTCAAGTAGAACCCATAGAACAAAAATGTAAATCTTAAAAAATATGTTTACCTGTCTAGTGCACCTTCTAGATGTTCGTGTGACACATCGAAGTAATAGTTGGTATGTTCCCCACTTGTGAAAGCATTGGAGCTCCCGGCATGCTCACTCAGAAATTGGCTATACTCGTTCTCTTTCGGGTATTTCTTTGTTCCCAGGAACAACATATGCTCACAAAAATGACTAAGCCCAGCAATGTTGGGGGGATCAGACAAGGATCCTGCAGAAGGAAAAATTTCATATAACCATTCATAAAAATTAATACTAAAACATTAAGCCTTTTAAGATGTTCTATATTACAGTACTTTCCTTCAGGCAATTATGTATCAATTCTGTAGCTGTAAGCAGACACTTATGTAACTATAGTCAACTAAACTTAATCTTAAAAAAACTTTTATAAATTAGAATTAGTAATAACCAATTACTGTAACAAACTGCCTCTTCAAATCAGCTTGCACTTCCTTATACAGACAATTTTTCAATTGAAGTCCATGAGTCATAATCTGTAAAGACCTGGCAGATCACACTGTTCTAAATTCTATACCTTGACTGTACTGTGTTAAAAGGCAGCAATTGCCAACCATAATTAAGGAGGTATTTACCCTGTGCTTCACAGGACAAGGGATAACCTGTAATTGCCTGAACACAAGCACCTATGGATGACCAGCTAGTAGGTGTGAAGGAAAACAGATTAAAAGACAATAATGATTTGGAAGAATGGAAGACAAAACCACAGAAGTTGAAGTCTGGCAGTCCTGCTTTGGAGTGTGCAGTGATGTGCAACAGGAGACTAGAGATGAAGGCAACAGATACATCTCCTCCAGTACACACACGAACTGGATGCTGCAGCTGGCTGTTACTGCCATATACCTAAACAAAACCACATTCAGGATCCTCTGAACTAGATAATGATTTGGGACAGACGCCTCCATAATAAAAAAGGTCAGAAGTTTTCTAAGTTACTCTATTTCTTCTGCCTTAACAGCAACAGCAGCGAGAGCTCCCAACGACAAACTTGGTAAGAGTTTGTAGTTATGTGCGGGTGCATCATACTTTCCAAGCAAGTGAAAAACTACACAAGCTTGAGAAATACCTCAGATATAAGGAAAGACTTCCTTTATTCAAAAGAGTCAAAGTAACTGCCTTCCCCTTCTATTCCCAGTGTTTTTGTTTGCACACTTAAGCATCATTGGAGTTAGGAAGGGCCTCTCCAACTTCTCCAGCATTATAGCATTTTCTCACCTCTACACATCAACAACTTAACATGAAAAAAAAGTCTGACATGACAGATGGAGCTGTCTGAAATAATTGCACTCACACCCGCCCCTTTCCTGCTTACAAAAGATCTTTCATAACACGAAACTTAATGGTTAAAAGCAGTCTTTCTACTGGCTGAGCTACACTTGAGTAAACACAGAGTACAGTAAGAGCATTTAGTTAGCTCTAATAATTTTCAACTTCATGTGTCAAAGAATTAAACTCTAAATTACAATAAAAGGCTAAGCTGCCAACTGCATACCACTCTTGTCAGTTTATTTGCAATCAAGATACCAAAACCTTACACATTTTTATTAATGACATAATGAACACGGCATGAATTAAATACCTATGTGCACATCAAGTGCTGCTGAAGACTTATCTGTGGTGGGGTCACTGATGAGAAGAGCTTTAATGCCATTTGCCAGTTCCAGTCCACGATATTCTCGTTTATCCTCAGGTGATTTGATAATTTCATTTGTTATTCTCTTAATAGCTGGATTGTTCATTTTGTTGTTGTTCTGAAACCTTGAAAAAAACAGAAGAAATTTCACTTACTATTTTTACTTAAGCCTTGCTACTATTTTAATATTATGTTAGACAATACTGGGCAATACTGATAGCAAGAAGTTCTGTTCTGCAAAAAACTCACCTAATTTGCCTAAAAGTATAGTTTAGATCCTGAGAGATATTGCTTTTAAAACAAAAAAAAACCTGAAGACCAAGAAACACTGATAAAAATGTAGATCACATAATTGAATCCTTCAAGTATCATACTAATGATAATTTTAAAAACCCTAAACTTAATACATGTAATTCCCTTATTCCATTATGATAAAATTAAATTAAATGAAGCATATATTGCTATCTCAAGTATACTTTCAAAACCTCAGGGAAGTATTTCATATGTCTGAATTGGTGGCTATATTACGAATGTTGTAACTTTGTGATTATTAGATAAACAAAATTTTACTAACAGATTACTGGATTTGTACACTCAAGCAAGAAATGGTAACGCGGTTTGCAATGTTGCCACAAAAATACAAACACACTGCAGAACTGTCATGATAAACAGGAATAGACTGTCTCACACATTTCAACTTGTACTATTAGCTTAACAGATGCTATGAGACACTTCTTTAATGGCACAATTTTGAAATGCTAAGAAACTAAGTGATTCTGAAATCATAAAATGTGGTTATACATTTTTTTAAATGCCAAGTGAAGAGGTGAGACATTTAGACTTGAATATTTGTGGAGGTAGAGTATAACCCCTTGACTGTGTGTTAAAAATAAAACAAAAACAACACACAAATAACAAACAGCAACACAAATCCAAAATAAAAACGTCCAAACAAACCACAAACACACACACAAAGAGCGCAAACCCCAGACGTGGGAAAGCAGAAAGCTACACTCTCAGATCATCACGTGGTGGATTCCTGTATGTAACAGCCACTGAATTCTGTTTTACAAGAAGGGTTTTAGAACAGGGCCTGCTATAAATATATAGTACCAACAAAACTTAATCTTTTCCTGGGGTGAAACATTGCTTGCCATATTGCTGAGTGATTTACTACATGGGTTCATTAGTTGTCACTGAATTCATTTCACTTTAAAAACCAGCTCCAAGTTCAACCGTAATACAGGCACGAGAAACTTGATTCTTGTCCCACAGATAGCAAGGAGTTTCACAGCATTTACTTTTCCATTTTCAGGCCGTACAATTCAAGGAACTTCCTCCAAGTTTCAAGACTATGTACAAGCTTTTGGACCACAGGGGATGTACAATGTGAAAGACTGCAAAGTTCTCAATGTATGGATTGTTTCAAGGTACTCACTCATGACATTTTAATCAACTCTCTAGCTAGCAAACCAACTGCAAACTCAGTGTTACAAATACATGACAAAAAACTCTGCAAAACTGATTATATATTTTACATTTTAAAATTACATATGAAAGGGAATCGGCTAATAAAATCTCCTTCCTAAAATATTGTTATAATTCTCAAAATGAGAAGCTGTTCTGAGAGCTATTGCCCCTCTGGATCATCTCCTTCACATTTATTCATGTCATTCTATGGTATAAAAACCAACAGCCAACTTGAAGCCAGCAGATGCAGTGCCATCAGTGTTGGTGTCAGATATTATAATGAGGCTAATATATTACTAACAGCATTTTTAGGATAGAAAGTTTGTGAACATAATGTCTAAGGCAGAATCAATGAAAACCAGTGTTTCACAAACAGAGAATCAAGCTTTTACCTGTAGCAGAGTGAAAGTTTGTTTAAGATTGGATTTACGTTTGCAAAAGGATAGATACAGATAAATATATGTATAGATAGACAAATATAGATAGATAGATAAATATCTATATATGTAAATTGGAGAAGACATTATTGTAAAAAAACCCAAAACAGTAAAGTAAGCATTAGATCTCTGAATACTTTTGAAAGAAGTAAAAATATTACTTTGGAACTTTTAAATACTCTTAAGTTATAACATACTCTTCAGTTATAACATGTCCCTACATGAAAAAAAGCAAATTACAAACAGGAATTATAATCCAAAAAGAAAACAGAAGCACTCAGCTTAGAAAGCATCAATGAATAATAAGAATCTGAATGTCTCTAATTAAAATCCACAAAGAATATGAAGCAACTTTTTACAGTTCAATATAAGTGCAGTTCAATTAAATTTAGAAGGAAATAGTTCCACTAGTAAAATAAAGTTCTCGCACTGTGAATTACTTAAAAAAAAAATTGCAACCAAATGTAATCCCTAAACAATAACTGAAATGCTGAATTTAAATTTATACGTCTACACTCTCATTTGAACCTGTTATTTATCCACTAGTTTCACCCTGTACTCAGGCTAATCCTGCTGGGAACAGGGGTCCCCAAATTACGGCCCGTGGGCCAGAACCGCCCCCGAAGCTGCCGAACCCGGCCCGCGCCGCCTTCCCCGCCGCCATGACTTCATCCGCGCCTCGTTCTCCACCTGCCTCCAGGGGCGCCTCTCGGATACAAACCGGCCCCCACACAGTTTGCGGCTGGTAAAACGGCCCTCGGTTTAGAAAGTTTGGTGGCCCCTGATCTATGGGCTGCCTTCCTCCAAAAAAAGGCAGATACCACTGAAATCCAAAGATTACTCCAAGTACTGCACATCTCTGTTTCTCTGCATCAACAGCACTGATACAAACAATGCTGACAATTAAAAAATGCCTCCGTGTTCAAAGTTTAGAGTACTAAGTAGAAATACTCTGCTCAACTTTAGATAGTATGTAAAATTTATGAAGTGAGAATAGATACTGCTTTTCATATATGAAAATCAGTAACTAAACTGTTCCTAATTGTTTTTCACTTGTGCACAAGTGATTTGCACACAAGTTGGACTGACAAATATAAGTATGTAGGAGAACAAGGAATCTCCTGATTTCACATCTGCTAAGGAAGACTTCTCTTGGTTTTCAGCTACAATATTCTGGCTCATTAAGATACTAGTTGATTATCAGAAGACACATACACACTACAATCTGCTCAAGTTGTGGGGTTTCTTTAAACATTATACAATTTCCTTGTCATCTGATATCTCCTTGTTATTTCTACACCATATCATTAAGTCACAGAACTTTACTGTTTGTTCAGATGACTCATCTTTCCAATGTGATTCATCAAATTACGCAGCTTCTATGAAACCTTATGAGATTTCAGTTGATGTCTTGCGAAGCCGTACACCTCCACTTCATTTTATTATCGTTCCCTACTTCTGCCTCCTTCATAGGCTACCTCCAGATTGGTAGTCAAAGTTCAGTGAAGGAAAAAGCTACAATCTTCAGAAGGACAAAACCAGTAATTAAGCCTTCAAACCAAACTTGCATGTCCATCTTAATTGTTATGTCAAGGGGCATTGTGAACACAATATCCTCTAACTTCAAATGGGTTGGCATGATTAACCTACAATTATTTTGCTGCAAACTGAATTAATAGTACCAGACAACTTGTATGAAAGCAAGAGCAGATCAGCTATGCCATACTCCTAGAAGGCAATATGTCAGAAGAACAAGACCAACACCTTCCTGCTCAAGTACTCTTCTTCCTGGTGCTGTGTTACTACAATATAAAAGTGAGGAAAGTTTACTTTAGAGAGAGTTTTTGTACCATTGCTTTTTCTTATGGAGTAAACTGTAAGACCTAATATTAAACATTCCCTCATATGACTGTTCTCCTGTGCAGCTTTTAAGTTAAGTGTAATTGCTTTATAAGAATACCACATTCCATTCTTTTACACCAGAATCCTAAAACTCTACAAACCACTTTTTGACAACAGTACTGCTTTTAACCATAGGCAAAAAAAAAAAAAAGTGATAAAACCAGAAAGAATTCTATATTTCTTATTATTTTTTAGAAGTAGCTTAATTTCTAAGGTCATGTTCAGACGTTGCCCTGAAGTACATGTGCTGTATCTACTTGCTCTGCTGTCATTACAGTGAGCACTGGATGCTGCAAAGCAATTCATCCATAAAGGAGATGCCATGTTTATTGCAGAGCTAATATCCTAACAAAAACATTTAAATGTTTAAATGAAGATATTTAAAAGAAATATTGTCATACTACTTTCACAAAACAGAAGCAACAGAGAAAGATCCAAATAAGCAAAGACAGCAGGAACAAATACAAAGCATTACTGTGACACTGGAAATTCTTCCAATGGCTCAAAAATTACACTTGGCAAGATGACCAATGTAGAAAGAAGAAAAAAAAGAATGGGGATGTCTAAACTCAGAGCAGTGTCTCTATTCAATTAATAGGAAATATTCTTCCTCCTCCTCAAAATTATTTCGCTTGTACAAGAAAAGTATCAGTTAAATCAATGCTGAATTTTCAATTATAGCACTTTCAAGTGAAATTATATTCTGTTCTTTGAGATTCCATTTTTGTAATCATTTCCAGGCAGGCAGTCCCTTGGAAGCAGCAAGGCTCTCTGAGGATGCCAGGTTTCACCTGCAAACAGAGCGTTACAGCGTGGGATTAAGTGATATATGATTCTACCTCACTATTTTAATCTCTCAAAGTTATTTTAGTAAACTTACTTTAATTAAAAATTAGGCAGTGTAATCAAATCTAAGTTCAATGTTTGAACAATTAAAGGACCATATTTGAGAACCAATTAACAGAAACTCCTGAGGGTTGCTCCAATGCAAGAATGTGACTAGCTAATAAAAATATGACCCCCAAAGCAAAATCTCTGAAGCCCTTTTCAAGACTTTTTTGACATGACAGTCTGCACGTACTGAAGTCAAATGCTGGTACATAGCTCTGAGCCAGGTGAATGGCAACAATCAGTTACCATCTCAGCAGATTTTGATGTTTTCTTTCCATTTATATCAGCTTCCTTAAAATTTGGATTTACTTGAAGTTTTTATGCAACTCAATTGCTTACCATTTACCAAAGTGAAGGGAAACCTTTGTTGAGTCAGAGCCTCTCTCTCTATTCTGTCCTGCAAGGGAGTTACCATTGGTAACATGTTCCCTGTGTTATTTACTAATCCATCTTGGTTACATGAAGATTTCTCCAGCTGCCAATGCAGAGTGAAAGAAGTGCTGTGTGCTTTGGCAGGACGCCTGGTGCTGCAGAACCACCAGCCAGAGTTTTCTCACCTCTCTTACAAGGATGGCAGCACTGAACTGAGCACTCTGGAGAAGTCCAGGCACTTCTTCAGTTGCTCAGGGCTTTGCAACAAGCAAGTAAATCTGCACTCTAGCATAGGTCTTCACTCCTCTTCCTCTTGGTCTCTTGCATCTACTTCTGCTCATGATAGCAGTAGAATCTGATGGCACTGTGATATCCCTGTGTGTGTAACAGTCATGTTACCAGTAAGACAATCAATAATCTACCTACTCTCTTAACTTCTCCATTCACTTGTATGTTATAATTAAAAAAAAAAAAAATTCAACTAAACCATAAGCAGTAAAGTTTTTTTCCCAAAATCAGACAAATGTTTTGAGTTGCTACCAAGAATGTAATAAAAAAATGGAGCAGAGAAAGGGTAATCTCAAGAAATCTCAAAACAAGAAAACCCAACCAACCAAAACACAACAAAAAACCCCAACAAAAACCACCACCAAAAAACCAAAACCAAATCAAGAAATCAGATCAATTCAGGTGAACATTACCAGAAAGGACTCTTCAGGAGACTCTCCATAACTCTTTCAGGTCACGGGTTCACCAGCAGACAAACCTAGCAATCCTTCTTTTACACATTTAGAGATTAAAATACTTTACATTATTCAACATCCATGAAGCACCAATCTTCTGTGAATTTGTCACGAAGCTAGAGAATGTATGAGATCCCAACACATTCATGATACTGATCTAAATAATTCTGACTGCATACACAGGCAGACAGACTGCATAAGTAGATAAACTGCTTAAAATGTTAACATGTTTTATCACTTTTAAACTCATCAGGAATACACAAAGGCTCCAACTACAAAGACCCACAATCAGTGCTACCAAGTTATTAAGAGCAACTAATCACGCCAAATCAGGCAAGTTTGAAGAGATGAATATTTATAAGGTTTTGTTATGTAGTTTATTTTGAAAAAATTCTAAACTCACGCTACAATTAAAGCATTTTCAGAACCTCAGTCTGCAGCTTTTTGCCAAGTCTATAATTGAGTCAGAAAATTCCCTCCTAATGATGGTGGCCAGGGCAGACACTTGCCTTGCTCTTGTTCCCAAAAGAATCCAGCCTCTACAGCTTCTAGATCACAGCAGTAAAACTTGGTCTGCCACAGGCTTCACCGCCAACGTGAGAGCAGAAACACTTCTGTGCAACACTGGTGGACAGGAATTACCAGTAGTATTAAGGAGACAATACCACGTGTGAACTTGGCAAAAACAAGGGCCCTGGTGGCTTCACATGTAAGATCAGGCAACTGGCCTGAGAAGTAAAATGATGTGTGCTTTCAACAATCTTGTGTTAGACAAACGAGATGGGATATACAATAGAGACACCATAAAGCTGATTTATTGCCCTAAATCTATGTTCCTTAACTTGACCACTCCAGTTTCCAAAGCACTGGGTAAAAAAGTCAAACAAAAAGGCAGGATTTTATACAATCTGATTTTACACGCAGCAATAAAGGATAACAATTTTTTTTTTAAATCTCTACATCACTTGAGCTTATTTTTCCTATCTCCTCGAAAATTGTCCCAAACAATTCGTCCAAACACAACCTCCAAGGTAAACAAGCTTTAACCACGTTCACCGGAAATAAAACAATTAAAATTAGTCTTTTCCTAGCAATTCTTCACTTCAATTTTTTACGAGATTGCTGAAAACTAGGGAAATTCCAAAAGGGTTTTGAAGCCTTTGACTATTTGAAAGATTAAGGATTTTTAAATCTACGTAAAATCATCTGGTTTTAATTTTTAGATGTCGTCATAACATAGGATCTTCAGCATTTTCACAAATGTGGCTTTTATCATTATTTTCATCAGTCTCAAACTGTATTAAGAACAAGACTGATCAGACTAGTTTCTGTGCTACATGACCAGCTGCTTAAAAATGTATTTTACACATTTGCTTCAGAAATGTGCTCATTAATTCAGTTAATTGTTTTATGCCCTGTATACTTGCAAACCAGTGGGTTCTCAGTCTCTTCTTCCCTCCCTGACGTTTTTCCTCCATAACCCTACAGTTGCAGGGCTTGGTCCACAACCCCAGTACCTGGTGGTGGTGTCTGGTGCGTGGCCCTGCACACACAGTGAAAAACATCAAACTGGATGCTATAGGAGAGACCTCTGTGCTTTATTCTAACAGTATCTTGATGTGTATTTCATAGATTTTATCTACAAGTGGCACATCAGATTGCCCAAAACTCTTTGTAAAGCCAACTCATTTAATACTTTATGCTACCATCTGTCTTATACCCTGAAAAAGAAAAACTTGGGAGGTCTGAATTAAAAAAAAATCAAGATGCGACTAAAACTTGTGCATAACACCAAGAAATACATAGAAAGATGAGCGAACTGGCAAGAAAATTTGATCAACAAAAACAGAGAACACTTCAGAATTCTGAATCATTAAAAGCACTGTAATATCACATTAAAAGCAATTGCTTATCTGACACTAGAGCTCTGACATAACCAACAAACCCATAATAACGAGCAGTTTACAGGAGTCAGGGGTGTGTTTCAACAAAGGAAGTCCTGGCTGTTCACCTATTTGGTGGTTTAGTTTTTACAATTTTGGACAATTCCATTCTAGGTCTACTGCTAACCCTGTAAGTAAACTCTCGACTCTACAGCATTTTTTTCCATCTCAACTCTTCAGGCAAGCTGCAACTCATTCCAAAAACAAGTTGCAGAAGGTCAGTTCTTAATAGAAAGCAACTTTCAAACAAGTTCCATCAAAAATCACCTTATTATATACACACAGCACTATCTCATAAGCATATTTTATCAACTTATGGACATCACAAAAACTGAAAACAAAGATGTGCATTGACAGACCCTGCACATGCAAATACATAACCAGATGCAAAACCAACTGAAGCAATTTCTCTAGATTTTTATTACAAACTTTCTGATTTCTATCTTGTTAAAAGATCAGAATACCAATAAAAGCATCTAATACAACAGAATTAATATATAAAAAATATTAACCCAATATGCAATCTCTCAAATGGTCTGACAGTATTTTCAGTAAATGACTTCTACAATAACCTGCAAAGAACCCTAGCTAGGGGCCTAATTCCTTCCAGTTCTATGAAACACTGGAGGTACTAAACAACTTGTCCCTTCCCTCTTTCTTCTGGACCTAACAGGGTAGGGGAATCCTTCTGTATTCATGTGCAAAATAAGTTATATGCTTGACAGTTTGATCAATTCCCAAAGGTACCGTTTCATCCAAGGCATTAAGACACAGCTTTACACTGACTGAAGATAGAAAGGAGAAGGGGAGCAAAAAAGCATGCAAAGACGGATACATGAATCCTTCTAGGGACTTTCCAACTAGAACAGATCATTTCAATGCTGTACATGAGACTAAAAGGAGATAAGAAGTTCTAACTGTGAAATTATCTTGCTGTTTGACATGCAGATGAAGGTTAAAAATTTTATGAAAAGTTAAAGCTGAAAAAAAGGTGAAAGCATGAACAAAATACAGAAATAGAAACAGAACACGTACTTGAAAAAAAATAATTCTTAATTTTCACATCTTAAAAAAATCATCACATGAAAGCACTATGCCTGCTCTCTTTTCATTATCATTTATGTAAATCCTAATTCACAATTAAAATAAAACAGATGATTAAATCATGCTGGTAGGCAGTATGAAAACATAACAGGCCTACTCACATATATAAAGTCCAAATACTGCATATATTCACATGCTTAAAGAGGAGTAATCTACAAGGCGAAAACAGAGCCTGAGAAAAGCATTGGCTCCAAATATGCACTGTGGATTACCTTTACAATTCTGAAGCATAAATAGCAATAATGAACAATAACGGTGCATCCGAATTTTGACAAGCAAGCACCGACAGTATGAGTCATCACAACTCACTTTTTTCCCCGGAAAGATGCTACTTTTGACGTCTCTTGTGCAGTGGTAAAAATAGATCTGGCTACTAAGGTACAGTACTAATGAAAGAAAGAAAACAACTTAGCCTTTGTCCCTTATTCAGCTCCCTTCCTGGAGAAACTTTGCCGAGTTGTTACGCAGTTTAATTTGCCCCTAAAAGCGAGCCATGCCAAGCCTCCCGCCCGCTCCTCCCTCGAACGAGGTTTCTTCTCGCTCTCCACCGGAGCTGGTAACACTGGTAACACACAAAAACAAGCCCCGCACAATGCCAGTGCCAGACGGCTCGTCACGAACTGAAGAGGCCGCTCCCAGCAACTTTGGGATACTGATAGCAGTTTCTTCTTAAAGAATTTAAACTTACTCTTTTTTTCCCACAATTAAGGCTTAGGAAGTCATGGCAAGCACCATGAAAATTCATGGGTTTTTTTCGAGGGGGAAGGGAACAATAAAGCAAGCCCCCGGGCAAGGAAAGCCGCACGGCTGATGACCAACCTTGCTTTGTCAAGGGAGGTGCAGCTGCAGACGCCGGAGCACGTCAGCCCGGGCAGCAGCGCAGGGCAGAGGGCAGGACACGGCAGGACAGAGGGCAGGGCTGCAGCCTCCCCGGCACACCCGGCCCCGCCGCCCCCAGCTCGGCTTCCCGCGAAGGCTCCGCCGCCAGCCCCGCTCCGCGGCCCGAGCCGCCCCGACTCCCCGCCCGCCACACAAGGTGCCCCCGCCGCGCCGCCGCCTCTTACACAACCCCGCGGGGGCTCCGCGGCCTCCCGGCCCCGGGTGACACGGCGCCGGGTCCCGCGGCCCTGCCCCGGCCCCGCCGCACTCGCACCGTACCCGAAAGAGCTGCGCCGCCGGCCCGAAGGGAAGAAGCGCGGGGCCGGGGCGGCCCAGGGGCGCGCCCAGCCCGGCAGAGCCCGGCTCAGCACAGGGCACAGCCGCTGCCGCATAGCCCTGGCGGCCCCGCCGCCAGCACCGGCCTTGCCCCGCCGCCCAGCCCGGCTCCGCTCGCTCAGCACGCGCCGCTCCCCGGCGCCATGTTCTCCGCCCGCCTCCCCCCGCCGCCCGGCCAATCCCTCCCGGCGCCCGCGGGGTCCCGTCCGCCCTCCGCGCCCGGGCCTGGCGGGACCCGGGCCTGGGGGTACCTGGGAGTGCCGGAGCTGCCTCTGCCGCCGGGAGGGCCGGGGCTGCGGCTGGGGAGGGGGCCGGGGGCCTCTGGGAGGAGGCGGAGGCGGCGGAGGGGGTGGGTGGCTGGGCGGGGAGCCGGGGCGACACTCGGCGCGGCGGGGGGGCCGCGCCCGGCGGAGGCGGACGGGGCTGCGGCGAGAAGGGCAGCGGGACGGTCTCGGGCTGCGCCCGCCGAGGGAGCGGCCCGCCCGCGTCCCCGTGTCCGCTCTCCGCGTCCCTGCCGGCGAAAGCCAAGACAAAAGGTAATTAGACGCCTCGTAATTTGAGCACAGTGGGTGCAGCGCCGTCCTGAGCGGCAGAGATTTCGGGTGTCAAAACCCTCCCTCCCCCGGGGACTGTGCACCCTGCGGCAGCGCTCTTTCCTCGGGAGCTCCGCTGGAGCCCGCTGGCAGCCGCTCACCTGCAGCCGAGCTCTGCGGCCCCTCCGCGCCGGGCAGTGCGTTCGCCTCGCAGGCTGGGTGTAGAGCAGTAAATGCTGGGTAGGATTGGTTGCCATATATTTGTTTTTCTGGTGAGTTTTTTTTTTTCTGGGTAGATTTCCGTGTGGGAAAGTCGTGCATGGGGCTGGGTGCTTTAACTTCTTTGTAGGGAAAAAAAAAAAAACAAAACACCAACACCAACACAAAACAAACAAACACAAAAAAAAAAAAAAAAACAAAAAAAAATCCCCCCCCCCAAAAAAAAAAAAAAAAAAACACAAAAAAAAAACCCCGCAGTCCCCCAAACCCCACTGTTTGAAGTTCTGGTAATATGCTTTCTTCAAGTGTATCTATTTTAGTGTGTCTTATTTTTCAAAGCTAAGGGGGAAAAAGAAAAGACAAAAACATGCGCAACATTTAATGCCTGATTTTAGCTTCCCCACTGCTTCCCTTTTATAAAAGGTGGTGTCTTACAGAAGAAAATTCACAGAACCCTCCTGTCATAAAAAGGTAGAAAGATGAGCCAGATGAGTTACCTAAGGTTATTTCTGCACCCAAAGATGGAATTGAGGATGTAGCAGAAGTAGCTTTAAACTACTTTGGTTTAAAGTAGCTTTTTTTTTTACAGTCGGCTTTGGTTAAATTTGCTGTTAAGAAGTGGCCGCATACTACTTCATATGGTCAACAAGGAATCAACAAAATCTGTCAGGGAACACCGGTTTCCAGTGAGGTCTGTGGTGCTATAGAGACTCTCATACCCGTACCAGCTACCCAGTTAAAACATTTGTGTCTGCATCAAGTACACCCACACTTGTGGCCTCTGTTTAGACACGGAACTGTCTCTCAAGTTAGCTCATCCTGGTTGGAGCAAGGCATTTGGTAGTTTTCACCTAAATCAACTGCTTGGATTTAGAACTGTGTGGGTGCCTAATTTTAACACAGTATGTTAACTACTGCAAAAATGTCCTCATGGGATTCTAGTTGGAGGCAGTCTGGGTTTTTTCCAGTTCCTAGTGTATATAAAAGTGAAGACCAAGCTGGACAAAAAGAGGACAGGATAAATGGTGAGCTCTTAATTCTGACTTCCGCCCTTTGCCGTTGCCTGTGCATCAGAAAGGCTCATCCCTTGGTGTCTGACAGAAGGCACGCTGCCGGGTGAGTGCCTCTTCATGATCTGTCTCCTCCCTTTCTGAAGCAACTGGGGGATTAAGAGGTTGTGAATTGGAGCATTATGTTAAATTGGATGTATGGTAGAAATGCTTCTGCCTTTATTGTTAACACATGCTATAGTCACGTTGTATCATTTACCTTGTAGGGGTGAAAACTATAGAATTATAGAGTTTCAGACAATTTCTTCTTTTTTTAGGTCCTGACAGAGAGTTTACTAACCTAACGTAGCCAAATGTATATGTTTAGCTAATGCTGGCCTGGTGTATATTTAGCTGCTCTGATAAATCCTGCCTTTTCCTGTAAGTCTTGCCTAGTATACACAGGGGCAATCCTGGGAAACCAACATAGACTGTACCTGCAAAACTGTGGTGGTCTGCTAATAGCTGGATCTAAAACAAGCATGTCTGTAGTTGTGGTGATGAAAGATCACGCCTCCTCATGCACCTAAGATAAGTATTGCAGCAGAGGTCTGCAATGGAGGTCACACCTATTTTATCCACTGTAAGCTGCTTTAGTGGCTGTTCCATGGCACTGGTGTGTTGTGGTTTAACCCAGCTGGCAGATAAGCACTACGCAGCTGCTCGCTCACCTCCCTCCCCTCCAGCCCCAGTGGAATGGGGAGGAGTATCAAAAGTAAGGCTTGTAGGTTGAGATAAGAACAGTTTAATATTTGAAACTAAATTATAATAATAATGATAATAAAAATACAAGTGACACACAATACAATTGCTCACCACCTGCTGACCAATGCCAGAACCTACCCCCAAACCCCAAAAAGCCCCTTCTGGGTAGCTCCCTCAATTTATATATTGGGCATGATGTTCTGTGGTGTGGAATATCCCTTTGGCCAGCTCAGATCACCTCTCCTGGCTACGCTCCTTCACAGCTTTTTGTGCACCTCCTCACTGGCAGAGCATGAGACACAAGGAAGTCCTTGATTTAGGATAAACATGACTTAGCAACAACGAAGACACGAGTGTGTAATCCACATTATTCTCATACTGAATCCTAAAGACAGCACTGCACCGGCTGCTGAGAAGAAATTAACTCTATTCCAGCCAAAACAGGACACACTGATGTTTATTCAGAGCAGGTTGGGTTCTTATAATCTGACCTCTCTCTATTTCAATTTATACTAGCCAAAATTATAATCATCCACTATTTTGAATATCCTTTCCATGTTTTATTTTTAATAGGACACCATCAGCAAAAGTTGAAAGGACTTGCAGTAAAATTCGCTTCTCAGTCTAGTCCAGCAACTAAGATTTCTTCCCCATGAAAGTTTAATTGCTCCTAGACAGTTGGTGCTTTCTGCCTTCTTCATCAGCCCTAGTAGAAAAACAGATGTTATCTAAAAGACCAAATGAGCCTAAACATAATTTAGAGTAAGTGTAGAAATTATTCAAATAGTCCCATGAAGAAGCCTTACAAAATAGCAGTGTGGAGATCCCTCTTCAGGATATGTGACATAAATGCACAGTGCAGAGAAAGTGATCTTCAAAGTAGACAGGTTACAAATAATTTAGAATAAAACTAGTATTTTATACTTGTCTTGAAAGCTAAGAGACAACAAGTGTAGAGCTCTTAAGTACAGCCTTGATAGGCTTCTAATGGAAGCATGTTTTTGCTACCTAGATAAAATTCTGGACTAAATTCAAATTGTAATTGTATATAATAGGGCTTTGTAGCAAGCTGGCCTCGGGCTTAAAAAAAGCATAGTTTATGATTGTTATTTTTACTCCAAAATAAATAGCAATTTCATGATGTGGCATATATGAAAAAAATTGTCTATTGACTGCTCTCAATAGAAAAATACTGAATGAATAAAATTTTAAGATATTAAAGGTAATGAGACCAAGGACACATTTCCTGTTGACTTCAATCAGTCCTGTCAAGTCTGTATGTTTCCAGTTTTCCCATTCATTTTTTTTCTTGTTATGTAAAGGATGTCTTCCAGCTGTACACCTTAACTGAAAATAGGTAAGCCCATGGAAAATGACTAGCTTTACTCTTAGCTAATTACACAAGTGCATACACCCCCCTATGTGTGGTGTTAATTTTTTATTATGGCAACTATAAAAGGTGTAAAATGCTACTGTCTGTCAGACAGTGATCTGGCACACATGCCTAAAAAAAAAATAAATCTTTTATTCTGTTTATTTTCCCTAGTTAGTTGAAATCAGTTCTGGTTTTAATCATGTTATATATGCATTGAGTCCTTAATTTTAACAATAGTTACTTTATTGCATTGTATCTTTTGGTTTTAACAGTGACATAATTATCCTGTTACTTTGACTGAAGGAAAACCCTGTCCTCAGCTGAAAATATATCAGTACAGTGTGTGTGTTTAAGTCCTTACTGTTTAACTTTCTGTATGTGAACAATACAGAGTTTAGAATATTACTGGCCAACTGGACAGGCTGTTCAAAGACTAGAAATTGCTTTATGCTTATCTGAGGTGTAGTCGATTACCCTTTAATGTGAATATGCAATTAATCAGCAAATTTTTGCTATGTCACTTCTAGTATTGAACAGTATTACGCTCTCCACATGTTCAATACAGTTGATACACTGTGTAGCATGTTGGTAATCAAAACAGGTGTTACTAAACCTTAAAGAAGTCTCACCCAGCCTTATAATTTGTATTAATTATATCTCCATTATTATACCTTATATAACCTTTCTTCATTCTTAGCTAATCATGTTTTATGTCACCAGTTTTACTATTTGTCAGGCCTCTGTACCTATAATTACCCAGGTGTTCTGATACAAATCCTAGGAAAACAATGTTTGTTTTGTCTATAAATATCACCATAATTCAATGGCTTTTTGTTGGCAAGCTAAAATTAAAAATCATCCTTTTTGATCCATATGTGGAGATTAGTAACTTCTACTGAAGTTATTACATTGGCTGATGTGTGTATTATTACATAATTTAATTTTCTGTAACATTTTTGTCTCTCTTAAAAAAAAAAACAACAGATTTATCACAGATGATGTACATGCCTTCTTAAAGGTAATTCTCCCAACCACTGTTGAGACTAGCCTAAGTATTCTTGTATTTATTTTTATTGCTTGTGAAATGCTAGCTTCCTGTTACTCAGTTTATGTTTACAGTATATTACTATCCTTAGGTTCAACCTAGTCTAAGAAAACGAACAACCTATACTATAAGTTGACCTCATAAAACAGACCTACAGCTATCAAACTGTATCCTTTTTTTAAGCTAACTTGATTACCAAAAAGTACATATTTTTCACTTACCACAGCTATAACAAAAGTAGCTATGGGCCAAATTTAACTCCCAATAATTAAATAGATTCTTCTTGTTTAAATACACATTTAAATGATGTCTTCTATGTTTGTGAGAGATGTGTTATATTTTGAGGAAAAATCTTACTTTAGTACCACAAAATAACAAAAAAGCAGAAGTTGGAAGGAAATATTTCTTGAGTTCCAGTGCTGTGTTCTTTTATATGATCCACTGGAAGGAGTACAGAGCAGAAGGTAAAGATTCAGATTATTTGCATACGTGCATTTGAATTTTCAGTCTAGCAGTA
>JAWWLV010000180.1:19802032-19885075 GCA_035041135.1 Platyrinchus mystaceus | reverse complement strand
CAGAGCTGGGTAGGGGGCAGAGCTGGGCAGGGGGCAGAGCTGAGGGGGGGGGCAGAGCTGAGGGGGGGGGCAGAGCTGGGTAGGGGGCAGAGCTGAGCGGGGGGCAGAGCTGAGGGTGGGGGGCAGAGCTGGGTAGGGGCAGAGCTGAGCCAGGGGCAGAGCTGAGCCGGGGGCAGAGCTGCGCAGGGGCAGAGCTGGGCAGGGGCAGAGCGCTGTCGCTGCCCTGGCGGGGCGGGGCTCCCGCGTTTGAAATGGCGTCCCGTGGTGCTCCGCGGCCGCCGCTGATTGGCCGGGGCGGGCGCTGCGCGGTTCAAAGCGGCGGGGGCGCGCGCGGCACGTCCGGCTCCGGCAGCGCCTCGGCTCGCGCTCCTGCTCCCGGCATGGCTTCCTTCGGCTCCCAGAGCGGCGGCACCGCCAAGAAGGAGGAGAAGGGCAAGAACATCCAGGTGGTGGTGCGGTGCAGGTGAGTGCGGCGGATCCCCTGGGCGCGTCTTTGGGGGCCGCTCCGGGGAGGATCCTGGTCGGTCGCCGCGGGAGTGGGGCGGCTGTGGCTGTGGCTGTGCCCGGCCGTGGGTCTCGGCGTGCCCGCTCCGGGCGTTGTTCAGCGCGGGAGGCGGTGCCGATCGGCGCTCCCGCACAGCAGCGCTGCTGCCGACCGGTTCTTACGGCTTAAAAAGGCGAAAAGTTGCAGTTCCCGAACTTAAATCGTTGCACGCCCAGTGTAAAGCTGCGTAGGAAGCTTAAGAGCTAGATGAGCGTTAGTTAGTAGGACTGATGTTCAAGGCGCGCACAAAAACCCAAGCTGAATTTTTACCTTCCATGGGAAGCCACTACGCTTTAACAGTTAATGAAATTGTTGCTACCCCGCTACCTTATATCTCTAACATAATTTCATTGGTGCAGACTCTCCAATCGAAAAAGCTATGGGATGGGGGGTCAACTGTTTAAGTAATAATGGCCAACTATCTTTTTGATTATGTAAATTTTTTTTTTTGTCTGAAGTGGTAGATTTCAGGTACCATAAAATTAGGTTCTCCATGTAATTTTGAGGTGACTTTAAAGAATTGCTCAGTGATAGTAGATCTTAAATAATCTTAAGGCATTGCTTATTAAAGCTGTGATACTGGTAATGTGTTAAGAGTAGTGTTTGAAATACCATTAGAAGTTGGGGGGTTTTTTTGAGACAGAATTGCAAATGTTAGCTTGCATATTGTGTTTGAATGCATTTTGCAATCATGTTGTCAAGCTTGTGAGTTCTACTTTTACAGATGCACAACGAAAATAGAAATTTAAAGCAGTTTTCCCTTATTTTTGCAATACAACTAAAAAGAATCTGTAACAAATATTTTTGGGTTGGTGAAAGTGTTGATGTGAGTCAAGGCTATTGCAAAAGAATAAATTTATTGAAGCAATTGAGTTTGAAACAGTCGAGGGCAATCATTTTCTTTTTCATCTGATTAGTCTCTGTTGTTCTGGAATAGCTTCACTAAGTATCAGTGTATTTTTATTTTATATGACAGTAGCATCAGGGCTGTCCATGATGTAGTGTTCTGCTTTTGTTGCAACTTATAATCTTAATTCATATGTCAAGATTTAGTCTCTAACCTCTAAAAACTTTCTTGCTTGCCCTTGGTCTTGCCCCTTGTAGAGCTAGGGGTTTTTTTAATAGCTTCAGTGTACTTGAGCTAGTAAATATTTTTTCCACTTTTTCTTCTTCATCGAGTCAGGTTCTTCTTATCTTATAGATACATAGGTAGATGCATTTGTGTTTGTTTGTTTCCTAATTTGCTCCCAAAACCTGATCTGTTTGAGCATATCAAAAACCTTTTCAAGCAACACGTTTACTGTGCTTTGGTAAAACATGAATTTGGAAACTCAAAATGCATGCATTAGCATTGTTAATATGTGTGATAGTCCTTCATACCGAAAAGGATGAACCTGTGATCGAATATCACCATGGCATACCAGGCTGCTGCTTGTCCAGTGGGATGGTGACAATGTGGACATGTGCTTCAGCCTTGCTAAATTGTTCCTTCTGTCACAGCTGTGGGTTATCCTGCCTCCTGCATTGTACTGGTTCACTGTTATATCATTAAACAGCAGAATATATTCATTATTTAGCCTTCTGTTAGTTTAGAAGTCTCAAAACTGAAGCTGTAACTTGCTCTTCCGAACAAGATTTTAGTGATCATCTGTTGTCACCAGTCAATCTTGCACCAAAGTGGCTGGTGGTCTGTTTAGAATCTGACACTTCAGCCTCAGTTCTATGTTGAGGAAGAAATATTAGCCACAAGGGTCAGGAAACTCGAGATGCCATGTGCTTATGGGTTTCTTGTGGTTTGTTTTCTTTTTTTCTTTAACATAACTTTTCAGCCCACAATCATCTCCATGCTTTTTACGAGAAATTGTTGCAAATGTCCCTTCAAGGAGAATGGTGTGCATCAGGTTTGAATTAACTTAGTGGTGAAACAAAATGCAAACCATAAAGTTCCAAAAATTTTATAGCACCTCTATTAAACCTTTTTACTATGATTGAGTTTTAATTAATGGGAACTTTTCCCCCAAAAATCTGTTTTGTCTGTCATATTAAATTCTATTCAAATGCATCAGCATTATAAAGGTTCTGGTATTGCTGTTTTCTTTTCTGCAATTAGTAGGGCCTGTTAGTATTTCTGGTGCTTCAAAGTCTCATGTCATTGGCATGAGATGTAGGCATTGTGTCTTGTGTAAATGTAAAACAAAAAAGGAAATTTTTAAAGATAGTTTGCAAGTTAGTGCAATAGTAAATAAAGTGTAAGTGTTTTCCTTTTCTGAATGCTCTTATTTATAGAAGTATTTTGTATATTAAATCTTCTACCCCCTTGCAGTTGAACTACATGTTCTAATGCATCTTAGCTACGTGTGCATCTAAATGACCTTAAAAGTGGTTATGGGCCTGTTAAAAATACATACATAACAAAGAGCTATAGACACTTGATTTGCCCCACAGCCATAGAAGGAAAGGGAGGGTTTCTAAATTGCCAAATGGTGCCATTTTTTTCTTAAACAATTATTTGATAAACTAAGTTAAAAACTTTGTTCCTTTTACCCAGTTATGCTATTCTAGATCCTTACACTGAGTGATGTTACTGCTTCATCAGTTTGCGTTCTTGTTAGCAATGATATCAATCCAATTTTTTGAACTCCTGTCTTTTTAGGCCTTTTAATGCCTTGGAACATAAAGCAAGCTCCCATCCTGTTGTAGACTGTGATCAAGCAAGAAAGGAAGTTAGTGTTCGCACTGGAGGAGTGACAGATAAGACATCAAAGAAGACTTACACATTTGATATGGTTCGTAACTGCTTGTCAAGTTGGGGACTTCTAGAAACAAGCTAGTACATTTCTCTAATATGGTCTCATTAGAGGTTGATGCTATATATTATTGTACAGATAAATGGGATGTGTTGTCTTTGTGTCAATAGGTTTTTGGACCTCAGGCTAAGCAGATTGATGTATACCGGAGTGTTGTGTGTCCCATTTTGGATGAAGTTATTATGGGCTACAACTGTACAGTGTTTGCGTAAGTAAGCCAGCAATTATCATTAGGGAATTTTATTTGAATTTTAGTTTCTTGTTTACATTTTTCTTTTTACTCTCACAGTTATGGCCAAACTGGTACTGGTAAGACCTTCACAATGGAAGGGGAGCGGTCACCCAATGAGGAATATACTTGGGAAGAGGTATATTTTCACTCCAGAGATTTCTCTGTCTATACTAGTTCAAAGTTGGAAACTGCAGAAAGCTAAAGAAGACTGAGAGTTGGTGTCCTTCAAATCCTGAAGTTGACTTTCCTTAACTGTTTGTAGATTAACAAGTGGTCTCATTCATTCGAGTGAAAAGCAAAACTTTGCATCTTTAATGTATTGCATACAACTCTTGGTGATTTTTATATGGAAGATCATCTTTGTCCAAAGTATTCTTGCTTATATCCAATCAGGCTGTTTAGCTGAAAGTCCATCCCGTAACCCCAAGTACATTTATAAATTAAATGCTTCTTTTTAATTTATAGGATCCACTAGCAGGTATAATACCCCGCACATTGCATCAAATATTTGAAAAACTCACAGAGAATGGTACTGAATTTTCAGTGAAAGTCTCTCTTTTGGAGATCTATAATGAGGAGCTTTTTGATCTTCTGAATCCTACTCCTGATGTTGGAGAAAGACTGCAGATGTTTGATGACCCTCGAAACAGGGTTAGTGCTTGCAAAATTTGTTGTCTTAAGGCATTCAGGATTGTTGAGAGATGTGTAATAAGCATGTATTACTTTCTGACAGAGAGGTGTAATTATTAAAGGCTTGGAAGAAGTAACTGTACACAACAAAAATCAAGTCTACCAAATCCTGGAAAGGGGTGCAGCCAAGAGAACAACTGCAGCTACTTACATGAATGCATATTCCAGGTACACATCTTCCTCATTTCAGAAACTGTGTTTTGCTCTTTATTAAAGAGAATCTTACTGAAGAAGTAAAAGATGATTGAAGTGGGTCCAAACCTGGCATGATGTTGAGATTGTGTATCACAGTGCAGACTATCAAATGTTTGTTAGAAAGCCAGAGTTAAAACTTCCTTCTTATGGCATCCAGCGGGATGATTGTAATCTGTGTATGAAGGGATATCATGGTTTAACCCCAGCCAGCAGCCAAGCACCACACAGCTGCCTGCACCTGCAGGATGAGGGAAAGAATTGGAAGGGTAAAGGCTGGAAAACTCATGAGTTGAGATAAAAACAGTTTAATAGGGGAGGCAAAAGCTACCCACACAAGCAAAGCAAGGAATTAATTCAGTGCTTCCCATGGGCAGGCAGGTGTTCAGCCATCTCCAGGAGAGCAAGGCCCTATTACATGTGATGGTTACTTGGGAACACAAACGCCAGTGCTCCAGACCTCCACCCCCCCTTTCTCCTTCTTACCCCTGCTTTATACACTGAGCATCATGCCATATGGTCTGGAATATCCCTTTGGTCAGCTGAGGTCAGCTGTCCTGGCTGTGTCTCCTCTCAGCCTCCCATGCACTCAGCCTCCTTACCAGCGTGGCAGCAGGAAAAGGCCTTGGCTCTGTGTAAGCCCTGCTCAGCAATAACAAGCCCTCCCTATGTTCCACACACATCTAAAACATGGCCCCATACCAGCCACTGCGAAGAAAATTACCTCTACCCCAGCCAAAACCAGTACAAAGAGCATTATAAAATCTGAATACTTCTTATCTTAAAAATGGGCAGGATATTTCTCCCTGCATGATTTTTAACATAAGTTTCCCCTCTTGTTTAGAGTTTGCATGCTTTGTTATTAATACATCCCTTGTAAATATACAGTGGCTATTTCAAACAGTAGCCCTGCTATTCCACCTAATTCTAGCTCTGATAAAAGTATCACAACATTCTTAACTGGACATCTAGAGTATTGAAATTTATTTCTCAGAGTTGCAAAGTTATCTTTTTCAAAGCCTTCTGTGACTATAAAAACAGAAGACATAAATCTGACTGATAAATCATTGAAATACATTTCATGTACTAGGGCAAGATAAATATTCTCTGCAGTATATACTGTACATTTTCAATAAGGCTGTAGTCCTTTCATGTTTGGAAGATGTTTAGTTGATATACTTGTATTGGAGAGGTGGGTTACCTTTGTTCTAGCTCTTATAGGTGGTTGAGTGTTTTGACCAATCCCATTTACTAAATAAAAGCTTGGTATAAGCATCTCAAATACCCTTTCCTTATCAGCAGTAGAAAATGGTACATTGGGATTTGTTACAGAAGTTGAAATTCAAAAAACTGCTAAGATCTGCTTTTTACTGATCAACACAAGACCCTCGTTTCAAACCCTGGCTTCTGAAAACTTTCAAAACTAGATTGTGGAAGTTGGGGATAAGGTTAAGGAGAGGGTTTTGTATGGTAATACAGGCTATTTCATATGATTGCAGGTCATTATCAGAATCTAGTAGAGACATCTGGGTCCAAAATTACATTTTTTATTACTGCTTTTGCATTATTGAACTGCAGATAGGATATGTATATCACTGTAATGATCCCATATTGCAAAAGTAAGCAATGCACCCTGCCCGTATTGTATTTTAAATTAAAGGTTTACTGAGCATACTGTCTACTGGTGGAAGGGAAAAGGTATTTTCTAACACAGATTAGAACACAGAACTAATTCTGTCTGAAATTACAGACAATTTAGGTAATTCATTCTGCCTCAAATGTTGTTTTATTATAGTCTAACTGATGTAAGCCATCTGTGGCTTTCTATGTATGTCAGCTTCCTATTGTAAAAACTTATTAAAGGAATAAACTCAACCTAAAATCATCTTTACTGTGAGGCTGGTAAAATGCTGAAACATGTTGCCCAGAGAAATTGTGGATGCCCCATCCCCAGAAGTGTTCAAGGCTGTGTTGGATGAGGCTTTGAGCAACCTGCTCTAGTGGAAGGTGTGCTTGCCCACGATAGGGGTGTTGGAGCTGGATGAAACCGCTCAATGATTCTGTGATCCTATACTATTACTACTTTGAATGAAAAATGAATTTAACTTCTAAATTTTTAATATTGGGTTCAGCTACTTGATTGTTTTCTTAGCGTGAATAAAGAAAACTATATTCCTGAATATCACATTCTATGAAACTGTTTTTAGCATACATATTGACTAAACTGACTTGTAGATTTTTTTTTTTTCCCCATGAGATGCGAGTTGAGAACACACAAATGTAAACAAAACCAAAGCATTTCTCTTGATTTTGCTTGAAATAAGATAAAATGTATCAAGATTCAATGAATCAAATGTCATCCACTTGCTTCTTCACTCGTTTTAAATACCATGTTCCTATGTATACACACAAAAATATACTTGGTAAAATAACTATGTATTGAAAATGTGTAATTTGCAATTGATGGGCTAAAAATGTATTCCCTAAAAAGAGCACAGATACATAACTTGCAGCAGTGTCATGTAGCAGGTAGATAATTTGGCTTTAATGGAATGTCTGAAAATGGTTTCTTTTGCAGCCGCTCCCACTCGGTGTTTTCAATTACCATCCATATGAAAGAAACAACAATAGATGGAGAAGAACTTGTTAAAATAGGAAAGCTAAACTTGGTAAGTATTTTAACTAAGTGGTGTTGATAACATTCTGAAAATCATGAACTAGAGTTTGAGGTTTTTTCTGATAAGGGGAAAAATGATTGTTTTCATAATGTGATATGAGCTTTATTTGTCACTCTGAAGAATGTCAGTCCCATTTGTCATCCCGGTGTCTCTTGAATAACTCTCCTGCTATTTTAGGTGTTCTGCAACACCTTGGGGCAGGCATTCTTCAGGGTGGTTTGAGATAGAAGCATAACCTTATTTTCAGGTTGATCTCGCAGGAAGTGAAAACATCGGTCGATCTGGGGCAGTTGACAAAAGAGCTCGTGAAGCTGGAAATATCAACCAGTCTCTCCTGACACTAGGAAGAGTTATTACTGCTCTGGTAGAAAGAGCCCCACATATTCCATATAGGGAATCTAAACTCACAAGAATCCTTCAAGACTCTCTTGGAGGACGGACAAAAACATCAATAATTGCCACAGTTTCTCCTGCATCTGTAAATCTTGAGGTAAATTTTAAGTCTGAAAATCTATTCCTAAAATAAATAATACATTTTGCTAATGATAAAAAATATGAGTTAAATTCCTCAGCTTGACCTAGTTTTACATCTATTTTTCACAGGAAACCTTGAGTACTCTGGAATACGCCCATAGAGCAAAGAACATAATGAACAAGCCTGAAGTCAATCAGAAGCTAACAAGAAAAGCTCTTATTAAGGTATTAGACATACAGCTTAACAAATGAAGTTATGGGTTATGTTTGATTTTGTTAATGTAGTCTTTGCTGTGCAGGAATTATGAGGGTGTGGAGAAGCTGTAACTAGTAGCAGTGCTTTTCTGAAGTGATTTGAATCATTGAACTGGTGCTTTTAAACTAGAGCTGCTCTACTGGTACAGGATTAGTCACTTTGCAGATACTGAAACTGTCACTAAGACTGAAGTTGAAAAGAGGGTTATTGCTACTGCCTGTGGCTCTGTGTGTGGATTACATGTTTACAAGTTATTGGAGAGCCACTAAGTGACACTGTTTTTCTTTCTGGAGTTGTATTAGCAGGGTCAATCCCTAGAAAGTCCTTTAATCAAAGTGAACTTGTCAGTAAGTTTGAGTGAAGAGCCAATATAAAATAGGTCTTTGCTACAAAGGAAGTTGTGATTCCAATTGTAAGCTGCTAGATGCAACCAAATATGATTTAAATGGAAGGTTCCAATGCTTTACCTATATCCAGTAGTATGATTTTTAAATGGTACTGTAGTGAACTTAGAATGAAGTGCTTTGCTCCCATGCTTATGCAAAACTGCTGTAGAGCACTACCTTTGTGAAGTATCTGTTAAGCTATATATAAAAACCAAAATAGAGATTTTCAGGTTTACATGGGATTGGTTTTTTTATGCAGGAATACACTGAAGAGATTGAGCGTCTGAAGCGAGACCTTGTTGCAGCACGAGAGAAAAGTGGAGTCTATATTTCTCTTGAAAATTATGAGTATGTCTTCAAAATTTCTATAAAATAACTAGCAACAAATCTCAGATGCTGGTACAAAAATATTTTCAGATCTATTTTTACACCAGAAAGTTGAAGGAAAGTCAGGAAAACTTAACTGACTGGTCAACTTGTTCTTTAGAAGTTTAATTATTACACAAATAAAGCCTAATGGGCTTGCACTGAGGAATTTATTTATATGTGGAATAATTACCATATGCATAGCCAGGATGCAGATTTACACCATGCAGTCTTTCAGTGGAAGTTCATACAGGAAAGCAAACTCGATATAGTTTACTTCACTTTTAAGAGGGCTAGTTTATACAGAAAGTTTACAATGGAAAATTGTTTTAAATCTTTTCTGCATTAAGTGAAAATTACCTGCTTTTCATCTAGAAGTTAGCAAAACTTATTTTTTTGAATTACTGAAACTACAGTGTAAAAACCTGCAGATAATCTTGAAATTGCCTCTTACTTGACTAATTTGTTTTAATCTTTGCTTTAGAGCCCTTAATGGAAAGCTGACTGTTCAGGAAGAACAAATTGCAGAATATATTGACAAAATTGGTGTTATGGAGGAAGAAGTGAAAAAAGTAGGTGATGTTTTTGAGCTGTTGTTTAAATCTGCCAAAAATGGAAGAAATTAATTCCTCCTTTCAAAAGGAGGCAGTAAGTCTGAGCAAAGAACAGTCAAAAGTTTTTTGTTGTTTTTGTTGTTGGTTGGTTGGTTGATTTTGTTTTGTTAGGTGTTTGTTTGTTTGGGTTGGGTGTTTGTTTTGTGGGGGTTTGTGTTTTTCCTTGGTTGTTTGTTTGTTTTTGTTGGGTTTTTTTGTTGTTGTTCTTACAGTTCCCCAATTAGTCAAGAACGGATGCTTTCTAATCCTTGAGTTAGGAAGTTGAAATAACATATATAAATTTCAGGGTGCAGTATTTATTTTTTTAAAATCTGTTTTCATGTCTGTTACTTTAATTTGCATTGCTGGATTTGCAGAAAAAAATTTGCTTGTGAAATGGTATCATCTCAGTTAACAGATATCTGCTTAGGAACAAAGAATGAGCAGAGAGGGTCATGAGCTCCCTCTAACAAATTATACTGAAAATTGGAGCTCCCAGTAAAAGAGAACTGTAGGTATTAATTTGCTGGAATATGTAAACAGCTTTACTGACTGACTCCAGTCTATCTGCTTATGTTTGTTCAGTGGATTTTTTTCCTTGTCCTGTAACAGTGGTTTGCTCTTGTGTTTTGAGTGGGGAAGCATGGGGTTATTTCAATGAGAGTGGTGTTGGTTTGACATTTTCAGTGAATACAAAGACTATACAAACCTATAGTTTAGGTTTAATACCTCTAAGTCTTACAGCTGAAACTACATTTTACTTCCTGATATTGTTACATAATTTGAGACATGTGAAGTGAAACTGTTGAATTTTTAAAAAGTGGTGTTTCCTGATTGATTTTTGTCTTCCTCTTCAGATCACTGAACTATTCACAGTTAGTAAAAATGAACTTGAACAGTGTAAAACAGATCTGCAAATCAAGGAAAAAGAGCTAGAAGAAACACAAAAAGATCTGCAAGAAACCAAGGTTCATCTGGCTGAAGAAGAGTATGTGGCTTCAGTTTTGGAAAACAATGAACAAAAACTTCATGGCACAGCTAGCAAGGTTGTCACAGTTCTTGCACCTACTGTAAAACAGCTTCTTATGTTTAGGAGTTTCATGGGTTGTTCAAGGAAATCAATTGTTTGTAGAGCATGATGCAAGTGAGACAAGCTGAATTTAAGATGGAAAACTAGGCTTAGAATGCAGGACTTTCTCTGTGGTAATATTGACAGTTGACTGCTAAACATGCTGGTTGGTCTGGGACTAACTTGCTTTCAGGCCAGTTTGTCATGGGAGTTCCAGTGCTTTGCAGTATCTGTTATCCTAAGTTGTTTTGCAGAATAAGTAATTTTCTTTTAGCAACTTATGACTGGTCCTACAAAAGAGTAAATGATATTATAACTGAGGAACCTGGTCTTGTGGAAGATGTTCCTGTTTGTGGAGGAGGCTTGGAACTAGAGGAACCTAAAGGTTCCTTCAAAGCCATTCTGTGAACTGGAGCAGAAAAATAGCTAAAAGTTTGAATAATGGTGACCTGTCACCTCTACATTTTAGGATATGGCTTTGTTCAGTCATAATTATCAAAACAGACTTGATGTAGGGAGACAGACTGTCCTGCTATTTAAACTGCAAAATGATGAAATTTGTACCTTTAGACAACATGATAATTTTTTCTGTTTGGATTCCTGTAAGACTGAAAGGGAATGCCTGGTTTTTGTGTGTGGGTTGTGGAATGTTTGTGTGAGACAAATGGGTAGGGAAATAATTTATGCTGACTACAAAACCAAGACTCTGCTATTTTTATGAATTCTAGATTATTTCAGAACTGCTTGCTTGAGTACTATATTAAAGAATATAGTTATTGTCAAATTGTTCGGAAAAAGTTGAAATAGGAATTTCTCAGTTACTAGTCTGGGATAAATGGTACCTTAATTCCTTAAATACTGAGGATGTAATTTATTAATGCTTTGCCTTCAAAGCCCGAACAAATGGTCTCTACTAAGTAACTTTTTCCCATGTTCTAAGACCATAAATGACATAATACCAAGATTTAGAACAGTTGTAATTTGATAATGTAAGGGGAAATATCTTTTTAGAGAGAACTTCTCTAGCTCAGAACTGTTGATTTTCCTTATATAATATGTGCTTGACTTCTTGTTTAAACACTGACTAAAATAACTTTAAAATTTATAGTTACTTAGTACAGTTGAAGAAACTACAAAAGATGTATCTGGGCTTCATGCGAAACTGGACCGTAAGAAAGCTGTTGAACAGCACAATGCTGTTGTCCAAAATACATTTGCAGTACAAATGAATGCTTTGTTCAACAAAATACAGGATTCACTTAGTGAAAACAGTTTGAAGCAGCAACAGATGTGGACATCTTACACAAATTTTATAGGTAAGTGTAATACCTGTATCAGTAGTCATCCTGAACTTTTGCAATAGTTGTGTCAAAGACTGCTTCCTAAAATGGATCTGTTTTAGGAAAGTGGAAGAGGCTTTATTTTAAGCAATGTAATGATTACAGTTGCACCATTAATAATGTATCTGAGATGATCAACAGCCTTCTTGTGCTGTAAGAGACAATAAGGTGATGAGCAATTAAAAAAATTCCTATCTTAGAGGGGAACTCTTAAAAAATTTGTAACTCATCTTGATTTCTTTCGTAGGTGACCTCTTGTCTACCAGTTCTTCAACAGCTGATATTCTTGCATCGGTTATGTCTGCAGCTTGTGCCTCTGTTAAAGAATTGGTGTCTACGGAAATTTCTCACATGTCTGAGAAAATAACACAGCATGAGAATCTATCACTGGGTTGTAAAGCTGAGCTGCTGAGATTAATTGTTAGTACATTTACATACTCTTATGCTACTTAAATATATGAAACTATTCTTGATCAAAAGGGGGTTCTGTAAATATTACGTAGTTTTTCTGATGCTCTTTACCTGTGTCTGCTTCAGCACTTGACCATGGTTATGTCCCTCCCCACTTTCTCTCCCATGTCAGTACCACAAGCTGTAATGTACTATATAGTAAATACTGTCTTAACAGAGTGCATAGATATGTATATAGATAGCTTCTTACAAATGTAGATGAAGGAACCATATTATGTTTTAATTTTTTTTTTCCCCCCTGCTGTTCCTAGGAGGAACATGAAACATGTTTAGGAAGAGCGTTAAATAGTTTGACACCAGTGGTAGAATTTGTCTTGGGGTTAAACTGTCAGTTTCAGAGTAACATGAAGAAATACTCTGCTGTGGCTGACCAGGTAATGCACATAACTTCTCACTCGTGTTCTTCTATTTTATTTAATTTACAGATAACATGTTCTTTGTTTTTCTGCAGTGTGTCAGAGTGTTTCCATTTTTCGTCTGTCCTTTTTGCCTTTATCCTACGAGTTCTGCCTTTTAACTCTTCCTTTCAGACTTCTTTTTCCACTTATGAGTGTGGTAAACTTGCTTGTTACCTATATTGGCATAACTGCTGACCTAAATGCCTCAGTCAAATGGTAAAACACGGATGCTTAAATCTGTATGTAACAAATATTTGATAATAGCCCTAATATACCCTCTGCTATATTCTAGAAATATATAAAAAAAATCAACTTAGATAAGTCTTATCACTACTTTTTTTTTTTCTGCTGTCATACCAAACTTTTTCTGTAGTCACTTTGATTCCTGGGGAATGTGATACTTTGTCTTGTTAACAACCGTAAGTGCAAACAACACTGCACTTATTAAAGTCCTTTGCAGCCTTACTCTTTCATTTTTTTTTCCATTTTGTAAAAAAACAAATGTTTCTGGTGACCCCTTGTTCTGACTGAAAAACTTTCCCCTTCTGTCAAATAACAGGTCATGTGAAATCAACTCCCCTTGTCTAAAGGCTTTTTGTTGGTTTTCAGACTTAGGCAGCAAGTAGTCTATGGCTTACCAGCTCTTTCTGTGCCTTGTCTGCTCTTCTGTTTTGTCTACCTTGTGTGCCAGATTTTGTGTTTGGAATAGGCCACGCCAAGTTCCAGTCTCAAACTTCACATTGCTCCAAGTGTTGTTTTCTGCCTATTATGCACAATACCTTATTAATGCCTTTTGACAATTTGCTTGGGTTAGTTTGTTTCTATGTTAATTATGCTGGGGAAAAGTATCCATTTCTTAAATAAAGGTAAGTATCTAACTGTAATTTTTTTTTTCAAGATGGAGGGCCATAAAAGGGAAATGGATACCTTCTTTGGAGATCTTTCTCTCACTCTGAAAAAAATACGTGAAGAAGTGGACAGTGGTTTTGCTGAGCTTCAGCATAACTGTGATAATTTAAAAGAAGAAGTGGAAATGACGAGGTTGGCACATGCAAAGGTATTTTCTTAGAGAAAGAAGAAATCCTAACACTGTGTGGTTGCTTGCTTTGATTTAAACTCTTTGTAGTAGTAAACCATTATACTTATATTAGGACAATAACTTGATCTTTTCTGACAGAAACTTATTCTTTTCAGGTTTTGTTAGGCTGCTTTAAGTAGTTTATGTAGGAAGGTAACAAAAAAGACTTCCCCTTGCTGTGAGCCTCTGTAGTATATGTGTTTACATATATCTCCAAAAGCAAAGTGCCTTTATCTTGGCTACACAAAAATTGTACCTTCTGCTTTAGAACTGCAAAACTTTTATCTGCTGCACTTTTAATACAGGCATTCAAGTACCATTTAAGAATGTTAAGAAGTGCAGAATAACAGTAAAATGTATGGCATTTTTCTTAATAGAGAACAGCCGAGTTCATGTCCTCACTGCAAAGCCAGCTTGACGTGTTTGCTCAGGAGACTCAGGAGAACTTATCTAATGTACTCACGAGAAATGGAAGCTTGAAGACCACCATCACTGCTATGCAAGAAAATGTTCACGTGTAAGGAGCAGATTATTTTTGCTGTACACTGGTGCAAGATAAAACTATACATGAAGAGAACTTCAAAATTAGATGCTCTTCATATTTATGTGTTTATAAAGTCTTTTGAACAAGGTCTATGTGTTAGAGCTCAGCTCTGCCACAGAGTGTAGATCATAGTTTTCTCTTGGATCATCTTTTACCAGAGTAAACTAGCTCTACAATGCTTTTCCTCAAACTTGTCTCCCAAGCATGTTGCAGATAAGAGACTGTCATTTTGGAAACAATATTCTGATGAATGTCCCTCAGTGTCTGGACTTAAGAACTTCATGTCATAAGGGCTTGAAATATAATAATTATCTATTGCAGCATGCTTCATTCAATTGTAGACTGAACAACTAAGGTCTTGCCAGTTGTGTTTTTAGTTTGAGGTTGGGTTTTTTTGATTCTAGCTTAGGTTTTTTGTTTAGTGGGGTTTTTGTTTAGTTTTTAACAAACCTACTGATCTACTGCAATTTATAAATTTACTTAAAGAGCAACAAGGTTATAATTAACTGCTTTGATAGAATTATACTATTTCACTGGTCTCAAGTATTTCTAAATGTAGATTGTGATAAAAGCTACCTTTCAAAATTTCTGAACTCTTACAAATATGTTGTTGCAGGAAAACTACAGACCTAGTCAACAGTACAAATTCCAATCACGGCAAATGTACTGCAACTCTGGATAATTTCTCTCAAGAGCTCAGGGGCATAAATGCTGAAAACAAGATGATGCTGGAAGAATCCAGTGACCACTGTCAACATCTTCTCAACAATCTCAGGGATGTGTCTCAGGACACCAAAACCTGGCGTGAATTTACAAGTGCTCAGATGGTCAACTTTACTGATCAGCAGATATTGTCCTTCAGTGATGAGAAACAGCAGTTTCAGTGTTTGCAAAAGGTACTTATAGTAATTTGTAATCTACTGCAATGTTATGAGACAAACTTTTACTGTAGAATTTGTAGGGGGGAGAGAAGTTCTCAGTTACAGTCAGAAGAAAACTGTTGCTTTCTCTATCACAGCAGACTCATGTTACTGAGCTTAGATGCAATGAGAGGAAATAAAAAGTTTAAATTAAGAGAGAGACTTTGGACTAAAAGTGCAAATAACCTCAAAAAATGGTGTTATGATTAATGCCATGCAACTAACTTGCATTTTCATCATCTTGGTAGTATATATCTCTAATTCTAAAGCTTTATCTACCAGTAGCATCTCTGGGAGATCTTCACAGGCTATATTCTGGAGGGTGCAAATGGCTATTGGTCAGATTGAATTAACATGGGAGAAAGTATTCCTTTTTGGTATCTGCAAGTTCTGGCCTCCTACCTGAGAATTTCTCTCAGATTTTTGGTTTTATTCATTTCCATCCCAAACTTTACTTCCTACCCTTCTTGTTTTATTGTTGTAATAGGTAATGAAATAGGTAAATCCAGCATTTTGCTTACTTAACTGGAAACTCTTTGCACAGAATCACACAGAATATTCTGAGTTGAAAGGGACCCGCAAGGATCACTGAGTCCTTAACTCTTAACTGTTAAAAACATTTGCAGTCTCAAGACACCTTTGTATCTGTGGTACCTGCTGAACACTTCAGAAGTTTCATTTCAATGGGAATGGCTAAAAATGCATATTTTCCTCTTACAAATCCGTAAAGCTTCTAGTGCTTGTAGGATGTTCACTTCCAATTGATTATCCTAATCCTGCAGGGTTGTGCATAGAAGCATGATCGGAATTAGATGGCATCATCTTTATGAGTAACTTTCTAAAATGATCATACTTTCTAAGAAACTCACTCTTTTGTGAAGATAGCTCTCAAAATGAGTGTAAAACTGGCACTGAAACTTCTCAGTTTGAGGTCTCAGTTGTTTCGTTTCAGATCATGTCACTGATCAAGCCACGGCATCTTAGAAAAGAGGCCATAATTTTACCTTTCCTGTTAACTCTGGTGTTTTTAGCTGGGTTGTGTTTTTTTGTTTCATTTTCAGAAAAGTGAAGAACACTGTGATAAAACAATAGCTGAAATTGCTGACCATAGTAGTAGACAAGTGGCTGCTGAGGGGAAGGTACTCAATGGCTTTCTTGATCAGATAAAGGTGGATAAAGAGATACTTCTGGAGCAGAAGCTGGCACTTAGCAACGAAGTACAGCATGGACTAACTCAGGTTAATGGTTTCCTGCAAGAGGATCTGAAAGTGGATATTCCAACAGGTATTTAAAGTAGGTCAGGGACAGAAGGTCTTGCAGAAAGCAATTTCAGTTCCAGAATTTGTAAGTGAATGTTAAAGGGGACATAATACAACTGGCAGCCTTACACCTTTTCTTAAAATGTATGCAAAGAATGGTGACTGAATGGTGAATAATTTCTGTATTGAGTAAATGTAAAATTGGGGATCTGAAATTAACGCAAATGCTGAAAGCATTTAATAGTGTACACTGATGAAAGACAATCTTCATTAAAGGCACAACTCCACAGAGAAGAGACTACTTCTATCCAGTCACACTCATGAGAACTGAGCCACGGGAACTTCTACTGGAGCAATTAAGGCAAAAGCAATGTAAACTTGATGCTATGCTAAGCAGCATGACAAAGGAGGTGGAGGATGATGCAGGTCAGGTATGTATATGAACAGCAAATGAGGCTCTTGAATGAAGATTTCACATCTTCTGAGGTTCTAATGCTGTTGTGGAGAGTTGACTAGAATCCCAGAGCTGTTGCAGCCTTTGTTTTGCAGTGTACTTGGAGTCAAATATGCGGAGTTTTTGATAAAAACATTCTCTTATTGAAAAATAAGCAATAATATTAATAATTTACTTTTTATTTCTGTTTTTCAAAAATGGAAGTTCTGTGTCTCTTATAGATATGATCATGCTTAGTACAGGAAGAAATTCAGACATTAAATACACTTTTCTGAAAAACTTCTGTTTTAGGACCTGTTGGAAGAGGAGGGAGGGTTGCAAGAACCCAATGAAAGCCTTGCTAGTGACAAATGCTTAGTGGATGCAAACATATACTGCCACACAAATGGTGGCATTCCTTTTTTCCAGGTAAATTCCATAGATATTTGAAACAGCTGTGTATTTAAGAATGAAGAAAAATTATTTTCCATAATAATGCTGTCGTTTCAAGTCACTTCTTGTAATTTAGTGTAGTCTCACAGCTTCTTTAAATCCTGTAGAAATACACTTCGCTAAACTTAAGCTAAAGTTACTGCAAATTCTGATGACAGTTAATACTGGATAAAATAATGCAAATTTCTGACAAGCTGGACAGACAGTTGAAAATTCAGCAAATAATCCTGCATGAAAAAAGTTGTCATAACTTGCTAGACAAACACGTGTGTTAATGGAAAGGTGGAAGGTTTTTTTGGATTTTTACTTGCTTCTGACCCTTTTGCTCTACCAATGTATCAGCATAAACTCCTTAGTATATTTGCCATGGGGTTGGCTTGCTGGGGTAGTATCTTTTCTTGTTGCTTTAGTGTCTTTTAAAAGCAGCTGCTGAGCTTCTGAATGTCTGCAGTAAATCTCTTTAGTAAACGCAATATATTAAGAACCTTTTTCAGGAGTTCTACCAACTTTTTTTCTTCAGAACGCTATGTACTGTGCTGTGAGTGAGCAAAAAGTCTTTTCTTTGTATTTCTCTTAACATTGGGTATTCTCTTTAAATCCCAGCAGAGAAGTCGTCGCAAAAAGGGTAAAGAGAACAAATCTGCAGCTACTGTGGAGAACAAAATGGAGGACATGACAGAAGAGCTTCTTCACGAATCCAAGCATCCTTTAAGATTGCTGAACTAAGATATATCTATTGCAGATCCCTGTTTTTAAAAATTTCTATCTCATTGTCTTACTGAGCCATAATGTTTTTGGTTATTCTTGGTCTCTCTTTATTGTGATATATTGATGCAAAGTTGAATCAAAAGATTGGCCTGCTCAATGTCATGCCTTTGTCCCATTTTTATGCTATGCTGGTAGCTTGCAAAGTAGTAGGGAGAAAATCCCTGCACATTACGGTGCTGTTATGTTTAACATACTTCTGTGTTGTCAAGATATCATTTTCTGTTTCTCAGTAGATTTAAAACACCAGAAAGAGATGTTGAAATATGCTTTGTCAGCATTATCAGCTATCATTTTATATATGAATTAACTGTAAATAAGTGTTCTAGTTTTGTACTTGCTTTTCAATCCAGTTGCTCTCTTTTAGGTTTGATACTTCAAATAAATTTTGATATATGGAAAACAAATGTATAAATACCTCAGTGAAACAAACTTACCTGACTTTCTTATATTGCCATAATATAAGAATAATATATTTAATTTAGCTAAAACATTAGCAACTCTGTCTTAAATCTTGTGCTGTTAGAAAAGGATGGTTCTCTCCCTTGTTTCATAATAGACAATAGCTTTATTTCAGTGCCTCTTCACTCTGTGAAAGCTAGTCTCACTGCTGAGTCTGGTGGGGGTTTTTTGTTTGCTTGAACCCCACTGTTCTTATCTTTCTCTTAACCTGCAGCTGTGAGGTGTTGGCTGGGGTTCAGTGTCAACCAGAGCTTGTGTATCATAGACTGGCAGCATTTCTTTTGAGATCTAGATGCTGAACATTAAACCATGCAAACTTGGTTACAAATGCAGCTTCTATGTTGTATTATAACAAGGAATTCCACTAACTGACAGTAGCAGTTTGACCAGCTGCTCTTTTCGTGCTCCTTACATGGAAATTTAAAGAAAACGTCAAGCTACAACGAAGTAGATGAAGAGGATTATGATGGGAATAGGGAGAGACGCTGGAAGGCAACTGTTATTTTCATTGAAGTGCTATTCTTAGGTAATGGTCCAAACATGATTTAAGAGATTGTTCACTTTTCTATATCCAGCTTGCAGGCTTAACTTGATTGCAGGCTTAAGTTTCTTCATGTATTTACTTGTCTGTGAGAAAGTATACCTTGGACACCATTTGGACAGCACACTGCAGTCCTAGTGCTAGAGAGAGACGTGATTTCAGGTATATCCTTCCACTGATTCTCTGAACCCTAGTATGAGAGAGACCATTAATCACTTGTGTTTGCCCGAAACATGTATCTTACCTCTTATTTATCCTCTCTTTTGCTGCTGTAGGCAAAGCTAATTGCTTTCTGAAAGCCCAATAGGAGGAAAAACATTAATTCCTTTCAAATGCATAAGAAACACAAATATGGTTTTGTTTTAAGGTTTAATGAGGGGGGAGTGTTATATCACCTTAATACTCATATAACAAATTTGCTTGCTGTAAGGGGCTTCTGGGGAATTGCCTATTTCAGAGCATGCTTGGTGTCTTGTCAAATTCTGGCACCAAAAACTTCTGGGGCCTAGGATACATTGTTTTGCACCATGGGCCTGTTAACATGGACTAGATATTAGCACAGTCTTCCACGTTGGTTCACTAAATCATTTATTAACTAAACTTCAGCCTGAAGGGTTGATTCTACGGCTAAATGGAATGGCCTAAACCAGAGGGGAGAGGCTCGTGCAAGCCTTTTACCTTACTGCATTTTCCCCGTGGAGTTCACAGGATTGGTATGAACAAACTGGAACAGCCAGTACCCGGGGAGGCTTGCTTCCCCAAAATCATGACAGATTTTGTGCTTCCTGTCTTTATCCTCATTGAAACTGTCTCATTGAAACTACCTTGGGTGTTTGGTTCCCCCTGGTGCAGGTACAGGCTCCTCTCCTTAACAGCTGTATGAATTTTTGGGGCTGCTTGCCTACTTTCTCTTTTTCTAAAGCAGCCTTCAGAGTCTTGTTGTCTTTTGTTTGCAATACTGGCAATGATCTGTTGATCATTGTTTCATTGGCCTAGGTATCCAGAGGTCACACCAGAAAGCTGAGTCGGATGAAAAATCCATATGCAGAACATGTCCTGGCCTCTCTGTCCGTGCCTACTCTCCCACTAGATGGCCCTAACACTAAAGGTTGGTCCAAGCTCAGGTACTGCCTGCTAACCGGGACTTGGAAATAAGGATTTTTCCAAGCTTTCTGTCAAGCATCTGTTGAAGAACATGTTTCGAAAAATAATATCGAATTTATGCTTCCACATGGAGAATTCCATATTCAAGCTTTGGTAAGGGGTTGTTTTATGAAGAGCTGTGCTTGTGAAAAAGAGGATCTAGCATATGTCTCAAGTTTTGCTGCAGGGCCAATAGACATTCTTGGTAACTAAATTCTTGTCCTGGCCTGGTTTCTGGGTTCCCCACCGTGTGGGCATTGCTCAAAGAAAGCAGGAAGCAATGCTTATTTTGGTATGTTGTACGATGTATGTATGATAGAGAAAAGGAGTGTAGGAAAAATAAAGCAAAAATTGTTACTTATGTGCAGTCAGTGGAATTGTAGGTCTAATCCAGAGGGGAAAAGGCACAGTCCAGCCTAGTGTACATGGTGGGTTTGATTTTTATCCTGGTATAAGAGAGCCTTTACAAGAACAGTATGAAGCCATTTCCACAGAGTAATAAGCAAGGTCTAATCCCTGACTGACTTAATCCAGTTGAGCATGAGGGAGAGTTGTAGTGACTGGGGCTGTAGCATATGGCCATGTTCTAATTAACCTGATGAGTATATTTTGGATTCTAAATTAGTGGCCAAGTGAGACAGCTCTTGATTTAACCAAAAACTTACATAGAATTAATGCAATGTGAAGAAATGAAATAAGGAAAAATATGTTTAAATGCACCTAAATGGGGAAATGTGGAGAGAGCAATAAGAGGGCCACAAGAAGCACAGATAATTAAAGCCACCAGCTAGCTTTTCAAATGAAAAAAATGAGCAGTCAGGAGGAAATGGAGGAAAGGAAACTTCCTGCTTCCTCCTGGAAACTGGGGAGCTGGGGCACTTGCTGCATCAGAGTTGTTGGGGGTTGCAATGTTTATTTGAAGAAAGAGAGGAAGACTAAGCTGACTGGCTGCTATTGATGGCTGCCTTTATTTTGGGTATCAAACAATTGCATTCGGCTACAGAGGGGTGAGGAAAAGGTGCATAGTTGCTAGACTGCTTTTCTTTTTCCTGTTAGGTGTCAGTCACCGTTGCAATTAGCTGTTAAATGGGCAGAGGAAACAAGAGGAAGCCTTTAACTCTTTGGAGTGATAAAAGAAAAAGTAAAGCTAGAAAGAGCTGGAAAAGTAAAGTTTAATGTTCCTTTTCCATCAAAAGGAGATTGAAGGGGAAAAGGGAAGAGTTTTAACGTTTGAGAGCATTAAAAAAAAGGAAAATAAATATACTTACTAACTATATATTTTAAAAGTTATACACTTTAAACAAGTGTTTACAGCCATTTGACTACTATTTTTTTTTCTTTCTCTGGTGCTAACTACTTTTTATGACAGAGGGCAATGTTCTTTAAACTATGCCCACCCATGCAGTTACTTTATAAAGTTAAATAACAGTAAATCATGCTAGGCCTTGCATTCATAGGCTTTAAGTGACATGGTATTATAGGTGAGATGTAGACCACCTAGCAAAGTAGGCTGTTCTTGTAGGTTGAACACAAACTCCATCTGCAGAAGCATTGCTACATAGCTCAGTCTTGAAAATGTTAAAAGTACAAGCACAGTGACTGCAGCAAAAGGGAATGTTTGAATCCCTACATTCAAAATACTTCTCAAATCATCTTTGGCTCCCTACAAAAGGGTCTAGCTAACAAAAGGAGGACACATGTTACAGCTGCACAAGTGCTCTTCAGACAGATAAAAAGGAGCAAATGCTTGGTCTAGCAGTCCCTCATCATGGAAGAAGTTAGAAACAGGCTGCCATTTGTATATGAGGTCTGAAAATTGTTCCATATTTCCAGCTTTCTAAAACTTTGAGACAATTCAGTTTTCAGGTGGCACAAAGTTAAATTTTGTAAAATAATGGAGATTAACTGGACTGCTTTCTTTTTCTCCAAAATAATAAACCTGTATAAATGTTCCCTTGACTTCCTTAGTTATACTGAAATGCTCTTGTGCCTTTTGCTCTATTCCTAACTTAAACATTGTAGTTCAAAGAAAGAGGCACAATGACTAAAACTTTGAACTTGCCTAGTGCATTTCCTTTATTAAAAATTATCAAGTAAAGGGATGAAATAAGCAAAAATATTGCATAAAAGTATATTAGATTCCTTCAGAGCTTTCCAGTTCTTGTTGGCATATATATAGTTTTTATTATAATTTTATTCTGATGATTTCCAGAGCACTAAAGCTACTATGTGAAGATTTTTTTTTCTTGTGATAAAGAATTGTATTTTCATTGGCAGAGGTTAATTTAAAAAAAAGATTTTTTTTTTCCTAATTAACGAAGTTGTTTAAAGTGAAAAATAACAATTAGCAGAAAAGACTATATACTCTTTTACCATTTTTAAAACAAATTAAGTACACAGTAGGACAATTCCCCTCCTCCTCATCCATTAAAGTAATCATATTGAATGCTGCTTCTCTGAGAACTGATTTCCCTACTGTGCAAGTCCAGTCTTTCTAATTCTGCTACAGTCACTTGATTTATAGTAAAGTAGTAAGATGAAGGATCAGAATCTCCATTTTCCAAAGTACACACTGAGTTGACAATGATGCTTAAAAAACCAAAGAACAATTTAAGGCCCTGTTTGGTCTCTATGGCCAAAAGATTTCATGGTATTTGGAAGGGTTTGCTTAGGCAAGCCTGGAAGTTTTTTCATCCCTCGTTGTGTATGTTCTTTCAACAGGTACTTCAAGCATACCTGCCTCCCCTACTTTGTTAAAATGACTTTGGAATCTTTCAGAATAGGTAGGATGTTATTCTGCTCTTAAAAGACCCAGTGTCAGTTGAAGCTGGCATTGCCTGCAGTGGCCACTGTATAATGGCAGTGTCCTTAGGCACAGTGTGTATCACAGGAGGAGGAACTTTTTAAATCTCCAGTGGCACAGATGGCACAGATATCCCCTGTCTTCTGGTACATCTTGCTGAATCTGAGCACCACTGCTCCCACCTTGAAAGTAAAAACTTGTAAATGTGTTTTTAAGGGAATAAATTACAATTTGGGGAGGGTTGGGGTTTGGATTGTTGTTGTTGTTGTTGTTGTTGTGGGAAGTTTTTTTGTTTGGGCTTTTTTGATGGTTTTATTTTGTTTTGGTTTGGGTTTTGACACAGGAGAGATTAAGTAACCCCTGTTATATATGGATTGTTTGGGGAAACTGTTTTTTAACATTTCAATTAGTTTCCCGTAACACTCAAACTAAAACCTAAGCAGCATTGTCATTATGTTCAGAAGGTAAAGGAAACAAAGACATGAATCACTTATCATTTGTTATAGCCACCATTTTCTATTACTTAATTAAAGTATGACATTAATTTCAAAACCATTCAGCTATAGATATATATTTAAGTGGTTATAATACAATAATGATAGGCGCCAAAATTTTGTTCATTTGCTCTAACAGTTTATTTTAGGAAACTCAGTCCAGCAGGATGAACCTTGAATATACAGATTAATGCAAGGAAGGAAATTTTATGATGTCTGTTAGTTAATATAGAAGCCAATCTTATTAATCATGGATTTACAGAGGGCTGTTTTATTAGATGTTAACCATAGCTTATGTTGACAATTGATTTTCATTGTAGGACAACTAAATTTATTATTTGTAAAAAGATAAAGATAATTAAATTGACTTTATAAAGGTTGCTATCATAAATGTTAGTACCTGTGAATAGCAAACATGAAACTGCCTTAGCAGCAAAAATTCATTTAAGTGATAGGTGCGTTCTTTCCATTACATTTAATAGTCCTTGAACATTTTTAGCCTCCATTTTATTTTCCAGTTTACACTTACTGCTGTGAAAAACTGTTTGGGTTGAAGCCTCACTTTCAGCTTATTTTCTTTAAAATAAACTAGGATCAAAACATCTTTAAAGCTATAGAAGTAAACCAAAACAAAATAAAGCATTAAATATAAATGTATTATGCAACTGAGTTTTGTCCTGTCATTTCTTATGTTTGTCACTAAATTATTTAGACTATGTTGAAAAATATGTTGGATCTACAATAAAATCTGACACCTAGGGAGTTTTACTAATTAAGAAGAGAAAATATTAAGGAAGTTAATTTGGACCTTGCAAAAATGAGAATATGTGGAACAATATTTAATCTTTTTAAATTGTATTGTTTTTATGATATGTGTCTCTCCATCCCTGAATACCATCTGTCCATCAGGGTACAGTCTTTTGAAAATGTGGAGGAATACAGCAAATGTTTCAGACCTTGGAAAAGCACCTAAAGTAATATCTTCAAACCTAGTGACAGTACATTCCTGAGCTTTGATAATGTGGGAACTGTACAGTACACATGTGATTCTATTGGAATGCTCACAATATATATAATATTAATCTTCAGTTTCTAGTTCTAATTTGCCACAACATTACAAGTTTGTGACTTGTTATTGCTCCTTTGGTGTTTTGGACCTGTAAGGAAAGGAAAGAGGAAATACTTCAGGAGGATGTTCTAAACTATGGGAGACTGAATATTTAAGAAGCTGAGATTTTTTCGGAGGATCTTTGTTTTACTAAAGCTAATTGTGATTAGTTCTTTGACGGTTTTGCGGCTTGTGGAAAGAAGGGTTAGCTAGATGTGGGAATACGAAGGAAGTGAGCAGCACATCACAAGAGGTACAGTTTACCAGAGATGTCAGGCTGCTGGGCTGCAACATAGATGCTGACCCGGTGTGTTTGTTATATTCAATTCATAACACAGCAAATGGGTTTAGTGCCTAGAGCAAAAAACACTGACATTCTTTGTAACTTGAGTCGATGGTTGATATCCCTGTGGTGCTGTTACTGGTGCAGCTTCTCTGACAGAAGAGCTAGAAAACGTTTTGTGCCCACTGTATTTTGGATGCTTTGTAGTTCTTGGGTGAATACTCCTGATGATTTGACCCCAGAGCTCTTTGCTTCTTGCTCTAAGGGAAAGTACAAATCTTGCACTGCCAGGACCCAAGTATTACAGAGAAATTCCTCATCTCTGTGGCATTCCTGCTGTGTGAACAGCCACAGAAATCCAACCAAAAGTGAGTACCCACTCCAAGTGACAGCGAGGAGGATGCAAACACATGGGTGCTGGCAGTTCATGCTGCCATTCTTTGAGGGCTACATACCTGGCCTGTCAATAAAAGCTGCTGTCAAAGCACAGCTTATGTTTCTCTTCCTATGCCACCACAGTTGGATCTTGTATTCATGGAGGTGCAACTATTTCTACTTGTGTTTTGTGTGCTGAGGGGCCCATATATAGTTCTATGCAAGAGAAGATGGCATTTAATCCTCACCACCTCTTCAACGGCCGTGGTTGATTTTGATGGAGCTCAGAAGTCCAGGTGAAGCTGTGTGGACATTTTCATCTTGTGGTCAAGCCACCTCTTGGTCCCGTTTTCCTCCCAAAGCAACGCAGGGCCTGAATTCAGCCCTCCTGTGTTTGTGCAGGCACCTACATGGAGGTACCTAAATCAGAACCTTGTCATACCCTGCTCTCTCCAGCGTGAGGGAGACAGACAGGAATCTCACAGGATGATTTGTTGCTAGGTGCCCTGTGTGTTTCTCTCCATGCACCACATAGGAACCTAAGGAGGTAGTGATTTTAACTTGGATGCTAGAAGTGCATAGCTGAATCTGGGATAAGCATCACTCCCTTTAAATTTTCCTATTGTGATTTTTTTTTAATGTTAAAGACATTTATTGAAACATAAAATACAGATGCCTTGGCTGAATTTTGACTCTTCACAGCTACCTCACACTGTCCTGTTAGCCACCTTCAGGTTGTCATAAATAGCACTTTCTGATTCTCTGTGTGTGCATTTGTAGTGAAGGTGCTGAAGCCATTGCAAGAACGTGATATTGTCTGGTTTTAGTAAATTACTTAATCTGCTCAGGACTAAGCCAAGGCAGAATCATTCTTCAGGCAGTTTCCATTTTGATGTAGTATTTACCTTAAGTGAAAGGCCATGAGCCTGTTCAAAGACATTATTTCCCCTCTTTCCTCTGCTGTCATTAAAATCAGATAACAGGAAGAGACAGTAAGATAACTGCCACTTATTTGGATTTCACTGAAGCTTTCAGGCAGAAATGGGGATGCTAGCCAGAGCCAAATCAATTAATTTGAATGATTTGCTGATTATTTGTGTTAGTTATTCCCTGATTATCTTACCTGTTGTCCAGAACTAGCTCTTTGCTTTTGGTCTTAGGTTGGCTGTTTATTTTAACCTATTATTTCTAGGGAATATTTTGCATCATAAGAAGTGCACCCCAGTCTGTAGACACAAGAATAATTGGCAGTGGAAAAACTGAGGTTTGATATTTTAATAACTGATTGACAGAAAAAAGGTTGATCATAGTTTTTCATGGGTGCATCTTAACTTGTTAGTGAAATAGGGTTAATAAAATGGCCTTTAATAGCTCCTTTCAAGACCCTGGCTTGAACATTTGGAACACTGCTTTTGCATTATAATTAATGCTTAAATTATGCAAGATTCCAAGAGCCCTCTATCAATGTACACTGAACAGGGCACTAAGCGAATCGTATCTGTAGAACTTAGTTCAGGGAGCAGGTGAACAGACACAAAGAGGCATGGATGTGGTGACATGAACTCCAGTAGCAGCACACTGTGTCAAAGGTAGGTATCCAGGCCCCAAATCTCCAGTCCAGAGTTGCTGAACTACAGCCTTCTCCTTCCCACCTGGCAGCACAGTGCCACTGCAGTCACTCCTCACTGGGAGTTCATGCTCTCCATCCCCGTAGCACCCGGACAAAAAAAGAAAACGAGTGCTGCTCCTAACACTTTGCTTGAATGTAAGCTTTCCTTCCACAGAGCCTACTGTCATACAAGATGATGAACTCTAGCAGAGTTTAGGAAATTTGTGTCAATAATATTGTGGTGCTTTGGTACTTCTGGTGACAAAGAGAAAATGAAGCCTCTGAATTTGATCCTCTTGTGTTGCCATTACTTTTCAAGTGAGACAGGCCCTCAGCCAACTGACTGTTTTCTTGCTTTTAACCACGTGTATTTTAAAAATATAATGTAGATAAATTTACACAGGTTTCTCAACAATAGAAATAAATTCATTACCATGCCTGAGTGAATTTTTCTGCAGTAACTAAGGCAGTTACAGTCACAGTCTGAGCTAATGCAGGAGAAGTTTAGAAGCAAAGCTGTGACCGAAGTGAGATATTGTCAATCTAAATGATGAAAGAAAGAAACCTCAATGACAAAGCAATACAGATGAAATCAGATGACACATTTTGCAGCCAAACACACAGAACAAGAAACGAAAGCAACTCATGATGCTATCAGAATTATGGGCCAGTTTTCCCTCCCTCATGGACTGGAGCAACTGGTGCAGCCTGTGGAGAGAGTCTCTCTGCCCAGAAAGAGTGGCAGCCACAGGGCCTGGGCTCGCTCCCTGTCTCACCAGCCTGCCCTCCTTTCCTTCCTCACCGGCTTCCATCCTCTCCTTTCTGTGTGTGCGTGTACGGCTCTGCTCATTTTACTTGTCAGTCAGGACAAACTGAGAAGTCTGAGGAGAGACTGATAAACCAGCAGTTACAGAGCAAAGTCAACAAGAAGAGATGGCACCATGCTGGCCAGTGGGAGCATTTGTTCAGTGAGGGGAGAGAGCTCCAGGAGTAGATACAACTTTCACAGCACAGATAACAGGTTTCCTCTTGACATTAGTCCCCAGCAAAGTTGATCCAACTTGTAATATCTGCAAAATCAAACTTTTGGCTGGGCCAATAAATCTAGCCATGCTGAAACCTTAAAATATCCCATTTCAGTCTTACACTTACACTTTGTTGTAAACATCATGTTTACATAATATCAGCTGGATCAGATCTGATAAAAGCATCCAAGGAGGAATTCAAAAGTGTTGGAGTCAATTTTTGGCTTAAAGATTATGTTTTTTAAACTTATAGGCATCTGTTGACATCTGTGCACCTCGTTAGGAAAGGAGCAATAGAGCTGCTTTACTAAGACAGGCCATTAACTCCAATGTCTTCTTCCTGTCAGTGACCAGAAGAGGCTACTGAGGGGAACTGGGTGAGAAACAGGCATCAGTAGAGAAATCCTTTCCTGCCTTCATCAAGCAGCAGTGTAAGGGCTTCCTGAGCCAAATGTTGTGAAGTAAGCTACTGTGTTTAATACTCATCAATGTACCTATCGTCCATTAATTTATCTTCTCTTTTTCTGAACCCCTTTGTACTTTTGGCATCCAGCGCTTCCCATGGCAACAAGTTCCCCAATTTAATTATGCGCTGTGTGAAAAAGTACTTCCTTTTGTTTGTTTTAAACCTACTAGAACAGAATTACAGGATGCACAACAGAATTGCATGGGCAGCCTTAAATGGGAAGATAATGTGGAATGACAATGGAAAATCAGTCTCAGCACACAGAACTGGAAACAGCCTTTGTTTTTGCTTTACTCTGACCACCAGAGTAGTTAGTTAGTACTTCCTATCGCTCTTCTCCCTGTCATAAATAAGCCAATTTACCTGACTAGTGTGAGGAGTTAGAAAACAATCTGAGCTCCCTACAGAAATGGCAATGTTTGTTAGAAAGACCAGGTCCAAGGTCTTCCTTTTCTCTTAGGGCAGAAAACGTGTGTGGACTGCTGTGCTGAGTAAGGAGGGCCTCTGAATTTGCATTTGAATTTTCTAGGTGATGCAACAGTTGAAAACGTCAATATGATTTGGGGTTCTTATGGAGACACACAACAGAGAAAGAGCAAGTGAGTCTCCCTTCTTGGAACTGACGTGTGGTAGCATTTGGAAAGGGTGAGTGCAGTTCCCTGCACCTTGTTACCAGGAAGCCAAGTGGAGGAAATTCAGAGAAGAGGAGCCAACTGTAGGTATGTGCTTGGAAGAACTGCATGATGAGAAAAAGTACAAAGAGCTGACAGCATAGAGTTTGCTAACCAAGGCTTAGGGAGTAAAGTGACAAAATAACTGTCAACTAATGTTTTAAGTGTAAACCTTCAGGAATGACAGGAACTAGGTTAGTGTGCGACAAGAGCGTAGTGTAATGGCAGGCTTAACAGAAAGAAAACATAACAACAATACTTTGCCATTCCCAGCTTTTCCCCATGTCTCAGCACTTAGTGCTTGCCAGGAGCACACAGGTTATGATGTTCTCACCCAGCAGAGAGAAATGTGGGCACAAAGTCCTCGGTGCCGTTGCCCTCACTGTGAAGAGGGACTTGAGCTACCTACTCATGGCGCAGAAAGAAGTCACAGTGGGTGCCATTGAAGTTGCTGCTTGTATATCAGAAGACATACAGGCAACAGTTCTGTTGCTTGTATTCAGAAGAACTGTTCATGTCCCATTCACACTATTGTGTGTGGCAAAGCTGTCAGGACCTTGATTCAGGTGTTATCTGGAATCTAAGTTGAGGTGTAGGCAGATATGCAAAGACTGATCATGTTTGAGCTTTATTCATAGTCTCTGTGGAGAGTCTCTAAGAAACTATTCATGTCATGAAAGCCACAGTGAAACTGACACATTCAAAGCCCACAGATGAACTAAATATGAAGAAAATGCAACAGGCAAAAAATGAAAGCGCAGTGGATTGCAACAGTTTCAACTGCAGCAGAGTTTGAGGAGTGTGCAGTGTGTGGCAGACCTGGCCAGCATGACTTCCTTCTGCTGTTTTCTGTGATTTTATGGTTATCTATACAGCATCCTGACCCTTTAGGAATTTACCCTTAAGTGATACAGACAGAGGCTTTGGCAGGCTGTGGTGCTCTCTCCCAAACAAACCCATTTATCTATAGAACACACTTATCCTGGCTGAGTGACTTTAACACACATTCTTGCAGTTTAATATTTTACAGGTGTCAAATGGGTGCTATGAAGGCTATGCAAAGAGCAACGTCATGTCTACCAATAGATTCAGACCTGAGGGGAAATGTAGCATAATGTGAAAGAGACAAAAACAATAGAAAAGCAGCTTGGGAAGCCACAGAAATTAAGTGATGCAGTGACAGCTCAGTTTAGGCACAACTTAAAATTAAATTTCTTATTTATCCTCCAAAAATAGAGTGCTCTGACTACACTCTGTAATTATAATCCAATTAAACCTGCCTTTCCTTATAGTCAGATTTTTAGTGCATCTGAGACTGTAGAAGACCTCCTTTCTTCAAGAACAAACCTCCTAGAAGGTCATATAATGGCAAAAGTCAAGAAGGGTTCACACAGTTCCTCACAGATTGTCAGATATTCTTCAAAGGATATATGTGAGTTACCTCTACCTTCAGTTTTAATTGATCATATAATGTTAATTAATCCTAAAATGTTAATTCATATTACCTTTTTAAGAAAATTACTGGAAATATATGTATTTCACAAAGACAGATTACACAAATTTAAAACACGCAACTACACAGAGGGCAGCATAGAATCCATTCTTCTAATAGAAAGGTATTTCTCCAGTTAATTTCTAGTACATGTTGGTAATATTATACAAGGAATAATTTTGGAAGATTATGATTCTGTAATTAACAGGTATCTCCCACTGTCTACAGTATCTCTGACATCTGTCCTGGTTAGCAGTCTGCTTTCTGCATTTTCTTCCGAAATATTCTGTGTATCCAGTGAGATTAAATCAATTTTTAAAAGCCCATTTTTGTTCTCATGCTGATTATATCTTTGGCTGCACCTCAACATGTGAAGAACCATGTGGATTGGCATGTGACCCATATGCATAACATTCCTCCTTGCTCTTTGTATGAATGACCCCCACAAACTGCACTGCCTGTTGCTGCCTTGGAGTCCTTGGAAGCAGACATGCTTTGGAATGGTGGGGATTCACTGACAGTGTGGGGCAGGATCCTTCTCCAAGCATTTCCTGCATGTGTCTGCTCCAGCAGATGTAGGTGCAGAAGTGTGGACTGTAGATCTGCCTCTGAATCACTGTGCTAATCCAGAAGCTGAGCTGCACAGCTACAAGCTGTCCATTGATGAGGATGCAGCACTAAGCTCTGGGCTGAAGTCCAGCTGCCTCTTCTCAGCAGCTGTGTATCACCTGTCTGTCTGCTGAGGATATTATTCAGGCACCTCTTTACATCTTTTTATATTAATTTTGCTGTAATGTTTTAAAGTATGCATTTTAAAATAAAGTAAGGTCAGAGATCAAGATTTGGATTAACATCTGTATCAGGTTGGGCTCTGATGTCATGGTTTGACTTCAAGGAGGCATCTGGCCTATGGTTTAGATTCTCCAACACTAAAACTGCTATGTCTACTCCTACAATTTCAGACCCCATTACTAGGATGAGGTAAGTTTGTGAGATGATCAAGCTAAGGAAGGATTGAGAAAGTGCAGCTGTTCTGAAGGTTGGTCAAACCCAGTCCTTAAAGTCTTAGGAAAGAACTGCAATGTTTTGAATACAGATTTTAGATATATACAGATTTTGTATTGGCATATTTGTTTCCATGTCAAGCGTGATTTATTTTTTGTTTTGCTTTTACCAGAAGTAGTATAATGAGTACAAGTTGTGTTGTGGTTATTTCCATCCCAGCATATATTGTCCCAGTTTCTATTCAGGAGAAATTATATTTGCTATAAGGCACTTTGCTGTTGGCCTGACTTCACACCCATCAGGAGAACTGTACTCTCATCTGCACAAGCATTTCCACAGGTTTTCACAACCAGCACCGCTGACACAGAGAAGCAAAGCATATAGCTTTGCTGTATACACAATAGCTCAAGCAAGACAAATTTCCTGACCAGACTCCAGGGAAGAAAAATTAAAAAACCCAAAAGCCTATGGAATAATCTCATGGAGCATGAGAAAGCCTGCAGCTTTGCAAAAGCATTCCCCTTATTTTGAGACTCTGAAAGGACTCGAACAGTGACTTGCCTTACAGGTGATTATTGCTGGAGAGGGTGAATGAAACCAGACACAGCAAAGATTAACTCAGGATGCTCACCTATACCTTCCTCTGAGCCCGCTTGAGCTCACATCATTTTAGACAGCCAGCAGTGTCCTGAGTCCCTGTCACAAAGCAGAAGTCCTCAGCAGCAGGTGACAAATAATCTCTGTGCAGCTGAAAGTGCCACTAGTGCTCTGGGACACTGAGATTTTGCCACTGTAAAGAAACTCAGTAGTGTTGTTAGACCCAGCAGTAACTCTCCCAACACCACTGGCATAAACTAACAGAGAATAATTGAAACAATGAGGTCCCCTGGACTCAGACACTCGAGGCTGGGTACTGTCTGTGACTAATGCTGCTCTTTTGTCACTTGATTCTGGGCTATGCAGTTTCCACTATCAGGAGACCTCAGCTCAAGGACAGAAGTGAGAAGGGGAGATATCTGCCATAGGAAAAGCCACTCTTCCTTCCATTTCTGCCGTTTAATGGTACTTTAGGAGATATTTCCATGTGCAACCATCAAGGCATATTCTGTCATTCTGTTACGAAAAATATATGATTTGCCTATGGAAATCATCAACTTCAATGAACTCCAAACCCATTAAATGAGTTCTGAATTTGTCTGTAAGGCAATTCCTCCTCTAGCCTTCTAGAGCCAATTCTACCCAAGTATTTTGGCTTCTACCCATGAAAATTAAGCCTTTGAAGAGTTTCTGCACCTGAGAGTCTAGCAATCTATTTTTCAGATGAGGACAGATTTCAGATCCATCCTTCTAACCCCACTGTTAAACAACCATTAATAGTTAGCTAGATGGTTATTGTAAGCTTCTATATTTGGCTATTAACAGCAACTGCTTGTGTATCTGCTCTGGATAAAACAAACCTATCTAGGGATTGATTTTATGATGTCAAAATGATAAAGTTTGCTAAAAAATGTAGAGTGAATGTGTAAGCTCTGGAAAACATTAACAAAAATAACTAAGTAACACTACCTATTCATACCTAATTCCTACTGACATCAAATTTATCTGTGTGTACTTTGGACCCATTGGAACTGTTACCGTGAAAAATCTTGCTTCACGATTCCTCTTTGGAATATACAATATCTTGTATTCTGATTACTCCGTAAAGAAAAGAGGATGTTTTGTCATCACTGCAGTTTAGGCAGATTCTCCATTGTCTGGAATCTTGTTATAGTCATTTATATCAACACAGAGTGGGTGTACAGTAGCCAACAGTCTCTGTTAGCAGCATTTTATATTCAGTTTGCACTTACGTAAATGATTGTGCAAGATGTGAGAGACAACTCAGCCCCTGGGAATTATATATGGGTTTGGGTGTAATCTTTATGTGTGTAGCCAACACAAAAGAATATAGAGAAGTTTTAACATGTTACAGTTACCACTATCCCAAATAAATATAATTAACCAAGCAGCTTTTAGTCACACTTACAGGAAGGATTCAAAATAGCTGACTTTGGTGGCAGATATATAGGAAATATGAGCCTGTAAGGAACAATATATTGGTTTGGTTTTCATAGCCTTGTTCACCACATTCTCATAATGGTCAGCTAAGTCTTCAGACCAAGGAAGGGCTAGAAAAGCGCATTCCAAAAAACATTACAGTCTATGTAGTTTAATAGGATGCCTCTTCACAATTCAGGAAAAACTCTTGTGAATTATGTCACACTTCAGCTGAATTAAACTGGTTTAGAGATACTGGTATCACGATAATCACTGAGACAGCCCAGTCCAGAAAGAAAGTGGTATTACACTGTGTTTATAATGCAGGGCCATGTGTTTCTTCCTTTTACCACAAAGCCATAAATGTTGCATATCCCACTTTGCAAGTCAAGGTATCCCAGAAGAGATATTAATGATATTGGGGGCTACAGGAAATGGAAGCACCTTAACAATATGTTCCCCTGAGGGTCTGCCATGTGCTAGCTTGGAATTCCTTGACAAGACTCAAAAGCACCATTACGTTTCTGTAACTCTTTTTTTCCCCTCAGCGCTGGTGACAGCATATAGGAAAAGCACTTGCTGCTGGCAGCACACGTCTTACACACACACATATTCAGTGCCGGGAAAGAAGAACTCTTCAAATCATCAGAAAGCTAAATCAAGTCTATGAGTGGCTTAAACATTCCTGAGGTGTCTGTGACTCTCTGCAGAGATTTGGGACCTTTATTTTGCTTGAATGTAAGACACAACCCCGAGTAAAAGACCAAAGGAAAAACTGAAGAGGCAACCCCTGGCTGACTTTTTGCTGGTTGCTTTCATGTCCTGAAGTTTTCCTTGTGGCGGTGCACTGCAGGTTTTCAATGCAAAGCAAGGATATCTAAACACCAGCAAAAAAAAATCTGCTCTCCTCTAACTCAGAAACAGCTGAACCAGTTTTGCTGAAACCTCAAATATACCCAGCATGATGCAGATTCCCTTAGGATAGAATTTTTTTTCACCTGGATGATTTAAATTTGGCAAAATCACAGAGATGTAGCTCTGCCGAGAATAATAGTTCACATGTTGTCCACCCCTTTTTAGACCACGATTTGTCTTGTTCTGCTACATCTAATGAATGCCTTTAAGACTGACTTGCCTTAATGTTTATTAGGGTTGTAATTCATTTATTAAATTAAATCACGATGTTGAGGAGGAGGAAGATGTAAGAAGCAAATATCTAACAGATGAGTTATCTGGAAGAAGGCAGCACCAACTGACATCACCCGGCAACGTGCAGTGCCTCTGTCTGCAGCAGTCTGGCTTCCACGGCACTAGGAAAATCAGAGAGGTAAACTCCCTCCTATTTCCTCCTTGGAAGGTGTTCAAGTCTGTGGCCTCACCTCTCTTGGAAGAGTCTTGAAATATTTGCAGTAGTGAGAAGGGATGGAATGGCTGCAGGCTGGATCCTCTTGGAAAGTGCCCTGTAGCATTAGGGAATGATGCTGCTGGTAGCTCACTCCAGCTGTTAAAAGGTGGACTTTGCTGGATTGCTCACTAATTCTGTACAGCCAAATGCAGTTTTTGAAGCTAGGAATGATCCATCTCTGGTGTAACTCTTCTGAAGTCTGCAGTGTCACAGAGGGTGCTATTATGGGTGAGACTCCCAGCTTAAAGAGCAGAAGCCAGGCAGGTACACATTAGTGATAACAGAACCCATGAGGCAAAGAAAAGTGTTTTGTGCTTCGAGACACATTTCACTTCTAAATCATGGATTGGTTTATGTATTGCCTGAAATAACCATCTCAGGAATCAGGAATCTTCTGTCTATCAGGGTGTCTGTCACAGGTAACCAGCGGTGGAAATATCGCTTGGCATGTGTCACTGGCTTTGGAAGCACTCATTTGCTCATTTTCCGACACTGGGGGGGTTGTGTTTCTTATTTCTTTTTCTTCTTATTATTATTTTACTTTAACGTACGGGCCTGAGGACAGCCCAGCGCAGCCCAGCGCCCTCTGGCCCCAGCCGCCCGCGCCCCCCGCGCCGTGCGCGCCCGCGGTGCCGCCGTCCAGGTGTTTCGCGTTACCGCCGCCCCGTAAAAGTCGGTCACGAACACGGTGACACATAAACGCTAAATTAAAGCGGCGCTGCGCCCCCGCCCCGGGGCTGGGGGAGATGAAGGCCCGACCACCCGCAGCCGGGCCGCGGTGCGGGACCGGACCCCGACGCCGCCCCGCAGCCCCGGCCGGCGGGAGGCTCCAGAGCCACACCGGAGTCAGTGCCGGGCCCGCTGCCTCCGGTAAGCTCCCTATCACCCTTCGAGGCACCTGTGGAGCGCCTGGTGGAAAACTGCTCCGGGCTGCACGCAGGACAAGGGCTGGAAGCGGGAGGAATTAGGCTCAAAGCAGCCGATGAACGTGGCTGGGCCGAGCTTACGGCACAGCACGGGGGCACCGTCCTGCGAGGCCGCCGTGGCAGCATCACTCATGGGGCGGCCAAGCAGCGGCTGGTGGCAGCCAGGCCCCCGCTGCCTCCTCCCGGGGAGCCCGTCCGACCCCGTCCCCGCCAGCCCCGGCTTGGGGGTCGCACGAAGCAGCACATTCGCACTGACTTCCCCCAGCCCGAGCTTCTTTGTCTGTCCGCCCCGCGGGGAGCCCGGCATTTCTCCCGGCACTGCCGTCGGGGCTGGCAGCGGGGCCGCCTGGAGCAAGTGGGGGCCCTGATTTTATTATTATTTTTTCCTTGAGCTCAGAACTCCTCGAAGGCGGGGGATTTCACGGAAAGTGAAGGGGAAGAGAGGGCCCCGAAGTTATTGCACAAAATAATGAGTTCTCCAGCCGATTCCTTCGGGCTGAGTCTGTGCCAGTGCGGGGATGCACACATCCCGCCCCGCCGCCCTCCAGAAATCCCCAGATTAGTAGGAAAACTTGGGGGTATTTCAAGTGCATACCTAGAAAATTAATGTCAAAGAATTTTATTTTTTTTTTTAATTCGGGAAAGAAGTGTATTTTCTCTCTCTCCCGAGGTTTTTCAAACAAATTGGAGAGCATTCTAGAGGGAACACGAAGAAGAAATAATAGAAATATTAAAGCACTGTCTTGGTTGCCCTGACCTACAGCACCTTACTTTAAATGACCATTAGACCGTAAAATCCAGTCAAAACCGCATTCATCACAACAATATTGGTAAGAATGTATTTTATCCGAAGCTGCATTATCTCCCTCACGACAGAAACTACAAACAAAATGCATGTTCCAAGTGAAAGGGAAAAGGTTTTATTTAATCCAGAAAATAATTAAAATCTCATGTATTTTTATTGGTTTTAGTATCCAGCAGAGTGAAAATATTGAAACTCTGAGACCCCTTGCATTAAAAAGTCACAACTGTTCTATTTTATTAGTTCTGACTGTGTGAAAAAAATTATAAGGACAACATTGAAAAAATCCGAGTTTTAGAGCCCCGAATGGCCGTAAAAACAATAAAATCAACTATAAAACCTGCACTAGTGATATTAAAAAATTATGTAGTTCAATAAATGTGACATTTCATGAATGCGGATTTAATAGTCTCCTACCCATGGAAGGAGGAAGGCTGAGGTCTAACAATTGAATTTGAAAGGGGCGGTGCTCTAGAACTGCAAAATTAAGTGCTTCATTTTTCTTGTTAGGGATTATGCAGTGGTAGTGGAATGTAATAACGGTGCCATTAAAACTTCCTTTTAACAAGGCCTATTGCTTGTATAAAAGTCAGAAAAGAATAATCTCTTCCTCTATTTATTTGTTTTCCAATAATACAGCAAAATTTTTTTTTTCTTTTCGCATAAACTTGTTCTCAAGATTTTGAATCGACAGCTTGTAAAATATTGTGGAGGCCCTCCATTCTGCTGCCTCGTATCATGCACGTCGTTATTCCAGAGGGCAACGGGTCATCGGTTTACTGTACGTTTATTAAGTAAATCAAGCTGCAAATCCAACACTTCCAGATGAAAACATTAACTAAACCCCTTGGAAAGAGCAATGCCTGGGAGACTGAGCACAGAGAGAAAAAATAATCAAAACTGTCAGCTCGCTTTATGTGTACCTGATATTTACAAGACACAAGACCACACTTTAAAGGTGAGTTTTGGCATTTGCTAACAATATAAAGAAAAAGAAAACCCAACCTCCCTATATTATTAAATATATATATATATTTCCATTTCACCAACACCCTTTCGTCTTGCTCTGAGCCTCTTAGTTATTAAGATCTTCGTGGGTTTGAACCGGAGACCTTCTTTTTTTCTTTTTAAGAAAGAAAGAAAGTTAAACCAGCACCTGCTATTCCTTAACAGCTTTCCGTGCTCGCTGTCAGCACGGCGGCGTGTGAGGGAGACGGGACGTGCGACCCGGCGGGATCCGCGGACACGCAGGGTGCACCTGCAGCCTCCGCTCCCACGGAGGGGGAAAAGGCGGTGCCACCCGCTGCCGTCGGGGCGAATCCCCGGTGGTTGACGGGGCGCAGGTAGAGCGGGGGTCGCTGCCCCTCCCGCACCTCCCCCACCGCCCCTCCGCCCAAGTCCGGCCGACACTCCGGTGTTGGGCGAGGGGCGGCTCCGGAGCGGGAGCCGGCGGCGCCCGGACGGAGCGCATGTCCCTCCCTGGGGGCGCCGGGCGGGAAGGAGGAATCACACGGTGGGAATTTAAAAATTAATTCGATGGTGCCCAGGTGGCGCTGCTCGGGCCGCCGCGCCGCCTTCCCCTCCCCGGGCTGTCGGGGAGCGGGTCCCCATCCCCGTCCGGGGGTGGCCGCCCCCACCACCTCCCAGTTTACCGCCCGGTGCCGGCCGGGGCGCGGAACAGCGCGACGCGACTTCCTGATTCGCGGTCTCGGCTCTGTCCTGGGGGACGGGGCAGGAGCCGGTCCAGCCCCGCCGCCCACACGCTTCCCCCGTCCCCGCTTTCCCGGTCCACGCAGTCAGGCGGAGCGCCCGCGCGGACCTTTGCAAAGGAGAGATGAGGGCCTGGTGGAAGGTGCCCATCCTGTTCTCCGCCTCCTCCCTCAGTTTGCGCCCGGGCCACGCTGCCATCATCCCGGGTCAAACCATCTCCCATGGGGAAGCCCGAAAACCGAGTAACGCTGTGCCGTGCGCGGGCCGAGGAACGGGAGGCGGTGCGGGAAGCGCCGCGCCCCCTGTGCCGTCGGGGCTCGCCCCGGCTCCCGCGGGCTGCGGCGGTGGTTGATTGGCGCCGCGGGGAGTTCGCCAGGGGAGGCGGGGGGAGTGTTTGCCGGCGGGGGGTGGTTTCCCCCTTCCCTGGCCGGGCTCATTGGCCAGACGGCGCCGTGGCAGGAAGGGGACAGAGACCACGCGGGCTCCGCCCCGCGCCAATAGAAACCTATCGAAGGGTAACCCGAGCCCAGAGAAACCCGCGGCGGCGGTGCCAGCACCCAGAGCCGCGGTCGGGGCCGGCTTTCCGCAGGGGCGGCCGGGGGCGCGGGGGTGCGCGGGCGGTGACCGCGCCATGCAGTACCAGCCACCGGGCGCGGCGCCGGCGGCCCTGGGCGTCGGCGTCCCGCTGTACGCGCCCACGCCGCTGCTCCAGCCCGCGCACCCCACGCCCTTCTACATCGAGGACATCCTGGGCCGCGGCCCCGCCGCCGCCCCGGCCCCCCACTCCCTGTCCGCCCCGCCGCCGCCGACGCTGCCGTCGCCCAATTCCTCCTTCACCAGCCTGGTGTCCCCGTACCGGACCCCCATCTACGAGCCGACCCCCGTCCACCCGGCCTTCTCCCACCACCTCGCCGCCACCTACGGCACCGGTGCCTACGCCGGGCCCCTCTACTCCTTCCCCCGCGCCGTCGGCGACTACGCTCACGCCCTGATTCGGCAGGACCCTCTGGGTAAGCCATATGCTCTCCTCTCCACCCTCCCTGCCTTCCGCCGCCCCGCTCCCGTCGTCGGGGCTAGGGGTGATGGGAAGTGCTTGAAAGCTGCCCCCTTCCCCGCCCGCCCCACCGCCCCTCTGCGCTTCCCCGGCTCCCTCCGGCCCCCGTCAGATTTACAGTAAATTAAAGACGTGCCGCGCTCCGAGCCGGGCAGCGAGACCACGGTGCGCGGCCGCGGTGACTCAGATTTGTTTTCCTTCAACCAAGTGACTCTGAGAATATCCTTAGTAATATGTAGCGTGTGGTTTTGGTGGGGAGTTTTAATTGTGCTGGGAGATCGCATGGCAGATCTCAGCCTTTTCCTGCGGATGACTTGAAAAACAGCCGAGAGGCCGGCTCCGCTCACTGGGGCCCCTACGGTTCCTCCGCGGGCTGGGTCGAGCCGGGTCGGGGCCCCGGCGGCCCCTTCTCTCCCGTGGCCGGGGGAAGCGTCCCCGCTGCGGGAGCCGAGCTCCGCGCCAGGGCTGCGGCACTTGTTCTTAGTGATTGCAAAACTGGACCTGACTCACCACATTTGTGCAGTGAAAGAGACTGACCCTTTCCGTTCATACAGGAAACCTTGAGCTCTCGATAGGAGTAAATCTGGTTTCAGGAGCTGTTAAGTGTTTTCCTGGCCGCCTGAAGCAGGCTCTTCCCCGGGAGTCGTGCACATTGCTGATTACTTTATCGACATCCTCAATACAGACAAATTCAGGAAACACTCGACTTCTGATAGCCGGGATCCGTTTTTCTGATATTGTTCATTTCCTCTGTGTGGGATGTGACTTTATGACAGCTAAAATAACCAGTTGCTTCCTATTTTTTGAGTCTGTTTTGCACCAGAATTACTAAAGCCTGACGCAAGCAAAATCTCGAAAAACAATGCAGCGAATTTCAAAGGGTGCAGGCAGCAAGACAGAAAGACAAACAGTGTGACTCAGTAGCACTGGCCAGAGCCTCCTGCCCCGGGACGCGGCCGCCGCTCCGCAGCGGGGCTGGATCTCCGGCGTGTCGCCGCCTGCACCGGCTCGCCCCTCACCACTACCCCGGACCCGGGGCTGAGCCTGGCGGGCACCCTGCGGCCTCTGGCGGGCAAGCCCCCAGCCGGGAGTGGGGGAGTTGGGGGCACTTCTTCCCAGAAGCCCATTGCCATCGTGTTGGCGCATCCACCCCCGCCCAGCCCCGCGAAGTCCCCTCTCTCCGCGGGTATCTGGGCACTGACTTAGAGAAGGGCAGACGGTTTCTTTGGGGCATCGCAGTAAAAGAGCAGAAGGAAGCAAAGGTCTTTTTTTTTTTTTTTTTCTCTTTGCGAGATAGACCAACAGGAAACACATTGACGGAAATGTTGCCAAAGCCCGTAGACTTTAACTGGTCTCGCTGCTCGGCGGAGGGGAAAAATCAGAGAGGGGAAAGACCAGAGTAGGAACTGGGGAAAATAGAATCAGGCGAGGGAAATTAGCGAGCCCTGGACCCGGTGCGCCTCCAGGTCTGGGCTCGGGCAGGAGACGGGGCTCCGCGGTCACGCGAGTCCGCGGCCAGCCAGTGATCCCCGGAGTTGTGCCTCCCTTTGTAGGGAAGCCGCTGCTATGGAGCCCCTTCATCCAGCGGCCGCTGCACAAGAGGAAAGGGGGGCAGGTCCGCTTCTCCAACGACCAGACCATCGAGCTGGAGAAGAAGTTCGAGACGCAGAAATACCTGTCCCCTCCGGAGAGGAAGCGCCTGGCCAAGATGCTGCAGCTCAGCGAGAGGCAGGTGAGGCCATGCCCGTGCCCTGGGGGACCGCACCCCATTCCCGGGCAGCCACTGGGGCTGGCGGCACCGACCCTGCCCCGGCGCCCGCCGTGCAGTTGCTGTCGGCGTTCTGCTCCCGGAGCCCCGGCCAGCTCAGGGAGGAGGGGGGTGTCAGGCTCTTGCTTTCTGCTCGTGGCTCGGGTAGGGTTCCCGGCACTTACTGGCTCCAAGACTATCCCGTGCCTTCTCTCATTGTCGTTGCTCAGGTCAAAACGTGGTTTCAAAATCGCAGAGCCAAATGGAGGCGCCTAAAGCAGGTACGTGGATGTTTCTGTTTCTATAGAAATAAGTATTTTAATTGTCTTATCTTATGCCGTACTCGCCTATTCCAGGTTGTATGCAGAAGTCATCTGAAAGGCTGTTTAACCTCTTCACCTTGATTAAAAAGACAAATAGTCATGCTAGAATCCATGAGGGCTCGTTCAGGCAGCACTAACGTTAAAAGCTCCTAATGTAGTTCCTATATCAATTATGCCCGTCTTTCACACACCACCTATTAAAACTCCACGCTAATTGTTTTGTAAACCCATATGTTGTTTAGCCAATTAACGTGGAGAAGATAAGTAATTGTCAGTAAATTACTTAGGGTTTTTTGAGAACAATATTTACTAGTGTTTTAAATTGCCCTCTCTTAATAAACACAAGTCGATTTATTTTGCAAACGTTGGGAGAGGCAGGTACAAACACCTTGTTTGTTTTGAGGAGCTGCATGGAAAGTTGAGTAGCTTTTACTTTTTGTTCACAAATAGTTACAGTGTGTGAGGCTGAGAGGTTAAAGCAGTTTCCCTTCCCTTAGATATTGTGCTCAAGCAGATAATTATTTTTTTTTCTTATGGCCCATAGGGCCCAATCCTGCCTGGCTTGGCAAAATCAAGGTCCTTTGGCTCAAATATTTTTACAAAATCCCAACATTGTGGCCTGAGTCTGGCCTCAGTAAGTGTGACATGGATGGCTGAGTTTTACTGGCAAATCAGCCTTTAACATAAAAGTAATAAGAAAAGACAAATAATCATAGTGCCATGCTCTAGATGAATTTTTTCTGTGACATTCATCTGAGTTAACCCAATCTTCAGTTGATTTTTTAATAAAGTCGCATTACTCTGGCAAGAGGCAGGCTGGGTCCCCGATGGGGCCTAATTCATGCTGCAGTGTCCAGAGAGCTTGCTTGGGATCTCAGCCATTTTAAGTCATTTCCTCCTTTTCTTTCAGTCACATCCATTTCTCCAAGCCTACATGGTTATATCATGGGTACATGTCTCTGCCTGCTTTCTCTTGAGAGTATCATTTCATGCCCCCTTAGGGGACTGGGCTCTCTAGACAGCTGCCGACACAGGGCTACTCTTGCCTTCAGAGACGAGGTTTTGGTTAGGTTTGGTTTTAGTGGTGAGTGTTTTAATGTTGAGTTTAAGCTTAATTAGTAATTTTTTCCCATTTGCTTTTGGGCCACTGATGGATTCAACCTCCCTCCTGTTGCTGTTGGGTGTAATTAAAGAAAGATCAGGGCAGGAGGAAGCTGTGTGTCGGTGTTTGTAGACTCATAATAAACATTTGCTTTGCTAAAGACAAAAGTTCAGAGGTTCCTGGGCTCCAGCAGCTCCTGACTCTTTTGAAGTGGCTGCGATAACCATCGCCAAGGAGCCTTATTCACGGCAGCGGGCCCTGTGGCTGTGAGGGACTGCCATCAGAGTCCTTGTCTGGCCCTGTCCCACTCAGACAGGTTTATAGGCAGGAGGCCCAGGGAGGTAGCGGGACACCTGCCTTTTGCTGCAAGAAACCCAGGGTGGTTTTCCCACACAGCACAGCTGGAATTCCCAGGCCTCCTGTCTCTGGGCCTCGTTTTTTTGTATCAAGCAGGCTTCTTTCATTGCAGGAGAACCCCCAGGCCACCAAAAAAGAAGAAGTGGAAGGTGCTGACAGTCATGGTGACCAAAGGCCGGAGAGCTGCCAGACCCCTGAGCGGAAGGGTAAGGAGGTCTCTCTGGATGGCTCTCAGTACACCCCCTCGCCGGCCTCCCAGGAGGACCTGGAGTCAGATGTCTCCGATGACTCTGATCAAGAAGTGGACATTGAAGGCGATAAAGGCTATTACAATCCTACCCATTAATAGCCCTATGCAGAGAGTGGACCCTAACTTGGCTTGCACTTTACCAGGGGCTGATTTGAAAGAATATTATGCTACGGGAGAAAACTTTCACCGTTAAACTGAAAGAAAAAAAAGCATCACCAAATAGACTCATTTTATAATAAGCAGAGAAAGAAAGATGTATTTTCCACAAAGAATCCAGTTTTGGAAGATCTCTAGTTTGGTTGAAGGAATATGGTTTGTATTTAATTATTTGTAAGATAATATTTGTACAATAATCAATATTCTAACTGGAATATAATCCTGCACCCTGTCCTTACTGGGGGGTGGGGTGGGGTGTGTCTGAATCAGCTGCTGGTGGTGATCAGGCAAAACTCTCTAACTAGTGTAGAAGTGAGTATGGATTGCAGGACTAAGCCCTTTGTATGTGTAAACAAATGTCGTTTAAATAGATTAATTTAAACGCCCTTTGCAAGCAGAGAAACATGTTCTGTGAAATAGGGAGGGATTTGGCCATCCCAAGAAGTGCCTTATGCTCACACCCTTTTATGTGCCATGGTGCTCTCTACGGAGACATCCCTCCATTTGTCAGGTAGAGTCTTTGGACAGATTCATTTTTCCTCTCGTGTGAGATGAAATGTGCCTTCTCAGATTTTTGAGAACTTTGCCTTACAGTTTGAATGGTTCCAATTGCAGAAAAAAGCCTCCCAAAAAAACCATATTTTCCTCCTTTAAAATCTCTAGCACTAGTTTTTTATGGATTTCATACTTGAGAAGAAAATGCAGGGAGTGATGGGGCCCTGGTGCAGGAGAGAAACTGGCATCAGGTGTGGGGTTCAAGTGGGAAGATAATGCCTATCGTATACATATCTGCTTCTGTACATACTAGTTTTCTTTAAAAGTCTTGTGGTTTTGTACCTCACGTTGTTCATATTTTGTACATATTCGTTCAATGTTAAAAAAAAGGCAAAACCTGATATTTAATTTTTGATGGACATGTCTGTGAAATAAACCTAAACTCTGCACCACCTGCCACACTGGCCAGTTACTGACAGGAGAAAACCCAAACCTCCCCTCTGCCAGCAATTGTGTTGTAATTGGGCTTCTCCCGCAGTACGGTGTTGATTGCCGGCCACCCTGCAGCCTTCTGGGTGCCCTCGGTTGCGGGGATTTCACGTGGGCTCACTGCTGGGTTTTTTTGCTGTTTTTCAGCCTGCCACCTCGCGTTTCGGTTTTGCCTGTACCCGTGCCTGCACGGGAACGGGCTATGCGGCAGGAGGAGGAAAACCTGGCTGGCGATCCCAGGCTGGAAGCGTAGATATTTACACACGAGTCGCCTCGATCCTCGGGGGCCGGGAAGGGGGTGCGGGCTGGAGGAGGAGCAGGGCCGGCGGTGTCTGCTTGGGGGCGGGCACCGACCCCAGCCAGGGCAGCCACTGACCCACCTGAGTCAACAGTAGTTATTCGTCGGCCTTTCTCCGAAATCGTGATGACCCGAGGAAGAAGCACAGAAGCCGGGGTACGGAAAATACTCCCAGGAGCGGATATCCCGGGTGTGCTCCCACGTGGGTATTCTGTTCCCCCAGGCACCGCAACGAGCACTCGGGGAACAGGGACCTAGACCCGGCCAAGTGCCAAGGAGGCTTTTAGTGCCAAGGAAGGTGTTTAGGTAGCAGCAAGTGACTGTTGCGACTGGTGAGGGGGATAGCCCTCAGAGCAGCCGGGATGTTGCGTCTAAGTGGGTTAGTACTTCTAGAAACATCAGCTGAGTTTTCCGAATGAGTGGCTTTAGCTTTGGCTTATTCTAAAACCGCGATCATGAACGGGGCCCGAAAAGACGAAGTGATCGGGGGCTTCCGTGCACACTGGGCACAGGGAGCAGGCTCCGGCCGCCCCCCGAGCTGCTCCCGCCGGGGCCGCGCCAGGGCCGAACGCCCGCCGTTCGCTCGGCGACCCCGGGGACCTGAGCACCGGCCCCTGGTTTATCGCCACCCGTGACAAAGGGAGCCTCGGGACGCGCCACGGCTTCCCTGGGGCACTTCGCCGCCGGGATCGAGCGCCAGCGCGGTGCACGTCAGGCGGGAAAATCGCCGTCGGGAGCAGACAGCTCACAGCGGGGCTCCGCCGAGGAGGAGATCGCTTCTCCATCCTTCGGCTTTTTCCGTCGCGGGTGTAAACTCGGGTCCCGAGGCAGACGGGAACAGCCCGCCGTGAGTCTCGGGAGCTGCAGCAGAGAGGGTGACGGGGGTGGGAGGGCCGGAAGCAGAGTAGGGAGCGCTCGGGAAGGTGCGTCCCGGTCCCCCCCCTCCGTTTTTCCTTATCTTGTCCCGACCGAAATCAGGGAGCACGAAGCTGGCGTTACCTCTTCAAGGCGACTTCGTGTTACAGTTGTGCTTTCATACGGGGATCGGGAGACGCGTGGAACACAGAGTGGGCCGTGGGGTGAACTCCGGCAAACCCCATTTCCACGCGTGGCGATGCCGGCATTCCCCGGCCGAGAAAAGGCGGGGGCCAGTCGCTGTCAAGGGCTCGCCCGATGTGATGGCCGGGGCGAGGGCGCTGCGCGGGGTCGCGGCCCCGGCGGTGTAACGGGGTCCAGGGAAGCCGCGCCCGACAAACCAGGCGCTTTCCGCGCCGTGGCAGGGATTTGGCGGCTCCCTGCACATGAGGAGCGCAGATGCGCCGTCTGCAGCTGCCTGACTAGGGATGTGGATTTCCAGAGTGTCGCGACAGGTGACAAACAGCGCAGTAACCCAGGCTGGGCTGTCGATATGTCCTTGCTCACCCGCCCACCCGGGGAGGGAGGCTCAGGGAGGCAAAACACATCGGAGGGGGGCCGTTGAGCTGCCGACCCGAACTAACCCGCCAGCAGCTGTCCCTAGTTCCACCAGCCCGTTTCCACAGCGGGAGAGACCGACACAGAGATGCCCACCGTGAGGCGGACGAGCAGCTCTCCACGGGCAGTCTCTGCTCCTCGGCATGAGAAAAACAGCCAAAGCACTTTACACCGTTCGGAAAACCTTCGAGCCCCTTCCGTGCCACCCTGCTCTGTCCTGTTTGTTTGCCCGTTGGCTATTCCATGCCGAACTGGCACGTATGACCTTTCCAGCACAACTCCCGTCTTGTTTTCGACGTTTTTTATCAGCCGATTCAACTTGAAAATGGTTATCATTTAGCAGAAAAACAAACAGAAAAGCACATTTTTGTAAGCAAAACGTTAATGATTGGAAGAATTGCACCAATTTCAGCTTGACAGTGTGTGATTAATCCTCCGGGTCAGGTACTTATATTTTTAGTCATTAGGTTCGTCGGCCTTTGATATGCAGAACTGTTTCTAGCCTAATAGGCTATCGACCCAGCCGCTGTGTACTTTGACTCCTTGCGCAGCACGGTCCCCAGCCCGCAGCGGGCATAGCCGGCGGCCCCACGGGATGCCCGGCCGGGTGGGGCCCTTCCTCAAGGAGATGGTCAGGGTCACCCGTGGAAGCGGCGGGAGCCACCTCGGTCCTCGCAAACCGCCCACGCGCGGGGCAGGACGAGTCACGCGTGGGGACACGCGTAGGGCTGCGTGTCTGCGCTCGCCTCCAGTGCTGCCGCGGGGTGCAGGGGAGGGGGCAGGAGGAAAATGGATACATGATGTTTGCGATGCGGGTCACTTTAATCCTTCCCATTGAAACGTCCTCTTTTATGGCACAATAATGGGAAATAATAACTCAGGGCTCCTAATTGTTTGCTTTCGCTGAAAAGGGCCTTCCTCTGGTCATGTCGGATAAATGAATGGTTCGCCACTCAGTTTAGTGGACATCGTGAAATGGTATTAGGCCTCGAGGAAATCTGCTATTAGATGTCTTCTCAGAGGACCAAAAAAAATCAGACACACAAAAAATCTCTTCCTGGGTATTACTGTCTTTTAGCTAGGTATACATATAAAAAAAAGTTTTTAAAGGCTTAGCACATGAGAAAGTTTCAAGACAGAGAGAGCTGAAAACCTGAAAGCATGAACAGCAGGTCAGAGCGTGCTGATCTGATTTAGATCAACTTCCTATTTACGTTTAGTGGTGGTTTGGGCTCAGCAAGGATAGAAAGATTGTGTCCAGATCTGTGGGTGACAACAACTGCTTACCAAAAAGGCTTTGCTGACTGTGGAATCTCTGTCTTATTCTGAATCATGGACTTTATTGGCTGCAGGCCTCCTGAGCATAGGAGGTTTACTTTCTTCCTATTTATCCACAACAGGAAATCAATGTGTATTTCTAAAATGTATCAGGTGGTGCATTCCAAGGCCAAAAAAACTTGACGCAATTGTGAAAAAGCCTCATCATGTAAACTTAAGTGTCTCCATTTCACAACTCCATTGTTTGAGAGCTATTGACAAATGACTACTAAACCCAAGGAGTCTCAAGCACATCCAGAGTGTGTTATTTTGGTCACTTGGAGTTATACCAGCAAATTATTATTTGGTGGAGTCTTTCAATTGAGTTGGTGACTTGTGAATTTTCCCCTGAATGTTAGATACCCACCCATGTCATAAAGACATAATCTCTAATAGGACCAATTGAGATGTAGATTTTTTTCCTACTAGATACCCATCTATGTCATTAAACCTTCATAATAAATAGAACTAAAGGTTTTGTTTGGATTTGGTTTTTTGGTTGTAATTTTTTTGTTTCTGTTTAGTTTGTTGCTCTTGTGTTATGAGGTTTTTTTATGTAGAAAAAAAGGGCCTGACAATTAACAGAGTGTCTGGGCTTGGGCTTGTTCTACAATCGTGGTAGTGACTTTTTCCCTTTTTTTTTATTAATTCTTTTTTCTTTCCTGAAGGAATTGTTTAAGATGTCAAAGATGCTAGTACAATTCCGGGAAACAGATACTCTAGTTTGTTCACTCTCCGGTCAGCTTGGTAGATGCAAACCAGTGTAAGGATATGTATTAATGACTAACAGTATATCTGCTGACTTTGTAGAAGACAGTTGTTACAATGGGTATGTGTGCATGCATGTGAGCTAGACATTTTCAAGTAGATGTTTAAAGGAACAGATTAGATCGAGGGTTTTGTCTGGGTACATTTCAGTGAAAATGAAATCGAAGTCAAAACTAATTGCTGTGGTGGCTGGTAGGAAACGAACTGGTGCTCACAGTCAGATAAAAATACTAATGCTAAAGACAAACTGAACTTTGCATTTGTTGGTACCGTTTAGGCAAATGATTTGGGATAAAGGATTGAATGGGCATGGAAAATGAGCTGCCATCTCATCAGCCTTAGGGAAGGGGCCATTTCCAGGAGACCTAATTCAATCAAGCTTATTTAAGGACTAAAAATCCCATCTGACAGGCACATAAACCTCAACACTTCTAACATGATTTTAGCAGGCTGAGTTGCAGTCAGCCAGGAGCCCAGACTATGACCTGCTAAAACTTAGCAGATTATCTCAGTAGACTTTTAGTAGGTCTTGCTTTTGAAAAAAGAGTGCCTGACTGAACTAAATCTACTGAAAAAAGGGATCTTTTTCTCTTTTTGTCTAGACAAGGCCTTCAGGGTTTTCCAGCATATGAATCTGTGCCATTGCTTTGAAGATGTATGTGAAGAAACTTCTTATCGATCCTTTCCTATGCTATTCTCTTTGGCTATTGCAGTGGGACTTCCCAGTGAGCATGGCATGCCATTTTAAGAAGTATTCTGTCATTGTCTAGACAGGTATAAAAATTGTATTTTTAGAATGACTTAGCAAGCACTTTTTAACACCTTTTAGCATTTGACTTGTCCTATTTATGCAAGGTTTCAAAACATGTTAGTCAAACCACATTAGCTAGTATCTTTAAAGGCACAACTGTTTTCCTAGTCTAGATGTATTGAAAGAGAGTACTTGTCCTGGGATACACCCACATGAGAGTACAGCCTTTTCAAAATGAGTCAGGACTGTCCGCTACCCTGCAATTGTATCTCAATGACTTACTGCAGCTATCAAGATAAAAATCACAGGTTAAAAGGGGAAGAAGTAACTTTGTTTTATACACATCAGTTCTTCCACTTCCTTCTCTAAGTAATAAGGAACGTTCTTAGCTAGCCAAAACCCTAATCTAGCACACAGAGTCAATCAGAGAGTAGCTCAGACCTGTGGTAGTCCTAGGGTATAGAAGGACCCAGTTCTGAAAAAGGATGGACCAGTGGCTGAGGTTACTTTCCAGAGACTTGTCCTCCCAGTTGACACCTTTGGTTCTGCCAGGGGAGCTCTTTCCAAACCTACCTTGAATGAAAATAGCCCCAGTTACTGTGAGCAGTTTAGAGATGGTAACCCTTTGAAGAAAAGGTCCGCACTAATTTGGTTCATTTTGGCTGGTGGGTGTTGAAGCTATGCCAGCACATCAGAGAAAGTTTTGCTAATTGAGGGAGTTTATTTGGTTGGCTCTGGGGTTTCTTGGCTAGTAAAACACCAGATTAAATTTGGCTCCGAGCATGTCAGTGCCAGTTAGACATGGGCAGGAACTGCGAATGAGTTGCTCTGTTCGCTGAAAACAAACACAGAGCTGTATAACTCAGGGTGAGAACAGCCAAGGGAGCTGTGCTGTAGTGGACAAGGCTTCAGGGGCTCAGAGGCAAAAAGAGCAGGATGGGACAGTGGCTCTGCAGCTCCATGGCATCCTGATGCAGGCAGTGGAGCAAACCAGGAATTTTTTCTGAAGCTTGTCAAATGACAGAGACAGATTTGGCAAATTATTGGTTTGGGTAAAGGGCAGAAACAGCTCTGGCTGTTTGGCAGAGACCAGATTGAAGTTTTCCACCCAAGTAAAATTTTGGGATAACGCAGTGCCCAGCACAACCCCTAGGAGATGGATGAGGTCTGCCTGGCAGAGCTAAGCCCATTTTTCTGGCTTTGGCCCTGGAGACTCACACAGACAGCATTGGCTCAATCACCAGTAATGTGTCTGGTACAATATTGTCCCTTGGTGCAATATCCCCTGCAATTTTATGAGCATTTTACCCCAAGTGCATCATCCTAATTTGATTCAGTGGAATAGCAGCGATATTGGCAGCGGCAAAGATGGCAGCCCTTGGCAGGCTCTGCCACCTGATCTCACCTCTGTGAGCAGGCAGGAGATGTACAGCACTTCCCCAAAATCATACCTCTTTATGGTAACTCTTTGGGGAGGATTGAACCCCATCAGATCACTAGTTGCTCTTGAAAATCTCAGTCAGCACTGCATGCAGGTGGTGTTCGTGTTGTTCACAGTTTCCCATAGTGTGGTACAAGAAGAGAATGCTGACGCTGCAATAGCTGAATAAAAGACACCCATTTTCTGCCAATGCTACTCTCACAATGAATATTGTTCATGCTTGGTGCTGGTTTGCTCCACCAGCTACCCCTACCCCCAACCTTTGGGAGTGTCTGGGCAGTCAGGGTGTACTTGCAGAAAGTGCAGGCGGTGAATATCAGCATATATTAGAATATATTTATGCCTTAATTAAAAAGCTTACACTGTAAAGTCACTGATTTAACTATTAAATCTCTGCATTGCACTACAGGTTTTCCTCCCTTTTTAACCATTGACTGATATTTTTGCTGTAAAAAATATTTTTGTTATCTGCTGTCTGCAGATAGAAACAAATGTTTTTTTTCTAGAAAAGAGAATTATATTGTAGATGCCTGTGGATGACACAACACCAGAACACCTCTGAATGTAGTGGGTAATGGGATGCAACAAGCTGGCTTCAGAATTTTTTTTAAGACAGCGGAAGATCCCTGTGCTTCAGGTAATAAATATCTTACACTCATGGTTGTGGTGATCAGTTTATATTGATTCATTATCAACTACTCAAAAATGAGGTTGCTATGCTGTAGTATAGCCCTTGGAAGAGTTTTCTTGATAAAATTATTTTCTGTTATTTTGTGTTTTTTTTTCAAAGATGATACTTCTGCCTCATTACTGTCTGATGAACTATTGATCGCATGATTCATTAACATGAGCTGTACAATCTTATTTCCTATATATATAAGGATCAAGCATCTAGCAATGCCAACTGCAGCGCACACAATGATACTTTAAAATATATGTGGAGTACTAAGTTGTTTGTTGGTTGCACCAGAACAAATGTAGGATAAATAATGCCATTAAAATGGATTAAGGCCTTTTTTTCCTTAGTTGCTTACGGAATCTGCATTACTACATACTTTCCATTATTTGCAAATTACACCAGACAGATTGAATAAATGCTTTAAAATGGGTTCTGAACACTGGTTTAGTATCACAGAGGAAGTGGTTTCTTAGACAACTGCTACCCACATATTGATTTAATAATAGAGAGGTGGAGGGGCGAAGATGAATATGTTGATGTACTGAGCTGTTGATTGTTTAATTGAAGGTAAAATTTTTAGCTTCACTAGTCAATTACCTGATCTCATTAAGTTCTTAAAAATCGCTAAAATACCATTCTGGCTGAAGCAGCTGCACTTTGCTACTATATTGTCTGAAGCATTAGGAAAATCATTTGCTAATGGTGATTTACAAGTGTAAACATGTGATATTTTTAGCATCTGAATAAGCTTTCTCCATGTGAGAGATCTTGAATGACTATCATGCACCAGGTATGTAAAGGCAAAGATGGATATGAAATGTGTTCTTATGTTTGCTTAAATGAACCTTAAATTTCTGAGTATTTTAAGGTTTTATCTAAATATTCAAACTTTATCATCAGAGTGGAAAATGGAAGCAGAAAATCACAACTTTTGGACATTAGAGCTGTTTCAAATATAAATGTAAGAAGTTATTCAGTGCCTGGCATAGAACAGAGGTTGTTTTAAGGATAAATGTAAACTAAGACAGTATTTGACATCCCTGTGGATCCCATGCTGTGAAGATGCTGAAGACACCAACGTAGCAGCAGAAGGTAATGATGCTCTGAAGACTCCAGAGCAGCAAGGACAACTTGTCCTGTGCCCCGCCTTGTTACTTTGGGAATTGCTGATGTAGGGCTTTGCATGGCACCTCCCAGATTATATATGCCATAGTGTGTGTGGTACTGACATAAGCACTGCTAGTAATCAGTGGCATTTTATGTGTTTCCAAACATCACAGGAACACATTCTTTCAGGTTAACACATTCTCATTTTGCAAGATGACTGTCCCAGAAAAGGTAGGTGATTTGTTAGTGCTTATACAGTAATGTAAGAAGCCCTTTCCAAAACCTATGTGGCAAGGGATCTGCTTCCCTGTGTACCTTGTTTGGTTTTTCATCAGTTCATGGAAAGACAGCTGGTTTCTATGCAGAAGAAGGAGTCTAGGGTGAATTTCTTCACTCTTGCAATGTGCAAGCAATGTGACTTTAGTCACAAGAACTTGATGAACTCTCAGAAAGGAGCTAGTCATGTTTTTCTCTCAGTGTGAAGATGTAACAAGAGGTTGTGAACAGGTTCCACAATGAGAGATGAGGGAAGAACTGTTTTTTTTTTTTCCCTTCACAAAGGGTTAATTATAGACACTAGTAGCTGAGAAATAATTTAGAAGAGATTCAGTAACACCACGTCTTCCCAATTTTTGGAGTCATTCCCACTGATGTCTGTTTCTGATTCTGTGCCAATCCATGTACAACTTACAATCTGTTTGGAGTCAAAAATCACTGCCAAAATGTGAAGAAGGGACAAAAGCATATAGCACTGATAAAGAAATGTGCCAGATCCCCAACCTTAGAGCACATGCCTTCAAACTTCTCAGGAAATATAGTTATTATCTTCCAATAGTTATCTATTATTACTTGAAGTTCCGATACATCAGTGGCTCCCAAACCAGCTGGGTGCTTGTTACTTAGGTCTTTAGGTACCTGAATTGAAGTGCAAAGTGAAAAGCAAATGGAACTGCTATTGTTGCTTTTTGATATTACATAAATTGGCAACTAGATTCTGCACAAGGCATTGATATAAATAGATCAACCCAAACTTGAGGGCATTCACAAGGATTTTTCTTAATGTTATAGTAAGTGTCAGAAGGTATTTTATGTTGTAACACAAACAGTGGCATGAAAAAGACAATAAGATAACATTGATTTAGATCTTTCAGACTACAAAACTACTCAGGGTCTGGAGTTTGGATTTGTTTTCTGGTTTTTTGACTGACCATTGTCATTTAAGGGTGTGGGGAGGGGGATATTTTGGCTCTGCACTCTTCTGTATTGACTGGAATTGGGCAGAATGAGTAGGAGCTGTGTAGAGCTACTCCATGACTCACTCATACTGTCAAGGCAGACAAGTTTGTTGTGCCAGTGTTATTGTGATCAACCTGTCTGCCCAAAATGATGCTGCAGCCATTAAACATTTCTCAGGTTTAAATAGCACAAACCCCATGTTGGAAGAGGTAAAGCCTACGTAACTCGGTTTACCGTTGCAGTTTCTGGAATGATAGCAAATTCAGCTGTGATTTGTTTACAGGAACAAAGAAACCATTTTAAACACTGATTCAGAGGCATTTCTTGGTGATAGCTGCTATCAACAGTGGGTTGACTTCCTCCTTGGTCAGTAGGCCAGGAGAGCCATCCTGGTGGAAATGAGAGCCTGGGAGGCTCTCCCCTGAGCAGAGCCCTGTACGACAGGAGGTCCTGCAGAGAGAAGCTCTGGGAATAGCTGGCTCAGGAAAGTGCCCAGGGCCAAATATTTGCAGAACTCTTCTGAACTATCGTTCTGCTTACGGTCTTTGTGGTTTTGAGACAAGAAATGAGGAAACTGAATAAAAGCAACGATCCTCCAAAAGAGTGAGTTGTATAAGAATATCACTTCTGTGTGCCATATCCTCCCCCTTACAGACCTTGCTGCTGTTGGTAAACAACTTTTGAGGTGTCTGACTGGCATTAAAGTTCATGCGTCTTCTTAGATGCCAAGTATCTTGTAACCTGCACTCTGAAGATTGCATGCTGATACACAGCAATCCATTTCATAGAATCCTTTTCAAAATAGAATAGGAGAAGAATCAGGGTGTAATTTTCTTGAATATAATAAGTATTTAATTCTGAAGTCCACTTTGTTAAGGTCTCCTTAGTTTGGATTTTTGTTGGTTGTTTGTTGTGGGGTTTCGTTTGTGTTTCTTTGGGTTTTTTCTTCTGTGTTGATTTTCAGTGATTTTTCATGTTCTTCAGAGTATGAAGAACTACTTTTCTGGTAGCATGAGCTATACCAAATCCTGAAGGTTGCAATTAATGTTGATTTATGTGTCAGACTTAGCTAGGATTGCCAGCCTAGGGAGATCTTTTTCCTAACAAATAATTCAACACATTTCCTGAAATGAAAGTGGTAGGCAATTACTTATTTTGTGTCTTTCACTCCTTTTTCAGTTGAGTTGAGCTCATACCATCTTACACAGCACTGGATTGCATTTAAGTTTTCTAAAACATGTTCTCTAGAAAAGAAGCAACTACAGTGCAGTGCATTTTAAAACTACAAGAGTCTACATAGTATTTGACAATAAAACACATTTCTCAAACTTCTGTCTTCCAAGAATCAGCAAAAGCATAATGCTGGGAATATAATGTATAATGAATGAGGATATTTCAGTGATTCATGAGAATTTGTCTCATTCTGTTTCTAGATATGAGTGGGTCATTAACTAGCCTTTAAATATGTATACCTTTAAAAGCAGAATTTCCTATTGCCCACTAAAATCAGTAATATATGATACAAAAACCCTGAACTGTTTTACTTTATCTCAGCAGTAATTTTTTCTCTAATTAGGTACATCTTACTCCCAAGATAATAAATTTTCTGAAAAACCTTTTCATATGATCACTCACAAATATTAAGGCTTTTAATAGTCGTATCGTGCAACCCTTGTATTGCCTGGCCAACATTTACTGTGAATCTGTTAATGCCCTGCTTTTAATTCCTAATGATACTAAAATGAAATCAGCTATGTACTCTTTTACAACTTCTGTCTCCTGATCTGGAAGACTGTTTATACAAGCAATCAGGGAAGTTAGCTGCTCACTGGCAGGGCAAGTGTCTGCAAATAGCCTCTGCAATAACATATTAGCCACTGCAAATGGAGGAATATGAATTAAGCATATAGATTTTGCACTTGTTTCCCTTGTGCTTTCCCCCTTTCCTTGATATGTTTACTAACACATTTGTAATGTCAGAAAGAGCTCTGAATGTTGAGCATTAATTACATGTGGGAACTGGAGCATAAAATAACATCTACATTTTATCCTTTTTAATCAAGAGGAAATGCTCTAATGTTGGATTTAGTTTTAATGCAAAACTAAATATTTGACTCATAATATATTATGTCAGCAGATTAGCTGGTATTTATCACAGTTTTCAAAACTAGGGCTTTAATGCCTCATTTCACATGATTTTGTCAGTCCCTGGTAGAAAGCTGATAAACTGTCCATTTATGCCATTACAGCTGCCTCTTGTAGCTCTTGTGCTGCTATGGAGAGGGGTCAGCTCTTCCTTAAAACCTTTGATTTTGATAATTTTATAACAGATTGATCTTTATAGGTAATTTGGCTGTATTAAAGTAGATAAATTTAAGACTATAAGTCTCGTTTTGATGGTACAAGAATAGCTTAAATTGACTAAGTGGCCAAAAATTATCTAAATACTGCATTCTTTCTGTCAAGGTAGCTGAAACTAGAGTTAAAAGTACCACTGGACTTCTATTTCTTCGCTTATTTTGAGTTTCGCCTTCATAGGGACTTTTTTTTTGCTTGGGCATTTTTAAAAATTTCCTTTTGTGCACAGGTAGCAAGAAAAAAGGTTTTCCACAAAAAAGGTCAAAACTGAAATGGGCAAAATTATATGCTCTCTGTTGACCAGAGAAGATGATTCTAGAGGATTCTCTAGCTCTAAAACCTGCTTTAGGCATTTTACCCAGGTGGGCTTATCAGAATGGGCGACATGTTACTCTGCACCCCAGCTCTTACACGGAACGTGGATATGCCAGCGCCAAGTACCCTGTGCTCAAAAGATTGACATTGGGAATGTCATTATTCCTACTGAATTCTATTGTATTATTTGCCATTTCCACTGGGAAAAGATGATATACTCACAGGCCCAACTAGAGATGTGCTTGAGGTGATTAAAGCCACCTACATTGTCTGAGATGGTGGAAGCCTGAGTATGAAATGGCTGCAGCCATTCCTCCAGAACAAGACAGGTCCTCAAAATGCTATACTTTTCTTGTAAAGTCCAAGTTATGTCATGCCTTGTTATAAATGCAGCAGAACTATTTACCATTAATTTCTAATTTCTTCTTGCTTTCAGAAGTAGATACCGTGTCACTGCTGGGACAGCTGTGACAGCCTGAGGAATTAAAAACAAGATGGGGAGTCCTGTTTCTCTCTCAGTGCCTTCTGTTTCATCAGGCTCTGCTTACAGAATGAGAGCTTTACTAGTTTTATAAAAATTGGAAAACTAGTAATGAAAAGACAAATGCGACACCAGCAAGAAGGGCTATTAAAACATGCAGTGCTTGGTCCCTCACCCATTGGCAGGGAATGGCTTCCTACAGGAGTGGATGAAGCTCTCTTGGATAAGGCTGTTGCACAACAGCCTCCCTGTTCAGTGTAGTAATATCATTAGAAATACGAATTGTGTGTCTGTTTAGGAAGACTGGCACATTTTTACAATTATCTAAATAAAATGAATTGCGGAATTTCAGGTCAAACCTGAACTTTGCTCCGTCTCCATAAGTGCAAGGACAATCAAGTCACTGACTTGTAAAGAGCACAACTCATCCTGCCCATTTTCTTTCCTTTTTTTTTTCCCTGTTGATCCCATTGTCAGCATATGCATGAGTTAAATGAGCATTTACCTTTGGTGACTGGCTTTTGTAGGGAAAGTATGTGGAAAGCCAGCTGCTCGGGATGTTGAAAGCAATGCTTTCCAATTTATGGGCAAAAATAAATTTTTCCACTACCAAGTCAGAAGGAAAAATAGTCTCAGCACTGAAATCTTACACTCCGTGGAGATGTCAAAACCTGAGGACACAATCTGTTTCAAGAAATTCAGGTGCCACTTATCTCTGTTCCTGGATAGTTCTGTCCTAGCTGATAATGTTAAGCCACCATGAGCCCAAGGGTAAGATAATCCTTCCCTGCAACCATTGGCAATTTCAGCAAACAGGGCTTTAGTTTCTCTCTCTGCTTTTGGAAGAGCAGAAGGTGGGGAATTAAAACAATTTCCCCAGTAAGACCCACTAGAAGTGGGAGGAGAGTCATGCATATTTGTGCATACTTGCAGTCCACCCACTCCTTCCTTCCCTGGGCCCACCCTTCCGCCCTCCACGCTGTCCCCAGGGGCACAGAGGCTCTGCCCTGGCTGTGGCAGCATTGGGGGGGGTATCGGAGCGTCCATTCTCCCTGCAGGGCCTAGGAGGAGGGGCAGAGATGCTCTGGGGGCTGGGAGCAGTCCTGCAGTCCTCCTCCAGCTAGAAAATGGAGTTATCTGTTTAGCTAAAAAAAATAAAAAGAGCTTCCCTCCTACCAACGCCAACTCACGTGGTGTGTGTCTGACAAGCCTAGGTAGCTGCCTTGCTCCTGTGCTCAGGCCCAACAATTGCAGCTACAAATTCTCTAAAACAACTTATGTTTCTGTGTCATTATCAAGGCAAAATTACCTTTTGGCGGTGGGTTGAAGTCAGCACTTGTGCTAGTGTAGAGATTAAAATTCTCATGGGAACCTGCAGAGGTGGCATCAGCCTCTGGGTCCACTGGAACAGCACCTTTTGTTTGCTGACCTGGTGCAAAGGCAGCTCTTCTGTGCTCAGCAGTGCCAGTCAGCAGAGGCCTCAGAGCTTGTGGGATCAGCACTTTATTCACATGAAAGACCTGATGCCTTTGATTCAGTACTTCTGTCTTTCCAGGATGATGACACCAAAGCAAAGGTCTCTGTGATCTCACTGTCTCAGCAGCTTTCATGTGTGAGATTGGTACACAGACAGTTGCCCGTCTGGCATCTATTTACTCAGTGGAAAGGGAGCAAAAAGGCACAGACTTGCCCAGGGTCGCACAACAGAGGTGTCGCCAACTCTTTGCAGTGCACTGCCTATTGCACCAAGTTTTAAGAGTTCATTTTCAGCCTCAGCTCTCGCTGTTGTGTGATAGTCTGATCCTTCATTAAAAAAACAACCAACCAAGCAAACAAAAAGTCCAAAGACCCTGTAACATTGTCAAAGAGAAATTAGAAAATGTGCAGCTAAAGGACCAAAAGAATCAGAATGCAAATAAGAACCTATGTGGTGTGTAAAACAAACACGCTTTTCTCAATTTTCTGAATTTTCTGGAACAGGGGAACTCACCGTTCTAACGTTGTTAATGGAAATGGTGAATGTTGTGCTTTGAAGTCCTCTGATATGCTGAAGATGCTCCTGTTCACATGCATAGTTCTCAGGGTTGCTCTGGCCACAGTTTTAATGGGACAATGACGTGGGTGGAGACATCCCCAAAAAAGCACAAACCAAAGGCAGAAAGAACTCTGCTAGCTCACCAAATTTAGTCTTCTGTTCTCTCAAACATCATGGTATCCTTACCATGGTATCCTTACATATATATATGTTTATATCACTGGAGGGGTAAAAGAAACTGCTCTAAACTTACAGAGCTTCTTTTTTGACTTCTTGTCCCCTTACATTTCCCACACAACTCTTACTGCTGATGCCATATTTATTAGCTAATGGATCAGCGTGGTGACTGGCTGGTGTTATTACATAACTGCTGTTTAGATGGAACTGGTGCAATGCCGAAACCTAAACCTCTATGTACTCCCCTAAGAGAGCAAACCAGAAAATTAAATACCCTGACTAGGATGAGATTTTCAAAAGCATTTGGTGTTGGCCTTTCTGCATCCACTGAATTTCAGAATAAAATCCTTCCCTGCCTATGTGGTGGGCAAAGCCATCCTGGCGTGCTCCTGAAAATTTGACTGTTGGTGATGTCTTATTCCTATATAAAACAGCTCAGACTTCCGGTCAGGAAACCAAAAGAAGAGACATTCTTACAGTAAGGTTTAGAATAAAATCATAAACATAGATTAAGGTTATAATCTCAGGCATACTTAGAAAGAGTAAAGGATCAGTTCTCAGGCTGTTTTACAGATTTCAATTTAAAAAGCACTCAGATTTGTTCAAACTTTAAAGCCAATGTGTTTAATGCAGAAAAGTTATTTTTTACTTTTCTTCTTTAATTAAACACCAAGAGAAATGTTCCCCACATGCCTCGATCTTGTAAATGCTTACTGTTTACCCAGGCAGCTGGAAGGATGAAGAAACAGATATGATTATGTCCTTGCTATCTGTAGTGGGTTTCTGTGGCTGGGTTCTGGTAGCGGAGCAGAGGCTATGGGGGTGGCTTCTGTTAGAAGCTGCTAGAAGCTTCCCCTGTCCCGTGGAGCCAATGCCAGGATGGGCTTCCTGCTGCTGGCCAAGGCTGAGCCAGTTAGGAAGGATAGTAACACATCCGAGATAGCATATTTAAGAATGGAAAGTTCCTTGCACTTTCCAGTTTCAAGTACAAAGATTCCTAGGATCTTTGTACTTGAGATTAGTGGTGTCTGAAGTAAGAAACCAAAGTCTTTTCCTATCCTTGCTGGCCAGAGGAGAAATAAAGTGAATCAAACCAATATATGCAGCAAAGAAATGCTCTACTAAAGTAAAAAAACAACCCACCTTATTTTGAATACTAAATATATCTAAACTAAAATTTGGAAAAAGCGATAAGCATTCTTTGTTTCCATTCAATGTTAGGCTCAAATAATCCTGTTCAGATGTGTTGGACAACAGGCTCAAATACTGGCTTGGAAGGGGAAAGCTATATGGGGTTTAACCCCTTATGTAACATCAGAACTGCTAATTTTGTATTGATTTGAAATTAGAGAGGCATGATGACAGCACTTTGCAGTAACAGGTGCAAGGTCAAAGTAATGTAGCCTAGAAAATAAAATTGCTAAATATTCAGTATGGGTGAAATAAGACCATATTATAATCTCTTCATGTTCCAGCACAGAGGAGGGAAAAGCTATTTCTTATAAATCATTTTCTGAATTCTGCCTGAGGAAATGACGATCCTAGTACTCACTTACCACAAATAAAAACAAGGAACACCTGTTGTCTCTTTGTTCTTAATTTACTTCCTCTGGCCCAGTTTGATCCCTTGCCTTCCTTCTGGAGACTTTCTATGAGGAAGAGTGGTTAGGTCCTTCTTGTCCTTTAGCTTCTCTGATGAAATAAGCAGGTAAGTGTATACAGTTGTAAGAGGTTTTTTCACTTTGGTCTGTTTTGGTTCCTTCCCCCTCCCTGCATTGTTTTGTTCTTGCTCTTTCTTAATTTTCCAGCACAGTTGGTAATTGCTGGAGGATACTTGTTTATGTGGACTTTTGGTCTGACCCAATATGGCCACTTTTACATTCCCAAGTTATTACTGTCTTACAAAATTATAAAGTCTAGACACCTAGGGAAATTTAGCTGCTTTGTATTTTTTATCATCTTGCTGTGACAGATATATTTCTTGTGAGTTTCTCTTCTTTTTACACCCGAGTCAAACAAAGTCATAGATCCTCTGTAATTGTAGGGGCAGGAATATCAAAGCCCTATGTCCTCAGTCCTGTGACTGAATGTGTTTCAGCTGGTGACACATTGGCTTCTTCTCCTGTTCAAGGTAATGAAATAAAAGGGGAAAGTTCTGTCTGCTGTTCTTCATAGCTTTTTATACAATAATTCAGCATTAAATTTAAAATGAGTAATACTTCCTGTTATGATACAACTGGCTTAAGAAAAATGGAGCTGGCACATATCTGTTTGTCCTGTCTGGAAAAAACCCACCTGATTTGGCTGCTTTTCTTTTTCCAAGAGAGCATTCATACATCCTAATGGTCATGTAAAAGTCACTTTAATTGTGTATAACTATATATTCTCCAGACAACAAGAACAAAGGCATCTATATGTGCTAAATATCATTTCATTCAGGAAGTTATTCTTATGGGTATGTTTCCACAACTATTATCAGTAGGATTGAAGGGTAGCAGCAATATCCACAAGCTGCCTGATTTCCTTCCCACACTATCAAAGATTGAAAGAACAAAGATGAAAATGTTGGGGAAATGCCTGTAACTATGACATAAATTTCTTTCCAGGAAAGGTTTTAGGAAGTTGCCTTTAATATATTGTTTATGGTTGGAGGAGGCACTCCTGCCTGAAAGAGTTTGGTTATGTTGGATCTTCTAAGCATTTCCCAAGTCTGGCCTCAGGATGTCCTTCGGTAAGTTATGTCTTCGTTGTGGTAGTGGAAGTGCAAAGCTCCTCCACTGTTTCTAGATTGTTTATTCTGAATTTGCACTGATGCATCTGAAATCAAGCTGTAGCAAACTCTGGAAAGTTCAGAGGGTAAAATCACATAGGAAATTATTGCTCTTACAGTGTTTATATTTTACTTTATAAAGTTCCATGATTAATACAAATTATTTATTATTGTGACTCCTCTCATGATGTTTGCTAATGCCTGTCCCTGGGGTATATGCAGAGGGAAGCTTAAAGAAAGAGGAGCTGCTAAATCCTGTGGCACTGATGAGAGGCTGGAGCCTACATTTCCAGCTCCTGTTCCTGTCCAGGAAAAGCATTCCTAACATATGGCACTTTCAGTGGAAATCCATGCCCAATGAATGGTTTCAAACATTGCTCAGCTCCCTTTTATGACCTTATTTTGTCTAAATGTCACGGGTCGGTTTCATGCATGTCCTGGTGTAGGAACTGAGAGGAAGCACTTGGCATGGCAGCTGGTTGGGAAAGGCTGTCTAAGCACTAAAATTGGACATCCAGATGCTTCCTTGATTAAGATCTCCAGACTGGTGTCCCCCTGGAATCTGGGAAGTGATGAAGAACAGAACTGACGTCTGCCAGGCCACAGGTTACCCTTCTCCTCCAAGGGACTTCTGTCCCCGATCCTTGTCACTGCTCCCAGCCCGGGGCTTCTGCCAAGGCAGAACAAGAACGACCACAGAGATGCATGTCTGCTGTGAGCCCCTCTGAATGAGCCCTGAAGTGATGTGTCTCCAGAGCCCACAGGTTTGTAGTGTCCGTGTCCTCTGCTGTTGTCACTGTTTTTCTGCTGCATCATCCTCACAGAAACACCTGATTCTGATGAGGCAACTTTCTGAGTCAATAAAACAGCATTTCTATTAATGGTTAGAAATGTTTATGGGGAGTAAAATAAAAAAGTAAGCCCTTGCATAGCATCAGCTGAACAACTCATGAGACCAGATAATTGGGATAAATTGAGGCAGGCAAGAGTGGCCACACTGGGGAAGGCCTGCCTGCTCATACATGCAGCAAAGGGTTAATGCCAGGGAAATTAAATCTGCCCACAGTGTTAGGGGAAGAAGCTGGATTACACACTTTTAAGTTTGAACGCTTCAGCTCTGCCCAAGTCTTTTTTGTGCATGATATTTTTTTTCAAAAATGAACAGTAGACATTGCCCAAAGTCTGGACAAATTAAATCTGGCTTATTTGGAGCTTGCTAAAGGGAGAGTTTGGACCTTTTATTTTAAATTAAGTATATGTTATAAATAACTGGGTTCTCAGCTGGAAATTTTTGAGAGTTGAAAACAGAATTTAGTACATTAAGATGTTGAGTTCTGCAAAAAAGATAAAAATACTTACAAGCACCACTATTGACTCTTAAGATAGGTGAAATCTTACTTGGTGGACCCAGTTGCTTTGTGCTTATCAGTTCTTGGTACCTCTCTGGTGCCACCTCAAAGGCCCATGTTAACTATGCAATCTTTATGGTTTCAAGGGCAGAAGCATCTTGTGCACTTGTAGTGGAGGCTGTAAAACCACAAGACAAAAATATTTAACAGCCAACTAGCAAGTGCCTTTTGAACAGGTGAGATCTGAATATCCATTACTCCACAGCGTGTGCCATCCTTCATGCCAATGCAAAGTGGTGTGAAGAAAAGCCAGAAGTGCAGGGTCAGAAACCATGCTAAATTGGGTTAATCTGATTTTTACCACTCCATACAGAGTAGTAAAGCATTGCTTTCTCCATAAGACTCAAAGAAACACTGGAGGTTGCAATATATGTTTTTGCATGGCTTTGTACAGGCTCTGAAGCCATGACAGAGATTTTTGTACCCTTATGTAACGTGTTTGTAAAACAGAATAAAATAAAATACTTCCTCCTTCTTCAATAGCGTTATAGTTGTAGGTTTTTTTCCCATTTGGGCGTGGTATAACTTCACAGCAGGCACATGGGGCTATACACACTCTCCTTGCCTTGCCAGGGATGACAAAACAGTGGCTGCCTCCTGTATCTCATGATCCTGTGCAGGTTACAGAGTCCCACCATGGACAGGACAGGTTAGAAACCAGCCAACACCCTTCACCCTCAAGATGTTAACCTGATGTTGAAATCTGCTGTGTTTGCATCTATGTCTGAATCCTATCTTGTGCCTTTCCTGTGTTGCTTACCCTTGTTTGTTCTCACCAGGCTTGGAGGGTGCAGCGCCCCATGGGTGCTGCTCCTGTGTGCTCTGCTGTTCTCTGCCTGTGCAGCCGACCAAGCACTGCTGTGGCTACGCAGCTGCTCATTTGCCTAACTTACTAGTAAATGCTCAGGGGGCATTTCTTGATGTTCTGTGTGTTGGTCACGATTTATTAATTAACATAGTGGTGCTAATCAAGAATCAGTGGCTTTGTTTTTCTCTCTCTCTTCCACTAACTTGCTTTTTGCTTCAGGCAAAGGATCCAGGCTCTGTCCACATCCTCAATCCTGTAAAACAGGAGTGATAATACCTACGAAGGAGCTGTTTGTGAGCTTTGCTGAGCTCTTTAGCATCCTCAGCAGGAGGCAGCATAGAAACATATGGCAAACATACTATTTCAGAACAACCCAGTTTTAAGTCATTGCAAAGACCTCCTGCTAGTCCAGCCGTAGCTCTCAGTCCCCTCCCCACCACCGCATTAAAAACTTGCAGCCAAAATAGTTTTTCTGGCCCTTTTCTTCCCAGTGATTGTTCCCACACACTTTGTGAAAATTCATGCTTGTGAAAACTAACCACTTTATTTGTATTTTTTCAGGTAAATTTTCAGCAGAAGTTCCCTGATCTAACTGGCTAAATACTTTCATGACTGCTCATGCTTGGAAGAGCCACACTAAGAAAACTCATCTGAGCAGGGACAGGGCTGCCTGTTTCAGTCATGGCGTGCATTTAGGTTAGCTTAAATTCGCTGGAAAACCTAAGTTTCAGCAAAGCTTCTCCAGGCAATGGTAGGTAACCTCAGCAAACCTTTTGAGGCACATAACCTCACAATGTTTGTTAACCATGCATCATAATCTTCAGCACAGGTTAAAAACTGATGTTGTGGGTTAGCTGAAATTCAGCGACCCAACATGTTTAGGAAATAATGATTTACAGAAATCATATAGTCAGCCTTTTCCTGGCTGTCTGACTAGAGGTATAAGGGAAGCAGGTCTAGCTCTGACACAGTTGTCTTCGTAGCCCTGCCTGAGCCATGGCCTTCCAGAGGAGGAACAAGTTTGATATCTCAGTCCTGTGCTCTGGGTAAGCTCATTAAAAGCTAGGACTCGGCTGAGGTCTTCTGTAATTCCCAGGTGAATTGGAAGATAAATGAGTTATATAAGTTTGTGAAAGCCACAGGCTTAAGTAACTTTTCTGGGACAGTGACAGACTTCACTTAACACCTTGGAGACATAGTAAAGTAAATTAAATGGGGTATCAAGAATGTCTCACATAGTTTTCTGTACTGTTGAGGACTCCACTCCGAGATAACAGGATAATAAGCTAAGTACTTGAGTCAGCATTCCTGGCTGTTAAAGTAAAAATCTAGCAATAGTGCCCATTGTACAAAGTAGTATTTCTGTTTTAAAAGATGGGAAAAGCATTAAATTGTCTTTTTTATTACTGAATTATTTTTTCTGAATTATTTTTGTTTGTTTAAAAGTGTATTTATTATATATCCCAAAGCAGTGCACCATTAGACATATGTAAATACAGAGAAAAGATTTAAACAGAGGTTTCTGAAAATGAAATTGATAAAATGGGTTTAATGACTAAGTGTCCTAATCCAAACAAGAGGTTAATAAGTGTTCCCTCGTAAAGTAAGAGAGAGTGGTAAGTGGTTTTTTTCCAAGAATTGTGTACCCTTTAGGTGCCTGTTTGTGTGATATTCACTAGCTTTTATTCAACATAGAGCTCTGAACACAGCTGCCTACAATAATGGGAGCCGGAAAGAAACAATCCCAGGTCTGATTTTAAAAAAACTGCTGCAGATGCCGTTCCTGCTAAAACAGGTCCTGAGTAGTGGTGATTGTTTTCTCATAGTTAAGTGTGTCCATTAGTGTGCATAATGATCAGCTAAAGCCATTCAATAACACTGTTGAGGGCCCAACCTTCTGTGACGGACTAATGTGGTGCTTGACCAAGAACTGATTTACTTCAGGTTCTCTTCAAGTTTCAAAAAAGGAGGAAAAAAGTACTAGAGAATGACAGTTGGTAGCTTTTCACTGAAGTTTAAAGAAATGGCACTTAACTGATCGATGTCCAGAGAACCCCAGAACTTTTCAAGTAGGCATTAGAAACAAACCCTGCCACTACTCTTAGCTTTACCAGAGTCAGTGGTAACATTATCAAAGTCACTGCTTAGGAAGCATAGACAAATACATCAGTTTTGGAATATGCTTTTCCACTGTGCTGAAGAGTTCCCTAAAACCACTGGAATTACATGGTCCCAGATATTTAGCCTACTTCAAGGAAAAAGTTCAAAAATCATCTTTTACTTAGCAGTTATAAGGAGATCCTACTGTGTCTCCCAAAGTACGTGATCCTTATTAAAATTTACTTCTATAATATTTTGTTCCATTTTCTGTACATATCTGATGGGAAGAAAGTACACACAACTCAAAGGTCATCTTGAAACTAACTGGAGAAAAGTTCGAGATTCTCTTGTTTCTTCAGTGTGACGTAGTTGGGTTTCAGTGCTGAACAAAGATACTGGAGAGCTGGGTTGTATCACAGTACTTTGCATTACTCTTTTACTTTCTTGATGGTTTACTTTCTTGATTAGGAAATAGAATGTCTCCCGTGGGAGCCTCAGACAGAAAGTGCTCTGACAGAAGAATACACTGGATCCTGTAGATGGTAGTTTTTTGCACAGAAAAAAATGTGTGGGGAGATGAAGTGCTAGAGTAGCTGATGATTCTTTTTAAAACTTGTACACAAGGCACAGGTTTTCTGGTCTTTTTTTTAAGCAGCTTATTCAGCTGTAAAGATTTGGGGTTGCTGTTTAATTAGCTGTTTAGTATTGTACACTTTGCATAATCACTATTTGACTACACTTTGAAAAAAGGAAGTTCAGTCTATTTGTTACTCAACTAAAACAACCTAAAAGGCGAATCATACTTTCCGATTTCTGTTCATTGCAATTAAGTTTTGAGGTAACTAATTCTTCTAGGCAAAGACACTGTGACTTCTGCCTGATCAGTTGTTATTATTTCAGTCTTGTGCATAGTCTTATCTGTTGAGTAGAATTTTCCGTAAGTGGAAGTCAATATATTCCAAGATACTGGGACGTGAATAGTTTACTTGCCTTGGGGGTGATGGAAACGGTAAGCTGCTCTGCAGTGTTCGATATAAAAGAATCAAACCACAAACTGATATGTGAATATGTGTATGAGTTTTTCATATCCAAGATTTTTCTGTATATGTATACAAGTGTTTTTGTATTTAGGTACATAAAAACCTCTTTAAAATGTTTTGTACTGGTTGCTTTTCCACTATAGTGGGATCTGAGCACACTTGTCAAAGTTCTTATTCTATTATACTAGAACAGAAAATGAATAATATTTTTCAAAAAAGCTTTAAATGCATACATAACTTTCTTACTGATAATATAGCTAGCTTTATATTATCCGCATTTCTCCTGCGTCCACAGGGGCTCTGAAATGTGCAGTTAAGATTAGCAGGATAGATCTTACAGTCCGTTCTGAAATCCCCTGTCAGATTATATTTGAAAGAAGAACCGTCATAACTATAAGTGCTGACCAAAACAGGCTGGGGTGTGAGACAGGCATTTCCAAGAGCATCTTAGCAGAGCTCTTCTCCTGCTGTCCTTGCACCCAGATTCCCTCTCCATGTTCTCTACTCTGCTTTTGTCCTTCCACTTTCAGACTCAGCTGGCATCTCCTGCCCAGCTCTTGCCTCCTCCCAGACAGGCAGCAGGAGCTGGATTTGGGCCCAGCTGCCCTCTGCTTTCTCTCAGCAGGGTTTAGGGTACTGGCACTTGCTGCAGACATGGACTGAGGGGGGATGCAGGGATGGCACTGGGGTGGGAGCACTTCCAGGTAGGTGCTCATAAAGTTTGCAGCAGTGTTCCTGAATTCCTGTTATGACCGTTGTCTATAGATATTGATGAAAAGCTCCTTTCATGACAAAGGCAGGAAGCTTTTAACATGAAAACAGTCAAACTGTTGTCACATTTCAAAGCAAATATGAGGCCTGGATAGAAACACAATATAAACATTCCCAGGAGAGGTTTCTGAGACTTTTTATGCATAGCAAAGCTGGCACAGTGTCCCATTTGCAACACTAAAAAATCAAATGGGTTTTTGTTTGCTGTTTTTACAATATTTAAGTGACATTTTATTTGTTTTAAGGATCAGTTGCTGACGCAGAATATTTCTCCTCCACTGATTCACATCAGATGAGCACTCTTTCTGTAGTCACAAGTGTCTGCTTGGCAGGCTTGTTTTTGCAGTTGAAAAATCAATAATTAATTCATAGCCAAAATAAAGAACTCAAGCCCATTATGAGATTACCACCACTGTGGAGATTTTCAATTGTATTCATAGTAAAGGAGGAGGAGACTGAGAATGTTTGCTACTTGTACTTTGGTCTACTACCTATTTTTGTTTTTCCTAAGGTGCCTATCACTGGGCTATCTAAGTAACAATAAGCTAGTCACTCAAGTGTTATACTAAATATTGGTTTCAAGATAACTTAGTATAATGAAAATGAAACTTGTTTTGACAATGATAAAAATGTTTGTTTAGTAATTTTTACTGTAATTCCCAAGTGAGCAAGCAGCCCTTGAGCTCATGAAGAAAAGCGATTTAACTATTTTTTTAATGCAAAAAACAGCTTGCACCTGAAAAATACAAATCAGCTATCTAACTGATTAGATCAATTTATCTGCAAGAGGAATTCCTCCAGGGGAGGGAGTGTACAAGAGCTCAGAATACCATTAACAATGTGTAAGATTCAATCAGTTTTGAATTAGACTACAAATATATCCATATTTGTCATATATTGTAAAAAAATGGAAATAGGCCAAAAATTGACAAACACTTGTGTATTTTACCATTTATTTAAAAACTTTTTACCTGTTGCTGCCACCATGGCAGTTACTATCTTGTAAATCATAAGAAGCCTGTAGTAATCCATACCATTTGTTTCTTTGCCTGAGTGTGTGGCTAAGAGGCTATCAAAAATAATGGTTAGGTCTGGTATTTTCTGCAGCCACTTTCTGTGACAGCATAGTTATCAGCAATCACTGGACTGTGCTTCCATTTATCATTTCTTCAGACTCAAATCTGATTCTCCTCCTTCCTGCCTGACGCAGAGATTGCTGATGGGGCTGGTGCTCCATGGTATGGCTCTGCTCTAACCCAGTGTCCTGCAATGGGCCAAATACAAAGGCTGCTGAAAAGGTGGTTTCTTTAAAATAAATTGGTATTTCACAGACTGAAAGCTCTGCATAGGTCTGCCTTAGTTTACCTGGGCTCAGCACAGTTGTTCTTCTGGCAGCTTCAACGCTGCTCTGATGGCAGCTCACTGCATGGACCCTGGTAAGGTTTTGGTCTGATCAGCAATGTGTGGGATACAAAAGGGACCAGAAGAAATTATGGTATTACGGCTCTTTATGTGTCAAGAAACACTGTACAGGGCAAATATTTGAGAATGTCACTGCAGAGCTGTCACATTAATTTAGTCAATCATTGTGCTTCCCTTATTCCCTCACAAACTTGCAATAAGAGAAGGAGGTTTTTTTAAACTCTTCAACAATAGGTAGCATTTGATTGATTTTTAATATACTGCAATGGCTTTTCTCATGATTTGTAACACAGTCTGAGCTTCTCAAAAAATAGTATAAAGTGCAAAAAGAAATGCAGAGAACTGGTGACTGTTAACAAAGATCCTTTCTTTATACAGAACAGGTTGTAATGTCCTGAGTCTGGAGCTTTCTGGTGTCTCAGAAGGAGGACTCGACATCAAGGCTGGTTCTAGGACATCACCATATGAGGTGAAAGTAGATGTCTGCAACTTGAGTGATTTGTCTTCGCTTTTGACGACGAGTAAGTATATTTTATGAGTGTTGTTTCACCCCCTCCCCTTAACAAGTGATTTATTATGAATTCTTGATAATTATTATGAATTCTTCGTAATTTGTATTAGAAATTGCATGTGCTTTGGACCTTTAACTTCCATGGATTTTTATTCAGTGCTTTAGTCAGTTTGTGTATGAAGAAATACCTTCATATTTCAAACATTTTCTAAATTTTAATAAAAAAACCCAGCAATCAACTTCTGGTGTACATTAAGTATTCGCATTGGAAGGTCATTTCCCCCCCAACTTTCAGTGTGAGGAAAACTTGGCAGTTCAAACAATCACAAAGTGAACTCAAAGTAATTATAAATATATTAAATTTCTTGGAGTTTGAGGTGATGCAAAATTGAGAGGAAATTCCATGAGAAGGAATTAATCATGTTTCCTACAGGATTTTTCCCTCAGGGAAGACAATCTAGCCTTATTCTTTAAACAATCCCTCCTTATTTCTCCATTTGACTAAACTTTTAATTTTAACTTTCTTTAAAACTTTTGTTAAAATGTCAGTAAAAATATTAGCTGGGAGGTTTCTGAGTTGCAGGGCTCCAGCTACAGTGCAGGAGACTTTGGGAGAACATGGATCTGGAGCTAAGAATTAAGTGTAGTTCCTCAAAAGAATCATTTCAGAAATGTGTGAGTAGAACCAGTTTGCAGCTTAACGAATCTTAGTCACTTGTGCTTTGGCTTTTGCAATAGCCACGTGAAAAAGAAAGGGTTATTTATTAAGAGCAGAACAGTTCCCTTTTAGTTCTGTAGCAATCATGTCTCTTTTTTTCCAGTCCATGGAAAGTGTTATCTCAGGCAGCTTTGTGCAGGAAGTTCTGTTTATCACTTCCTCACAGTTGCAGTTTGTCTAGGACTTAAATATATGATATCAGATTGCATCAAAATGTGGGCCTTTGTGTGCTTAACTCATCAAAGGAGTGGACCCTCAGGACTTGATATCACTTCACTGCATATGTAGTCATGTAGCAAAACAAAGTCTATCTAAACAGGACAGGACTATTTCTGTTGGTAGTGTAGCAAAGCTAGCAGGATTGGTGTAGTTTCAGGTATCTGCACTGTTTCACTTCTTGTTTTTAAATTTATCACTTTTTAAAAAGTGACACAGTTTGCCTGTTTTTACTATATAAACTATGACAAACCCAAAAATATTACTTCTACAATCAAAAAAACCTAAAAAACGCAGGCCCAGATGGGATTCCCTTGGTGTACACTGTTGCAATGCCTGCTTATGTTACAAAAAGGCACCCTAAAATTTTGAATCCATGTTTTCAGCTGGCTATTATTCCTGCAAATCTGAAATGGTAGATGATTATCTAGGCGACTATGTGTCAAATAAGCTTAACAAGGCTATAACAAATACCAACAGTTACTACAGGAGGCTGGGTACAGGTTATGAACCTGCTCTCCCACCTTCGTGGTTATGTTTCTATTTTCTGAAACCTTGCCAGAGGAGTTCCCTCTCTTGTACACCAGGCTGCACTGCCAGATGTTGTCTCTGAGGGCAGCCACAGGAAGTCTATTCAAACTGTGTAGCAGTACTTCTACTCTAAGCAGCAGCTCCTCTGCACTGACTTTGGTTTTTAATACCACCCTCTCCCACGCCCCTTGCAGTATCTTACTTAACTGTATTGGCCCTTTTGCTCAAGACAAGTTGGCTTCATGTTAACTGATAAGTGTTGGGGCATTGCAGAGCCCGATACCCACTTGCCAGTCTGAGAAGCTGCAGCTTCAGGTCCATTTCTGCTCCTTCCCACACACTTCTGGTGCGTGTTTTAACCATGTGATAGATGCAAAAACTGAGACTATGAGGTTAAGCTGATATCTACTCTCAGATCCATAATATAACATGCTCTCTGATTAGTAAAATCTGCTAGTACTGTACATGGGGAAAAAAAATTTAAATTACTCAGCAGTAAAAGACAAAGTAAAAGTCTCTCCTTTCTTCATGTCTCTTTTCTTACTTGTGAAGAAAAAAATATAATTAGAAGATGGACACAGAAACAGGTTGAAGTATTTTTTCCTTCTTTTTCCCATTATTTTAACTGCTGTATGAGTTGAGGAACATGATGAAGAGATTACTCCAAATCCCATCAAGCAACTGCTGGGGGAGCCAGTCAGCAATGTGACCTGAGCAGAGCCATGCCACTGAAGGAAGGGGCCCCAAAGCCCAAACCTGTAGGGATGACTCGATAATCTGGCACACCTTGGCAGACTCTTGTCAATCCTCAAGTGCAAGCTGGGAACTAATCCAGTTTTCTAATTCCACTGTTTTCCACTCTTCCTTGCTACACCAAGGAAATCCTGAGGGGCACTTTATTTTGTCTTCCTGCCTTCCATTGCTGCCTCCCAGTGCTTCTCCCACAGAAGGGGTGGTGTGGGCCCTAGCACTCAGTAGAGCTAAGGAAATTTTCGAAAAATGTAGGACATGGTGCTGTGTGCTGTAACTTTGAGCACTGTCGGCTCTTTGCAAGGAATGAACTCTCACTGTTGGCCGGAAAACAGGAAAGCACAAAAAATCAAGATTTTTTTTTTTTTTAAGAGGTTTAGCTTTCCTCCCCTTTTCTTTCAGTTTGATTATATAGCAAAAGTGAAAGTCAGGAACCCGCCCCAAAAACTGTCCTGCTGCTCCAGAAGTTTTACTTCAAAAATAACAGTACTTTGCAGGAAGCAAATGCATGCTGTTTCCTCTTAAAGAATATGTCTATTTTCACTGGGGGGGGCCAAGCCTTCTTTGTTAGTCAATATGGATAATTCAGAACTGTGTAAAAGTTTGCAGCTACTAATCAGCAATATCGTTTTTCACATGCACACATTTGCACAATGAAAACTGGAAGTTTTGTGTACTTCTGCTTTGTGGAACCTCACACTACCCTAAAACTGTCCTCCACAATTCAAGTGCCCTTTTAATATATTTTTTTATTTATTTGTAAAGTCTTAAATGTTTCCTTAGATGATGGTACCTTACACTTCACTGAGGATGTACTGTGGGTCCACATCTCTGGATGGTCTATTATTTATTTATTTATTTATTTATTTATTCATAAGGGTTGTCTTTTTCTTTTTTTTGAGTGGGGAGGTGGTGTGGTCTGATTTGGGGGTTTTTTTGGTCCTGATTCAGAGCCACACATCTCCTCTTGGAGAAGCATGTATGGTGATGTCAACTTTAAATTTCTGCTTAAATCCAGCAAAGGTCAACCACGAGGAAGAAATACCAGCTTAATGATTTCTTGTCTTTGGGCTACCGTAGGACTCCCAGAGATGCCAATGAATGTTAATTTAAACTTCTTATCACTACACTAGCAAGACCGTTCACACATTTTCTAGAGGCACCACAGGATTTAGGCTGTTGTCCTAATTGCTATTGTTCAAGCTCCTAGCTATTATATTTACCACAAGCTGTTTTCATCTTGTTGGGAGCCTGGTGCTAAACTGAAAAAACACCTGTTTTAGCAATTTGTTGCCTTCTGGAAGCTGAAGCAATTACAGTGGAGTATGCAGATGAGCAGCGTGTGTAAATTTTTGTCTGTGGTTCCAATAGATAATAAATTTGGGTTCAGGGAACCTTGTACCTGACTAGAAATGTAGGGCTCCATGACATAAAGCACAGCACACAGTCTTTCTGTAAATGTTAAAGTTTTTTTGGTTTGTTTTTTTTTAAAAAGTTTAAACATAGCAGATTAGCCAAGATGTATGTGATCATGACTTCTGTGCCTCATCAGGTCTGAACTTATCCTGCAAGAGTCTAATGGTGGATCCACACCCTCAGTTTCTCTGTTTTGAGTCAAAGACAGATTTCTCTATCCCGCAGAAGTTGTAGCTGGTCAGAAGACCACAACATTTGCACAGTCATGGTAGTATCAGTCTGGAAAAATACTTCAGGCAAGTAAGAGCAAAGGACACGAGCCCTTCTTCATCTCAGTCCAAAAGAAATTGTTACCTTAATCTGTGACCAAATTTTCTTCACTTAATGGGTTTTGGTGGCAGCTACATGTTGCTACAAAGCACGGTTCCCTTCTATCTTTGTTCCACAGTTTTCTTGCACCAGGAGCAATGGTTGTCTGAGCCAGCAGTCAGCCAGTTAAGAAAGAGACAAACAAGAAGAAAAACACTTCTATCAAGAAAACCATTTTTTCCCTGCCATTCTCATTCCTTGATCCAGTGTGTGGAGAGGTCAGGAAATTTGTGTCCTGGGCAGTAGATCCAACATTTTGGGCAACAGTGCTCCCTAAGACTATGCTCAGAAGTAACTTAAGATTGAACCTTGAATGTCTGACTTCCTAAATTGCTTTATTATCTTTCATGTTTCTAGATACATCTATTAACTTGTTTTGAAAAGGAAATTCAGATCAGAAGTCATGCACTTTATTTAGAGATTAATTTGCTTTGGAAAAAAACCTTCTAAGATTTGTCCTTAACTTAAACCAAGTTTGAAGCTGCAAAAAAAAAAAAATTGGTTACACTTGTATTTGTTTCATTTTTCACACTCATGCACACTTTCTTCTTTTACTGGAATATTTCCAGCCTCATCAGAACTTGGAAGGACCAGAAATAAACCAGAGGTACCCACTTTTGCAAAACATGGGTGGTCTTGGGAGTAGGATTCTGGGCTGAGACTTGGGAAATCTGGGTTCAGTTTTCTGCTTCACCTCTCATTTGCAGTTTAATATTGGGTAAGTTACTTGGTAAAATCAGTCTATGCTGCAGGCTCCCATCTGTGAAACAGCTGGTATCTGCTCACCTCAAAGGAGCAGTAAGTTGGTTAGAGCATGGTACTAATAACACCAGGGTCACAGATTTGATCCCCACATGGGCCATTTACTAAAGAGTTGGACTCGATGATCCTTGTGGGTCCCTTCCAACTCAGAATACTCTGTGATTCCCAGTAGTTAATTTTTGGTTCTGCAGTGCTCCAATGCTGAGGTGATCTGAGCTGTTTGTGAGCACAGAGGCTCTTTAGGAACAACAATAAAATGCTGCCACACTTAGTTAAACATAGGATTTGGTTTTGTTTCCCAAATCATTATTTTTATCTTGTTTTAACCTGCTGGAGAACAAGTTGTTGTGTTTGTTTCTGGAGATGTATATTATCCCAGTCCGAAGCAGCTGTGTGTGTGTGTTTGTGTTGTGGCAGTGTCACTCCTGGCCAGCTAACCTGGAATGGGATGTGCTAGACAGCCAGTCTTCAGTGGGGCTCTTATAGGCACTCACTGAAGATGTACTATTTTCACTAAGACATTCACAAAATGTTTTTTTTTTTTCTTTTAGACCTAAAGGTCAGCAAATCTTGAGCAATAAGCATATTACTGCTTTTATCTAGCAGTGTGAGTTACTGGGCAATGCATGTATATGCTGTATGTCTGGCTTCGAACTGAAGCAGGGGAGGAAGGATATGACCCGAAGCTTAGACATCCCGGCTCTGTAGACTAACTTATCATCTCACATACTCGGTTTCTGATGACCCACTCTGACTCTTCTGCACATACAGAGCTGTATTCCCAGATGCACAAGAGAATGGTGCACTTGAAAGGTGGGATATAAATGACTGTCTGAAAGGTAGCTACAGGTCTAATTAACCTTGACTCTAGTTAATGATCTGAAGATTATGCTTGTTATTTTGGGGAGTGGTGAATCAATTCACTTGCCAGTTTTAATGAAGGACTTTTGCTCTCTAGAACCTTTATTTACAAAAATGAATAGAGTAAGTGTAGCACAGAGCCAGATGTTGACAAGGACTTCTCAGTACTACAAAAATCCTCAGCTATTACATTCAAACCACATCAAGTTCCATGGTCTTTCTTCAGTCAAAAGCTATTGGGAGGCAATTATATAGTTTATCATATCATTATAGCTAGTAGGTGTGAGTAGCAAATTATTAACACATTATCTCTTTTAATGACTTAGCACTTTGAATATGCTGCAAGATTTCATGAGTCAAATTTTTGAAGGGACTAAATAACTACAGAAATTAAAACATTTAATCCTGGATTTGGCATATGTGCCCTTAATTAGAAATGCGTACAAACAAAACTATTTGAAGCAAGCTACTCAGCAAAACACATTGCAAAAGAAAGCCTTGCAAGTAATTAGATTCCCAGAAAAAAATTTCATCACAGCTGCCTCAGCAGCTGTCAGATGCCAGTTTAAAAAAGACAAGTTTTGAATTTTACTATAACATTGCTCAGTAATGGTTTATGTATTGACTTCTCCATTGTGCTTAACAGGAATTATTCTCAAGCAAATGACTAAGCTCTTTATAAAGTAGCTGCTGTACTCACTGTTAGTCATTTGTCTTCACCATTACACAATTGACTAAGCTGTCCTTTGAATCATAGCTATGTACCTGTGTAAATTTATTACCATAATACAGATACTATACTATCTTATTTTTAAATTTTCATAGTATTGTCTGTTTTTATATTAAGTGGTCTTTGAAAAACTATCTGCAGTCAGAAAGAACAACTTTATGCAGTGTCAGTTTAGATGAAGTTTGCTGAAGGCTGAAGTTGAGCTCAAAGGCATTTTCATTGCAGTATGCTCTAAGGATGCTCTAAGGATGAATGAAAGATTTGAACTTGAAGCCAATTGGACATCCAAAATTAACTGGTTTTGTTACAGATGCAAACCCTGGAAACCAGAATTGTTGCTAGCGGCTTCAGAAGCACTAAGAAAAGCAGAAGCTCAGCAAGCTGGAGTAAGATGATGTAGCTTTCAGTGCTTGGCATATTTATCATTCTTAGATGAATGTTTGCCAAAGGTAGGTGTGGTTACTGGTTACTGTGCTGTTGTGACACTGTATATACTTGGTATAAGATCTTTGAAAACGTATGCAAGCTGCTTTGGGTTGTGATTGGATATGTTACATAGGCACAGATTCTGAACAGTTGTGATGAATTAATGAAGTAGTGAATCCTAAGGCTGGATTCAATATTGAATATAAACCAAAATCAAGGAGTTCAAAGTTAGTTCCACAGTTTTAAAGAGCTTGACAGTAGTCCTTATCTGAGTAAGTTCACATCTGGTGAACTGCTTATAGAAGACCTATGTCTGTGTGGTTATGTACAATCTGATTTACGAAAATGTGGGGGTTGTGCTAGACAAGAGTTTTTGTGGGTAACATACAAATGTTCTTCACACAAATCTCTGTTCCAAAATCTTCTTGTTTTGAGGAATTGGGATGGGAGACTGGTTTGGTTTTTGAGGGTTCTCCTGTTTGTGTAGATCTCTCTACTTCCAGTTTCTGAGTAGGATGCTCCTGAGTCTATAAAAGCCAGGACTCTGCTAAACACTCCCTTTTTTTTACAGCCTGTCTAGACCTCTAGAAATTGGGAGTGTCTAGCACTTTAACAACTGGTGGCTGAATGTGTGGGTATAGGCCTTAGTTAACTGCATAAATGCCAGAGAGACAATTCCCAATACTCAACTCTGAATTCTTGGCACTAGTCAATCAGTGATTGTACTCTTAAATTAACCAGCAAATGCAATGAGGAATATGTCAGCAGGTCTGCTGTACTTTGCCGTAAGGAAAAGGTAAATACAAGTACACCAGCCAGAATCATCACAGAATCACAGAATATCCTGGATTGGAAGGGACCCACAAGGATTATTGAAGTCCAGCTCCTGGCCCTGCACAGCCCCAAGAATCAAACCATGTGCCTGAAAGCATTGTCCAAACACCTCTTGAACTGTGGCAGGCTTGGTGCCATGACCACTTCCCTGGCTGTTCCTATGCCCAACCATACTCTGGATGAAGAACCGTTTCCTAATATCCAACATAAGCTTCCCCTGACTCAGCTTCATGGCACTCCCTCTGGTCCTATCACCAATCACCAGAGAGAAGACATCAATGTCTGCCCCTCCTCTTCCCCTCATGAGGAAATTGTAACTGCAATGAGGCCTCCCCTCAGTCTCCTCCAGGCTGAACAGACCAAGTGATCTCAGCCACTCCTCATACGGATTCCCCTCAAGGCCCTTCACCATCTTCATTGCCCTCTTTTGGACACTCTCTAATGGCTTAATATCTTTCTTATATTGCAGTGACCAAAACTGCACACAATATACAAGGTGAGGCTGCCCCAGTGCAGAGCAGAGTGGGACAATCCCCTCCCTCGACTGGCTGGTGGTGCCACCCCGGACATGATTGACCCTCCTGGCTGCCAGGGCACTGCTGACTCATAGTCAACTTGCTCTTGACCAGGACTCCCAGGTCCCTGTTGCTATATTTCAATATATTCAGTGCAGGACTGTCTTTTTTTCCTCCAGCTATGACATACCAGCAGTGTCTCCTTGCACAATTGTGCTCAACTATCAAAACAATCTAATTAAAATATGCTCATATGCTACCTGTAAGGGACTTTAGCATAGGAGAATAGTTCTGACCTTGTCTAAAAGATGTCAGATCTGTGTACATAGCCTATTTGCTAAATACCACTGCCTTCTAATCCGAAGAGAGTTGAACATCTTCACTTTAATGACAGGTGCTTTAATATATTTGAATTCATGCATTTTTTGTGTTTGTGGTTTGTGATTCCATACACTGTGGTTTATAGGGAAGCAAGAAGGACAAAAGCTCCACATGTAGAAAGAATGATTTGATGAATCCTGAAAATTATGGAATCTGTTGGCAAGACTTCATTGTTGAATGAATTTTTGCTAGAATGTCACTGATTCAGGCATCATAAAACTAGGTAGAACTATTTCTAATTTTTTTTAAGAATGTTATACAAAAAAGGCAGTTAAAATAGGTGAAGAATGGTATTTGATACCAGTTACATTACTTGCAATCTGATTGTTTTATCCTGAAAGTATTTCTATGTTTTTCAAAATGCTCTGGATGAATTTTAACAATCATTTACCAGTTTTCAGAGATGTCACTACATTGTTTTGGCAGAGAGGATCACAGCTACAGTCTAATATAGTTGGGATTGTAACAAGGGAGCATACAGGGAGGAAAGAGAAGAAATATGTTTCTGCTTTCTGAACCAGGCCCTTCTGAATTTGACAAAGTGCTTCTGTGTTGCCCTCCTAAAAAATTTAAAAATTAGCATTAATAAGAATCAACCAGAACAGACCGGTAGCTTATAAATTTGAATTCCACTGTCTCAAAATCTGTAAGATAAAATAAGGGAGAAGCAGATGAGATCATTTTCTGAAAGAAGGAAGAGATGATGAATATGATTCCTTGCATCTGGTGTCCTAATAAATTTGCATGTTAACTTTTGGGAACATCAGATGTGAGAAGTCATTTAGCAGCTTCCTGGCAGTCACACAAAATCAGAAATCATTGTGTCATTGCTCCTCATGATAGAAATCAGAAGTGACCAAAAATTAATTTTTTCAGTATGGAAAACAAGAACTTGTCCTAATGTACAAAATGAGAACTTATAGGAAGAGACCTAGCAGGGAGAGCAATTCCTCTATTGCTGAGTCCTTCAGCCTGGGAAGACCACACAATTCCCAAATCCAGCATCAAGACACTCCCTGCCCAGGCTGCAGTGATATGTGGTGGCCACCTTGGAGGTTTGGCTTTTTCACCAAGCAAGGAGCAGGTTGTGTGTTTTTGAGGGAGGAGAGCCTGGGTAACTTTTTCTGGGACCCTAGGAAAGTTCTTACTCGATGGGATATTTAGGGCCAGGAGTTGCAACGGTGCATCCTCAGCAAATCTTTTCTAGTTCACCCTTTGGGAAATGGCGCCTGTTGGTGGATTTCTGACTTTCTGACCCTTATGGGGGACAGTGGTCGCACCGCTATTCTCGATACAGGGGGGTCTGAGCTCATGGTCACCTGCCTGGCTGTATCCATGTGGAGTGAGCACTGGGAGTGGGAACAGGGCTGTAATGTCTGTTTCGTGTTATCGACAGTTGTCACCTGTAACAGCCAGCCTTCCTCGCTGCAATGCCTGCGCATTTCTCAGGGCATGGCAGAAGCCACTGCTTGGTCCCAGTGGTCAAAAAGAACAAGGCCATACAGTACAGCAGAAGATTGTCTGTATGTGTGGATTGGAGATGTGTTATGCCGTTTGCCCATGGAGCCACAGAGAAGGGGATTAAACTCTGATAAGTTTCCTAGAGTATGTGCAGCCTCTGATGACTTATAGAAACACAAGTCAGCTGTACCCTGACAGTGAGGGAAGCCAAAGATGCAAAAATAGTGTTCCATAATTCAGTAGCTAAAACCAGCAAATGTTAAAATAGCACCATGTGTCCCCCCTCCCACCCGCTCCAAATGTATACCGACCTAGGTGAAAAGTTTGTGCTGGGGATGCCCAGCTGTGTTCATGCTGCAAATGGTGCTGCAATGACCCCTGTAGCTAAGGAAGGAGAATTGGAAGGCTCAGTAAAAAGTGCCTCTGAGACTCTCTCAAAGGTGTTGACTGCCTTTGGCGTGGGACTTTAAAAGACTCCAACAACAAGCAGCTCAGTGATGTACTCAACTATTTAAAGTTATCTTAAAACACTTGCTATGTTGCAACCCATAGAAGTAATGAAGTAACAAGGCCCGGTCCCTTATTTTTCTGGACTTTTTGGAATTGTTTCATCTCTGACAAAGCAAATCCCATTGTAAATCATGAGCATTCTTAAACTCTGCTTGAAAGTGCTCATCCTAAAAGAGAGGTAATCCTGTCTCTAGCTTTCTGCTAAAGTATGCTGTACTTCAGTCCTGCCACCAAAAAAACCATCCAAAAAAACCCCCAAAAAACCCTTTATCAAACTTATTAAAAAACCTCCAAAAAACCAAAAAAACCCCAAAATGCTCACAAGACATTTTTTTTACACACTAAACTGTCTGGAATTTGAACTATCTATTTAGTGGCTGAGGGTTTTCTTTTTCTCTCTCATTGATGATGAAGTATTTTAAGCAGTATTGGTTAATTCTTCCCTCTTGTAAGAGCATTTCCCTTCCTCTTCCACCTCTTCACCTCATACTTTATATTTACTGAGAACATCAGGTAACAAGGCAAGCCTGGCTTCTGACCAAAAAGGTATTTTACCCAGAGATTCATTAGTGTGTATAAAAATAGCCAACCTTGTTTAAAGGCACTTCTTACACAACAAGAAAGGAGTTCAATTACCATATTTCATTTAAAGTGAAGATTAAACATCTTTACCAGGACAGTGCACTAATCCCATGAATCCTATTTATGTTGAAATGTAGTGCTATTGGCCATAAACAGCAATTTGAGAAGTCATAACCCAAGGAAATAATTGTCAAGTGACTTTAGAGCTCCCTATAAATTTCTTCTTCATGACTTTGGCAGTAATGTTCAACAACAGAGTTAAATATTTGTTTTAGGTGCTCCTGCCTTTAACAGACTAATTAAAAAGATGGAATTCTTTGATTCTATCTCAAATAATTTTACTTCTAATCTCTCTCAGGCTCTCTCTAGGCTAAGTCAGCTCTATAAATGGAACTAAACATATTTTTTTTTCTAAAGAGAGACTTTACAGTAGAGCAATAAATTCAAGCACTGGGAAAGTAAATGCAACTGAAGTACCCTTAATGATGCTATTGTATAGTTGTTATGGTTGTAATCCCATTACACAGACCTTTACCTTCAAGGCTATAAATTCTTTGAGAAATTATTCTAATGGGAAGGGGCATTATTAAACATAGTGTTTGAACATGATGAAAAAGGGGATGATTTAAGTTTGAAAAATCATGTTAGGGTAACCGAAGCAGTAATAATGGAGGGAGATTAAATTTTTGCCTATCATGCAAACCTTCTAAATTTGTATTTCCTGAAAAACCATGCAATGAAACTGTTCCCGGAGCTACTTCTTGTTATTGCATCACACACATGCCTGGAACTTGACATTTAGGATCAGGACCCCATTCTGCTCTATACCTGCTAACTTAAAAACAGTATCTGAATCAAAAATTGTCAGTCTAAACACCTGACCCAAAGCCCAGTGAAGTCAATGGAGGACTTTCCATTGATTTTAATGATTTGGTCCAGGAGCTAAGTAAGTAGTTCCAAGACAAAAATCAATATTGTTCCACAGTGGTAATGTTTTCATGAGCTTCTATTGATCCTTTTGTCATAGATTACAGGATACCTTGGCACTGTCAACATACCAGGTTTTAACAAACTGATTTGATTTATTAACACCATTTGACTAACATCTGTAGTAGCAAGTATTTATCAAATGTCAGCAAACAAAAGTTCAGCAGAAGGATCACCACAAAAAATGACTTGTTGCACAATGTGAGCTGAAGTTCAGCAGGAACAGGCTTTCTGTAAAACCAGATTATGTCAGAGCCTTACATGATATGTTCAGCATAATTTGGGTATTCAGAAACTTTTTTTTTTTTAACCAACTATATCATCAGGTTTAAGAAAAGCTCTTACCTCTCCTGGAGTACCTCTACTTACCTCCTTACATGATCATATGAAAAAAACATTGCCATGACAGCAGGGTTGTAAAAATTAAGCCAAAGTTTTCAAATCCAAGTGAACTTGCTTAGTCTGTCAGTTATACTTTATGATTTTATAACCCACCTTCTAAATAATTACAGTGAAGTGCATCATTCTATTTCAGAAATACACTGCAATGCATTTCTGTGTTTATAGAGTCTGACTTACAAATGCAAGTTCTGGAGCACCAGAAATGGGATGGTTTATGTCAGTGATATTTATAATGTGATTGTTCAATTGACAGCCCTGTAATTTAGATTTGCCACTTTATAAACCAACCAAAACCCTTCAGTCATTTCTTGAGAATGATTCTTTGAAGTCTGGACCCCTAATTCAACTTGATTTTTGTTTGGTTATTTGAAAGATAAATAATTCATACAATTTAACAATTATATAGTAGTGTTCTAGTGGTGTACAGCTTTCCTACTACTATTTTAATATGTCAGACTCCTCCATGTGATACTGTTTCTCCATTTACTAATAGTCACCAGAAAGTTCCCCAAGTTTAAAATATCATTTCTTCCCTATGAAAGGATCTTTTTTTCCTGGAAGAATATTTGAAACCTTTCAGAATTTTCCTGATCCAAACCCAAAACTGCAAATTATATCTGACACAGATTAAACTGTGTTTTCCAAACCAATGTAAAGCTTCATTTTTTAATTGAATTTGTGATCATTTATCACACATAACCCATTACAGTATGAATATCTCTAACAGTTCAATCAAGCATAAAAAAAATGTGGATATCATGTAAATCTTATCAGAATCACTAAAATAATGGGACTTTTGTTTACAAGGTGTCGATTGGTTTTAGAAGCTTTGATAATGACTCCAGACAGTCAATAAATACAGAGACTTTTACATACCCAGTAGGAGCCGAACTGAACTATCTAATCTTTTTAAAATGACAGACAGCACAATGAACTCTGAACTTAATCCCCTCCAAACATTAAGGAGACAGTTTAGTGCTTAAAGTACTATTCAAACTCAAACCCTACATAAAAAAAATCACTAAGTGTCTGATTTAAACACACAGG
>JAWWLV010000180.1:19754096-19801932 GCA_035041135.1 Platyrinchus mystaceus | reverse complement strand
CTCTATCAAGCAAATTTTCCCCTTTGGAAGCAGACATAGGGGACAATGTTATATACTACATTTCAAGTGAAAAAAGTAACACTGTTGGCATCATAACCTTTGAAAATGATACATTGCCTTTAAGAGGCAAAGGAAACTATAAATGTAAAGCTTATGGGGGAGAAGGGTGGCAGGTAATGGCTAACATTAAACTTATGTGTATATGAGCATATAAATATATTAAAACATTTATTTCAGCTTGTCAATTGTTTAAATAAATAATAGGACCATCTGACTGCAGGACTGTTTCTTCTACTAGTAATGAAGTAAGAGAAAATAAAATTGTCCTTTAAGTTATCATTAGCAATTCTTCTAATTGTTTGCTTTTTAACATTTTTAGAATCTCTATGTGCAGTGCAAATCTGCATCTTTCATTACTGCTGAAGGTTCGCTTTTACACGGTTTTCCACAGATTGCATCTTGAATGTGCTTTTTATTGGTTTGTCTTAGAAACGTACCTCTCTGCCTAATGAACAGAGGAGTTAATCTATTTTAACCTTTTCAGTGCATCCCTCTTGCTGGCTAATGTAAAGCCTGATGTGAAAAATGCTTTTGTTTTATTCTTAACATGACCCAGATATCTTTAGTGTCTTTCCTGGTAATTGGAGATAAGCTGTGTTTATTCTCTGTATTTGTTGTTAATTAATTCCACATTAATTAATAAGGGATAATATTTCCTGAGATCTTTTTGATGCCTTTCAGTGTCTCAGGTAGATTGCTGTATGCAAAGGGGGATACAATTTAGACTTTCATAATTTGGACTTTAAATATTACATGTTTCTATTACCAAAATCTGCTTACATTGTTGAATGCAATTTGTTGTTCTACAATTTTGTAATTTTTTTAATAGTATGTTATTGTCTTGGTAAGCTACAGTGTGTACATGGTTTCAAATATTTTATGTTATTAACAATGATTAAGTCAGGAATTTCTGAGGTTCCCACTCTCTGTGTTTTGCCATGATTAATTATGTAAGCTTGTCTTTCCTGCAGTGCTTGATGAGTAGATTATAGCTGCTTGTTGTTGAGTTGTCCCTCAGGTGAGTTACATTATCAGGACAGCCTAAATCTTATAATGGGTTGTTATTGAGAGATGTGATATCTGTGTTGTCAGGATAAGATCAACGAGTAGAAATAAGAATGTGAGTATTTATTTGGCATCAGTGTCTGATATTTTGAAACATTTTCTGAAGTCTGAATTTATATTATACAAAATCTATCCTGATTTCAGGGTCCAGTTAGTGCTAATAGATTTTGCTGACTGATCTCAACATTTCAAGATATTATAACAAAAAAAAAAATCTCAAAATGCTTACTTTAAAATATTTTTTATATGTTTGACTAACAGGATTTTTATAATCAATACTTTTTCTGGTGGTCATTTGTGGTAAAATTAGTGGAATTTCATGAGAGTTGATTTACAAAGCACCTTTCCTTTGCAGTAATTGCCTTTCCTTTCCCTAGTTGCCTAATTACTATTTCCTGAATCAAAGAATAGCTACATGTTTTATAATGAAAAAAAAAAAAAAGAAATATGAAGAACCAGAGCCTTCTAGGTCTAGGATGAATGAAAATCCACAACTGCTGACTTATTTGGCTTCTGGTTTTTTCCTTCTTGGTTCCTTTAAAGCCTTTGTTAGTCATTCTAATAGATTGCTTCCTAAATCTGCCTCTGTTTACTGCTTGCAAGTATTGTAGAAAAATTTATAATAGGAAAGTCTGTGTTAAAGAACTACACAACTGGTCATAAATAACATCTAACCAGTATCTAGTTAGAGCAAAACCTAACACAAGTGTCTCTAAAATAATTGCAACATCTTTTACTCTCACAGGCTCCTTGGTACGTGCTCTCTCTCCCATCCTCTCTCCTGCACCACGTGCTCCCAAATGCATTGTGCTTGAGCAGTCCCATCACAGACCAAGCTATAACTGAGATAAGTTATAGGCATTTGTAATTTTTTTCTCTATTTGTAACAGTGGTAGCCTTGAAAGAGTTTGAGAAAGTTGAATGATGTCTGGTGGCGTTGTGGGCAAAGCATCCTTTGGCACAGGCCAGATGGCCCAGGACTCATAGACTTACCAGGTTCCCCCTCTGTGGACTAGTTATAGTGCAATATATATATATAACACAGCCCCACCAAACTCCCCTTGCCCTGCTGGAGCAGCAGGGACTTTTACCTGCTCTTGTACCTGACTTGCTTGTACGGGAGCCCTGGGAGTGTTCTGGCAGGCTTGGGGCTGGCTTGGTGACATTTGTGTCCTGGGGTGTGGGTTTGTTGTGTTGGGCCTGCCTATAGTGATTTAATTTCAATTTTTAAAGCATTGAGCTCTCCTGTCACTTGTAACAGCTCCCCAGTGTGTCTCAGTATTGGTGTCTGTGGAGGCCTTGGTCTCCTGAATGGAAACCAAGTACTGCCTTCTGGAGGAAATCCCAGCTCTGCCACGGCCAGTGAGCTTCCTACCAAGAAGGCAGATAAAGGCACAACTTTTTTCCTCCAAAAAGAATAGCATTTACTGTATCTTTAATTCCCAACTGTGCAGCAATTTCCCAAGAAATACTTACCAGCTTTCCAATTTTTTAATTGATCAGACCCTTCCCTTATTTTGCTGGAATGTGTGCGTATTTATAGCAGTATAACACTAAACCAGATCTGCCTTTGTTTTTTGTGATTTATGCTTTTTTTTTCTTGAACAGGAAAACATTCATTATCAAATGTTGTGAGAACAATACAGTAACTGGAGGTTATTTTATATGAAAATATTGTTGATTTTTCCTCCCCTAGAAATCTCTCTTGGCAGCTCACTTCCTGTCAAATGAATCAGCAAAAGCTGCTCATGAAAGTTGTTAATATATAATACAATCACCCAGCACTGCACTTGCTCCCTTATCTATGAAGTCCTTTTGTGATCAATGTTTCACATCACCTTTTGATTATAGTCTCTGAGCACAAACAATTTCTTAATATAAATTAATGGCCTTGGAGTTTCTAAATAAACATTCCCTTTTGTTTAGCATCATTTCCTATTTTCTTACCAAAACAGAGCCTTATTGTAATTGTTCAGTTTTCACTGGAAAAAGTGTTTGTGGACTGGAATGTTCTCAGAAAACAAGAAGTTCCTTTCAGAGCTATTAGTGTTGATTTACAAGGTCTAGCGTGCAGTGTCAATTGACTATAGCTAGGAAATATTACAAAAAAGCAGCTAGTGTGGTGTAAATAATGATTCCTGCATTCATTTACTGGAAAAGAGATTTTCATTTGAAGTATAGTACTATTTGGCAATGTTGGGGGGTTTTTAATTATTTTTATTTGGGTTTTTTTTTTCCTTTCACAGTAATAAACCCCATTTATCTAAGCAGGAGGTAGTCAAGGTATTTCCTCTAAATTTTCTTATTGTTTTTAAGACAGTTAGAAGGTTAGGCATGGGCTCTTCAACAAAATTAATTCTGAAGATTTCCTCTGGCCAGGTCTGACTAGCAGGACAATTAAACTACCAGCCATCATGGAGTGGTAAGCTAATGTTAACTGCCTCCTCTTGCAAACTTCAGTGAAGCATGAGTGGAAATATGTAGCAGAAGCATAAGCCTGACCTGCACAAAACTACTGCAAAAAGCTGACAGTATTCCTTTTTAAAGGCAGTTATTTCACTGAAGTCAATTAGGTGGAGTTCTAACTAAACTGAAGTAAGAGCCTGAGAGACTGAAAATGCCTATGGAGATATTTAGTTTAATTAATTGCTAGCTAAAGTGATTCAAGCTTACATTCAAACAAGGGATTTTTCCCCCCCTAAAGCTTTTAAAAAATATAGGCCATGACAAAAATGATCAGACTTCTGAGTGGGTTGTTTGTGGTGGTTTCAATTGAAGGGTTTCAGTTTGCAGTGAGGACAGACTCAGACTGGGCACAGCGTATGTCACTCACTGCAGCTCAGGCAACAGGGCAACTCGTCAAGCTGGGATCACTTGGCCATCACCAGTCAGAGGTCATACACTTGTCCTAACCTCAAAAGTAATTTTAATTTCTGAATTGCTCATACCCCAAACTAGAACAGGGGCTGTTTTTCTCTGGAAAGTTCTTCTGGGTTACATAATGAATTTAAATGCTGTGGCTATCTAAGACTGGGTGCTCTTAAAGAGGGGGAGAAAAAAAAGCCCTCCTCTTCCAGAAAAGCAACGTCTTCAAGGACAGCATCTGTAATATAGCTTCACTGCCTACAAGGAAGCAAAGCCCTCAGGCTCCCAAGGCACATCCTTGACTCAAGGTTTTAATCAATGCCTGTTCCTTAAAAGCATTAGTAAGCAGAGAGAAAATTTTTTTTATGCATCACTGTTTTGTTCTTTAGAATGATAAAGATATTAGTTTGTAGGCTATTATCCAGTGTTATTAAACAGTGTCTCCTTTGAATAGGAAATTCAAATGCTGTGTTAAAAAATAAATGTATTTATTGAGTCTGAACTATTAATTACTTTTTGCATATGCTCAGAGCTGGGGCTGAGCATTATTTCATGGTTTGTATGTTACAATGGTACTTGTTCCTCAATGGCACCAAGCATTATATAAACGTGTATGATGAGAGTGACTCTCCTCTTGTTCCCACTGCTGTCAGAGAGAAGTGCTGCTGTCCAGCAAGTAGTCTCGATTCCTTTATTGACTTGTACATGGATAACATCAGCACCAGCTGACGATCTCTTCAGATATTTTTAGGCACTTGTAAGATGTCAGTGAAATTTCGAAAGTAGTTAGTGATACACTCCCTTCCTAATGGGAGACATATGTATTGTTTTGAGCAATGTACTTTAAAAAAACAGGTGTAAATGTGCAGTAGAACTTTGTTTCCTCAATATTTTGGTGGAGATTGTTATATACACCGTCCAATTCTTAAATCCAATATAATTAAAACAAAAAACAATGTATTTATGGATTTTGATTACAATTCAGGAAGCATAATTCACTTAAATGCTCTGAAAGGAAACCAACGTAATTTCACTGCTGCTATCTAATATGCTGTCAGTAGGGTGTGATCAGGAAAGTCAGCAACCTTAAAAAGAATACATTTTATCAGACACATGCTAAGGAGATGTCTTAGTAGCTTTTGGAGAGACAGGTGCAATTCAGTTCAAGGAAACTCAGATTTTTAGTCATGGTAGTGCTTTGAGCACCAAAACAATTCCTAACACCTTTCCCTTGGCTTATGGTGTGTATGTAATACCTAACAATAAATGTTATTTTAAAATAGAAATAAAAACCTTATAGGCAATAACTTAAAGCACAGTTTCTCCTGCAAAGCCGAACCATACTGAAGTGCATTTGGGACAATTAAAAAACGTATTAATTTGCAACAAATGGCTGTGAATCATACACAGGAGCCTTCTACCTAATCTGGTAAGGGTTTTATTACAGTTTCTAAAGGTTAATATCAAATTTTTTAATGTGTCCAAGATGCATTCATTCTGAAAAAGCAGTATATTACAAAGATCAAAGCACAAGAAGGTAGGTAACCACTATACCTTTTATTAAAATTGTTCTTATACTCCTATTTCATACACAGTTGCATGGTTTTATCTCAAAAAACGAAAAATTCTGAGAATAAATTTTTTGTGTATAATGAACGAAGAGGCCTAGCAAAGTGCTAGAAGTCTCTTTTACAGAGCAAAGATTGCTGCCTTCAATATGGTTCTGCCAGCTGAAACTGATACTGCCTAAGTACTCCATTCATCCCAGCCTGTGTTGTACACAGGTTATTACTGCATAGGTCACACTGAATCATCTGTTCCTGTGTATTTGCTTGGGCAAAGGTACCTAATTCCTGATGGCATAACCTTGAGCTATATAAGCCTAAGCTTTCCACTGCAAACTTTCAATGGTATATTTGAGAAAAATAATTTTGTACTGATCAAATGGGCCAGGTTGAGCTAGGTGCATCTGTATTGTTGATGCTGAGGTACAGGGAAGTCCTTGTTGTTGATTAGAGTTCTTCAGGAGTGGGTCGGTGGGTAGAAAAATGAGTGAGAAACAAGTTAGAGCTCCCTTCCTCCTCCTGGCAAATCTCCAGTGGCAGTATTCATCAAGAAGTTATCAAGTATTCATCAAGGTAGCTATTCAGATTACAGATTAAATAAAATTTCTTAAAGCACATCTGCACCAAGGAAAAAAATGGCAGTGGTAATTCCATCTTCTCCTTATCTTCCCCAGGAACCATTTGACAGGGTTGTTGCCACTATGCTTCATCTGAGAGGCAGGCAGAAATGGGTCTGGGCATCAGAAAAGCAGGCACAAGGGAAATAGGAGCAGCCAGTGCAGTTGCTAAGGAGAATGAGCTGGTTTTCAAGGGTCCAGTTTGGGGATGAGCCCAGGAAAGGAGGCAGTACCAGAGCAGGAGATGCCAGAGAAATGACTAATGCCATTGTTGTCCTTGTGGAGGGATGTAAAGAGAAGATATCTGGGCAATGACCAATGAAGTCATTTGTTATGAATGGCATTGCATGAGAAAATTATCTATAGTAATTCCATTTGAGGGTGGACATTTTCCCCCTTCCCTCTTTGCCATGAATCATTCAAAATGGATTCCAATCCGGTTGGGTAAGAAAATTAAAAAAACTTGATGCTGCTAATCTTTATTGGCAATAAAAAAAATAAAAAAAAAAAAGTAATCTACACTGGAATTGCATACCCAGTAGGGATTCTATACTACAGCATATGCTACACTTTATGTAATGGTCATGTGGGTCGGATGTGTTTCTAAAGTATTAACACAGGCAGGCAAGATTTAAACCAGCAGTTCTTGGCTCTCTGGTATCCCATTAGGGTTGGGGAAGAGTAAGTATTATGGGAGGAAAGGGAAAAAGGACGTGGTGAAAGTGGTTTTGCTCTAGATAAGCCTCTGCTTCCTGCTTCACAATTTGTTATTTGCCTCAATTTCCCCTCTTATTCTATATAGAGCTGTGAACCACTTTTACACCTTCAGCAAGAAATAGGTGCTTTGGCTTATTTTGTCACAGGGAAATCTCAGGATGGTTGGAGAGATGACAGCAGCTGTCTTTACAGCTTACAGGGCCTGAAGTTTCTGCCTGTCCAGACAATTAAATACTTCCTTCACAGAAATAGCAGGAACTTAACCAGCACAGAAAACACCTTCTCTTTTTCTGCCAGGGACTTCTCGCAGATTAATACTTTCTCAGGCTTCTTGATCTGGTTAAATCTCAACTAGTACAAGTGTGATACCTCAACAATTATAACTACGACTATCCTTTTCTGCATAGGGAGTACCATAAATTAAAAAAAAATAAAAAAATTCAGTATTGTCTTTGCTGACAATCAATTTTGTTGCAGCCTCTGAGTATGTTAGGTATAATTGTGAAGTAAAGATATTGTTCTGCCAGAAGCTGATGACATGTGACTGTACAGATTTTGTCCTTTTGTCTTTTTGCAAAAAACCTTTATTTCCTTGGACAAGGCAGTCCCCTAAAGCTTTTTGAGAGTGGCCCTGAACTCAGCTGGGAAAAGCAAAAGCTCACATATGATTGAAAGATGTAGATTTTGGGCACGTCTAATCAGTACCCGGGTTATTGAGGAGGTGGGAAAGAGCAGAAGAGGGAAGTGGAGAAGGGGACCACAGGTCGGAGATACAGCACAGGGAGGAAGCAGGGTCATCTGCAGCAGAAACGGCTTTTGGCAGGTGTTAATGTGCTCCTGCCCACGGATCTGAGGTCAGACACAGACCCACCAGTACGTGTTAGATCTTCCTCTACATGTCATGGTCGCAGACAGGTTCAGTGTGGGTGTAAACCATTCTGGAGAGCCAAGCAGCTGGGCCCGGTGCTCTTTGGTCTAATCCTGCGCAGAGAATCAAGGTACTTCAACACCCACTGTCACAAACCAAGAGAGTGTAACACCTGCCTATGTCTTGGTCATTCACCTTTGTATTTGTCTGCTTCTTTTTACGTTGTTTTGCTTTCTTACTAAACATATTTATTTCCAGGCAGCTGTGATACCAACAAGAACATTTGCACAAGGGATTCAGAGTCCTGTTTATTTTGGTTGGTTGATTTCCTAAAGCAAGCTTCTGTTTAAATTTTGGGGAAAGAATGAAGCACCCAAAGCCTCTGTAAGTATTGAACTAATTTAAAATCACAAAAGCTCTTCGTATAAATGGTCATTCTATTTTTATTGCACGCCCTGGTGTGTGATGGCTGGGTGCAGATGTCCAAGACATCTCTGATTTACCTGGCCTGCCTGTGCTCTGCCACAGTGGCAGCAGATGTACTGTCTTCTACCACATGAACAAACTTAAGCTTACTGTAATAATTTTTGCAGTGTACTTTCACAGTGTCACCTGATAATTGTTAAATTAATACCAAGTCTGGTAACTGTTAAGATAAGAATGAGTAGTTACAATATTCTTTTATCTGCATTTGTGTGACATCCAGTGGCTGGACGGGTCAATCACAGGCTCCAATTTCTTGTGAAAAATGTAAAAATGACTCACGACTCTGTTTAGAACGTGAAAGCAGGAAACGTATTGGTTATTAATGCTATCAGAGCAATTGCTTACTTTTGGTTTAAAAATAAACAGGCCATTAAAACAGCTTGTTCAATGGAACACGTTGGAGATTTGTATGTAGCCTTAACTCACTAGAGCCTTTAGAGTTCTTTCCCACTGCTGCTGACATAAACTCATCTCCCTAGTGTTCCCACTGGGCACAGAGAGGTGAATAAACAATATATCACCGTGGTCAGAAATGAGTAATCTCTGTTTTCCTGCACATAATAGTTGACTACACCATGACCAGGACTCTTGTTATTTTTTTCAGGAGCAATACTGAAATAGGAAACAAATTTTGATAAAACCCTTGAAATATTTAAAATAGCCAAATATATTGTTTCGTTATGCAAATAGTACTGAATAAGGCTTCTAAAAAGTTGTTTAAATTGAAAGATCTAGAACTCCACTCCCGTGTTTGAAGTAACTGCCTGAAATTTTAAAGTAATTCATGGCAGTTGTATATTTTCTTTGCCTTCATCATAATGACAACGACTTGACAGCACTGCTCTCAGCATTTGCTTATCCATATTTTTTTCCATGCAGATAATAGTAACAGCTTCTTTTATGGCATACTCAGAAAAAAACACAGTTATCACGGAGCATTTTTTGCATTTTTTTTATTATAAGTAGTGCTCACTAATGCTGCAAAGGAAAAATATGAAAACATAGAAGTTTCTCTGCTTTTCTTATCTGCTTTACAAGGTCCATAACCTTGTTTCATAAATCTGGCTAATTCCTTGTGCAAGCAGGCTTTTTATACAAGCAAAAGGAAAAACACAATATTTTTTTAAAAATTGCTTTTAATCTCATAAAACCTAACAGAGGAATTAAGCATTGATGTCTAGTGTCTGAAACCACTTTAAAATTGTGTTTTCAAAATTTCCAGATTTCAGGCCTATTATTTATTAATGATGAGCTATTTCAAAGATGTAAAAATATTATTTTGGCAGAAAATTTTCTGTTAAGATAAAGAAATTGGATGCACACAGAACAAAGCCTGTGTGAGGCCTGGGTACTGCATATGAGGCAAATGTTAGCAGCAGACAGGAAAACAGCAGCTGCACACCATTCTTGGACACAAAGTCCTCAGGAGTCACGAGGTTAGCGCAGGATCTCTTTTTTCATGCCTGGTTTTGCTGACTACAGTCACTTAGTCAACTACAATAATCAGAATAAAAGTCTTCTCCTAAAGTTAGACTAGTTTTATGCTAATCTATGGCAAGAAAAAGCAAGTCAAATCTGTCAGAATTGTATCTAGAAGAAAACAAAGATCAGATATATGAAAATGCCCTTGCTGAGATCCAGTCCTTTGAGCTGCCTCTTGGAACCACACTAAGGTATGCTTCTTTTTGATAATACTATACTCTTCATGATGGATATGTTCCATTCTATAGCTGTTCTTTTAGTCAGTCCAATAGATTAGAAACTTGGTTTACTTGACCCTGAAGCCTACAGCACAGTTGGGTTTAATTTCAATGTGATTGGCCCTAAATGAAAAAATACAAACCAAGGTCAGCTACTCAGCTCTTTCTTTTCACCAGGACAAAGCGACCTGTTACTGATGACTGGCTGCAGATTTGCTGTGTAGAAAGAAATTACTCTTAAAAATGAAAACAAGGGGAAATTTTGTGTAGCAGTGCTTTTAATTTGACATTAACAGCTAAATTTTTAAAGAATTAATTGCTTCTTATTTTTACATTTTTAAGAAATGCAACTTCTTTTAATCACTAAAGACACAACTACTTAAGGTTTTACCACTGATATTCCTAAATATCTGAAGATTTTTTTTTTTCATTTGCAGCTTATGGAAACTGTTTCATGGTAAAAGTGCAACTGAAAAAATTTCCTCTGCATATTTGTCCCTAAAAAAGTAATACACAAAAGATTATGATGTTATATGTCTAAGTATAACGTCAGTATCTGTAGAAGAGTTTTAAAAATAGCCTGCCTGGCACTATACGCATCAGCTTGCAGTAACTATCAGGCTAAAAAAAGAAAATTTAATTTACCCTGAAAAAATGTGTCAATCTATTATTCAGTACTTAGATGATGGGAAAAATAAGAACGTGGGAAGATTGTTACTGCATTTGAATGATTTCTTGAAGGAATAACTACTGTGGCGGTAGCTTGTAGGATTTTTCCTATTTTCTTTTTGCATCATGTGCTTTGTAGGCACTTGTCTACATTTGGAATAGTCCCTGTTAATTTAGTAGGTGTCATTAATAAATTCATCTGAATCAACACTGAATATCATATAGCCACAAGCACAGACAAGACGTGCAGTCTTCAGTGCCATTTACTAACTCGTGTACAGGTGTAGTTGCACCAGGGCAGGAGAGATGAAGAGTTTGATTACAGTAATTGGAAGGGTGCCAAATGCTATTGTAGACCTCGATGCATTCACAGTTGAGAATTGCTGTTAGCTCCTCACTGGATAAGTAACTACACATCACCCTAAAGTTTTACACATCTGGCCTATTTTTTTGCATGGGCTTCCCACTTGTGCGCAGATAACTCTGCCCAGAAAGCAGGTGTATCCTGTCTCCTGAGCATGCAAAACCCAAGGACTAGTTCATCTTTGGCCACAGACCACAAAGTATATAATTTAAATAGAAGATAGGCTATTTCTCCTTCACTGAAAAACGAAGCACTAGGAAACAATATGTCAATTTCTAGCGAAACACAGCATGCCAACGCGCGAAAAGGTGCACTTTTTTGTTGTTGTTTTATTTTTACCCCGACTCCCAAATTTCTATCACCTAAAGAATGGAAGGAATCAAGTCTGTTACATAACATGAATGCAGAAACCCCCGCAGAGCCTCCGTCTCAGGGGTCGGTGCCGCCGGCCCTGGCAGCCGCCTCCTGCAGGGGACAGGCACGGGCACGGCCCGCGTCTGCAGGAACGCTTAAATCAAAACAAACCAAACAAATAATAATAACAATAGCAACAAAACAAGACCATACCATGAAAAAAACCAGAACTATCCCAGAGGAAAGGGCCGGGTTTGACCCTTTAAGCCTCCCAGGCGTCCCTCCAGCGCGGTGCGCCCCGGCGGGCGGGCGGGCGGCCCGTCCGGAGAGCAGCCGGGACAGGGGCCGGATTTTGGGTGTCCCTCGACTGTCACAGGGCGCTGAGCAGGTCGGAGAGGGTGGCGCCGGGCAGACGCAGCTGCCCGCGGTCTCTGCCGGACTCCAGCGTTCGAAGACGCCCTGCGGACGGAGGGGCTTTGCCGGGCTCCCGGGGAGTTCGCGGCGCAGCCCTTCCCCTGACAGGGGCCGCGGGGAACCGGCGAGCTGGGACGAGCCGGGCGGGCGCAGTGCGACCCGCTCGTCCTTACCAGCCCCTTCCTATTTGTCCTCACCGCTGCTTGCGCCCTCTCCGCGCCGGGAAACCCTTCTCGGCAGCTCCCACCTCCCGGCTCCGCGGCCGCTCCTCCCTCCCCAGGTCCCTCCCCGGCACCTCCCGCCGCGGCGCGGCCGCCGCGTCCCTCCCATCCAAGATGGCGGAGAGTCTCCCCGAGCATGATCGGATCCTGCAGGAGATCGAGAGCACCGACACGGCCTGCGTGGGACCCACCCTGAGGTGCGGGGCGCGGGGGTCGTGGCGCCGCCGCCGCCAGGCGAAGCTCCCCCGCCTTCCAGCCCGCCGGCTCGGGGAGCCGCGGCCCGGCCCGGCCGCGCTCTCTGACAGCTGCTCCCCAGGGACGGCGCGGGGCCTCCCGCAGCGCCGCCGGCGGGAGCGGCCGCTCCGGGCGCGGAGGGGATGCGCAACCCCCGGGGCCGCTCCGCGGGGGCTCGACCGCCGCCCCCCGTCCCGGTCCCGGCGGGGCGGAGGGAAGGGGCCGGTGCGGCGCGGGCAGGGAGCAGGGCTGTCACCCCGGGCCGCGGCGCTGACAGCGGAGGGGGGCCGAGCAGAGGCGGCGGCCGTGCCCGACCCTGGGCTGGCCGCTCCCGGTACTGTGTGCCGGGGAAGCGGCGCGGCGAGGAACGCGGCCTCGGGACGGGGCGGCCGGGCTCGGCCAGGCTCAGGGCGGTCGCTGTAAACCAGGGCCGGCCTTTCCTGCCCCGCGCTTGGACCCGAGGCATCTCCCTGGGGTGTGCCGGTACCCCCGGCTTGGTGCTGGGAACGGGACCGAAATCGTGTCGTGGGTGGGTGTTCCAGTGCTCCTCTATGCAGCCTTTAATGATGCGGTCTGAAACATCCTGCCCTGATCAGCTTTCTCCTGGAGATGTGACAGTGTTTAGAGCATTTCTGATGTGCCATGACTTCAGTGGTTTGGTTTTTTCTTCTCTCTCCAGTTCCACATACTGCCAAATATCATAGCCTGCATGTTGAAAAAAGGTTTTGCTTAACCTTTCCTGTTAAGAGGGGAACGTGACAGAGAGATGGGGAGAGAAACGCAGGGCCTGGAGGGAGTGAACTGGGTAATGGAGGCACACTGGGAAAGGGGATCTTCATCCTGGAGCTGTGTTGATGATTCCCTGATTAGAGATGTCTGAAAGAAGTGAAAAAGCACGGATGGTAGCCAGAGGGGGAGAGAGAACTGTGAATTCTTCCCTCTGAGAAGATAGTGCAAACATTGCAGAGAACTGGAAAAGGCAGTTTGTGTGGCAGCATGCTGCGCAGTGGTGAGTGTGGTGCTGCTTGCTTTTCCTGGAGTAGGAATGGTGCCTGCTGGAGAGTGTAGACAGGGCTGGAAAAGAGTGAATGCAGGGTACATGGATGAAGAACCCTGTGCTGAGAACTGATGGAAGAGAAATTTATGTTGCGTGCGCAATGGATCATTTTGCACTTCACAGCAAATGATTTTGAGCTTGGCTGCGTGTGTCTACAGTGGGTCCTCCAGAGCAATGTGGAAGGTGGCAGTCTGGGCATTTGTGTGAGGCTGGGGCTAATCAATCCTCCAAGAGCCCAGATGGCAGGGTGGTCCAGACATCACACAGGGGCTGCTTGTCAGGTGGTCAGTCTGGTGTTGGAGGTCAGCTTGGAGTCAACTGCGCTCTAATATCCCCTCATGTTCCTTAAACACAGCCAGTATTGGGAATACAGAGTGGAGATGCTAAGCTGAGCATCACAAGGAGCTTCACTTTTGAGACTCTGAGAGCTCAGGCTGAGAGAAGTTAGCTGAGGTGCTTTCAGACTTGAGTTGTCCCTGGAGGCAGTTTAGCCATGTTTCAGTTAACATGCCCAGGCAGGCTGAGACTGATGTCTGGAAAAAACCACACCAAAACAAAAACCTTAGCAACTAAATATTAAATATAATTGCAGTTTTGCTACCATCTCCAGGATAGAGCTTATATCACAGTACACTGTGTAAAGGACATACAGAGAATCAGGCTACACAGTAGAAGAAGGCATGTTTGGGAACCACAAGTGTGGATGGGGAAGGGAATATGAATCTTTTATCCATATTAAGCATTTAAAATGTACCAAAGTTTTTATAAATATGGACATTTAATTTCTTAATTTCTTTGCATGTTCCTGTCCTTTCTTCTATTTGTCTCTCGTCTATCTTGTTATCTCACTGACTTTCCAGTAGGGGAATTTTGCATTGCTGACTTTAAGGATTTTTTGGAAAAGAGTGCATGTTGGTCTGATTTAAGCTCTAGTGTTCAATTGCAAAAAAAAAAAAAATTGAGGCTAAAGAATGGTTACACCTGGCAGAGTGTTTTGAAAGAAGTCTGGCCAACATCACAGTAATATCCTGCTACTTCACAAGAATAGCAGAGTTTAAAATCAAAACTGTAGCTATTTTCTCAGCTATGTCTGTTACAATTTGTGAATTGCTGTGCAAAACTGAGAAATCCCGCAACTAATTTCAAGATCTAATTCAGTGAACAGAAGTGGGAACGTAAAACGGAGCGTTATTTTCTGTGTGAGATCTAGGTTTTACTTGCTAGACAATATAAATCAAAGAAATTAGTTGAGTAAATATATTCAGTTGTGTAAGACTACAGTATGAAGTGATCCATTGATTTCCAGTCACAGAAGCCATTGAAGCCAGTTGTCTCATGTAATGACTGAAATGACATTCATTTCATTATGTGAAATGGAATGTTTTCGTAATCTGTGGTCTGTAATGCTGGGAGAATATTTATAGCATTGTCACATGAGATAAAGTACCAATATACCTACTTAAATAGCAGAACAAAAGAAGGGGCTCGAGATGAGTGGTTTGGATAAGTAGCATGAGATATAGGGATATGCAAGGTATGGTTTATCCTTAATTGTTCATATCAAGATCTTAATGTCTTCCTAGTGCATCCATGCTTCATAAAAGAAGTGTAATGTTTTTTGTGGGCTGTATGTAGATTCCATGGAAACACATTTCTGCACTTGTTTTTCTTCAGTTTGCTAGTTTGGCATAGCTGCCCCTGCCAGGGTGCTGTTTCCTACCCTGCTACAAGAATGACAGTACTTGCTCTCTTGATATAAAAAAATAGTAGCATTTATTGATATATATATATAATGGTTTTGTGTATAATTTACAAGTAAGAAACAACATACAGACTGATCTTGCAGGTGATTTTCTTGTATTGAGATCTATCCATATAGAAGAATGTGAAATGCAGTCCTTTATAGGAGGAATCAAGGTACAGCTGGTACACTTGGGATTATTTACTATTTAGGAGAGAAAGTTAGCTCCTAAAGATTGCTCTGCATCTCAAGAAATATGAAATGGAAGAGATTGGATTTTGTTACATTAATTTTCTTTTTAGATTTTAAGTGGATGAATTTATTGATTTGAAATTGCTGGTATTTTACTTGCATCTCTAAATTCAGTAATACATGTTGAATCATTATAAATGAGACTTAAACAACTGTATAGCATGCCATTCATTAAACAGGCAGACTGCATATAGCAAGCCAGGATTCATTTTTTTTCATCAGACTGTGAAACTTTTATCAACATCTTTTTAGCTTTAATGGCTAACAAAATGAGATTAGTGACAACACCTGTTAAAGGCTCATCACTCTCACCTTTTTATATAACACGTTAATATCTTGTAATTCACATCACACACTTTTGGGCTTTGCAAACCCAGGGAGAATTATCAGCACATTTCTGATCTTTATAAAGGCAATGGAAAAAGACAAAAAGAAAGAAAGGCAATTCCTATATTCTCTCTCTCAAAAAAAGATAAATTAAAAAGTTAATAACAAAAAAAACTTTCAGGCCCTCACTGAACTCTGTATAAATACATACTAACAGAATTTCTAGAGTTAATTTTTTGGTTTGTCTTTGGACTTCTTGAATAGTCAGTTGGACATGCTGGGGAAGCTAAAAAGATAATTCTGTTCAGAAGAAAATTATTGACCTTATCTGATGGTTAATTTTCAGTTGATCGAAATAGGTCAAAGTGTAGCTCAACAGAGTAGAAGTTGTTCTGCTGGTGTCCTGATATTACTGTAGTTATGAGTTTCTTTGAGTTTGTAGTAATGCGTAGTATTTCAGAGCCTTTTTAAAAAATAAATGAATTAACTCCTAGACTCTAGCTTGGCAGTGTTTTGTTTAAGCATATCTCAGACTTTCTCTGAACACTTCACCTCATGAGCTTTGCATCACTGAGTCTGCACTGTTCTGTGATCCTCCTGTCAGAGGAGGACCTCTCTGCCCGCAGTCTGATGACTGAACAATAATACAAAAATAAAATTAAATATAAAAATTATGTGGGACTCGATAATGGCAATTTCGTAGCTAGGTTGAAGTTGATAAGGAGGTGCTATGTCTGTTGATGTGTCTGTAAGTGGGAGGTACTCTGTGGCTTTAACCCACAATTGCAGCTTGGAAAGCACTCCTCAAAAGTCAGCATAAAAATGCTTTTGAGCAGCTTCTCTGATTCCTGAAATCTGTCATCACCAAGCTGTTGCCTGGTAGATGTTAGAGCATCTTCTAGGTTGCTCTAAGTTGTGCTGGCCATGAAACTTCTTTGCAGAGTTACTGGAGGGTCTCCTCTGAAGTCATCTCACTGGCCTGTTGTCTCTGGCTGCGCGCATCAAACCCCCAAGAGCCGTTTGGTTGATGCATTTCTGTCTGATGCTGCAGTTTGCTGCAGTGACCTTCCACTGATCTAGGACTGCATTGCACTGGTAAAAGCAGCACTGAGCCACCCGGCTGCAAAGCGTAATCACTTCTGCATGGTGCTGCTTTTTTCTCATTTAGGTTAAACAGTTTGAAGGTTGGATGTATATTTGTTATGAGACTCATAAATGAGTATGGGTGAAGTGTTACAATTAACTGATAACTGTTCATCCTGAACTTCTATCCTTGTGTTGCAGAAAAGATGAAGGTGAAAGGCACACTTCAGCAAGACATCATTAGAAGAATAAGCAAGACTATTTTGTCCTTTTCTGATCAAAGTCTCTAAGAAAATTCAGCGGTAGAAATATGGAGTGAGAGTCTAATTCTGCTGCTTTTACTGTGCTGTCAAGCTGGGGTCCCTAATTTTTATTTTGGAGATATTTTTGTACCCACTGAGGGAGCTTGTCCAAAGCCAAGTGCGTAAAGCTCCTAAATGCTCTGAAACCTCAGTGTTACTTGTGTTACTGAAAGTATACATTACTGTTACTGGCAGGCATGCTTTAGCTGTGTGATTCTGAATCCTTAGCATAGCAGTTAGTAAGCAGTAACATAAGCAGTATGAATGACTTCTCAAAATGTGGGAAGATAGTACAGCATTAACACAGTTGCAGGCAGGGAAATACATTTTCTGAGTACCTGTGGGCTGTTGGGATTTGTGATGTGGTTATCCAGTGACAAACTGTGGTTGCCCTCATTTTTGCCCTGTGGTCTTACTTGTCAGGTAGGATTGTCTAAAGGCATTTTTCTGTGTTTTCATTGTTTTGGTTTTGGAGTATGAGACAGCAATTTGTGTCTTTGTTTATAGCTTAGTTTTGTTTTAAATATAGAGCAAACATAAGAGGACTCTGAGATCATCATCAGCTAGTGCTTTAAATCAAAATTTAAATGGTTCGATAATGTGTTTCAATTTCAAACAGTATGATAATCTCTTACAGAATTGTAAGCCATTGGTTTGAAAATGAGTAGTCTGTATCTTTATTAATGGTCTGTCTTCAAGCCCTGCTCAATTTTCCAGTTAATGTGCTTCATTCCTAGTTCCCTTTCAAACTGAAGTTACAAAGTAGGCCCAAAGAACCGGAAATTCCTTGTGTGATAGCTGTGGTCTTTTTTGCATTGAGTTAGAGAGTGTACTTTTATATATATTGTTGTGGTTTAACCCCAACCAGCAGCCAAGCACCACACAGCCACTTGTGCACTCCCCCACCTTCAGGATGGGGTAAAAGCTGGAAAACTACTGGGTTGAGATAAAGACAGTTTAATAAGGAATGCAAAAGCTGCACACACAAGCAAAATGTGGAATTGATTCACTGCTTCCCATGGGCAGACAGGTGTTCAGCCATCTCCAGGAGGGCAGGGCCCCATCACACCTGGAGGTGACTTGGGAAGACAAACACCATCACTCCAAACCTCCTCCCCGTCCTCCTTCTTCCCCCCCCCCGTTATGTCTTGAGCATGATGCCATATGTTCTGGAATATCCCTTTGGTGAGTTGGGGTCACTTGTCCCGGCCATGTCTCGTCTCAGCCTCTCATGCAGGGGAGGTTGAGAGCAGACCTGCCTCCTCACCAACGTGGCAGCACGAAAAGGCTTTGACTCTGTGCAAGGCCTGCTCAGCAGTAACAACATCCCTATATTATCTCTATATGATATTATTGTATTGATAATATAGCACAAACCCAAAACACAACCCCATACTAGCTACTGTGAAGAAAATTAACTCTATCCCAGTCCAAACCAGCACATGTATTTATATATCAGTTTAATAGCGAATAATAGCGAACTCCTATTTTGTAACTGGGTTGTTAGGGACTGCGGAGAACGGCCTGCTTGCTGTGAATATTGTATCCTGAAAAACCAGAGGCTTGCTTGTAGTGTCAGTTGCAGATTTTGTTACTTGGTGCAGGATTTGTTGATATTCCAAATGTTTAGGTTGAAAGGCAACAGTCAGATAAAACAATTGTCTGTTTGATGTATATTGCTATGAAGGAGCATTTTTTTTTACCACTAGTCTATTATATAGAGTCAAAAGGGCATAAGAAGAGTGTGTGCTGTAGACTGATTAATCTGGCATTCAGAGCAGAACTGCAGCTCTGATTTTTCCATAGGCTAGCCTGATATTCCAGTCAGATTTGTCATTGACAGCAAAAGTATTTTAGAAGGTGAGGATTCACTTGCATTGCTACAAGTTTCAACATATTACTTCTGAACTTTTTATAAACCCTGAAACTGTTTGTGGATAATCATATCTGCACTGCATTTTTCTGCTGTGAAAATTTTTTTAGATTCAGTGCTGATTCAGTTCATAATGAAATATGTGTCTGCAAATCAGATTATCTTGATCTTTTAAGTGTTCATGCATCAGCTTCTGACTCAGTTCTTGCAGTGATTTCCAAATGGGCAACTGCCAAGTGAAGTTTTAACCTAGCTGGTAACCTGTGTAAATGGTTCTGAAATGGCTCCCTCCAATTTCACAAGCAACTCTTTGAAGAACTCATAGTTGAAATTGTCTCAGTGTTTAGGAAACAAGTTTCAAAATACATTAAAGCTTTTAAAATAGAGGTATCATCTGCTGAGAGATCCAGAATAGTGTACTTATAGGTGTTTCATCTTAATTTAGCCTTCTCATCATATGAACATCTTATGCTTGTGCACTCTTACATCAGTTAAATTCAGGAAAGTCAGTTCTTTTTCCTGTCATCTCTTCATTGACTTCTTCCTCAAGCTGATTTTATTTAATGTCTGGTGACCCAGATTTTGGACCTGCCATGTGCATGGAAAGTGCATAATTTTACATCCTTCACAATGCCAGTCACATGGGTACTTACTTTCTTGCAGATTTTTTTGGAAAGCCAGCAGCACAGCCTGTGCTCCAGCTTTCTTCATGTGTTGCTGAACTGTTGCCCCGAGACTTTGCAATTTCCTCAATACCGATGCTGCCTGAGGGAGCCTTGACATAATTCAATTAAATATGAGTCTGATTTTGACTGAGTGCTAAGAGTGTTTGCACATACAAGGCTGAAATTAGTGACTCAGTTAAACAAGTTTTGTCATGTTGCATTTTATGTATTATACTACTAAAATGAGTTAATACAAATCTGTGAGGATTAATATTTCTTAAATAATGCTTTTAAGATAGTGCCCGGAATGGATTTGCAAATAGGAAACTATTTCTATGGATCGTAGTAAACTATTAAGTAATAACATCAACATAGCTCTGCATCAGCATCAAGTAATCACATGAGATTTTATCTTACTGAAGGACTTACTATGGCTAGTTATAAAATCTAGCTGTTGCCAGCCATTCTGGCTATTTTCTGGTGGTGGTTGAAATGCCCACATCTAATCCCTGTCCTTAATATAACAATGACAGAATTCTCAATTTGATGTTCAGCTTAAAGTATGTTCAGCAATGCATCTCTTCCTTGTCTTGTACATGTCTACTATGGAATTATTTGTACACCTGACAAACTGTGTGCTGTGCATGAAGGAGTTAATGATCTCCTGGAGCCTGGCTGAAGTCCTTCCAGTACCTCAACCTTTGCCAGTAATAGCAAACTAGTAGGGAACTTAATCACTGACAGAGGTATTAAGAAGGAAGGAAGCAGATTTTAGAGTGCATCAGCCTTGATGGAAAGACATGGGATTTGACAGAGAGGACCTAAAAAAGATGCTGGGGATTTTTTTTTTTTGATATAGCATGAGAAAGGTGTTTGGTTCTAATACTGTGAGTGGGATTTTTACTGTGTCTTAGGGAAAGTAATTTGCTTGCAATATTTCAGTGAGTGCAGCTTGCAATCCTGTGAATCAGAGTAATATGAAATTAATAATGCATGTATTGCCGTTTATGTACCTAGGGGATACTTTTGAGACATTTCAGCTTCAAAAAGAAGTGTTTCAACTTTCAAGTATCACATACTTCAATTTTAATGCATTCTCCTTTCTAATACAGGCATTTAGGTGTTTCTGTTGGTAGCAGCTCTCATTGGTACTTTCACAGTTTGCTCACTACCTTATGCATAGAGTGACTTTGAAGGCTTTTTAGCCCATTTTATTCATCGAGGCAATGTTTTCTTCTGAGTTTTGTTTTAATTTCAACATTAAAAGTAACATAGTAGATACTGTTTTATACTGTATATTTGTTCACTTTTGTTTCATAAACTTAGGAAGCTGTAAGCAGTTAGCCAATGTGTGGTACCTCCTCTTGAAATTGGAATTTCTGTGGCGTGCTGGACTGTCACCTTTCCCTAAGAACTGAGCAGATTTTCTTAGTCTGTTTATTAAGCAGGTAGAGGACTGGAGTTAGTCAGTTGCTTGAACACTCTTAATTGCTTCCTAACAGAGGGAAACTCTGTGAGTTAGTTTCAGTTCGGCTTCTAAATTGAAAACAGACTTTTTCTAGAAGTCATCTTTTGTTTTCTTCAGTGATCCTGGTAGATGTGCAAAATATATACAGTACAGGCTGCTGTTTTGCATGAGTAAAAAATACATGATGATTTTCTATGTATAGGCTGTGGGAGCTCATAGAGTGAACAAAAGTGAATAATATAAAATTATTGTAAAATACACGCTTTGGTTATGTTTGCAGAGGTATGTGCCTCATCAAAGAATTATCTGGTTTGATTAGTATTAAATAGAATACATTCTTAATCCAACTGATTTTGAAACTTTTTAATTACTGTATATTTTATTTAATCTGGAACTTCTTGAATTTCTGAAATAATATATTTACATCTGTAGTGTGGGTATTCAAAGTTTACTGAAATAACTAACACATTTCTGACATTAAATGTTCTGTTCTATTTCACATCTCATGAAGAGGCATATGAAATTGTTGACATGAAATTTGTCAATTGGTATATATTTATCTTTTATTTATGTCTCAAGTGCTCTAGATAAAGATGACAGATTAGCTAGAGGTTGTAAGAAATGGCTAATTATTTCTGGAACATGTGTAATAGAAATCCGGTCAAATTTTCAAAAAGAACTTAGAAGCTCACTATTCGGTTTACAGACGAATCCATTGCTACTAAAATGTAACAAAACAGTCTATGGAAATATAAAGGGAAAATAAGAATATTACTCTGTGGACTTCAATTTCTTGTTTTATTTTCTATGAAATAAAATAGATTTCAACTACATCCACTTGGATCCATTTAGGTCTGTGGAACAGATGGCCAAACTTGGCATTTCGTTATGTGGCGATAGCCAGTACCAAAGTGAGCGAAGGGTCTGTTTCCTTTGCTGTCTTTTAATCTACTATTACAACACAAAATGAGAAAAAAAAAAGTTAGTGCAGCACTTGTTTTTCAGTTTCTTGCTTCATACATCTGTAAGTCGCACAAAGGCTTAGCAGGAAGAGGCATCTCCTTGGTCAGCAGTGTAAAAACAGGAAGGAGGAAGTCTATTGCAAATCTGGGTGTGCTGATTATCAGTTCATGTTTTGCTGCAGAGGATGTCCATTAACAGCCATCAGCGTGATCCATTGCTTATCCAGCATGAACAATGACTGCTCTAGTGCTGCTACTACAGAACAAGGATCTTGCTTATAGGAAGTAATGTTAACTAACAAACTGTACTCGGCCCTTTCCTGCTCATAGAAACAGGATACTATTAGTGAGAACAATTCACAGAAATTGCACATCCAGGAAAACCAGGCAAGCAAAGCATAACAGCTAAACTAAGATTAATAAAATCTTTTAGCTTGACTTCTGCATTGTTTTGGCATGTAGTAGGATCTTCTAAATCGAGTGGTGAGATGTAATTATGAATAAGGATGGCAGAACTGGGCCCTAGGTAGCGCCTGGCATTGAAAGGCTGCTTAGGTTTTAAGAAATGTGCTTATTAGCATAACTGCAGTTGAATTACAGGAAACACCTGGACATTATTTTATAAAGCATTTAAGAGTGCATGCAGCAGCCTATATGAAATTACTCCATGGAAAATCCCTACAAAGTTTGCAGTTTGTGTAAACAGAAAATATCTTTGTATACTGTAGGACAAAGGAAGTCTTTGCAGTGTTTCCTGTGAAATTGCAGCTTAAATAGAGTGTGTGATACAGTATCGTGGTTAGGATGCCATGGTTATAGTCATAGTGACAGGTCTGTTTAAAGGGCAGAATCTTAATTTGCATTGTCAGTGTTTTGTGCTTGCACTGATCCCATGGAACTCATCATGGAAATGCAAATACTGATGGCTGTTAATGGACATCCTCTGCAGCAAAACATGAACTGATAATCAGTACTTTGTTTTATAATGTTATTTATTATATCTCTTTGTTGGTTGTGGCTTTGTTTTTTGTGTTTTTTTTTCTTAGTGAAAGGAGAAATAGGGAGAGAGGACAAATATCTAGTGGGCTACCTCTTAAATGATCAAAGTGATCAGGTAATTTTTTTTCCCCCAAATCTGAAGCTCTACAAATGAATCTTTTTCTCTTGCATCTGTCACAGGTCTGAAGCTGCACGGTCAGACTTACATTCCATGTCGAACTTGTGCAACTGTTGTACAGATATGTGTAATTCCTGTCATTGTTGCAGCATTCATGGAGTTGTAACTGATTGGCACTTACTGAATGGTTATCAGTATCCTGAAAGGAATGTGTGTATATGGTTTTTAATTGCTTCACATGTCTTGTGTAATCAGGAAATGAAAGACTTTGTAGCAATATGGGCAGGAATGGGGAACCTGCAATTCATCCTAGAAATGGGACAGAACAGGATGGGTTAGGGAGGTGTGAAAGTGGTGAAAGGTGGCAAGTAATTAATGAGGAGCTTCTTCATCCTGTAAAAAGATTGGTGTTTTTTTCTCTATTTTTGGGGGGGTTTTGGCTATTTTTGAAGTAAATATTCTCTTTTAAAAGTCTTTGCTGCTGACCCTATTACCATAAATGATTACTAGAAAGAGAATTATTCACTCAAAAATTTATAGTAATGCTCCATAAACTCAGAGTTGTTTTTTCTGAATATGGATTGCAATTAAAAATTGAACCATTACCCATTTAAAACAACAAACCACACACTCAAAACAAACACCAAAATCTTCAAGAAATAATAGATTTTAAAAAAAACCAAAATGGGATTTGTTAAATATTATTTTTTCTTTGTCTAACAGACTGTTTTAGCAATGATTTTTAATTGGCAGAGTTACTCATCACCAATCAGGAATTCATATTATTTTCTGAATCATCAGTTTCTGCTTCTGATTGAAAAGTTACAGCTATTGCCATAGATATGAGACAAAATTACTTAGTTCTGATTCTGATTATTCTTGCAATCTATTTTTCCATGCTAAAACAAATAGTTTATGGGAGAAGTTGTATTTAGGTTGATGGTTATTGTTATTTTGTAGTAAGAAGATAACAAAGATGTGCAGACTAGGGATGAGGAAGAAAAAAGCAAATTTGGGGTATTTGCTGAAGTTTCAAAAAATGTTTTTAGGCTCCTCTCCTTTTGCACTTATTCATCTGTATGTACTTCCTTTGCCTGCCTTTCTAGTAGTCCATGGTCAATGTATTAAATGAATTTCTGGGCTTATATAATTTTTTTTTTATATAACTTTTTATTTCCCTTCTCCTTAGTGAAATGTTCATGCTCTTTCAATCCCATTTGCACTCAGACATTAAAGGACATATATCCTGATTGCTTGCACAGAAATATTTATATGATGTTATAGCATAAATATCCTTTTGAAGTGGGACTGTTATCATTTGTGAAGAGATCTGTGATACTGGCTTAGAGCGATAATGCATATGTGTGGAGTTGTCATTATGGAATAGATCAGATGATTTCAGGATAATTGACTTTTAAAATAAATATTATTTTTTGAAGGGTCAGGTGAAATTCTTGGCATGTTAAGTTTTACGATTCTTGGCTAAATTTTAGTTCTCTGGAGATGAGCCTTTTTGCTTTCTTAGCAGCTGCTGTTTTTGTGCATAGAATGGTGCCCTCTGGTGCTTCAGTGTAGTTTTGCATGTAAACACAAGAAGGCGTCAATAAGACCTATTAAATACATATTTTTCATAATGTGTTTCAGTTTTGAAAGTAAAAATTTTAGGGAAGTTTTTATGGTGTAAAGTAAACTTATTTTCTTCAATTGGAATATGGTTGCATATCTGAAAATTCTCCTTTTTTTTCTTTTGGGACTTGAATTCAAATCTGTTTGTGCTTATTTTTCTCCCTTCAGCCTAGTGGTAAAAATGATCAAGGTAAAAATATCCCTATTGCAATAAAATTGATCCAGTGACTGAGACATCTTTCTCCTTTAGGTTAGTCTCTGACTATTCCTAGTTAATTTTTTTCTTACAAGTGCTTCCTTCACTTTCTATTTACCTAGCTTGGCATTAATATGAGTTGTATTGTCCAGTTGTTGGGATGAGTCAGAGAAAAAAGTCCCTCTGTTTGTACTATACAGAGTTCTGGGAAATACAGACAGATGACCTGTGACACATTACCAGAAAAATTGTTCAGCTCTGCTTGTGCTCTTTGTGGATTCCCTGCTTTCCCAGTCGATTAGGAAAGAAAATAGTACCTATGCTATCACTGATTTGCAGTACTGATGTCAAGTTACTGTTCTCTCATTCCAGATTGAAAGTTAACATAGTGTTGTTTTGGGTTTTTTTGGTGCCAAAATCAAATACAAACTTCTGTCTCTGACATCAGTGATTTTTTTTTTTTTTTCCGGTTTGAGACTCATACTGAGAAAAAACCTTCTTGTCAGGGTTTCATGGTATGAATCAACCAGGTTCCTATAGCTGTCCAGATCAGATGTTGAAAGTAATTGTAATACAAACGGATCACGTCTTTCAGTTCGGCACAGTTCAGGTTTGTGCTGTATTTCAGACCACCAGCAACCACTTCAGGGGCCCATAAAGCTGAAGAGGATCCTTGGGATTCTTCATTCAGAAGTGTATAAACAAAAGTTGAAAGAACTATATATTACACATGTAAAAATTCTTTTGGTGTCCTATGCACGTTTGCCCCATTTTGTGACATCTCCCACTGATGTCTGTGAAGCAATTTACAGTGAGAGATTTTTAGGGTAGACAGATTAGCATGTAATAATCATCTCCTGAAGAAATGGAGCTGGAAGGGTTGCTACATCCTCACTCTCTTTCCAACAGAATTCTCCGTGTGTGTGTTGTAAAGTCTGTTAATTTTGTCTTGTAATTTAAAAGAATAACCTCTTGGATGCTTTCAGGATTCCATGTCTCTCTGCAAGATACTGCAGTATGGTGATTTGTCTCCCTGATAGTCTGACTCTGAAAAGTGCAGAATTGCTGTCAGGATTGCTTGCAGTGCCATTATCTGGTGAAACGTACACTTTCAGATAATTATTCAAAGGTAGCAGTTACTTTGTTTGGGGAAGTGTAGGTACTCTTTGAAATGTTTGTATGGAAAATAAGCTTCAGTATCAGAAATGAACTATACTGTACAATGTGTGATGTTCCATAATGGGTAAATCAGGTGTGTATAGTCTCAGTTGCGTTTGCAGATTTGAGAAGAAGCCTGGTTTCTGTCCGTGGGCAGAGGTGGCATGGCTCTCTAGAGTACACTTACATGTCCAGTGCTTTAGGCCAGACTTGGTTCTGAAGCCCCTGAAATAGCAGGTGTGTAGTGTCCTAAGAGTACAGCATCTTAAGGAAGTTAGTAATCTTGTTTAATTGATCTTCTTCTCACCATCTCTTCTCTCACTTTTTCACAGGAAGTTGTGATACAAAGTGTGCATTTCTTTTAAATACACTGATGATTTCTTTGTGTAAAAGTGAGCAGTTTGTCTATAATTTTTTTACTCCTGAGGTTTGCTGAAGAGGGTTAATTTGTTATTGTTCCCACAAGATGGAGCTGTCTACATTTGTAACGAACATGGAATTTATACTACTAGTGCATCTTAGGGAGCTCTGTCAAAATAGTGGTTTAGATCACAGATCACAATTTTATTAGTATCTTTGCAGAAAAGGGTACAATGTAGAACATGAAAAGTAACTATTATTTTAAGAAGGGTAATCTTGTGGTTAAGGCACTGGGATGTACACAGTATTGATTTCTCTTCCCAATTTTGAACAGTTATTCCTTGTATGATTTTGAATTATTGTGATAATACCCCTGAGATTAAAAATAAGTACTTTATGATCATTAAACTTAATAATAAGTAGCTTTAATATATTGACAAAAACATAATAAACACAAATTTTTACAACAGTGAATATCGCCTATGCTGCATTTTATGTGCTTCCAGAATTTCTGGCTATGCTGTCTGGGGTTGTTTGAAAACATTTTAAGGAGAAATCTTCTGATCTCAAATGATTTCCTTCTGTCAGTATTTTAACAGCAAGTCTGACTGTATTGGCAGATCTGAAATGGATTGAAAAGTTGACAAGGCAGCTATCGGATACCCCCAAATCATCAGGCAATAACTAGGTCCAAAAAGACAGTGCCTTGCAACCACCAAAGAAAGTTTGGTCAGACCAAATCAAGTGTGGAGTTCCTCTTGCACCATATTTTTTCAGTCTTATTCTCATTTTAGGCATATTTGCTTTACTGTGTTTTACTGCTATTTTCATTTATGCTTATATTGCACAACTCCTAGTTTGAGCGCGTGGCGATAGGTGGAAGTCTCCTATCTTTGTGATAATGGTGCTCCTTTCTGACTTTCCTTTGAGAAACTGGAAGGAGACCTGAGCTTGGAGACTCCTTCCACACTAAAAAAAAAAAAAAAAAAGCTAAAGGAAGCAGTAATAAATTGAACTCTTTTTTTATTATTTTTAATATTTTTTGGGGGTTGTGGTTTGTTTTTTTTTTTTGCTTTGGCATACAGTGCTGTATAGATGGTGAGTCCAGTCCATTCAGAGGAGGCTCATGTGTGCCTGATATCTGTGAAAGCACTGTCTGGTTCTCCTAATCTTTTTTTGTTCTCCAGGAGCTCTGGAGACAAGTGGGTGTTCCTCTATGTCGACCCTGTAGGTTCCAACATCTCTGACCCTTTTCTTATGGAGACAGAGCAACAGTCATGTAACCAGCGTGTACTGTGTATTTTGGAGCACTACAACATCAGTTGTTGAACCTTTTTCTTATCCCTTCCCCATTTCTTTACAGGTAACACTGATATGGTCTCCATGCTGCCCCCTGTGCCCTCAGAAGCAGAACATGAGGTTGCTTAATGAGAGCTCACTCAGTGCTGACTGTGTCTTGCACCTTTCTTTCCTCCCATGCCAGGATGCTGCTTCTCCTCCAGCCAGCACCAGGTTCTGGGTGCAGGTATTTCCCACTGGCAGGTTTGGTCACTCATGACCATCCACCATGGCCCTTTAAACCTCAGTCATCCTGGGCAGCCTTGAGAGGGTCCCTTTCAGGCAGTCTGACCGGAACCTCGGGAGGAGGGACTGATGGGCACACATTTGCCTCTTCCAGCTGTCATTTCAAACTGTGGTGGTGGAAATGGTGAGGGGTAAACCACTTCATGGGTCAACAATCCTATTTTTCTCCTGGTGCCCTTTGGAGGAAAGAACCTGCCTTCAGTACTATAGCCTCATTTTCTTATCATAAGCAAAAGAGGGTATTCTAGGAATATTTTATTGCATAGATTTTTCCCAGGGAAAATAGCAATAACAAGCAGACTGTAAGGAATCAGCTTTCTTCCTTTGACATGTAGGACAGCATATTGCCTTTCTCCTATCTCAAAGTTCAGTAGCTTGAGTATTTTGTACAAGGTAAAAAGAAACTCAAAAAGTAGGAAGAATCTAGTTACAAGTCTTTTCAATCTCTTCTACACTCTTTTCTTCATTGAAAGGTCAAGTTCTTGTCAGACACTCAGCTATGGGTTTGTTGAATGTGTTGGTGATGACCCCAAATCTTGGTGGAGCCCAGATGTCTGTTTAGAGAAGAGGATCTTGAAGAGTATGGGAAATCATACTTCTCCAAGAAGACTGGGAGGGAAGTACTTTCTTGCTGCTCAAGAGTTTTAGAGGCTTTGATTCGTTGTTGCCTGGATCTTGAGCATCGGACTGTACTTCTACAAGCAACACTGAGACCACTGGAACTTCAGCCTTTTTTCCCCCATCTTAAGATTTTTTTAAATATTTTTTTAAAATTTTTTTTTTATTTTAAAAAAGCTTCTTATAAATTTCTGGAGAAAACTTTGACATTATAAAAGCAAAACATGGAAGAAAAAAGCAATTTATAGACTTTTGATCGCTTTTATATTTTAACACTCTTCGTTTGTAGGTACAAACATGTTTGCATGTATGTATGACCATATCATCCTTGTATTGCTGCTTCCATTCTATCTGAAAAGCTGCTTCAAAAATTATATGTCTTTGGTGTTGTTGCTATATCAAATTATTTATCAATTTTTGGAACTGTCTGTGCCTTGCATTTTTTGGGAGACTTTATACCTTTGGATTCCAGTACAGTTCTGTGTAATACTTCTTTTCTTGCTTCCTCGTTTAAAGTCCAAAGTTTTAAATTCCCCTCTGCCTCCTTTGCTCACTCCCATGCTTGAGTGTTCTTCCGTACAGATTTCTATTTCTGATGCTGCTCAATGAGCTACACCAGTCATTTCTCCAGGAGTCATGTTTTGTCCTTGAGATTTTTAGGTGTACTATTCAAACAATTAGTAAAATAAGCCAAAAGACGTGGTTGTAGCCCTTTGTGACTGTAAGATCCCACTGAGGCAGCAGCCCTAGGCGTGTGTGTGTTACAGTTTTGCTCTGGGAGCCCTGGGCATTGCCTTCTGCCAGGGGTCCGGCTGCTCCGGTCATTCTGGCTGGAAGCATCCGACCCTGATTTAGTTGGATAACTCTGGTGTTAGGAATACCAGAAAAGCAAATTTGTATGTTTGCACTTCTTTATATTTAGCAAAGAGTGGAATTTGATGGAAAAGCGATCCATGCTATTTGAGGTGGTCGGAGAAACTGATTCCTTTGTACCCATATTTGAGCATTAGGGCATAAATAACAGACCAGTGAGGCTCAGGTCAACCATGATGTAACTGGTTAAGCACCTGGATTAATGCCATAAGGGCTGGGTTCAGATCTCAGTTTTGTGCCATCTCTTTCTTTTAATGCTGATTTTGGTCGAGTGGATCCACCAAATGATGCCACTGTAACATCAAGTTTGCTTGCTTTTTTTTTCTTTTTAAGAGAGTGACTTCAATAAAGATCCTTGCTTACTGTTTTCAATAAAGATCCTTGCATACTGCTTTCGACTGGGGGGAAAAGTAAACTTTGGTTTTCTTATTTGTATTTAATAGGTCTGTGTATGATGACCAACCAAATGCACATCAGAAGTTTATGGAAAAACTTGATGCCTGCATACGTAACCATGACAGGGAGATAGAAAAGATGTGCAATTTTCACCATCAAGGCTTTGTGGATGCTATTACAGAACTTCTTAAAGTTAGGGCTGATGCAGAAAAATTAAAGGTAAGGAACTAATTTTTCAGAGTTTCATTTATCATTGTCTTTGAATTTCAAAGAAGGAACTGGACTCTTCTACTGGAGAATAAATTAGTGATTATCACTTACACTCTGATGTTTGCAGCAATTTTTTAAAAGCAGATTGAATAGGATTTGTGATTCAAGCTGTGTTGCCTGATACAGTAATTTACATTTACAAAGCTAAATACTTAATTAGATCTAAGTCTGATTTTTTTAATGTATGTTTTCACAAAATGCTACCAAAAATATTTTTCCCTTTTTAAAGGCTTTCTCAGAAGGTAAAGAATAATAAATAATAACTGCAGTATTTCTTAAAGAGGTCTTTTTCTATTCTTGCATTTCTGTGTCTGACCTCAGAAAAATTTAAAATCTTTATTAGAAAAATAAGAATACTGCAATTATGCATTAAAAAGTGTTCTTTACTTTGTAATGAGCAGGAGAGTTAGTGATGTTGGTAGTTTTCATTAGATACGAGAACCAAGATTTACTCCCAGATCAGAATGCAGAATAGTGAATTATGTCCCTTTTAGCTCTCTTTACACTTTTGAGAGCAAAATATGCACACCAGACAGAATGAGCATAGTTCATCAGAGGTTATGATTAGAAGAGCATTATATAAAGGATATTCAGATAACAAGAGACCAAATACAGCATCAATGAGGTCATTGAGCATCTTTGTTAAGAAATTAATGAGATTTTTAATAAACTAGAATGTGCTTCCTTATTATGATGACCTAATGAGTCACTTACTATGTGGGAAAATCTGAGGTTGAGCTTTGCCTGCACCTGCAGCATTAAAATGTTGCTGTGGTTTGGAGATTTCCACGTTTGATGTTAATCAACCACCCAGTGTTTGCATTCAGCAAAGTATGAATGTTTAATTACCATAAAATGCAATCACCATTTCTTACAGACAATGAATGGCCCATAGAGCTCATTGAGGTTATCAAAAAGGGACCAGTGGTCAATTGGGTCAATGATTTGAATTGTTTGACAGACCTACAGAAACAAGGAAAGTTCAAAAATCCCAAGTAAATTTGAGAAGTTTGCCACAGAATCTGTTAGAAAGAACTGTCATAAGTAATTGAAGTTAACAAAAGCCCTTTGCGATCAAAAGTTCAAGTTCAAGCTGTAGAGTTAATTTGAATTTGCATTTCTTTGTTCTAAGTTTCTCAGGAAGCATGATCTGATTACAAGGGTGAGCAGTCACATCAGGGCAATATATGCATATTTGTCTAACAAAGGTGAAATTATTTTTAAGGTCCAAGTTACTGATACCAACCGAAGGCTTCAGGATGCTGGGAAAGAGGTGAGAAAATTGTGTTTCCTATATGGCCATTATGAATATTTGTAGCAAAATAAATTTATTTGCATAGTTTAAATGTGATTTTCTTTCTTTTTCAAAAAAAATCCCTTTAAGGTGATAGCCCAAACAGAGGAAATCATCCGATGTAGAGTTCAACAGCGGAATATTACAACAGTTGTGGAGAAACTACAGTTGTGTCTTCCAGGTGAGTGACCGATAGCTAAATATGATGGCAAATTAAATGAAGTCACCATAGCCAAATGGAAAAGAATTTTATTTTTTTAAGTTGTAGTCCCGTAACATCGAGTTTAATGAAAAAATTAATAGGTTTCTAAAAGATGTCAATAGGTAGGTTCCGTGGCTTTTACAGTATTTGACATAGAGCAGTTACGATGCTCTGAGAAGACAGTGAGACAGATTTAAATACTGCAAACAATATAGCCACACATATTTTTAATATGATGAACAATGAATTTGTTGCTTGAGAGGGTGGCTTTTAGTGTTTGAATACTGGGGAAAATATTAATGGTGTGCCTTCAACATTGTACTTTTAGTTCCGTGTCACTACAGGTTTTTTTTTAAATAAAAATAAGGGCTCTAAATGTTTCAGAAGGTAATATTGTGGGATTGCACGCAGCTCTACAAGGGTTTTATCCTGTTTGTGATATTGGCATGAAGCAGATTTGAGAGTTTTCCTACGTAAAGTCTTGATGTTGACATGTTATGAGTACAGTAGGTGGTACTGTTGCCTTTTTATGGAGACAGGTCATGGGCTGGTAATGCAGATAAGGTTATGGTCTGTAGTAAGTGAATGACTATGGTTGATATGTATAGCGTTGACTCTTTTGTTCAATCAATTCTTTTTAATTTGAAAGCTGTTAAAGAGTTCAGGGTTTTTTTCTTTCTTAGCTGCATTCTAGCATATTTTTTGCTAGTTTTATTACATTTGTGTTACAGTAGGAATTAAATAAGGTAAAGTTAGCGTATTCTTTTCTGTTTCTAATTTTGACCTTTACAATATATCTTTTCCTCTTTTATTAACTAAAGCCATGGTAAGATTCATGAGTTAATCTGCTTGTTTTTATGCAGTGCTGGAAATGTACAGCAAACTAAAAGAACAGATGAATGTAAAAAGGTGAGTGACCATATTTCTACGAGAAAAAAAATATAGCATTTGTCAGTAAGCTGATAGAATAGCAAACACTAATGCAGACAAGTAAGTATTCTAAGTCCTGTAGCTTGGTGTGTATAGTCTTCTTTTCATAATACCTTGTCTGTGTTTCAAGAATGTCACTGCAAGGGAACAAATACTACATTAAATATAAAGAACTTCTACAACCTTAGTGATTGCCATGAAAAATAATGTTTCCTTAAATAGGTATGACATGTAATGAAATTATGATTATAAAATGTGAAGTGAAGTTTACTGGGTTTTATTACACAGAGCAGTTTAAGAATCAAGAAAAGTAAGGTCCTTAGGGACTAAAGAGCTTTCAGAGTACACTAATATCTGATTAATTTATCATGATATATTTAAATAAACTCATAATCTAAGAGGAAAGGACATTTCACTCCATATACCTTTCTTTAGACCTATCTGATATCTATGTGCTCATCTTTTATGTAAATAGGACTATGAGAGTGAAGTGAAGAAAGTGTGTTTTGGTTGGAGTTTTTTCCTTCATGACAAATTGAATTGTTAAAAAATTAAAACCATAATTAAAAACTAATTTCTTGAATAATAGTTTATAACTGGTACATGACCAGCTGTTCCTCCCTATTGTGTCCTCTCTTTTCATCTTCTCAGAGAGCCACTCACTGTTGCTGTAGCCCCAGTACCCGAGTTCTCTCTCCATGGCAGCTTGGCTGCCCCTGCCCCCTGCTTTAGCTGTCATCCAGTCCCACTGGGGCTGCTGCACCTCGCACACCCACCCCAGGAATACCACTGCTGCTGTTTTCTTCTTCATGATTCCTCTGGCATCACTGTCTGATTCTGTATCATCCCTGTCTGCTTTTCATCGTGCTTCAGTCTCACTGATTGCTCTGTGCCTTCCCTTTCTGCTTTCAGGATTGTTGTCAGTGCCTCTTTGTGCACTTGGCACCACTGCAGTGAGCTCCTGCTAACAAGTCTGTCTGGACCAGACTGTTTCCACTTGGAACTAGCTATGCATAGTTGGTTGTCTGCAGGGCTGCTATGTAATATAGATTTGCTTTTGGACTGTTTGTCTTGTTTTCTGTTTCTGGGTAGCCTATACCTCCTGCCATATCGCTGAACATCTGAAAACCCTCAGCAGCGGCCACTGTTTGAGCAAATCAGCTCTAAAGCCTGTGTGCAGACATGTCCTAAATGCTTCAAATCAACTGTACACATCACATCAATCAATATTGCAGCAAATCTGATGCATATTTGACAGTGATATATGTGCTAAGTGATACCTGTGCGTGTTTGCTGTCTGGGAGGTCTTTAGAAATATAAGAGGTTTAAGAGCAACCTATTAGCTATGGCACTATGCTGTCTCTTACAACAATTAAAACTTGAATGTGAAGCAGTGTGGTAGATCTCATCAGCTTGACTACTATACACTGTTTGAACAGGACACTGATTTGGCATCTGCTTAGAGTAGCTGGCAGCAGGTTGTTGCCGTGTTCTTGGAGCAGCTCAGCAGAAAGATGTGAACAGTCCAGTGCTCTTGCTACTCCAGTCAGAGAACAGACTGAACAGTCTGAATTGTACTGCTTCCCTTTGCAAGGTCTTCTGTGGAGTGTGCTACATTTAGCATGCTGAAAATATTGGAACTGGGATCAAGGCCTGCATTCTGCCCTTCCTGTGCTCTGTCAGGCAAGGCAAGCAGCATCCTGGTTTTATAATTCCAAGGGAAGTAATAGTTCCTAATGTCATCATGTAAAGATCACTTAGATGAGACAAAATTGCAGGTGTTTTTTTGGCATTTTGACTCCATGGTTGCCAGTGGTTTTGTAGAGTCCACTGATGGTTGATGTGCTTTCTGAGAAACCATTGATACTCTTTAAGTCCAGAACTAAATTTCTGTTTTTTAAGATACTCAGATCTGATAATTTTCCTGTGGAAGGAGTTGCCAGACAGGAAGTCTTAAAAGTCAAAGGACTCTTGAATTGAGGGGTTTGGACGTGTCATTGTCATACCATAAAAAGATCTAAGGGAGCAGGGAGATTCCAAAGCTTTGATGTACCATACCTTGAAATCACATGGAGTGCAGAAGGCTTAGACTCTGCTGCAGGCTACTGCTCCAGCTCAGATAACTCTTTCATTAGCTGTGCTACAGTTACTACTTTGCCTGTGACTTACAATTCCCTGTAATACAGCCTGCAGGTGGCTATCCCATGGAGCTTGCAGGTAATTCCAATGGTAATTTCTCTGTGGCTCAGCAGGCAGCAGTTCGGAAGTGTGCGTGTATCCTGGCCTTTATCAACACTAAGAGATGGAGCAATAGCAAGGACATCCATAGTGTCGATGCAAAGACCTGATAGCTGATGTGTGTACATACAAAGAATTTCAAAACTGATCTTCCTAAGTTTTGCAGTGAATCTTTCCTAGAAGAGTCAGAGAGAGGAGCATTCACAATCCCTGTCATGACAAAGCAATGAGGAATGTTTGTTTTAGGGAAAGATAATTTTTGTCTGTTTGAAGGTCATAGACCTTCACTGAGGTTTGTTAATGCAGCAAAGCTTTTTTTGGTCTTTTTTATAAAAAGACATGTTGACTTCCTCTGCTTGCAGCCTTTTAGAGTATGTTTTCATTATTCCATTGTCTTACAGTCTTGTGCCATGAATAAACCCCACAATTCTAATGTTTAAAGGAAGGGAAGACAAAAGTATGGATATTAGATATGTTTGGGGGATGGCTGTTATAGGATAAAGATTAGATTTTCATTTCCTTTTCTCCATGGCAGACCTCTTTTAAGACAGTGTAGGATTTTGGGTCTGGAATACATACTGGTTTGCGTAGAAGGAATGGAGGTTTACAGAGGAGTCCAAAAAGCCATCTATTGGTAGCAACTTTTGGTCCTTACCAACATGGGTTACGTTTGAACTGATGACCTAGAGGTGAAAGGCTCTGTATCCTATTTATCTGTCTCCTGAGCCATGGATAACACAAGTTGACAAGAACTGTAGTTGTGAGAGGAAGTAACTGCAGAATCTGCTCTAAACAGACACAGTTGACTGGAAAGAGTTATGGAGGATTTAAAGTCTTAACTGAGGAAACACAAAGGAGAGGTGTGGTTTCTTCACTGCTCTCCAAACCGCCTAGTGGGGACTATGCACTGAGACTGACCTACCTTGATCTTTAAAATTAAGTCACAGATAAGATCATTCCACATTTCATACAGCTCTGTTACCATGGCCTTAGCATTTGGATTTTGTTATGTGTCTTGGGAGAAAGTTCCCAGCTGTTTCAAGTGATTGTGGTTGAAGTGTGGGAATTGTTAGAACTGGTGTTTTTGCAAGTCTTTTTCCACAGTATTACAAAAAGCCCAAACCCGTCATACAACAAAAAAAATTAGTCATTCTGCTAAGATAGTTGCTGAATCTTCTCAACTCTACTGTGAGACGGACTAAAGAACGAGTATAATTTTCTGAGCGAGCTTTTTGCCCTGAAAGACTTGGATTTGTTTTTTTTGACCTTACTATAAGCTTTCTTCCAAACTGTAGGAAAGACAAAGTTGATTAGTAATTTAGGTTACAGAATCTCACTGAGACAGTTATGCAGCCTTTCTCTGTGTAAACCTTCCAAGCGTCCAAATAAACCTTAAGACGTAAAGGATGCAAATATGAGAACTTCATATTTCATGTAATTTGGTTTCTTTGGAAAGATATCAGAACAGATAAAACCATGATAATTTTGGGGGTTTTTTTGTGTTGAAATTGTGTCAAAATGAAGCATTGGCTTTTACCAGATGCAAATCAATACTTTCCAGAGGTACCATGGATCTGGCAAAAACCCCCATCAAAATATATATTTGCTACTGCACTGTCAGCTGCTTTCTTTGTCACCAGTCTCAACCCTTATTAGTTCGATAATTTCTGTTTTTTAAAAAATTTCCTACCACATGATTAGTGACAAAAAAGTTATTCCACCGATCTTGGGTGTTGGTTTGGTTTTTTTTGTTTTTTTTTTTTTTTTTCACACCGCAACTCCTATCTGATTTGCAGAAATATTGAGCTTTTGATTCACTTTACAGAAGTTTCAGAGTTAGTAGTGCCTTGATCTCAGTTCATGGTCCTTTTGGGGAAACTGATAAAATTGGTATGCTGGGGAAGTTTAAAAATTAGGTTTAGAGTTGTTAAGGCAGTTAGATTTAGAAACAAAATACATACTTGTTCCTGTGGTAGAAAGATTTCAATTGCAATTTCAATATATCATCTTCAGGATCTCTGTGAATGTGACTTTTCTGTAGTATTATTGAAAAATTCCAAGGAACTCTTCTACCAAATGTGTTTAGTAGAGAATTTTTTTGTATTTACTCAATGGAAATGTAGTAAGCAGGAATATACAGTATTTGCCTCTAAGAGAAGCACAAAAGTTGGAGAACACTATTGGTTTTTTCAAACTAAGTTTGTTTCCTTAATTAAAATAAAACGAGAATTTTGTCTCTCTCGTTTTTTTAGCAGGAAATTTTGGGTTATAACTGCACGTTTCTTTACTCTATAGACTTGTGTACAAATAAATTATTCTCAGTGAAATTCAGTCTTTGAGTTCATCTTTCTCTTGTTCTGTGTAACTTCTTGGCCACTGTAGTTTAACTCGATGGGGCTTTTTTAGTAAGCTATGCTATTTTTCTTAACTGCCTCCAAAGACACTCTGCTGATAAAAATCTTAAAGTTCTCTATATCATTTAAAACATAAATGAATACTTTGTGTACACTAAAGTAATGGTAATTTTCTTATGCTTTTGGCTTTTTTGTGTGTTGATGTTTCAAATTCTATACAGACCTAACTACTTCATGCCTGGAACATTTTGTAAAGAATAAAACGATGTGAAACACTAATATTGATCTTTGGGGGAAGGTGTTTGTTTGTTGTTGGTATTTATTTTTGTGTGCTTTGTTTTTCCTTTCCAGTCCTCGTTCTTCCTAGTTTTAGAAGGCTTCATTTTTATAGTTTGGAGATATCAGTAAAGTCCATCTTACAGTTTTCTGGTTCTGATGATGGGATGGATAAGTTCTGCACAGTCTTATCCTACGACTTCTATTAGTGTTTCAAAATTGTGTCTTCAGTTTCAAAGCATACATCATATATTTTGCATTGGGGAGCATATTCTTACAAGACTAGCTCAAAAGAATAAACAGGAGAATACTATATTTATATGAAAAAAATAACTTTTAAGATACTTCTTTGACTCATTTGTAGCCAAATGGTCAATCTTCACCTTATATGATTGATAGTACGGGGTGGGAACTAATAATATTGTTGTCAAACTCTTCACTATTGAATTAAATCTGTGGAATGTTTTAAAGTCAAAATATCCAAATACATAATTCTCTGAAATGATATGCAAAACTTTTTAGTTTAAAACCTGACCTGCAGATGACCTTCAAATTAATAAGACTTAAGTACTTTATCAGAACAGATGTTAAAAGAGCAAGGTCCTGAGCTCCATATATGTATAATTAGTAAGGGACTCTAGAATGGATTTAAAATGGATTATGTTAATTCTGATCTTAGAGACAGCAGTCAAAAACCTTCCAGATGAACTAACAGTGTTCTGATAAGCTGATCCGTATAATTTAAATAAAAACCTTTTATACGATTTTGATGCTATTATGGTTTTATTCCCCAGAAGTCTCACCATGTGGCACTTTTGGTCATTTGCTATTTAAAACAAAACAAAAACCACACACATAAACCCCCCAGACCTTTTCTTATGTGCAACATTCCTGTCACCTTATGTATATTTTATATAAACCAAGTATATAAAAAACTAAAGCTCCTAATTTACACTTGAAATCACTTTATTTGCAGTCTTCTGAAAGCAGTTCTGTTCTGGAATAAAAGAGAAGATCTTTCCCATCCTCCAGCTATGCTGAGTTGTTAGCTTAGAAATGCCTTGATTGAGAAAATTCAAAACACTGTTAATTTCAGAATTGAACAAGAAGTCATGACTTTAGTATTAGTAATTATTGCTTGTCTACCTAAGGAAGCCAGCAGCTTGAATTGTATTTCAGTTTGAAAGTGTTTGCTCATGTATACATGTGTTTTCTAACTAAGGATGGTGGAAAAGTGTGGGTGTAAGTGTGTACATGTTCACATATACCTAAAGAAGGCAGATACATACAGGCATGCTTTTTCAAGATTTTTCTCGTCGTTTGGTGCACATACTGCAATGTTTGGGTGGTTGGGAATTTGTGTTTCAGAAAAAAAATCAAATTAATAAAAAACTCTAATCAATTCAATCTAGAAGGGGAGATGAAGGTTATGACTTTAGTGTCTCCATTCTGCAGGATGCTCCATGTAGTGTTGAGACTCCATTGATCAGGACAGCTAATACCATAGGAGCCTACTTAAAATTTTTACTTGACTGAGTCACTCTGGCAGTTCACTGGTTTTTTTCCAAACTAAAGCATTATATAGATGACCTTCTGAGTCTTACTTTTTCTAATAACGGAGTAATTTCATTGGATATATATTGATTGCATGTGTGATATTGATATCCTATGTTTGATAAACAAGTTATTAAATTTTTATAAGCTACATAATTTTATTTTAATCTCTTTATAGATACTATTCTGCTTTAAAAACAATGGAACAGCTTGAAAATCTATATCTTCCTAGAGTTAGTCAATATCGGTTTTGCCAGATAATGATAGAAAATCTTCCAAAACTGCGTGAAGAAATAAAAGAAATATCCATGTCAGATCTGAAAGATTTCTTAGAAAGTATTCGAAAGCATTCTGACAGAATTGGGGAGACTGCCATGAAGCAGGTAAGCTGACCTAACAGGATGATTTCAGTCCTGTTGTTCAGTGAAAATTTCAGTGTTGAATTAGCCCAAAAGATTTGCCCCAGGATTACAGTTATCACATAGACCTCTGAGTAAAGATGGAGAGCTTGCTAACATCTTGTGTAGTTTCTATTTGTGTCCTAGACATAAAGTAGTTTTCTCCCTTAGAAAGGAGGGAGAAATGCTGTATATCTCAAGTTTCAAAAAATTGTGAAATACTTTGAGTAGTCAACTCCTGGACAATCTGTAGCTCAGCAGCTACTGCACCAAAACAAAGAGCAGCCTATCTGACCAGATGGCAAGGATGAATTAGACTAAAAGAAATGTTGAGATACCTGCTTGGTTCTCTCTAAAATACCACTAATATAGAAGACTGAGGTAAAGCCAGGAGGAGAATGAGACAGCTGGAGGCCTTACGTATTCCATCAGAAAATAATCTGCCTCTTTAAAGCACTGGTACTGGGCAAGCTTTCAAGCAGTGAATACTTCTAAAATTATTCAGAGCAAATAAAGTTTTCATTTGGTTTCTTGATGGAGAGATTTCAGTTTGGGTTGCCATTTTGTCATCTAGGGTTCTTGTAGAATGCTGCGTTGATTATTATAAATGAAACTTAATTGCAGGATTGTGCTGTGTTACCTTGTTGCATTTCATTCATAGTGAGGACAGTATAGTGCCTTTGTCTTCTGCTTCTGACTGCTCTCTTAGACTTAACTGAAGACAGAAAACAAATAGTTGGAAAATCTATGATAACTGTACTTCATTTAAATGTTGATTCTCTGTTTGCAATTTATGATGAGGAAAATTACAGATTGCTTATATTATTTTTTCTGCCTTTAAAATTATATTCTGGAGATTAAAGAAAAACTAAGTGGAATTCACTATTGAACTCATTTATCATCCCAAAATGATTAAAGGCACAATCATTGGTGTAGGCTGAGGGCATGCATCTTGCAGTTATACTGGTGTGTATTCAATGGCACCACATGTTTTTCATGTCCTAGCATATACTTATCAGTGGTGAAATTTGAATTATATCCCTCCTTATTGATTCTACTCTTAAAACAGGCACAGCAACAGAAAGCCTTTAGTACCACTCTTCAGAAGCAGCATAATGTAAACTATGGTCGGAGTATGCATTTAGGTAGAAGTAGAATTTCAGAATCCAAGAATGAAATTACGTTGAAGCGAACATTTGAAGATGATGATGAACATGAAGAAGAGGTAACTTTGTTCTAAATCAGTACAACTTATTTAAAGTGAGTTTTGTAGGTTTATTGAACAAAACTTGCAGTACTCTGTCTGTACATGGTAATTGTTAGTTATGAAGAATCGCAGAACACCTTCAAGGGACACCACTCCAGAGCAGCATTTTAGGGTGAAAAAATAGGGTCAAAATATTATTTGTATTAATACTCGCTTTAGCATCATGTTTGAGGACATTCGGTTCAACAGAGCTTGCAATTATTCTGGATTTCAGTTGCAATTGTCATTATACATTACCTGCCCACTGTAAATGGTATGTGGCCCACTGGAATATTCTGCTATTGCTAAAGCCAACCTTCTGGTGTTGAGGACCTCAGCTTGGGTTAGAACTTTTTCGTCCATCAAATACTCAGTATTCCTAAATTGAATGAAACAGCAAGTATTTAGACCTTTAAATCTGATGCTTTGAAACAGAGAAAGGAGTCTGGTGGTGTGACATAAATAAAATACAGTACTTGTAGTACAGAGGGAGGAGAGATTCAAGCAATTGATATATTGTTTTGTGATAGAAGCCATCCATTTTTGAGTCCTTACATAGGCAAGTTCTGTTGGCAGTATATCACATTTTGCAAATTATATGCTTTTTATGATTTATATACTCTTCTTTTTCCTTTCCTTCTTCAGGTTTTGACTGCCCAAGATCTTGTTGACTTTTCTCCAGTCTATAGGTGTTTGCACATCTACTCAGTTTTGGTATGTATTAAGGTCACCTCAAAAAGATATTTAAATTTTTGTAGTTTAATATTCATTTTCACATTTTTCACACTCTTAATAGTTCCCAAACAGGCAAGCATATTGCTTCTAGGATTAGTAGTTCTGGATGAACCAGCTCAGATGGGTAGAGTAGGGATACACAGGCATGACTCCATGTTTTATTTTATATGAATAATAAAGGACACAGTAAGACATTAATTACCTAGGTGTTTTTAAGTGTATAAGTAAAATGTGCATGTTTACCTCAGTACTGGTGTTGTCACTTCTGTAGCTCCTGCAAGTGTTCTATGTGACCCAAATGTTTGGATCAATATTACAAAACATAGCAAAATTAATTCTGAATTGTGTGGAAATCAGAACAGTAGAGAAAAACAGGATAAAATCTGGGGATTCTGACAGTGTGCTCAGGCACACTAAATAGGAATCAATGACACACAATAGCCTGTTTTAGCTTCTGTAAAAGAGATTCAGTGCACAAGCTAACAAGGATGAAAACTTTTTTGGGGAAACATGCTATCAAATTATTTGTTATTTTCTCATCTTTCCTATGTCTCAATTACTTTTGAAGTCAGATTTCTCATAAAATGTAAGTATCAGTGACATGTAGATGGATGTACCTGTAAGTATTGCTAATCCTACAATCTCAGCTGGATGTGGTTTCAAGCATTCAGACTGGGAATTTTTATGGAATCCTTGCAGCTGTGTTACATGAAAGCTTAGATATTGAAATACTGTTTAAAATGTTATTTCACTGTTACTTTTTTTTTTTTAAGGAAGGAATCCAAACAAAACTATCAGTAATTATTCAACTCAATGAAAATTAGGAGGGATAGAAAGGCAGGCTGCCAGAGCTATTGAAAGAGTGGACTGTTTCTTTTTACAGAAAACAAAGTGTGAAATAACATATAAAAATGAATGTGTAAAGTTAAACATACCAGTGACAACATCTGCTTATTCTTTCTTTAGTCTAATAAAGGAACAGAAAATAAAATTGATAGATGACATTTAGAAGTGATATGTAATTATGTTTTTCACTTTGGCAAGGATCCCGATGTTGGATCCTTGATCCAAGGATATGCTTTTTGCGTTTGCACAGAAACTTTACTAAGTTCCAAATTTACGGGAGACAGAAAACAAGTTGGAGTTCTCTCTGACATCGGAAAGGGTTGTTGCTGTCTTCAGGACAGGACTTCTGGATTTCCTGCTAACATCATCTAGTTAGTTGTGCATTAACCACTTCTTAGAGTTCTTCTCATTTATCTCGTGTTTCAAACTATCCCATTTGAGTTTAGAGAACTTAATGATGACAGCAGAGGAGGGGAGTTGATACCAGATATATATTCATTACATTTCTGTAACAAAGACTTACCTCACAGCAAATGTTATGTTCTTAATGAATCCCGTCTCTGCTACAAAATTGTAGAAAATATTCTATTTTTATGGAGGACAGAAGTTTTTTACTCTGCTTCTTCATAATGAAGAAGAAAGCACAATTTTTGTATACCTCAGGGTACTACATAGCTTTGGATTCCAACCTGGTGATGTCAAGGTAAATACATACCAAACATAGACTGTATTTATTGACAAGTAACCTTTCTTTGGACTAGAAACTTCTGAGTAATATGTGTAAAGATCTTTTTTTAGCCCCTGTATTTTGTGAGATGCTGTATATTTAAATTCTGGTGAAAATACCCTTATCTCTTAGGCATGTAATGTTATCTTTTAGTGAAACAGCACTTGATGTATTAGCAATATTCCTAAAATTTATAACCAAACATGAACTGATTTATCATTTCTGTCGATATAAACTCATGAATTTTTGGAAACTGGGCAAAACAAATACTTTGCTTTGGCATATTTTATCTTGCCTAGGCTTTGCTTATTCAGTGAGTGAATCATCAAGGTTGTTGCTATATTCTGCTGATTGCTTTAGCACATCTGTTTCGGACAGTTGTTATCCCTGAATTGTTGATCTTGACTGCATAGCGTGGTCTATAAATAATCTTAAGATATTTTACATCTCCACTTGTGGTGTGGATTTGAGAAGAGCAGCTACCCTTTTCACTTGAGCAGCTTGTGTCAGGACTGGGTAGAGATTTGACAGTGACAGTAGAAGTCAACAATCTGACAACTGCACTGAATATTTGGGCTGGAGACTAATGGTTAGTATGTCTGATCAGTATGTTTTTGTATAAATTAGAGCACACTGTGTAAAGCTCTGCTGCAACAAACAGTGTTCTAATAAATTTGCATCTTGGTTTCAAGTGAATTTTTTTTGTTTTTAAGCTAAGTCTCTGTTACTTTGAGATTTTCTTAGGTCAGCAGTATTTCTAAATATGATGAAGTATTCATTACGATATAAATGTAAACTTTATTATATCTTATAAAGGAGTTAGGCAGGTAATGCTGGCTTAGTAGTATAAAATATCTGTAATAATTTGATTTGGAGATTTTTTGGAAGACCAAGTAATGGAATTCTAAATAGCATTGGCCTAATAATAGGCTCATAAAGTAAAAACAAACCTTAAAAATGCTAAGCTGCTTTTTTCTGCTTGCATACAAATTACTTTGGGTTCAGTAGGTAAATGATGAGTCAATGTAGCACTGATTTCAAATGGACAGATGGTTTCTACTGAATGGTCATCTTAATGAGATAAGTAGGATGTCACTTGAGTTCCTCACAATATAATCTGTAGGCACAGAGGGTTTTGGATTTTTGAGGATCACAATAAGAGAAAAATCCAAGTCCAAACTCATTATAAATCCAAAGAGAATAAGCAAATATTCAGTAAAACTCATATGTGTTTTTTCTCAGGCAAAGCAGGCAGTGTTCAGATGTGTCATATATTCATAGAAACATTTTTGTAACAATGTAGTTACTTTCTTGAATAACCTAGAGAAATATTTTAGGAGACAATGAGTTTCAGTTATAGAGTAATAGGTAATATGCCTTATCTATAAAAATTAGTACTCTGAAAGCTGTAGTTTAGAAACAGACATACTATTTAAAATCTATATTGCTTGACAAAATGTAGGCACAAGCAAAATTTCTATTTACAGTACTGGCTGTTGGCTACTTTACAGAAAAAGGTAATTTCTGCATATTTCATTCATGCAAAACTTCGCTGCTGACAGCTGGAGGTTTATGTGTGGAATAAATGCAAAATATGTGCGGAGTTTAAGAGAATTCTACCCTGAAATTAAAAAGTGCCTTTTTCATACTGAAACAATGTTCTTGTTTTAACTACTTCTTATTCTTTTTTTAGGGTGATGGAGAAATATTTGAAAATTACTACAGAAAACAAAGAAGGAAACAAGCACGATTAGTTCTGCAGCCACAGTCAAGCATGGTAATCAGGTTTTTTTTTTGCATTGACGTAAGTTGTAGTTAATGCTTAGTGGTATTTTTGTTTCTAAACTTGTTTCCTTTTTCACTGAAAGCATGAAACAGTAGAAGGCTATAGAAGATACTTCAGCCAAATTGTAGGGTAAGTTTTATTATTTCACTTTTACTCTGTTGATGCTTAATTCACTCTGTGTTCTCTCTCATTGTCTGAAAACTTTCTTCTGCAACATTCAGTTACTGCACAAATCATGCAGGTGATTGTTGCTGGATCTGAGTGGGGAAGAGCATCCATATCCTACCAGCCCGGTGCCCTACAAGGACACTGCAGAACCCTAGACTCCAGATGGCATGAAACAAACTTTTTCACATTTTAACTTCTTTCTGGGCAAAACAGAACACCAAACCTACCCAAGTGTCACTGCTCCAGTGGGGAAGGGTTTGACTATGCTTGTGTGTGAAGAGTAGAATTTGCTCTTAGAAAATAACTGAATAATATAAGCATTGTTTTGTTTTAGTTTCTTTGTAGTTGAAGACCACATTTTACATGTAACCCAAGGATTGGTAACTAGAACATATACTGATGAACTCTGGAACATGGCCCTTTCCAAGATCATTGCTGTTCTTAGAACACATTCAGTAAGTGAGAAGTCTTATCAGTGTTGCAGTTTAAATCCTCTTACTTCAGAGCTCTGTGTATTGAAAGCTGGGATAGCAACAAAGTGAAAAATTACACCTATCTCATGATTTATTTTTCTTGTGATTAAAAATTGCTCAGATTTGGGAGGGAGCCTGCCAAGCTTTTGTTTTTCCTCACAGTATCAGGCTGTGATCCACAGCCATGGGCTATTTGCATAATCCTCCACTGATTTACAACTCACTGGGTCTTCCAAACCTTCTCTTAGTCCAGCAGTTTAGAATATGCAGAGTTAATCTGCTGTTATTATTGCAATCCTTCCTCATTAGTCTCAACTGACCTCTTCATTAGATCAGATTGAATAGTTCAGCACTGAAAGCACCACCAGGAAATAGTTCCTAATTATCATTCCAAATGCAATGTTTCCAAAATAAACTCTACCAGCAAACCCCTTGGAGCTGTCTCTTCAATGCTATAGTAGTGTTATGTTTATGTTGAAGTAAAGGTATTAGAACTATTCTATGTCAGCTGAGTATTTCAGTACATTCAAAGTGTGTCTCCTAAAGTTTTATTTCTACGTTAGCTGCAGTGATGCTGCAAGCTATTTCTTATTCCTCTGTGAAAAAACAATGGAATACACATTGTTCACTCAGACTGACAGATAGTAAATTGCTTCAGAGTTTACTGTTGGTATAACTTTTACTATCAGAAAAAATAAAAGAATTTTATCTTTCCCTTTTTAATATTTGCTAGAAGTGGCTCCTTTATGCAGTGTTATTTTTTATTTTTATTGCAGTTCATCTTTAACTCAAGGAAAATTTGGTATTTCAGTATACTGAGGAAAAATGGGAAAAAAGTTCAAGTTGCAACTATAGTTATCATAGGACTTTTACTCATCAGTGGTACATGAGATGTTCTCATATTTTTTAATTCTTTTGAATGGATTGCAATAAATTGAGATGTATTTATCCAGCATTTTTTAAAGGTTAATACTTTGCTAGTTAGTTGTCTGTGTGTGGATTGATACATCTATGTAAGAACATGATAATTTAAGGGTTAAAAGTAACGTCATTCTAAAGAACTCTTCAAAGTCTTGTCATATACTTCATCATTATTTCTTCTCCAAATGTGTGACTCCCATCAAACCCAATTCTATCAAAAACTCTCTAACATCGTCCTATTGTAGACTAATATTTAGATAAATAAACCAACCCTTACTTTAAGACAGTGTGCTAAGAGCAAAATTTCAAGAAAGGTGAAACAGGTGTATATATCCTTAACCAAAACTATATTCTCATGCTGCTTCAAATTATTTTAATGGAAATGTTTTTTTACTTTATCCAGTATTGCAAATAGTGAAGCTGAGGCGAAAGCCTTAGTTATATGACTCTACACCTCTGAAAATCAGATTTCAGTCATTTAGTAAATAACTTAGTGTCTTGACCTTTTTACCATCAAATGTAAATTTGACCTTGTTCAGAAAGTATTTTATAGAGTGTTACCAATACAGCTGGGAAACTGAGGTGACACAGTTAGCATTAGTTAGACCTGGGCTTGGTGGTGAACAGAATGTCCTGTGGAACCTCTCTGATACTGATTTAGTAAAGTGTGCTTGTGTTGCACTGAAATAAATGTAATTTGCTGATTTTCAATCTCAGTACACCATACTGATATTTATTGAATCTCATATTTTAGTTTACTTTTTCTGATCTTTTATACTATTGATAGTTCATATGAAAATTTAACAAATAGTTTTATGTAGCTGGACTAAGTAAGGACAAGCGAGTCTAAGTTGTTTTTTTACTAGGGCTGGAGAGTTTAACCTGTGCTAATATTCTTTGAAAACATATGTGTCATATTTTAAATCCTTCTAACCAAACCAGAATTTTTCACTTTCAGTCATATTGCACTGATCCTGATCTTGTTCTGGAACTGAAGAATCTCATTGTAGTATTTGCTGATACTTTGCAGGTACATACTGTATTACTATTTTAACTGAAATTCCTGTAGTCAAATTTTAACTTTATGTGATAAAGTGCAACGTTTGTGTTTTCATGAATCATATATACAAATCATACCCAAAATTACACAGTAATGTTTAAAACAAAATATGTATTTCTTGCCTTAGTTCCTCTTTTTCAGTATTATAAACTGAATTTATGCGTTCTGAGCTATCCAGCTAGCATCAGTTATTAATATCTGTGCAAAATTAGTGTTTTGTAATTTGTGTACAATTTGGCTTTTACAAATACTTTACTTCTCATCTTAAACAAGAGTAACATTCCAGTTACCATTAACTCTTTAGCTGAGAGACCAGGTGAACATTATTGGCAAGTATTCTTACGACGTGTAACAGACAAAGAGAAATGGGGCAAATTTCTGAATGCAAAGGATAAATTATTTGGTAAAAATTTAATATATTAATTTACAGTGGTGTGCTTAAAGTACTACAATTTGTTTTATAGAAGTGGCAAGATTGAATAGTCTCATGTCAGAGTCCTG
>JAWWLV010000180.1:19726806-19749674 GCA_035041135.1 Platyrinchus mystaceus | reverse complement strand
AAAATCCATTGCGCAGGCTTGAAAGGTAAAAAGACCTTTCCCAGATCTTCGTTTGCGAAGACTGGCCACGTTTTTTTATTTATTTTTATTCTTCTAAATACAGTATCAGCTTTAAAATTGAAGCAAGAAGCATGATTTTATTATTACCGACTACTAGTATATCCTACATCTTCATCCAGATTCCTGAAAATAATTCAAACTGCTTTGGTTTTGTGAACCATCAAAAAAAAAAAGCATTCCCAAGATGCTTGCAAAATCCCAAAAGTATTGAACTTCTCAAACTTGGTTTTGCACTGCTTTATTTGGAAGAAAAATATTTTAATTTTTGAACCTCTTATCCCATTGACTTCTATCTTGTTCATTCAGATTAAAAACAGTTTGAGACCTATTTTTTAATGTATTTTTGTAAATTGCTTTCTGCAGGAGAATCTTAAATTAAATAAAGTCTTCAAACTTCATTGTAATTTAAAGAAGTGATAAAGTGTTTTTTTTGCTTATAAGCCATTTAAATAGATGTACAAGTCAGCTCAATGCATACCACTGTTTGTATTTGATGAGAACCACAAAATGTTAAGGTAGATTAAAATGTTGGTAGTGTTAAATAACTTTATAATTGCTGTGTTTAATACCGAGCTCTTCTTGGAATCGGTTTCAAGTGTAAGATAGTATGATCTTTTATTTTCACAGCAGTCCTTTCCAAAGAAGCTTCCAATGTCTCAGTCAGTGCCTCAGATTTATATCCAGGTCAAGGAATTTATTTATGCAAGCCTTAAGTTTTCAGAGTCACTTCACCGCAGGTGAGCTTGAAGTATGAGGAGTGTGACTGTAAGGTAACCTGTAACTTTCAGGTGACCCAGACATATATACTAAAATGAAAATACATGTTCTTGTGTACTTGCTTGCTGTGCTTGTTTCATAATTTGCATATATAATTTTTATATTTATTCTATGATTTCCAATGCTATAGTATATATTTTATGTACAAATATACATATATATATATATATCTACACACCTTACAATATGTGTGTGGGTGAAAGTAGCTTGGTATGGTAAAAAGTCTAAAGCACTCCTGGGGTTTTTTAAACAGTATTGACTGGTTTGAGTAATCTAGAGAATTTATTTATTTAACAAGGCATGTAAAGATAGAAAAGTATACTTTGATACTGACCATTTCAGAAACAATTGTTTAGTGCCCCCGATTATTTACGAGTCTTTCCCTTCTCAGTGATTTGAGTTTCCTTAGCAGTGATTTTTCCTGAAACAAAATGTGGTGTCTGCATCTCTTTCCCTCTTCTATCTCACCTTTTTCTGATGGAAAACATCACAATTGACCCAATTCCTTTCCTCTTCTGGCTTTCAAAAGCTTAGTTTTAATTACATAAAATAGAATTCATAGATCTGAAATCTGGAAGTTATTCGTGGCCTGTCACCCACTTCTGCACTGTTAAAGATGTAAATTACTCCCTTTCACACATTCTTAATTGATACTGTTTATAATTTACACGTACTAATGAGCACATGTTGACCTCCTTAGTAACTCATTAAAACCCACAAATTACTCTTTACGAACTGCTGTGTCAATAAACATGTCCAAAATCTAAAAATAACAGATTTTGCTTCACTGTTGAAATTCAGTTAATGGATATTTGGTAAGTAAAAGAGGTGTTCTGTCTGTTAGATCACAGAAAACTTGGAGCAACCAGAATTGAAATGCACATAGGGAATTCTTAACATGAAAAGTTCCCTTTGCAGGGAAAAAATTAAAATTATTAAGTATTGCTGTCAAAGTATTGCCATGCTTGGCATAGTTACAGAAATAAACCTTTTTTTTCCAGCTCAACAGAAATAGATGATATGCTCAGAAAATCTACAAATTTGCTGCTTACAAGAACCCTAAGTAGTTGTTTACAGAATCTAATTAAAAAGCCTCATATAGGTTTAACAGAGGTAAGTTTTAAAACATATTCTAAGACTCTTACAATTTACAAAATCAAATGACAATGAGTGATACAAAAAGGAATTTTACAAGAATTTTTTTGTCTCTTGTAGCTTGTTCAAATCATCATAAACACAACACACTTGGAGCAAGCCTGTAAATACCTTGAGGATTTTATATCTAACATTACAAATATTTCACAACTGACTGTTCACACTGCAAGACTTTATGGACTTTCTACATTTAAGGTACGGTACATGTCATCCATTACATGACTGTATCTGAAAAGTTACATCAAAATCACTATAAATTAAGCATTTTAAAACAAAAAGGTGTGAGGGCAAAGTGTGCGTTCTCATTTTTGTCTTAAAATAATTCTGAACTCTTAAGCATTCAGGTCTAACACTGAGCAGATAAACACTGTTTTTATGTTATTGGTATGACCTGGAATATGTCAGTACGTGACAATACATATTGGAGGGATTAATAGAATTCTGTATCTATGCAGTTTGGAAGAATATGGGATGAATGCTGACAACCAAGATTTTTTATTTTTTATGGTTTCTCTCCTGTCTACTTTGCTGGAGAACTTGTTAGCACAGTGTTCTCCAATTAAAGTAGAGAATTCTTTTCTTGTTAATCTCTCTTTTTTCCTCCTCTCTATTTTAATGAAAAACTGCTCACAGTTTCTCACCTGGGCTCTCAGAGAGTTTGGTATGTTCTACTGTTATTAAATTCATCTCCTGGTGGCAAATTGTGTCACCTCCATTCTTTCTGAGTGGTCAAAAATCTCCTTTTATTAGCAGCATTGATCACATTTGCATTCCTTGAGATGAACTTCTAAGTGCATCTACACTGTATTTTTTTAAAAACAGAAAGACTAGTCTTCCCATTGCCAGTAAATCATCTTAACTGTTAAAGGTTATACAATCACTCTACGAATGACTTAGTTTTTAAACAAAAAACCCCAAACCCAAACAAACAAAACATTGAAGGAATTTTGCTAAACTGAAACAGATGTATTTGCAAGTGCCATCATTATAGATTGTTGAAACTGAGGTCTCATTGTTAATTAGAAACTTTAAATATAGATTTAACTTTAATTGAAGCTTTCTTAATCATGGCCATCTACAAAATTGTGAATGTCAGCATATGCCTTTGACATGTTACCAGGTTGCCAGATTCTTGTGTGTTGGATTGGGAAAGCTGTTCAGGGGAGGCTTTTATGAGTTGTTTTGGTAGTAAACATGCTATTTTAAGGGAATCATACTTTTGTATTTATTCATGGCAGGGCCACATGCTTTCTTGCATACTTCTGAAGTGCCTCATAGCCTGGGGCCTGACTGAAGACTAAATTTGGCACATTCAGTGTAAGGACACCTATAAGCTCAGATAAATGTAAACAGGTGTTTTTTTTTCCTTTTGCCTTTCATATTTACACTTTCTGAAGTGCCATGTTTTTTGGTCTGCTTTTTCCTAGAGGAAAGTAGTGATGGGAGTTTCATTCACTTTTTTGTTGCTTCAGTATATCCAGCCTATTTTAACTCTCTAAAAATCTCAAGCAACCGATCTGTTTGCTTTAAATCAAATGTCTTACTTGAATTATTTCTCCGTATCCATGAAGAAAGTTTTATGCTGTGCCCAAATTAGAAAGACAAGGAGAAACTTTAATTTCCAGGCTGGCAAAAGCACACCTTTCCAGCATACAAACCGTACCAAGCATCTGTACATAGATCCCATTGCACCTCTGAGGGTGTCCCCGACACAAATGAGGCAGATAATTAGCAGTGTGAACTCAGTTCACAGTAAATGCAGGACTTCACTGTTCCATAAAGTAGAATCCAGCATGTGGCAGAACAAAAAGTAGGGATAGGAGGAAGTAAGGGTGTTCTCTGCATCATGGTGTATGATGATCAGGATATTTAAAGGAGTGTGAAAAATTGTGAGTATTCTTCAGATGTTCAGCTTTAAGGCATTATTACATGAAAATCACAATTGCTGGGCCTCTGTCCATAAAAGATAAAATTATTAGGTTCTTTTATTATTTTCTTTATTAAAGAAGACTAAACTTTGTGTCAGGGTTTGTAAGGCTTAATAAAAGGTGATTGTTGTGAAGAGAGTAAAGAAATAGCTTTGTTTCCAAATTCAAATTAACTTCATTTGTCTGAGAACTTGGATTCTTCTGTAGGCATATTATGTTATAAACACTCACAGTATGCATTATGCAAGTATTTTAAAAACCACAGCCCCAGACTAAATGTAAGACAGAAGTTAAAATACTGATTAAATAAAATATTTTTTAATCTAAGAAAAACACAAGACTTGAGTTTTGTTGATGGATATAGATTTATCTGCATTTGATAATATTTTAGAATTCTGACAATTACACTTTTTTTTTTTCAGGATGCAAGACATGCTGCAGAAGGAGAAATATATACAAAACTTAACCAAAAAATAGATGAATTTATTCAGATTGCTGATTATGATTGGACAATGTCTGAATCAGATGGAAGAGCCAGTGGATACTTAATGGACCTAATTAACTTTTTAAGAAGCACGTTTCAAGTTTTTACTCATTTACCTGTAAGTGTTCAAAATTTAGTTTAATTTCTAACTATTTGAACATCATTTTATTTTAATACGTGAAAGTTTTGAGGATAGATGTGGTTTTTGAATTGTGCATATGCTGACAAGATGTATTTTTAAGTTTCTTTCAACACGGGAATATTGTCATATGTGTTTCAGTATATTGGTGATGGTTACCCATGGGAATAGTTAGAAAATACTTTCAAATACTGTAGTAATATTATTACCAACAACTAATTTATGAATAATGTAAGAACTCATGCGGTTTTCTAGAGCATCAAATGGACTTTTTAGTTAACCATCTTGGTTTTGTGTATACGTGCATTGATTCAAACTGCAGGATTGGTGCAAATCATGCATTTGTGCATCAGATTGTGGAGGTCTTGTATTCTTCAAGGTTTTTAGGTAAATAGTTTTGATCATAAGAAGTCATTTTATTCTAGTTAACTGAGCTTTATTGAAATAAGTCCTTGTTCATATTCAAATATATCCTGTGTTATTTTGTCCCAGCAAAAAGGGTACTGTTAACTTGTCTTATGCATGAATTGTTACATTCTGTTGTCTGATTTCCCCTTGCTTTAAGACAAAAAAGACTGCTTCTAGTTTGGTTTATCATCATAATAATTTATAGCTTTATATGTTGGGAGTGACTTCAGTAAGTCATTCAAGCTACATCTGCTTTTCATTAGCTTGTCCTTGGTTGCTACAGGCACACTGATGTCTGAGTGCTTTGCTCACATGCAACGCTTGTAAAGAGTAAGTCCTCAGGGCATAGAATGTTTTGAGGCTTCAGACTGGAAATAGTCTTTATGTGCACAGCAAGGTTTTGAAGTTGCTGGCATAGTGGGCTTATCTGGTCTTCCAGATTTTATTTGAAGAGGCTGTGATTCTTCAATCTCCTGCTCTTTTAACTGACTCAAAGACATAACCCACCCAAAATATACATGTGATCTTGACTGTGTTGCGTGAGGCATGTGCTTCTGTGCCAAATCAGTGGAGCGTTTTTTGATACAGAATAAGTTTCTTATATGGTTACATTCATTATAACTTAGTATACAAAGCAGCATGAACAAAAGGCACTGCTCCTCAGTGGTTATATGCATATAGTAGTTAAGGGATGTGAAATTTGTAGAGCAGGATGTGCAGACACCTGCCATGAATGTATGTTGCCATATAGCTGTTCAGAAATGAGCCACAGACAAAACGAAGTAACGTGTTTAGAGGGATGGAAAGAAGCAGCTGTGGCATTAGGACTTGAAAAGTGTGGAAAGAGTAGGAATATGTGCCTGGGGCACAAGTGAGCCTTTGGAGAAAGCTAGTTCCTGTGAAGAGGCTATTCTCCAAATTCAAACTCTGGTCAGGTACCAGACAGGATGTAGAACTATAGGGACAACTAATCTGCTCTGGCAAGAGGTTTCTTATAATTTTTTACTTATCCTGCATCTCCTCTTCTATCCTGCCTTGGCCAATTCTAGAAACATACAGTCCTATGAATGTTGTGTGTGAGTGGTGGAGTTTATATGAAAATGTGTACACAGTTTTGTTATGGTAATTCTAATTAGCTTTGTACTAGTAAGTTACTTTCATTGAGAGAAAATTTATAGTAAAAGCATTTTCAGAGATTAGCCCAGAACTAGGTTCCATAGCTCATTAAAATAGTAAGTGCTTTGGACTGCTAAAGTAAGCTAGATTCTCATATGCCGTAATTAAGAGTTGGAATAATTTTAGAATTAATTTTCATCAATGGATTATTCCATTAATGTCACAGAGTTATTTCCATAATAATTTTTGTATGGCTGGCAGAAACCTTCCTCTGCTCAAAATAGTTTGTCAGAACCTTTTATGTAATTAGAAATCAAAGAACAAAAGTCCTAGCCACTGGCCATAATTCTAGTAAGAAAAAGAGTGGGTCAAGTAGAGGAATCTCTTCTAACTTAGCATACCTGATGGTGTTAGAGGGCATTGTGCCAGGGTTGGGGACACTGGTTGGCCACACTAGTTCTCTGTAGTCACACTCAAGGTTCATTGGCTTTCTCTTTGGTATTGTTTCAAATTCTACTCCTCTTGTAGTACTGTTAAAATATGTTCTTTAAACAATTTTTTTGTTGTGGTTATTGGGCTCCTGTCGGTGGAGTGTTGTTTTATTTTAGCTGTGTGTGTAAGCTGTGTAAATGCACAGGATGCGTCTCCTCCTGTGCTTCCATGTGAGGCTGTACTGAAGTATTTCTGTGCCACTGTAGACATAACTTTTCAATTATACATCTTATGTTGTGTATCTGTTTTGTGCAATTTGTATTAGTTTTACTGGAATGTTAGAGCTTTAAATCAGGTAGGCCATGATCTCATCTCTACTGAACCTGCACACAAAGTGACACAACTTAGTTGGAGTCTGGTATCTCTGTTGAATCACAGGAAATGTCTTCTGTCTCCGAAGCTTCACCCCCCCTGCCCCCACCCCTTCTCTTAAGTTTTTCATCTTAGTTTTCTCCTTTGTGTTTGTTTACTGTAATTAGGAGGCAATGCTGGAAAAGAAAATAGTTTATTCCACCCTAGAGTTATATTGCCATTAGATCTATGTTAAAATTTATTAATGAGTCATGTTACATTTAGATTCTTACTATCCTGGACCATTCTAAGTCTTGCTTGAACAAAGTATGTTAATAGCATACAGATAGCCTCTGTAAGCCAAGATGGTAAACATATTTTTTAATGTAAGAGTTCTGGAATATGTCCTTCCTTGTAATGAAAACTCTCTGGAAAGGCTTTTCAACAGACACTTTGTCATTTGAAGTTTGATACCTTGGTATTTTGGCATACAGTTCCTTATTACAGAAAAAGGTATTATTGCCAGATTAATAGTATTTAAACATAATCTCTTTGTTATGCCTCAACAAAATACTGTGTAAATTCACAGGTTTTAAGAAAATAAGGATTTCTGTAGCTATAATTGTTCTTTTTGTAAGCTTTTTCTTATTGCTACCAAATTTTTATTCTTTTTTTTTTTTTGAAGTTGACAGTACATCTTAATTTTTTTGTTTTGATTGCCTTACTGGTTTCCTTCTCAGAATAACAACAATGACCATGCAGCTATGTCGGTAAGTAGATGCAAGATGAAGAAAAAGCATGTGAACAGAAAAACTATGAACTGCCTGCAGGCTTATTGCTTCAATTTTTAATCATTTAATAAAAAGACCCTCTCTGTTTTGCTGATGACTTGCTGTGTACCTTGTGTGGTTGCATGCAAGGATCAACTTAATGACTAACATTGCGCTTTCATACACTGGGACAGACAGCAGGAGTCCTAAAAACCTTACAGAAGGTTGATGGGATGTGTCTTGCATCCCAAATGAGGTAATTTAGAGGAGACTATTAGACCTTTTGAAAGAGGGGTCAGGTACAAAAATAGAGGAATGAGACATGCATACAGAATAAGGGTAGAGTGTTAGAGCTGAATAATGAATCAGCAGAAGTTCCGTCGTTTCTCTGCTATCTCTGCCTGGAGTCAAAGGAATGTGTGTGCTGGTGTTCTTTATTTGCTTTTTAAAAATTTTTTAAAGAAGATGATGCATTGCATTTAAGAATTTTTCCATCCCCTGGTTATTTTCAGGTCATTTTTTTCATGTAAGGAGTTCATTTTTATTTGACATAAGCATTGCCATGATAATGAAAGTGATGAAGTTAATATTACTAAATTATCAAAATCTGGGGAATGGATCTAGCACAGGGTCCCAAGTTGTTAGGATCCTAGAGCACAGGAAGTACAAGTGGAGTTACAGAGGTGAAGTATTTAACCTATTAAAGAGAAGACTGCAGAGAGGTCTAGTGGCAGCCTACAACCTCTTGAAGCACAAAACCAAAATTGATGGAGCCAAACTCTTCTTGGTAGGACTGACGAATTCACACGTGGCTGTGGTCACAGGTAGAAGCTCAGGCAGTGAAGCTTCAATATTATAGCAAAAGTTTGCATGAAGAGAGTAGTGTGGTATTGGAGTTTACACAAAGACACTGTTGAATTCCCATCCTTGGTGATTTTGAAGGCTTAGTGAGGAAAAACGACAGTGGATCTGAACCAGTGTTGGCAACAGTCCTGCTCCAAGTAGAAGGTTGGACTAGATGATGATGGTGGTTCATTCCTAAAAACATTTCTATCATTTGAATACTCAGCATCATGTTGAACTGTCAAGGTAATAGGTGTCATGAGCACTATGAATATTGAATATTTGGTGTAGAAATAGTTCCCGTTAATGTTGCATAGATCTCAGTCTGCTGGTTATGCCATGACCAAGGCTAGCAGAATTTCAGCAAAGCAGAGCACAGAAGCTGTGTGGCTTTTGGAAGGTTATAATTTGAGTCATGCAGTTTTTATTGGTTCTGTTTTCTAAATTCATAAGAATTGGGTCTTTTGAGATTATATTTACATCCTGTTTTAAGTTCATGTTGCAGTTTATGGTGCCATTAGATGCTCTGAATCAAAAAGCAAATTAAGATTTCATTATACACCATTCATCTCCTGAAATAAATTAGATGATCAAATTTGTTATTAAGGACCTGCCTTTTTTTTTTTTTAAGTTTAATTTTGAACAGTTGAGGAAAAATGTTACCTTCTATTTTCAGATCAGTTAACTTGAAATTATAATGGGTATGTATATAAGTGGTTTTAATCTAAGTTTAGAATTAGCTGAAATTTTATTCTAGGTATGTCCCTTGTCAATACAAATATAATGCAAATACAAAGTTAGTACTGGACAACTCCTTGGAATAGAATGGCCATTGAAAAGCAACAGTTACAAATTACTTTCAATTGGGTATTTTTCATTGTTTCCTTAGCATTTGGGGCAGAAGCTGTAGGCAAAATTGATTCTTAAAAATTCCACTAGTGCTTTTAGTATGCTTGTATTTTATCAATAGTTCAAGGATTGGATTTAGCCCCAACTGATAAAATCTGTTTGTTTAATTTCTTTGCATTTTCAGAAAGAATGACATTTTCATTTCGTATTGTTAAATTAATTCTTCATCTTAACGTCTTAGATTTAACAGATAAGTTTTGTTATTTTCTTTATATGCTGAGGATGGCAGTTTGTGTTATTTTATTGTTTCTGTGATTGACAGCAAAAGTCTAATTTCACAGCTTGCAGTGAGGGTGGAGGGGTGGTGGTTTTCTGCAGCCATATTCAAAAACTGTCAGTCAACAGCCTTCACAGGCTACTTAGAGAATGAGTTTTCTTACTGATTTCTCCAAATGCTGCTTCATGCTGTCTTTGATTGGCACAGCCTGGCAGGGAGGATGGATGAATCTGTCACTGGCTGGTTAATTGTGTTGCTGGTCTCAGCCTGACATCAGGTCTTTGACTCCTAAGTGGCTCAATACAAAACAAATTAGCAGATTGTAGTCATATTTCTCATTCTATATGCCTTGACTTTGTTGAAATGCAGTCCATAAATCATATTGACTGACACCACAGTGAATGATGAAAGCTGCTTTTGAGACAGCTAGCATGGGTTTTAGAAAGCAGCACCGCAAAGGTGCCGTGGAAGGATGCATATGGCTGACCCTTTGGGAATTCCTAGGAGCCAAATGTCTCTTTACTACAATTGTTCTTAGGAGAAAAGCTTTTGGGTCCTATAAAAAAGGATTTAATATGTCAGCAAATTCTCTTTACAAGTTCCTTTGAAATATAAGAAGTTTGTCTAAGGGTTTTCTCTTTTTACAAACTTGTATTTCAGCAAAATGTGAAGGCTGGGTGAAAAAAAACAGTTTTCTTTAACACTGTTAGCAGGTGTTTTTGCTTATAGAATAGGGTCCTTGTTTCCTAAACTTTACATTGGTTGAGTGGAAGAATAGATTTTGTAGACAGCAGCAATTAGCATAGGCACAGCAGAGACAATAGTAGTGTCTCCAAATGGGAGGCAACTGGGGCGAATGTGAGAAGCCTGCTGAATCTCTGCATGCTATTGAATATAGGTATTTAATTGCTAGATAACCACAGCCACTCCTGCCCCCTTTAAAAAATAATAATAGTAATGAAAAAAACCACAAAACAACGAACTGACAAATAAAATCATCAATAATGTTTTAAAACTAACTGGGATTTAATTCTGGAAAATAAATGTTATTGCTATGTTCGTGAATCCTTATGTTTCCTCTTCAAAATGCTGTATGAAAAAATGATGAGGAATTGATTAATTGGTAGGTGGTGGAAATGCGGAGACAGATTTTTAACTAGATCTCATTTTTCAAACACAAATTTTAATTTCATTCTTTTCTGAGTATCATTCATCCAATGTATTTTGAATTGGGAAGCACTGAATTTTGAAGGGGATAACAGTATAGTTCACAATTCTTTTAGTTAAAATTCAGCATTTTGAAGGATATGTGTAGCTTCATTTTTTCTCTAAATTTGAGAATATTGAGTGATTTTATTGAGTAAGTATTAGCTGTGTATAGTAAACTTCTATTATTTTTTGATATGTCATTTGAACAATAAGCCTGTAGTTCAAGTTACATAGTTGGAAATAGTTTATATGTTAGGATGTTTCCATTTTATGAAATGTTAAAATAAACATTAAATGTACATGTATTGATAGTTATTTAAAGTCCAAGTGGCTTTAACCATGTCATTTCTGTATTGTAACCATTATCTTGTGCTCCAGTACTATTGATATTTGCCAGATTGTAACAATTAACTACACGTGCTTTTTAGAAATATAAAATTCTGTCTTTTGTTGAAGATAACAGAGGAGTACACATTGTTTGCCTATGAAATAAACTGAATGTTAAAATTTTTTGTGACAACCTATTAATCTGGTTGAACTTTTATTACATTATAGTGGCAGCATAAATAGGACATGGAGCTGATTTGATGGAGCAGTACATTAAACAGAGATATGCTAGTTGTTCCATTAAATCAAAATGACATTTCCATTAAGTATTTCAAACCTACTACACTGTAATTACATAAACTGTGGCCCATTGATTCCCCTCCTCACCTCCTTTCTTGCTTTCTTTTCTGCCTATTTTTTTTCCTCCCTCGGTTCATATCGATATTGTTCTGCTTGGGGAATAGAGCTGCATGTCTCCCGGTGTAATTACCGTTGGGTTTAGGGAGACTTTTAAGCATGCTGTTCTTGCATTGTTTCTTACATTCCTTGTTGTCAGTTCATCTATTTTGCTCAAAAATGTTATTTGCTTTTCTGAGATTTTCAATTAAGAAACTGACATCTCATTTTAGATATAAAGCTCCTAACAGTTCAAGGTGTCCTAATGCTAAAGAGGTATTAGCAACAGCCATTGAATGTTTCGGTGTGAACATGAGGGGAGTTGAAGGCTTTCCATTGTGTTCTCTACATTTTAATTACCTTTTAACAAATAATGGATTTTTAAAGTACAAAATATTTGGGGCCAAATTTCCTTTCTGTTACAAGAATTTTCTGTACATGAAAAAATTATGTGAGCTAGTTGAGTTATTAAGGACAAGGTCTTGCTCTTCAGATCCTGGAGCAGAACTTTCCAAACTTTTTGGGACAGTGAACTGCTGTCTATTGTAATCTTTCATTGATTATATGTGTTTCTGGGAGTCAACAGGGAATTGCTTAATCTGACTTTGCAGAAAACAGCTGGGGAGCCATTGGTTTAGAGAAATGGGTGTCATCACTTCACAGATAGAAGTAAAACAATAGTGGTGTGTGCTCCAGTAGCTGTATTACGTAATTGTGATTTATTTTGTGCAAATGTGTTGTTACCTTTGTTTCAATATACATTGTAACATAGACATCAGTTATTAAACTACAGATTCATGTAGTTGCACTTGAAAGCCAAGATCACTCTGCTTTGAAAGATGGCAGTGCTATGAATAGAATGATGCCATCTGGTTCAGTATCTGGTCTTAAGTGGTTTTCTTAACTTTAAGGTAGAATTTCGTTATCTTTCAGTTTTTCTGTACTAAATTTTTAATAATTGATTATCAAGTTAATGTCTGACTTTGTGTTTTGTTTTTTGGTCTCATGTTGGAAAATTTGTCTCAATTACATGCAGATGATAAAGAGCAATGTTACTAGCTAGACTGTGATTGGGAAATTATTTCTATTTTGTACAGCAGAGGGCTACATTTCATTTTGTAAGTAGTTGATCATTGACAGCACTGATTTATTAAGCACTGAAAAGATGATGGATAAACATGAATATTTTAAATAATTTAGCTACAAGCTTTGAGATGGAATTCAAGCAATTAAAGTAACAATAATTAGCACAAGCTGTTATGAGAAGTGCCCCAACTCCTAGCAATCATTTTTGTTTATATAAAGTTTGGGAGGTTTTTATTTACTGTTGTTAAAAATATGCAGCATGTTGATTTTCATTACATTCCTGCTTTCATTCTGTTTGGGTTAAAAATATTTGAATAAATCCACAAAGCTATTCATATGTTCATATGCTTCAGCAACTTATACTGTTAATGTTTTAGAAAAGTCCTTGTATTTATGAAAACTGTTGGATTTATGGAAGAAATATCAATAATTGCTTTGACATGTATTTATTCTCCATTTGATCTAATAGAAACAAAGCTAACACGTCAGAGAAATAACAGGAAGTGTGATCTCTCTCCTAATCTAAGTCCTGTATCATTAAGATAAGTAGTTCTTTAGTGGCATATAATTTGTTTCTAGCTTAAAACCTATTGCTTTTTCTACTAGGGAAAAGTGGCCCAGACAGCTTGTATGTCAGCCTGCCAGCATCTTTCAATGTCCCTAATGCAGATGCTACTGGACAGTGAATTAAAACAAATAAGCATGGGAGCAATTCAGCAGTTTAATTTAGATGTGATACAGTGTGAATGTAAGTATATATTCCAACCTACATCTATGTTAACACTGAAAAAAGTTATTTAGTGTAAGTGATCTTTTTCCATAATCTACTAAAACTTTGTCTTTTATGAAAAGATGAATATTACAGTATGTCTTCTTGTAAAAAATATTTATAAGAATGTTAACATTTCTGGGAATTTTTAATGAAACTTTTTTTTAAACTCAAGTATGTCATTGAAATATACGTTGTTGTTACTCCTAATGGGATCATAAGCACTGTGTCCAGTGAAGACAGTAGTTTAGTACAGAATTGCCCAAAACTACAACATAAATATTATGTTGAAATGGTTAAGAAAAAAAAGGTCAAATGTCTGTGTAATTTTAATTTTCATTCTTGAGTTCATCTATTATAGTACAAATTTTGAAGGGTCTCCTTACTGCTAGAGCTGCTACTGCCTTACTCACCGTGCAGAATAATAGTACTCATTTAGTAAACATCAGATATTGTTTTATTTTCAACATTTAAAATATGGCATAATATGGCATCAGAGTTCATTTATAAACTGGTTCAAGTTCAGTCCAGCACTGATGGCAGGATAAATTACCTCATGTATAGCACAGAGCTCATAGTTGAGGGTGAGCTCTTAATCTGTGTGAAGGAAGTTACTTCCATGAATATAGTTTTAATTGTTTTATAGTTGATGACTGAGATACAGTGGAAAGACTGACTAGTGATTTTTTTCAATGCATATTTTCAGATTCTTCTGCTCTATTTTTTTTTCTAAGTATCTTTTCTATTATATGTATTTGAAGCATGGGTCTCAGTGATTTTGGTGACAGCTGCATAATGGGGCAGTTCTGTAAGTCATATCCTGAGGTTTTTAGTTTGGATATGTGAAAAAAATGGATGACCACTCAATTAGAAGCCACCTATGGGAGACTGGAAATTTGATTTCAAGCCATTTGATTAGCATCACAAAGGATTCTTGTGGGAATCCAGGGACAGAGTTAAGGGGCATTTTTGACATTTTAACCATACGCTTGTCTTTCCTTCTCCTGCCTTTGTTACATTCCAGCTGAACTCTGTAACAGGTAGAGCAGGCATCTTTCTGACAGTCCTTCACTATCCAGCCTTAAGGCCTTCCAGTGCATGGAATGAACTGACGGGATTATCTGGGCCGGATTGAAAAAGTATTTGTGATTGTGACATTAAAATTTGTCTCGTGATTGTACAAGTTGGCCAAATATATCATGGTTTGACTTCTTTCACTTTTAGTACACTTGATGTTGCAAATTTAATAGTCTTCTTTTCAGGTAGGTGGATAGGGGTATGTGTTTGTTCATTTGTGGAGTTTTCTAGATATGAAAAAGATCCCAGTTATAAAAACAGAAATTACATAGTATTCATAGTACTGACATCATAATCATTCATCTAGACAAGCTGAATTGGGGCACCTACTGAACAGTCCTCTGGCTTCTGAACAAATAGTGTAACAGTGAAGAAAACTTACTCATTACCATATTATTCAGTTTCTAATATTTAAAATATCATCTCTGAACAACACAGTACTTCAGTACTCTGTGTAGATTAACCAATTCACTGTTTCACTCTGGGAGCATATGGCATGGACAGGACATGACAAAGCTTGGGCCAAAATAAGAAATTTTCAGAAAGCTAGTAACCTGAAGACTGAAATGCATTCTTTCCACCACTGTGCAACTTTTAGCATGGGCAGTACAAATGCAAATAGAATAAACTTTATTTCTTCCTTTGTGCAAAGCTTTTCAAGCATGTTAGAAAAAACCTGGTTTTGCACAGAAACCCTTTGAATAGTTTAAATGTAATTATGTAATTATTGTCAGGATAATATGTTGCAACAGATGACATTTTGCAATCTGTGGAATAAAGGATTGAGACAAGATTTTGCTCAGACCACTTTGCTGATGTGGTTTCATTCATAAGGTCCATCACAAGCACATTCCAGGCCTCACTGTGATGCCTGTGATTTATGTTCTTGTTCATCACCCTCCCCTAGCTTTATTCTGTGATGCTTTAGGATTAATGGATACAACAGTGACATTTCAATTAGTGCTTAGAGTGTGCAAATAATTCACAACTGTTGGGTAGTTTTCTACTGTATTATATACATGGGTTTGACATTTTACTTCTAGACATAGTGGAGTATACTCATGCATTTTGAACTGAGAAGTTAGGTGAGATGTAGAAAGTTATGAATATCTAAAGATACATTTTTAAAAATTCTTGGCAATATTCTAGATATTTTTCTGATCTTTAACATTGTAATTTTATTCTTTCTTGTATGAATTGGAGACATCTAAATGAAAGCAGAAAAATGTGATTACTTATAAGGTTTTTTTCTTTTCCATTAAAAAACAATCAACAGTCCAACCAACAACCCAACAATCTGTTAATGAGCAGCAATCTGTTAAAGTCAATAAGTGCTGAAGTTCTTAGTCTTCACAGTGAACAGTTAGAATGACAAGTGGACTTACAAGAAAGGAAGGTGGAAGGGAAGGAAGTGATCCGGTGGTGCGCTGTGATTTCCTTATCCTGCACTAAATTTCTGTGCAGTAGTACCAATAGTACCCAACTTGAAAAGGTAGAGCAGAAAATCTGGAAGCGTCTGGCATTTTTGCTTAACAATAGTGATAGCATCAGCTGGTCTTCCTTCATGATTTGTTAAAAAAAAAAAAAGTGATCATCTTCTTGCTCTTCTTCTAACAAGTTTTTTGGTTTCTTTGCAAACTCCAAAAGCTTTCAGTTTGATTTTAGTTTGTCCTGTTCTAATTGAAGTATTTCTCCACTCTCTCTACATATTTTATAGCCTAGAGCAGTGTTTTACCTCTGTATTTTACACCATTCTTTCTCAGTGATTATCTTCCAGTAGAGTGATTAGGATTCTTGCAATAGTTCAGAAAACGGAACGTACAGGTTCCACTGAATAATATCCAAAGAATAGTCTTTTGCTTGGATATTGCACTTCAGTTCCCCATTTTCAGGAGGAAAATAGGTTGGGAAGGAGAGGCTATTTGCTATTTCTTGAAGATGAGAGTCAAATTTGTGTTGCTGTATCTCACTTTACAAGAAGAAAGGTGTGCATAATAAAAGAATAGCTTTTCAGAGACACCATCCAGATCTACATACCTTACATCAGCTTTTTATTAAGGAATTAGAACTTGTCAGAAATTCTGATTTTTGGAAGAGCTAAATGTAATTTTTATAATTTATGATAAATAGTGAGGCAGGATTAATTGACAGAATGAAATATGTTTGAGTGGGCATCTCTCTTCACCCAAATGTGGATCTGTGCAAGGATGAAAAGGTTTTGCATCCTGCCTATAAACGAGCATGGGTTAGTGGAGAATTAGTGCAAAGCAGGATGCTGTGTACCTTCCTAATCAGCCCTACATAGGGCTTCCTGACAGTCCCTTCTTTTTCACCCAATGTGTGGAGAGCTGCAGTTTCCAAGAGAAAGTGATATCTTGACCAAAATACTCTCTGTTGAGTGTACACAAAGGTAATCTCCAGGTGGGCATGCCAGAAGCTGGGGAACCCAAATCCTGTTTTTTCATGAAAAGGCACTATATTCTCCTCTGGAGGCCCCTCACTTTACCTGCCTCTCCCCTCTGGGAAGCCAGGTTAACTTATCTCACTTGAGACCATCCTTCATCTGCTGGTCACATATGGCAGCACGGAGTGAGGAAGCAGCCGATCTTGCTGGGGCCGGGGCTGGGGCTGCTGCCTGGCCAGCTGGCAGCTCCCTCAACAAGGCTCCCCTCCAGGCGTGTTTGAACAGCTGGAGCATCCAACAGGGCTGCAAAGTGGCTGCTGGCTGCTGAGATTGTCACCTGATTCTCCACTCTTCCTTTAAAAATACATTTGTACCTTTGCTGTCCTGCCTGTGAATCAGTGCTATCAGACTGAAGTAAAACTGTCCTAATTTAGCTTTTGATTCAAAGTCTGGTCTCTAGTTTTTAATTTCTGCCATTGACTGGCAAAGCTGTTTGTCAGGAATTAGGTACAGAATTCCCAGACTAGCAGAAGGGCACAACAAGATGATGTCTAAAAGTGGGGGGTTTGAGAGACTAAATGAAGAGACCTGGTAATAAATCTAGATTTTTGTGGAAATTCAGTACAATTTACAGGGAAAGAAGTCTTACATTCCATTTAGCAGACACTGCCTTTTTCTTAAGATCTCCATTAACGCGCACACACACACACGCACACAAAAATCACATATATCCTGTATACAGAATGTAATTAAAAGATCAAAGCAAAATCTTCAAAAGAAAATGGACTTTACAATATTTACATTTAACATTATAGGGTATGCGTTACCTCACAGCCTGTTTTTGTGTTACTACATATTTTTTTCATTAGATCCTACCTTCTTTATATTCCTAAACTGCCTGTTATAGGAAGTATGTTGAGGTTCTACATATTGAGGACACACATTGTGCCAAAGATCTTGTCCTGTATATACAGGAAAGGTCTACACAGTATCAGCAAAGTGGAGGGAGAGTAGATATTAACAAAAATCTTGTGAATACCAGATTCATGTAATGCGTGCTTTTCAGCTTATCTTTCCCAGACATTTAAGTTTCTGATTCAAAGTGCCAAGCAGCCAATTGTTTCTCCCTAAAAGTAACAGTTTAGTGATGATCTTTATGTTTCATTCTCCTTTATTATAACATTCCTGAATGCTTTTATGTACGCTAAAACAACCCACCAACCAGCCCCCTACCCTTCCAAATCCTCTTTAAACCTAGAATGATTGTAGGGGGTGAATATTTTAAAAGATGTATATATGACAATGTTTCATTACTATCTGGAAAAGGACCCTTAGGACAAAGACATTAAGAATGTTAATCCTGTTCTTATAATATCTTCCTAAAATGCTGTGCAGTAGAAAATATTTAATTAGCTTTGTAAAATTGTTAGCAAAACTTAAAAGCCCTGAGCTGAGGGCGGAGGGAGAACTGTCTGACCGTTACGGTAAGTAGATTATCTTTTTGCCCTTTGAACTCATGAAATTGTAATAATGAAACAAATTCTACTGTAGTCACCTGTCAAAGTGACCCAAATGTGAGAATAAATGCTTGTGCTATAATGAGTGTCCCTAATGTTGTAAATGCATTCACTATATAAAATTGTAGTTAAAGAGAACAAAGCCTATACAGTAGTTAAATTTGGTACATTGTGTGCTTCTTGTTCTATAACTGTGATGGTAGTAGATACTATGTGGAGAAACTAAATCATTATGCATTATTTAATGCATTAGGATAAATTCCAAACTACCTTAGCCAGATGAACTGCAGAAAAGATGCAAATATTTGCCCTGTGGCATGTAAGAGTATCCTATTGTAGGAAGGTACCTCCTGAAGTGTGTAGTGCCAATAGGTAACTGAAACAATTTTCTGCAGGTTACACTTTTCAGTTATATTTACTTTTCAGTTCTGTGGCCCTTTCTTTGCCATTGACCTTCCTTCTCCCGGTGCTACCATTGTGGAGTGGCTGGAGGAGCTCAGATTCTAGTGGAGGAAGCTGCTCTCAGTGTACTGTTTGTGAACAGAAAGTTATACAGGCTCTGATACAGATGGGCCTTTTACCTTTCAAGAGTAGTAAGGCTTCTCATTTCTGATTTAAGAGGTCTAGAAGAGACCCCTTCTGACCATCAGGCTTATTCTCCTTATTAGTGTGCTGCCATAGCTCACAACTCATGTATCTCTTTTTAGTTCTTTGCTGTGGAGCTTTGCTTGGAGTTCCCTGCTATAGTGTGATGTTCCCATTTCAAACGCTGTGTTTGGCTGCCCACAGAGGCCAGCCTGGCTGGCCCTGAACAAAGGGTGGTCCCAGTGGCCCTGGAATACCTGCAGAAGGCAGCCATGTAGACCTGCAAGCCTTTAGCCAAGTGTGTTCAGAAGGGTGCTTGCATGGACGTGGACATCTTTTATTGTTCTCCAGTTTGGTGGTGTACAGGCTGTTTGCTCTTTGCTGCTTTTAAAGAGTTTAATATTAGAAAACTCTCCCTATAAAATGCTTAGTGTAGGACATGCTTTTTCTACTGTTTTTTATTTTTCTTAATTTTTATTTTAAAAGCATCTTTGTGGTCGATTAAAATTCCCTGAAAACTCCCCTAGAAAGTTGGTGTTACTTATAAAGTAGGAAAACCTAGATAATTTAGAATTCAGACTTGAATACAGTAATCAGTGAGCATTTGCCAACTGCTATTAGTACTTGTCTGAGACATTACAGCGATCTCTCTAGGGCCTTGGATTGCTATTTTTTGTTTCTTTACTTGATTAAGAAGTATTCCAGTTTAATTCATTCTCCTATTATGTGGCTCTCATAAAAAATTTTTGCACTAATGTAATATAAGTAATAAATTCTGGCTCTGCTGGTAAAGCTGTTACTCTGATACTATATTCATCTGTTACTAAGCTATTCTTAATTATTCTGAGATGGTCTTAGCATTTTCTTGTACCACTTAAGTAAGATTCTGTATTTACAATTGCATTCCATATAATGTCTTTTGGACTTGTGAATAGTTTATCTGAATTCATTAGTCTGCTTTAAGTTGAAACCATACAGTCAGAAGTAACTGGTCGAGACAGTTATTTTACCATTGTGTTAGCTCAGACACCAGTGTTTTTCTAGATTTTACTTTTACTTAATCCAAATTTTCTAACTAGCCATTTAAAAAAATATGTTAAGGATTTCATTGTACTACATGTTAGTAGAAGTCTATGTGGTGTAGTAGAGCTTAGCACTGGATCTGAACATTTTTTGCTACATGTGTTCTGTTTTCTCTACCATTGAATGATCAGTTTCTCAAAGTTGGAAAAAAATGTTACCTTTCAGTGTCTCAGATGATACTTCTCTAAAACTCTTGCAGTAGTACCTACTTTGTTTTGTTAACAGCTCTAACTGAAGGGCATAAGAAAAATACTCCTAAGTTCTTTTGAAATAAGATATCTTACCTGAGTGTTGATGTGAGGCAGTGGGTGTTTGTTGTTAACATGTGACTGAGATAATAACAACAAAAAGTGTATTTATTTTTAAGTTTGGCAATTATTGACCATTTTCTGATTTAAACAATAGCTTTCTTTTCATTACTGTGTTACCATTTTATGTATTCTGAATATAGTTTTGCCTTCCAATTTTGACAGCCTTTTTTTGGGTTCAAAATGAGCAAAGTTCATTACTGATATATGGGCTAAAAGGTGTGAACAGGTATTTCAGCTCTGTTCTGACTGTGGCATGTAGAGCTTTCTACCACTTGTCTACACATTAAACTAACTCCCACCTTAGTGTTTGTCCTTTATTGCTGTTTGGCTAGAGGTGAAGTTTTTATAGCATGAATGCTGTAACAAAAGCAGATGTTTGAAAATATGTTGACAACCATGGAATTGGTATTATTTCAAAATTCTTCAGTAATCGTGCACCTCAGGCCAAAAAATATGTTGGTTTCTGTGGTTGTAGCATTGCTACAGGGTTAGAATTTTAAGTAAAATTTCTAATAATACTCCTAAAGGTATTATTCTTTTAGATTACTGTAAAAATTATGGAAGGTTGTTTCTTGGTTTGTTTGGTTTTAATCACTATAAGTTATTAAACTATTCCAGTGAAACTAGTTTCATTTTAATGATAGCTAGCAATTATATTGAATAGAACTTGATTTTCTGATACATTTAAAAAAAAAAATCTACATCCGTAATATTTTAACCTCTTTTTGCAGTGTTTGCTAGTTCTGAGCCTGTGCCAGGATTCCAGGGAGACACCCTGCAGTTAGCTTTCATCGACCTCAGACAAGTAAGACACTAGTTTGGTGTTTTTTATCCTACTAATTTCCCCTTCTGACCAATGCTGAAGTTATTAAATTCAAGAACCTTTCATGTTTTTGCATTCCCATGTAATTAGTTGTGAAAAGCAGTTATTTGAAGTGTTATTAGTGGCACTATTCCCTGTAATTTAGCATAAAACTGTTTCTCCAATGTGTGGTTAGGGGGCACTGTGCTACTGGTGGTACTGTTACATGAATATTAGATTGAATTTTGATCCTGAAAATTTTGTAAATATCCCGTGATGCCTTTTTGCAAGAGTGTACATGTTATCCTGGTGTGTGCTGGTCTAATTCCATTCTGAGCATTTGCTCCTGTCTATGCAACTACTCCCTGGATAGCAGAATTGGGCATGGTATTATTTAACATTTCCTTTCCTGAATTTGTTACACAGAATTATTTTAAACTGTTCAAAAGCAGCTTTATTCCAACTGGCTGATCTTTATTCTATATCACATTTAATTTTAAATGCTGTAATATTGGAAGTGCTTTTTCAGAGATCTTGCCAAAAGGAAGGTTTTTCCAGACTGAAATCTACTAAAAAATCTACTAAAAGCTTTGTAAATTTGAACACTATATCCACCCATAGCAATTGATTTTCAAAACCTTTTCATGCTTGAAGTTAGCTTTTACCAAGGATTTATTATTTCACAAAATTGTAAGTATAAGTGTCATCTAAATAATTAATCATTAACTGCACATGGAGCATCTTTAGCTTTCTGGGGATGTTGGTGATATTTTTCAGCACCATTATGAGCCTGTCAAAGTCATCAGAAGAGAAAGTAGAAAGAATTCCATAGCAAATTATCTATGTAGTAAGAATATTTTTGTTTTTAATAGTTCAGTAGATTTTTCACAGCAAGATTATTAAAAGGCATTTCAGAAGGGAAAATTCCTAAGGCAAAAGTATTCCAGTTTCTCCTAATAGTTAGAAAGGACTTCATTAAACTGCCTTCTTCATTGAAAAAGTTAAAAGGTAGAGTTGTCTGTTAAATTCTCACAGTAATATAACAATGAACAATATCTACAGTGGGATAAGTGTGGACTACAAATCCTGAGGGGGGATTTGTTCATGTGAGACTTGTACTTCAGGACTTCCAGAATTCAGCATGTAAAGATGCACTCTGCCAGACTTCAAATACCACAAATCTTGCCTTGACTAGCAGCTTTCCTCTTTTGGATTCTTTTTTACTGTCATTTTGCTGTCAACGTTAAAAATTATTAAACATCTTCCAATTTGTACTTAGATCATTTTAGTTGAAGGGAAAGGATGTTGAGAGATTTTGGCACCATTTCTGTCATCCACCTAAGTGGTATAAATCCTTGCAGAGTCTGCATTTGTTTCAGGGGAAACAAATCATGAGATACCAGCTATGCAGGAGGGCAGGGTGTGTACAAAGTTGCTACAGGAAATAAATGGGTTTTTATGTTTTAAACACAAACTGTTGAATATGTCACATAAATAGGTATTATGTTGCTTATGATAACTCAGTTTATGTTAGCAACTTATAATTACAGTTCTTTCAAACACTTTATAGAGGATGCTCTGTATGTCATGAGTCTAATTGATTTCAGATACTTTTTAATTCAGATACTTTTTAAACAGTCTCTTTATTGGGTTGCAATTAGAGCTTGTAGATGTAGAATACTTCTAGTATATTTATTTTGGTTTGTTTTTTAG
>JAWWLV010000180.1:19667001-19726706 GCA_035041135.1 Platyrinchus mystaceus | reverse complement strand
AGTCTCTTTATTGGGTTGCAATTAGAGCTTGTAGATGTAGAATACTTCTAGTATATTTATTTTGGTTTGTTTTTTAGTGTATTTTTGTGTGCATCACCAAAAGGTATGGTAGGCACACATTAAAAACTTTTATCATTTAGTAAGCATTTTCAGTGCTTTTCCTCTTTTCCTTATTTGTGATCCATTTCTATCTTAATAGGGTGGACGACAGTTCTTTTCAAGAATACTTAGAAAGGCAACAGAGCCTTTTTCAGAAAGTTCTTATAAAAGGTCATGCTTCTGTTTTTTAGTTTGAATTTGATACTTCTTCATGAATTGCAGGATATGAAAGATAAGGAAGTAGGTCCAGTGGTCAGGTTTTACCTGCCCACCCGGACTGTGCCCTGAGGTCAAACTCCTGATATTGGCTGTTTGGTACAGAGGAGCTGATGACAGGTAGGGGCTGATACAAGGGGGAAAGCTTGAACCGTATCAAAGCTAAAAGGCAGGAGATTTGGGACTCATTGAGAGACTGTAGCTAAAAGATGGATCAGCAGGATTGCCCTCTTCTTAAAAAGCAGCTGACCTGCAAGGGAAAAGACTTTATCGTCCTGCCAATCACATGGTTGCTAATGGAAGCCAGTTATCTCAACAACAGCTTACTCTCTCTCTCTGTTGTACTAGTGCAATGTATAAAATTAGTGAGGATTGGGCAGTAGAATATTATAGCCTGTTTTACTAAATAAGTAAAGTCACTTACTTCCAAGCCATCTTGGAAGACAGAGGGAAGAGCTACACTTGGATGATTACCATAGAGAGAGGGGCAGCTTTGAAAAGAATTGACATAGGTATTTTTAGCTAACAGTTCCTGACCCTCTATTTTTCCCTGAAGACAATGTATAGACAGCATGTTGTCCCCAGCAAGCCCACTTTCCTTCTTCCCTCCACAGACGTAGAGAAGCAAACAGAAACAGCTGAGAAAGCGTTGTGTCTAAGAAGAGAACAGTAGTAAGTAGCAGGAAGCTCTTAAGAGGCCAGGAATCAAGTAAGGGCAAGCACTTAACAATGTCCCCTTTGAGCCACCTCTTTCTCCTTATTCTTTTCCCCATTTATGCTCTTGTCATAGTTAACATGCTCCTTAAAGATCTTTATAATCTGAAGAAACCTTAGTCAGTAAATATTTCTGTGCTATTTCCATAACCATATCTTACAGAGGTGACTTGGTGTGGTTGGCTAAATCACACATAGTGATCACATGGCCATGATCATATAAAAACTTGCAGCTCCAGCTAGTTTAGCAGGTACAAAATTGGGAAAGATTCATGGCTCTGTAGAGCTACAGTAATTGTGTCATGCCTTATGCCACTTGTCTGAGCATATGATCTGAGGTCACACCTATGTGCACATTTTGACCCCATTTAGAGCCACTAAGGCACAGACCATCTCAACAAGGTGATTATCAAAGTGGCATGTGCTGCTTTAAAGAGACTGGTCTCCAGCATCTTGTGAAGATGACCAAGCTCTCCTGCAACCTGCATTGCTCTCTGAAGAGCATCTCTTGCTCTTTACAGGGAGCTGGGTAAATAGTGCAGCATCCCAAAGTGAGGTGGAATGAACTTGGGGGATTTTGCTACTGATTCAGATCCTAGGTTAATTGGAATTAGCCTTCAAAAATAAACAGGTTTTAATTTGTTCTGCTTGAGCTAGTCTCTGAGGAAGCTCAGCCTCTGACTGAATTAGTTTTTTCCTGGTTATGATCTGTTCTTTAGTGCCTAAAGACTAGGGTTACAGTTCTGGAATGTGAGGCAGTTTCTTGGGTGTCCTGTACACTTACATACTGTGAGGAAAAGACCTGAATATTACAATTTGTGCATTATTCTTTGGAGAGCCAGCGTAGTGTGTAGTGGACAAGAACGATAACCTTGTGGTAGGCTGAGAGGTCAGCAGTTGCTGTCCTAAGCTAAATGTCCTGATTCTTAACCAACTAGGTTGTAACAAATACCTATTCTTGAAATCTAATTTCCTGCAGAGATATAACCTAACCTGCCAATGTAGCTTGACTTTTTTTCACTTTGACTTCACAAGTTTTTCCTGGTGTTTCTCTCCACCATGAGCACTGCTTGCAGACTTCTTCCTCAACTGTTTATCTGAAATAAGTACTCTGCCAGCTTGATGATTGCGGAATGTCCTTATTTTGCTGGGGTGAGGAGAACCGTGTCTCATCTATGTTCTTTTGGCACTGAAGTACATGTTGTTAATACCCTCCAGTTGCTGTCAGTGTTGGTCCTGCAACAGCAGCAGCAGTCTCAAGTGAAAATAATCATATGCTGTTGGTAACCCCTGAGTTAAAGCAACCACAGTAGCAGTATCTCCATCCACATGGCAACACAGAGTTTACAGACTGACAGTGGTGTCCCTTAGACTGGGAGGCCAAGGGCTGTGAATGACAAGATCCATGAGTTCTGCATACTCATGGGGGAAAATCTTGAAGATTTTCAGCAATTTCTGTTTACATTTTCTCGATGTTAGGGGTAGACACAAAGTCATAATGCAATCAATGTGATTAATATACAGAATAATGTGCCATGGAAACATTAAAAGATACATTTTTGTCAGAATTTTTTTATGATGTGTGTAAATAAGCATGTGGATAAGCACTTCTATAAGCTCAAGTTATCGGTAGTACACAGTATGTATTCCATCTGAAAATTGGTACCTGATATTTAAAAGTATAATACATTTTCTTCTAATTCCAAAGCATTGTTAGTTTCTTGGGGTGCTTGTCCATTGATTTTGTAACGTGTTTTCTGGTGAGAAATATTGCCAACCTTCTGAACTTCTAGTGTTATGTGCAACAAATGCAAACATAAGTTTATTTGAAAGAGAAAATTCTTGCTACTACTTAATATAGCCCTCCTCTTTCTTCTTTGCTTCCCATTCATTACTGAGAGATAACATTGTCCTTCTGATAAACTCAGAAGCAACTCACTGTAGGTAGGAACTGTGTAACAGATCACTGGGCTTTAATCCCAGCCACAGGATTTTCTGCCACTAAAGGCAGGCTGACAGCTCAGTCTTCCCCATTGTTTTGTTTGCAGTGTTTAATTTGAATTAATTTCCTGTGGTAGTAACTGTGTTTCAGCTCTGGCTTGTCTCGGATTCCCCCAGCGTGCAGCCTGCCGAAGCTCTTGCCATCTGTGTTCCCTGTGGAGAATGCTCTTGAGCCCTTCAGTAGACCTGAGAGAATAAGTTGCAGCTTGTTGCCAAACCTGTCCACCATGACTCTTGGAGGTCGAGGGCTCTAAAGGTGTGCTATGGCTCCCTTTACAGGCTGCCAGCCCACTGAGTGCCTAGGCTTTGAAATTAATGTGGTGCACCCACCCCTGGCCTCTATTCCAAAAAGGAGGCTTGAATTGAAAAAACATCAGAATTTTCCAAGAGAAAGAAATTCCCAACACTATGTTTAGGAGTAACTCTTAAAAACTTCAGAGTTTGAAGATAAAAGTAAGCCTTTCTTTCATAAGGCAACAGTTTGAATTTTTAATTAGCAAGTAGTACAGAACATTTCATCTTTTGCTTCCTGAGGGAAATGTTTGCTGAGACTTTCATCTTCACAGAGGCTCTTTCACAATGCTTACTGATCCCTTTCCCCCCATTTTGCACTCCCCAGGTTCTCTGAACAAGCAGAGGAGCAGGTTACATCTGTAACATGAAGCCCAGCCTCAGGGTGCTATGTAATGGGATTTGTGCTTCTCCAGTTTTCAGTGCAATGCTGCTTATTTAGCTAAAGAAAGGAGCTCAGATTTCAGACAGCAACAAAACAGGAGTTGCATCTCCATTAATTTCAGAACATAGATCCTCACTTTTCCAGGAGAGGAAGGCAACTCACTTGCTGGCCTTTTGCTTCTCTGTAAACTGACTTGGCACTAAGGCAGGAGGGCTTGAGGCACACTGTGAGCAGAACAGGGACACTTCAAGGTTCAGTATCTTATGTATTTGCATCATAAAATGGCAGCATGCATATGGATCCCTGTGTTCAAAATGACACAGTTATTTGAGTATGACTGCAAGCAATATCTGGCTTGCAGTGGATACACAATGTTTTTTCAGAGTACTATATTCTTACAAGTAAATGGAAATTCTTCACACAAATGTGGCTACTTGTTTGTAAGCACTTATATTCCCCAATGGAATCTCATACTTTTGATTTCTCCTTTTCAACCAGATTCTCAGAAGCCTGTAGTTAAATCACAGTAGGATCAGGTCACAAGCTGTGTGTGTAGATATTTGTGAGGAAGATCTCAATCAGTGCTCTGTACACAGAAGCAAGTCAGCTCATTACTGAGATGGATTTATACCTGCCAGCTGGTAAGAATTAGGAAGCTTTGGAAACAAATGCACAGAAATTAACAGCGGGGGGTTGAAAACAAGCACAGCTTTGGATACACTATCTTGATAAGGATTTGCAGAATCAAAGCAGGGTGGCAAGCCAGTCATTTCCTGGCAGTAAGTATTCGTACCCTGTTAGTACCAGAAAGTAAAAGCACACATGCCAGATATTAGGTGTATGTGTGTTCTTTGGGACGTTAAATCATTCATCAAATTCAGTGCAAAGGAGATTGTATCCAGTTCATCTGAATGCCCCTTTTTCAGCAGAGAAGGTGAAATAGCATGCTTATGGTGGACAAGCTTTTTGCTCTAGATCCTGGCTTATTGACAACGAATAGCTTGAAAACAGGTTTGGAAAACTCAGTGTACAAATGCTGTTACTTCAGTAGCTCTATCAATATCTCTCTTCACTAAAATTATGTACATGCGGCCATTTAACTACAAGATTCATTATTCCATCTCTGGCAAAAACCTTACCAGTTTCTCCAAAGGAAACTATAGTAGTTTGTGCACAAAAGGCTATGAGGTGTAAGTGTATAATGCTTAAACTGAATGTCCTCTCTTATTGGCAGTAAAGAATGCTGTAGGTGCCTAAACTATGGAATTTAGATAAGAAAATAATTTTCTTATTGTTTCTTTAAGCTAGTTCGTTTAAGGGATACAACTCTCTTAGTTCTCCACTTACCAAACTATATACATGCAAGAATTAAATGAGCTCACAAGAAATCTGTCCTGTGTATTTAGAAAATTACAAAACTTGTGAAGTACTGTCTCAGCTTGACTTAGATAACTGCAGATAACAGCCTTTGAAAAAGAACATAAGCCTTAGTTGTTGTTGTTAGGTGAATTTGTAACTTTTGGAACTGAGACAGGAAATGGCAATTGTTGATCTCATTTGTCATGTACAGGTGAAACATTTGACTTAGAGTTGTACAGGGAAGTTTCATCTTCTAAATACTACCATCATAGGAATCACTAAAAATTTCACTGAGAGGTTGATCAAAGCAGAAATTAAGAAAAAAGAAAAAAAGAAAAGAAAAAGAAAGTAGGCAAAAGCTGCTGTCAAGACTATTTAGGTGGATATATCTGAGTCCCTATCTGAATACTACCAACTGTCACATTTAATCAGCTCTCAGCTCTTCTTCTTGGTCATCAGTACTTTTGCAAGACACAGTTTAGAAATAGTTAATCAATTAACTCAAAACCTACAGAGCTGTTGTTATGATGAAAACTTCGTATCTCTGGAAAGCCTTTCTGTTCAAGAAAGCTCATCCTGTAGTTACAGAGAAAATTCCTTAAAACTATGACCTAAATGGCAGTAAATTGTATCCCCCCTTGGTAATTGAATTGAAATTCCAAGTATACCCTGAACATAATGCCAGAACTCCAAGGCTTCAGTTTTCTTGGGCAAGATACTAAATTTCTTCAATAACTGGCGTGCTATGTGTCTGGAACACTTTATGAAGCAATCATTGCCAAGGACATTATGAGAGAAGGCACTAAATAAACTTTATCTGGAGGAGATTTTGTTCTTTTGCAGAAGGACTTGTTGGTAGAAAAGTTTGAGAAGGTTCACTTTTAGATAATTTCTTGATTAACAAATCTAAGTTGAACTGTGTGCCTATTATATTTGTACACTCCTACTTACCATTCCTTTGAGTCACTGATATACATCCCCTTCAGTGGAAGTTATTCAGTGAAAAATTTCTCTCTAATTTTCTTCTACTATCAATTTCGCTCCCATCCAATCCTTGCTTTTATCTTTGTCATGTAAGAAATTATGTACATGTAAGGAAGGAAGATTGGGTGCACGACTTCCCTGAAGTTTGTGAATACATTATATCAAGCTGTTGTCTTGCTGCTGACAGCTGGTTGCTGCAGGAGCTCTACCATTGTGTCTGGGCCCTTCTGTAGCCCTGAGCTGATGGATGGAGTTCAGTTTTGGAGCCCCCTGTCTCTACAGAACTTCCTCTGTATCCTGTGAGCAGTATGTGGTTTCTATGAGTAATGAACAAACATTGCTAATTGAACAAACAAGAGAAGAAAATTATTTGTTTCTTTCAAGTTACGTCTTGTTCGTATTCTCTTGACATCTGTAAGTCCAAGTTTCCCATCAGAGAGCCATGGGACTGGTAGTTGTGTTAGCATATTCAGTAATTTCTGCCCCAAAATTGTTTACATTCTGCAGCCTTAGCTAAACTGGTAGTATCACTGGTATGTAGTATGTATTGGACAGCACTACTAACCCTTTAACCCTACAGATTTGCCTTCAGTATTTTTTTGGTTGCATCAATCAACATACCTAGGTTCCATTCTTCCTCTAAATTATCTGTCAATCAAAAGTGGTGGACAGAGTATCCCATTTTTTTTTCCTTTTGCTAGTTTCTCCTGTGAAAAAGAAAGTCCATCTCATTTTTGGAAGTCACTGTAGGGCAAACATAAAGTCAAGTAGAATCAAAGGAATCTTTTACATCAAGAAAACAAGACTCATTCACTGCTTCAGGACAGTAAGAATACAAGGAAGGAATTGCACTCACATTGTATGGCAGTGACTTGAATTAGTGAAATGCAGTTATGAATGTTTATTCATTTGGATCATAGTGTCTTAGAAAAAAAGATCCTGTGTTCAAAAGTGGTTGTACAGGATGCACCATAATGTGACAGTGATCTTCAGCTGGGTATTCTATAACTGCAGAAATACAAATTAAAAAGTATTACTCTGTGTAGCTGACTGCCTCCAGTCACTCAGTGAAATTTGGGAGACGAAGTTAGCACAAAGATACTAAAATTTGGCAGAATAAATCATTGAATTTCATGCTGTTTTGTAATAACTGGTTTCTGAATGAACTAATTGTACTATGAGCAATATGACTGAACCAGCACGTTTTTAGGCACAACTTATCATATATGTTAACATTTATGGCTCTTATGGGTGTGTCAGTTGTATTATATTACAAGTTGCACTATTTTAAAGAATATTGAAATAACAAATAAAGTTTACAAGGAAGATTCACACATAGGTGAATATATGTGTCAGAACTTAAACTCTTCTAGAGGACTTTCCCTAGAGCATTAGTAGCAAAGGAACAGTGCAACTTAGAAGACCCTGCAATTATAGAAAGTGTGATGGTGGGGAAAAAAAAGAGTGAATAATAACAACAATGAAAAAAAAAGATAAAAAATCAAAATATGGGTAGGTGAAAGCAGTAGCTGATGGGGAGGAAAAAGCATAAAGATATGGGATGAAGGGGGAAAAAGGGAAAAGTAGGTTCATGTTTATAAATGTACTTTATTGTTATCTTTTTCTTTCTGTGTTTATCAATTTTCCATGATATATGCTGAGACTCGTTAGGAAGATTTCTCTTTTAAACAGCAGAAATTTGAAGAGATGTTTTCACCCAAAGAAAAGAAAGGACTTTCAGTACACAGTTAATGTCCATGAAACTGTCGGATTGCCTTATTCCCAGGAGAACACAAGCTTTCCTGGTCTCAGTAGTGTGCCTCCAGGAATTCGTTCCAGGAGGACACACAATTAGCCCATACTCTTCCAAAGTGCAGAGTGTAACATGATGCAGTTAAACCAGAAGACAGTTTTCATCTTTTGACCCTGTGTCAAACATGTCATTGAGTAGCTTACCTGAGAACATAGGCCATCAGATATTTTCCCATAGAAAGGAACATGCAGTAGATACACGCATGCAAATGCAACTTTAGAGCCTGACTTATATTTGAAGTAAAAGAAAAAGTGGCCTTTTTAAGTGGTACAACTCAGTACATTGAAATTCTCCTTTCTTTTTGCCAGTCTGGAATTTAAATAAAAATCTTTGCCCTTGCTTAGGCCATATGAGAAGGACATTAAAAGTGGTTCTTTCATTTTAGGCACTAACAAGATATTGAGTCCTCTGGACGGATGGATTTGATACTATCATTCAAATCCACATCCAAATTATAGTTTTGGGAATGGTAAGATGTTCAGTGTAGTGTCTACATCTAGCATCTGTTAACATGCAGAATAGTTAAAAAGGTTCTCAGTGAAAGAGAGAGATGTTAAATAACTCCTAGACAGAAATACACAGGTAACTGGATGGCGAGTGAGTTGGTGGTGGTGGTGGTTTGTGTGTGTGTGTAGGGGTGTGATGTGTGCAGGAGAACCTGCATAACTGGTAGAAAAAGCACAAGCTAAAAACTCAAATGACAGTGTGAAAAAGTCCCCATAGCTTAATTAAATAAAACCAATAATGTGATTTAAACTTCTTTGCTTTAAAATTACTTTAATAAGGGTGTTAATTACTAGAGGATTAACACTGCTTACATGTGATAATAGATGTGGTCAGTCAATAAAGGGTGAGAATAATGTTCGTTTAAGAAGCAAAAGAATCTAGCACAGGATTACTCATCAGAAAGGGATAACATTTCAAAGTGGCAAGTAAAATCAGGGGAAGACTTTTTCGAGTTGCAGAAGGCATTAGAGGCTGAATTTTGGCATCATTACCCAGCAAAAGTTCCATGTTGGGATGTGTTGGAGCTAAAATATGAAGGCTGATTATTACAAATGACATGTAACATAGTTTGGAATTACTTTGTCTTTCAGAGCAATCGTAACAAATAATTATTCAGACAAAACATTTTAAGAAATAGTGTCCGTAGAAGTGAGGGGAAAAGGCAAAATCTAAAGGAAAAAGATGAACTTCTAAGGAGAATAATTTCTTGAAGATGTGTTTCTTAGAAAAGAGGTTGTATTGGACTATTGCCATTAAGCAGAAAAGGTTTTTCCTAATATGTTTTCAAATAGCAGCAGGAGGAGAAAGATCTGCAAAAAGCCAACAAAAAGCAAATCCAGGTTTCTTGTTACTGCAACCTGCCGGGCTCAGAAGCCTCTGCTAAACCAAGTTGTCTATACAATAAGTTAACAAAAACAAGACTGGGATGTTATGTGGGCTGTAGTATTTGCTAAAATGTTTTTAGAGTCATTTGATAGATATAAATGTGGAAGTAAATGTTGTGTTGTAGCTGAAGAAGAAAGTGAAGGTTGTTCAGGAAAGAATATGAATAAACTTCTTTACTAGTGATTTTGGCTTTGCTTTTAACTTGTCTTCATTTACATTCCTAAGCTGTTGATTGTGGAATTCCTTGTCCAGTGGTTCCCGGGCCTAGTGTAGCTTTCCCTAAGGGATGTAACTTCATCTGCTATGAAGGGTGGTTTTGCAGCCATACCCTGAGTGCACTACTTTGGAAGAAATAATTATCTGTTTACAGTAAACTTATGATGACCAGATCTGTAGTGCCAGTGCCTTATGGATCACATTGAATTTTTGTTTCTGGACACAAACAAAATGATGCTGGTTTGTGGCCTGTTATGTCTTGGATTTTGGTGGCTTTTCACATATTCTAATTCAGCACCCAAGATCAGCTGAGGTACTTTATTGAACAGTTGCTGTATTTGTATCTGCTTCCTGCAGAGGCTTTTCAGAGAGACAGTTGTGTATAAGATTTTGAGTGTTTTGACAGCCATCTAAGAGAAGAAACTGGAGCACTGCAGCTGTAACTTTTTTATTTTAGATGTGCAGTTTTTGAGAAATGCACAGATCTTAAAATAAACCAGACAAAAAAAGTTTTAAATTAAAAAACTCTGCTGTGTTGAAACAAACTATTTCCCCTTACCTGCTGTAGAACCTCAGGTCACCTCAGTGGAGATGATGTATTTCATAGTTTACACTAGAGATCATGGACCTCTGTGGAGACCAAATGCTGCAGACTCAAGAGGTGCTCATAAACATTATAGAGGTTGAATCAATCTTAGTACAAATGTAATTTCAGTATATTTCGTAGGTGCAATTTTCTCTGTTGTTTTTTTCCATGTCAGAATATGACAAAAAAATAATTGGAAAGCTGGGAGAGGGAAGCACTGTGTTCACCAAATCACTAGCTCCCGGTGCCCAGGTTGGCAGCGTCCTGGCTCTGTTCTGTGAGCTGCAGCTTTACACTGAGAGCTGAGGTCTTTGCCTGGTCTATAAGCATGGGGTTGATGCCATGGAGCTGTGCCGTGCTGTGCTGTCTTCCCGTAGGCATCAGTTTGCATTTGCATGCCAGGGCTGTGTATCGAAAACTCCTTCCTTCAATCCTAGCGGTAATCAGACTGAGATCTAAACTTGGAGTTTTAATTATACTTGGGCAGAGCGCTGCAGACGTTTAGTTCTAGGGTACAGCAGCCCGACTGCATAGATTAGATGTGCGATGTGCGTGTATACAAGCACAGTTTGGATTAGTTAGTTAAAAACAGCATTTGTCAGATAATGACTCTTCATAGTATAGTATGTATACTTGTAAGACTGCAGGCATCTAGAGTTGCGCATGTGGATACTGTTAAATATTAAATGTGACAGATGGGACAAGAGCGTTCAATTCCAGAGCATGGTATGGAAGTTGAAGTGAACGTGGTTTTTGTTTAAATTTTATTCTAGTTACACCAAATTAGATTATTTTAAGTTAGCCACACCTTCTCTAAACCAGAGAAGGTGTTCAAAATTCAATTTTAACTTTAGATTTTGAAAAGTTTAGGTACATTTTTTTTAGTGAATCAACTCAAACGGATTTTTACAGGAAGGATTAAGGCAAGTGATACAGTTTTAATCCCCAAGAAACTTATTTTAAGATACTATGCCTCATCGCGTGCTATTTATGGCAGTGTTTCACAGATGAGCACATAGTTTAAAGCAAGCCTATTGTAAGTCTTGTGCAACTGAAAAAAAGTGCTTATAGAAAATTAAAGTTTAAATAAACTAAACTGTAAAACTTTAGTACTTTAAGTACTACTGGCAAACATTTTAAAAAACACCAGAAGCCAAATGAAAATGACAGCTTAAATTTAACTATGTTATATTAAATATTTCTTAATTGTAAGGGCTGAAATTCTGTTTTCAAAGTCTTGTTCAGGTCAGAAGCAGATGGCCGGTTTTGGGGGGCCTGCAGTGGTCACCCCTGCGTGCTCTGTGAGTGTGTACACCTCTGCGTCGGAAGCTCAAAACCAAAAAAAATGGTGAATGACCTGACCATTGCATAATACACAATTTTTAATCCACACAAATTTTGCCCTTGACATAGTTTTACGCTTTGTCTAAAGGGACTTTGTGTACGGACTAACACGCTTGACAGGAGCAATTTGGCCCAAGCCCGTGCCCTCCGGAGCCTGACTGTCTGCCAGGCTCCTGCTTTTCAAACTCTTCCCTGTTTCTAGACTCAAAAGACAGTTCTTTTGCTACTAGTCCAGCTTATTCTGTAATGATGAAGAACAACACACTTCATAATAAACATTTCCACTGTAATTAAACAAATCTTCTTTGAAGAGGTATTATTTGTTGCTATATTGTGTATTTCATAGGGCCTAGCTATTTATATTTGTCTCAGTAACTGTTTTTCAGTGTCTTCAGATGTTACATCTTGGGCTGCTTGAAATTTTAATGGGATTTATAGAAATTATACATTGTGAGTGTTTTTCTGGTTATGGTAACAGCAACAGGTTTGTTCACATGACTTCAACAGCAAGTGTTTTATTTTGTAGGCAGGCCTAAATTCATTTGAAGTGCCGAAGATTAAAAAATGTACTTGGACTTGTTCATGAATATAACAAGACCAGGCAACTCTGAGTGTACTACAACATCCAGATTTTACAAAAAAAATCTGCCCTTTTGAAGAATTTTTGGTTATAAAACATATATGAATACAAATAACTTCTGTTTTCTTCTTAGCATAACAACAATTCCCAATGGTTCAGCTGTCATAACCTCTGAGTTTATACATTGTACATTTATGAATGTGTTAAAGATTGTATCCCAACATTCAAGATACTGACAGATACGATTTCACTTATAAATTTGAAACAGATGGTAGCATTTAAATATAAAATTGTTTCATTCTTGTGAACATTTCAATGTCCTACATTTAGACACAATTTCTAAAGGCATGGTGGTTAAAAAAAAAAAAGGCACGTTTTAATGCAGTGGCTTAAAAACTGAAAGACACTGCCTTTCTAACACAAACTATCCTGCCTTTGAAAATCCAGGGCTCAGTTTTCAAAGCATTGTCTAGGAATTTAGCCTGCGACCCCCATTGACACTAATGGGAATTGCATAGCTAAGTCCCCATAACATTACTTTGAAAATCCATTTGTTGTACCAATCCAGAAAAAGGGTAGCATAAACTATAGGGAGACATTCACAGATCAAGAGATCAATTTACACTTTGAAATATGAGCCCAGTGTGCATTATTCCAGTTATGTGATCAGGAGGGGGGATTTTAAATTCACCACATTCACAAAATAAGTCACCAGGTGTAAATAAAACAAAATATTTTGGCAAGTGGCAGGCAGACTTGCTAACCAGGCTAACAAGATATTTGTCAGCAGTAACGAACACCTACTGATTAAGTGATAATTGTGTTTGCTTTGTATGGTGTTATTCTACCGTTTTCAAATTCTGTCTTTTTTTTCCTTCAAGCTGGACTTAGATATCTATATTTTAATTACTTCTGTTGTCCTTTGTGACCAAGAAATGTTTATACTGAACAAGACTTGTGTTTGTCCAGTTCTGATGCTGGTCCTTGATGCTTTAGTTCCAATTTAGTAAGTGCTTTCATGATGTGCATGCTTTAATAAACAGGAACATAACATTTGGTGAATAATTGTGGTGTTATGTACATGGTTGTGCAGGGGTCTTTTTGTTAATTTCTTGGAAATAGGTGTATACCTGTGTAAGGTATATTCATGTGTACTTGTGCACAAAACCTAAGCAAAGATGAAAGAAGTAGTGTTGTTGTTGTGTAGCTGTTACTGCAGTGCCTGTGCGTCCCAGTCATGGACCATGGCCTCATTATGCTGGGCAGAATATAAATAAGTGTTTTAACAAAAGAAAGACAGCGCTGCCTCAGAGTTCACAAACTGATGAGATTATAGCTCCACTGAAAGGTTAACATTATGTCAGAAATTATGAAACAACAATGATTCTGGTTGACAGGCCTCCTCTTCGGTCATCAAACCCATTTGTCCTTCTGAATACAAGGTGTGGTGTATTGGTACAGTGTGAGCTCCTTGGAGTAGGAAATGTTGAGGACTGGGACATTTGTGAGTGGCTCTTGTGAGTTTGCTGTGTTTAAAATGAAAAAGTCCTTTTCAAGGTTGGCATTTTTTAGCTCCAAAACCCAATAAAAATAGTAATAATTAAAATATTAGTGTATTTGCTATTTCTTTACCTTAGTGACTTAAATGATACATAGCTAACAACAGTCACAGAGTTTTTTTCCTAAGTCAAAGCCATGCATCCTCAAGGAAAAAACTGTAATGTTATTTCTGTACTCTTTCCTAGGAAATGGTTGGGTGTAGCTTGCAGTTGTATATGCTTGGCACTGTTCATTTCCCAGAAGAGTTCACCGTATTCTAGGCTTTGGGGTTTTTTTAATTAAAGAGGTCAAAATCCATTATATCAAAATTTCAAAGAATTTACCAATTAGCTGTAGTCTGTGATGCCCAGCAGGTGGCTTTTATACTATTAAAGGGAGATTGTTTCCATCTCTGATCAAAGCAAAACCAAAACAAAAGAAAATATAGAATATTTTGCTGTACACAGTGCAAACCACACGCTGTGTAAATTATACGTGAAAACTGTACATGAGAGACTGTTTAGTCATCCCACTTCCAAGAAAAAGTTCTATGTATTTTCACACTGGTCTTCACGAGGATTTTAATGGTAATGTCTAAATCTGTTTAGATTACTGATTAGCTGAGAAGATTAGACAGCTTGCTATTTTCTAAAATGAAGACTGTAGCATTTTTGTTATTTAAAAGTAAAAGTAAAAACGCACAATTAAGTCGATTAATGAATTTGATAGAAGTGAAATTAGAAAAAGCTGAGTGTGCTGGAATGTCCCAAGATACAAAAAAAAAATTCCAGTTTGCACTTTTCAACGAATCTAAACTTCCCCGATTTTTGCCTACTTAAAAGAATGTTTGTGACCTTTTGACCCTTTTGTTATCCCTTACTCAGAAGGGCCTTTATTCTGTAAGGCTTAGGTATAAAAAAATAAAAAGAGCGTTAATGGCATAACAGTCCTTTCTGATCACCCTGTGTAAGATGTTTATGCAAAGTGTCAATAGAAGCAATTGGCCTAACAGTGTGACAACCTGCTTTGCTTGGAAATGGGCTAATCTCCTGTTTGGGTTATCCAGAGGTCAGGTAAGGATTTCTTTCTTCGCACACCCTGTAGCGCACGGGTACATAACCTGCAAACACTACAGGGCAGAAATCAGAAGCAACTGAGCCCAAGGATGTTTAATCTTGACCATTTTGCTTTTTCTCATTTTTTTTTTCTCTGCCTTCTTTTGGTTTTTCTGGTCCCATCCCAGAGAGTCTCCTTGAGCGTATAACACATAATGATGACAGAGACTCTAACAATTTCATTATCTGCTGCTTCACTGTGTTGGGTTGGTTTTTTTTTTTTCAAACAGGCATCATCCCACTCTTTTTTGAAGTTCACGTGGAAACCTACTTTAAATCTCAGTTTTTGAGGGCTGCCCCCGTTGCCCTGTCACAGCAGGCTGGAACTCAATAAGAGCTCAGGCAAGCGTAGCAGGCCAGGCAATGGGCCTTGGCGGGCTGCACGCTGTGAACTCCTGCCTCACTGAATCAGCTTCTGTGTGTTTTTATAACTGCCTTTTTTTTCCCTGTTAATTATGTCCCAAGGCTGTGGAAAGACAGCATTTATCTGTTTCAACAGACTAAGCAGCAAGTGTTCTGACATGTTTATCAGGCAAATTGTACCTGACAAAAGGTAATTACACATGCAATCAAGTCCAGAAGTAACTGGGTGATTAGGGGTTAATAAACTTCAACATAAGAAATATTCAGCTTGTGAGCAAGGAGAGTGGGCCAGAAAGACATAACTGACAGTTGTGTGTTAAAAGAATTACTTTCTTTGGATGGAATATTTGACTTTACCGAAAGGTAAGTAGGATATTGAGAGTACAATTCCTCATTTTTATCTCCAGCTTCTGAATCATTGATGTCTGTTGTACAACCAGAACTATTTGCTACTTCAGAAGAGATAACGGCACCATTCCAGCTTGTACTAAGCTACCTTGATAATTTACAATTAGGATTTTTGTAGTATAACCGGCACAGTCACTGTTGTCTAATGGACACTGCCCCCATTTCCATCTGCAAAGCTCATGTCTCCTCCCGTCTCTTGCTGTGTTGACTCTGTTCATAGCTAGTTCCCAAAGTTGCGTTCTCTTCCAAGATTATTCCTGACAGTTGCCCAAAAGTAAAAAGGAAAGGGCATCTGTATGATATTTGAGGATGTGACAAGAGGCTCAAACGGCATTGAAAGGGCCGGATGGTTGATTCCAGCAGTTCCCAGTGCACAAAATTCTCACGTAATTACAAGATGGCCTAAATACAGGACTATGGCTGAGCTGCTCTGAACTTTAGGTAATACAAGACAAAGCTTTAGGGAGCAATGAGGATTCGTAATTTCTATCCAAACACGGCTGTATCACCTAGACACTGGGAAAACACAGGAGTATTAACTGTGAAGAATAGGTGCAAGTGCCCTATCTGAAACCAGAATTCTGTCCCTAAAATCTCAAGAACTTTTCCCCTGTAGCATCAATATAATAGTTTTATGTTAATCGATCCTGTTAGCTAGCAAGGTCTTAAAGTAGGACCTCTTTTAACCAAAACATGATTTAGTATCTTTTACAATAAAATTGTTCTGTTTAAAATAAAAGTATTCTAATTAAAAATAGCAGTGTTATTTGTATAATGTAAGAAATTACTATAAACTTTTATGTAAGTACATATAAACACCTTTTTTCCCCAAGTGGTGTTTATTTCTGTCAGAGAGACCTAATGTTAGACATAAAAGGCATTTAGAAAGTACCTATGCATGAACAAAAGGTTAGAAAACCAAAGCATTGTAGGACATCATTTGAAATAAAAGTGCAGAACAGCAATGAGAGGTGTAAATTCCCTATAATGTTAAAAAGTATGTATGTGACTACTCATTTGAGAAGGCAACACGGTTTCACGTGCAGTAAAAGAAACATTCTGTCTTATGTTCATCAACCCTGATGGTTCCAAGATGTTGGCTAAAGGTTCCCCTTCTATCACACCTTTAGAAGAGGCAAAATCCTCTAAATAAGGGGAAGTGACTAGCCTATCTTGTAAATGTAAGTGGACAGTCTGTTGGATGCTCTGTCTGGTATACTTGAAAGGTTAAATCTTTTTGTTGTTGATATTTTTTTTGTTTTGTTTTGTTTTATAATGACTCAGACACACACCCTTCTCTGCCAATTAATCCTAGTCAGAAGGGAGTAATTGCTCGTGACTCCTAGGGAAGCGTATTTTGCTTCATTATAAAATACTCAGGTATAGCTTATTCTTATTTTGCATGGGTTTTATGGGATAAAGAGAGTACAGCAATGCTGTTGTTCTTGGGTAGGAGTGTGTCTATGCAGTTTATTTGGTGCTTCACAGTGTGTCAGCTGCATGATGAGCTGCTTCTGACTGAGCACCCTCAGGTGGCTCCTTAGGTGGGGCTGAGTGGCTGACTAACAGCTAAAATGGGCTGCACTGCCTTCAGATTCTCAGAGTAGTGGGACAGATTGTCTTCCTGTCTGGTCTGGAGTTCTTCCCATATGTGTTAACTTTGGAAAGATGCATGTGCAAAATAAATATTTTCTCTATTGTGATTTCAAGGCAAGCAATACATATTCTAACCTGACAGTGCATGCCATTCCTTGCTAGACAGCACATCTCATTTTCAGTTATTGTCTCGGTAATAGTGACAGTTTTAGTAGATAAAATAGTAGTGGGGAAATGTTGCTTTAACTTGGCCTTTATTTAAGTTGATTCTAGTTGCCACAGTAAAAATACCGTTACAGAAGCAGTAAATTCTCCTGTACTTCGTATACATCATATGCTTCTGGCCAAGACGGTCCCACTTCTTCTGTATGAGGAAGAGGAATTAAAGTGCTTCATTTAAGGAAGGCACGCATTTTGTACCAAAAGACAGTGTAAATCAAAAAGGAACAGAGGAGCAGAAATTGAAGCATATTGTAGGGTTGACACCTCTGCACCATGGCTGCAGGAGTGAAGGTGAATTTGGGGTTGTGCTCAAGTGAAGCTTGGTATAAGTGGATTTAAGTTATTTCTGATTACACATGTGGTAGTCCTGGGACATTTCTGCTGGATTGTCCTTCCTGCAGTTGGCTGCTCACCAACCTGCTCCCCTCGCAAAGTGTATTGCATTGACTGTACCTCTGCTGAGCCCAAGTGCCAGGTCAGATGCAGGTGATATGAATGGCCGGACACAGATCCAAAGAGCTGCACACCAGGTGGCTCTTGCCCACCCACAGTGTACAGTACGTGCTGTCAAAGCCCATTACATACAGCAATATGGCACAGTGCAGAACTGCAGCTGTGAGGGGGACAAAATGCACAATGCCTAATGGTGCGCAGCAGCAGTCCAGTCTCCAGCAGGGTCTGCAACTCCTGCCACATTTACTCCAGAGGCAGGGCATGGCTGTCACACTGCAGCCCCTGGACATTGTGCAGAAGGAGGAAAGGGAGCTATGACTGCGTGGCACATGTTGTTTGATTGCATGTCCCTAGTCCTTTGAGTTACCTGCAATATGTCACGACAGCTGCTTGAACTTACGAGATTTATTAGCATGAGGCTGGTTGTGTGCAGCTCTTTGAACAAGCTCTGGGTACATCCCCCTCACTGACAGTGTCTCTCAAGGTATTCATTCTTCAGAGCCAGGACTATCTTGGAGTGCACAGAATATGCTTCTTGTTCTCTTGGGACATTTTTTTACCTCGTGTCTTGAAAAGCAAAACTCCATGGTCTGTTTAGAGCCCTACATGCCTACCTGTGTTTGGCTAGGTGACAAATGAGGTGTAATCTTCCAGCACAGCTGTCATTATCACTGAGATGTCCTAGAGCCATGGCACAAGCAGACAGTTGAGTCAAGCACTGAAAGCATAGTATGGAAATCATTCATTTGATACTGTCAGAGAAGTTTCTTTGAACTTGTCAGTACTGTAATTGTGTCAGTCATTGATGGCTTTGGGCTGCACATTGCTAACAGGATACAGAGCTTCAGGGTTGTTTAGGATTTACCCAGAATCCTCGATTTCAATCTTACAATAGGGTTAAGAAATTAAATCTTTCACCTTTGATTTACTAAACACACCTACTGTGGGAACTGCACGTCCTTTCTTAAGAACCATCTCCCACATGGAGCCCATGACAAGTAGCATTGTAATTAGCAGTAATTTATTAATACATTGTTTGCTTTTCTGGAAGAGAGAGGGAACATGAAGTCACCAGATTATGTAGTTTGGGTTCCTGTGGTTGTCAGTTTTATCCTCCCTGCTTGTGTTGTGCATCTGCTTGTCCTACCTTTCCACTCTTTGGGTTGTGCTTTTAAATTTCATACAGCCTTTGAGGACTGGGCACTACTGACTGTGTAACACAGGTAATAAGAAGTGATGAGTAATATGCAGGTTGTGGGTTTCACAAGTGATACTAATTCCTGAGTTTACAAGCCTTGCCAAGTCCGTTTGCTCAGTGACTAAAGGGATGCTCTCAGTTCGGTAGGAGAATTGGTGGTGTCCATGCTGAGAAAAGGCTTTGTGGGAAAGAACTATTTGCATTTGATCTTGTCAGTATCGTGGGTATGTAAGTCAGCAGAGAATGAAATAGCTTCCTTGCTTTTTAAATACTTTTCATCCATATGAGATAGTTAAATGTAAAATTTAGATGTCACTGAGGTTTGTAATGGTCCCTGGAGGTCTTTGGGTCAACAGCAGTCATTGTGTCAGAGGTTCATTATAAAGGCAGGAAATATTGCTACTGTATGCTTTTATTTTATAATGAAGTTGGTGTTATGATTTTGGGAATGAGTAGTACTGGGCACCTCTGGCACTTCATCAGGCTGAGAAGTTTGAGTAAGGCAAGGTTCTTGGAGGTGCAGTCCTCCTCTTAGCATAGCCTGAGAAGTCAGAGGAGTGGGTACCTGTTGCAGCTCTGCCTGCAGGAGCAGGAGCTGCTACTGTTGTGCCCCAGCTATAACAGCTCTGGTATGACTTAGCAGAAGAACATGTTAAAGTGAACAGGGTTCTTCCTTTCTGTGACTTGCAGTCGTCTGTTACATATTTTAAAGCAGTTTTGTTACAGAAAATCCTGTTCTGCACCATCTTTCCAGCATTACTGATTCAGCAGGTCTCCAGGCAAGCAGCGGCTCTAGGTTACGCTGCTACAGGCACTACGAGCTGGGCCGAAGTGCTGCTAATGGTTCCCCACGCTTATTTTAACAGTAGGTTTGGCTAACACAGGGCAGCCTGAGAACAAGCCCTTGTTAGCCCTCAGCAGCAGGACAAGGCCAGGCACCAGACGCAGGGGGAAGCTGGGGGCGCCCCGCCATTGACGTCAATGGCAGTGGGGCCCGCGGCCCTCAGGTAGCCGTGGGAAAGGCTTCCCCGAGCGGGGCTGCCTGTGTCCTGGCCCCTGGCAGCCTGGGCAGGGTGCCCAGCGGTGCCTGGCCTGCACCCCGTGATGGTGGAGGGGGAATTAGGCTTGGAGGGCTGCGAGGGTGCTGGCTGCTGGAGGTTCTGCGTTGTGTCTGATTGTAAAAGCAGGCTGTTTTGCTGAACAGCAGCTCTGAGATCATGAGTCAAAGGCCTGATTTGAAACTGCTGCCAGGCGTAGGACTGCACTTGGAGGCTTTTTGTTCCTCCACTGAAGTGTTTGGGTTTGTTTGGGCCAGAAGTGTGCCCAGGGCTTGGCGCTGAGTTTCAGGGATCAGTCACAACGGAGAGTGCAGCAGGAGGTGTTTAATTCACTTAGTTGAGACTACCTGAACCCGTACTTTAAGTTACTGTGAGAAGCAGCAGATACGAACATCCCCAGCTTGCTCCCCACGGTAAAGCAAGCTCCCAAACACGAAAGCAAGTTCCCAAACACGAAAGCAAGTTCTCAAACACCAAAGCGTGAAGCCATTAGCATCCCTTCCTAGGACCGAACCTGCACAGCTGCCTCCCTGCACAGGGAGGGAAGCAAGAGATGTTAAAGAAAGAAATGGGCAGGTGAAGGGAGGGTGTCGGCTGGGCTCGGCAAGGGGCTGCGGCCGGCCTCCTCTCTGCAGAGCCGCCCCGCGCTCGCTCACCCGCCTCTCCCCCCGCAGCTCCTAGACCTCTTCATGGTGTGGGACTGGTCCACCTACCTGGCTGACTACGGGCAGGCCACCTCCAAGTACCTGCGGGTTAACCCCAGCACGGCCCTCACGCTCCTGGAGAAGTAAGTGCGGGGGTCGGAGCTGTCGGCACGGGGATGGAGGCGGCTCCAGGGCCGGGGCTGGAGCCGCCCGCCCTGCCGGGAGCGGCGCAGCCAGAGCCCGGCGGCAGCACGGCCGTGTCCCGGTGCCGGGAGCGGCGCGGAGCGGCGGGCGGTGCCGAGGCCGCGGTCGCAGCCCGCGGCTGCCCGAGTTGCCGCTCTAGGGAAGGGAAACGCGTGGGGTTTGGCCGTGGTGAAACTGTGCGAGCCCTTCGGCCGGCCTGGAGGGTGGGCTGGGAGGGCAGGATAAGGAGGGCCCGTTGCCGCCGTCCCGGTAACCAACCTGCTGCTAAAGCCGCATCAGAGCACACTGCGGTTTAAAGACGTTTTCTAACAGTATTTTCTCTCCTCTCCTGCCTGTGATGAATGTCTTCTGCAGAGTTCACAGAGGGTACGTATCGCCTATATTGTTACAAAATATTGTTGCTTTAACTTATTTAATTTCCTGAATTTCGTTTTTAAATCCATTACTACGGTAAATCAGCGATAACGATGCCCGTTATTGACGGTGAACAAAATTCGTCCGTTTCGCTGCATCTGAATTTACCATGGAGGCAGATGATATTAACGGGTTTTATCGTTTGCTTCTTTCTAATGGCATTTGGTAGGGCCAGGGTCCCCCCGAAGGGGTATTTGCTTAATACTTATGTATTATTTGTGAAGTAATATTTGTTAAAACCAATTCTGCATTGCAGAAGTTTAATTTAAAAACACACAGATAACATGTTTGTGATCTTTCAGTTCTTATTAGCAGAAAGATAAAAAGAGGAACAATAGTAAACCTATTTCAGTAGTCGGATTTTTCCTTTTCAAAATATGTTTCTAATGTGTTTTTGTAATTTGCTTTTTTATTTCTCTAGAATGAAAGACTCCAGCAAAAAGAACAACATTTTTGCTCAATTCAGAAAGAATGATCGTGACAAGCAGAAGCTAATAGAGACTGTAGTAAAGCAACTTAGGAGTTTAGTGAATGGTATGTCCCAGCACACATAGGCCTCTTAAATCAACAATATCACATCATGCCAAGAGGTGTTTCTTAGCCACTATTTCTACTAAGCAAACAGTGATACCAGTTAGGACATTTGTTTGACCAAGTAAAGGAAAAATGCAGTAGATGAATTGTACATGGAGTCTTCAACAAACAATTCTTTGTACGTATTTTTAATGGTTCGAATACTATTTTGTATATTGTAAACAAATGGTAAAAAATGAGACTGTACAATAAAAACCAGCGCATCCGTATTGTACATGGAACAGCTGAACTGTAAATATGTTATTTAAATATTTGCAGATATGGTGTCCAAAATTTTGCTCTGGGTAGGAATTATTTGAGAAATGATCCCTTAGTTGCTGTTTTCTGGTTGAATCCTAATTTAAAGTTTTTAAGCATTGAGTTACTTGTGTTTCAGATGCTGCCTATTGTTTTCCTGCGTTAAATGTATATTAGCCTTAAAGTAACTGGACATAATTTTGTATATCAGATTTTGTAGTCTGGAGGTATGAAAAAGTCTTCTGATTTTTAGTACCTTTGAAAACTACCTGAGAACTAGACTTGATACCTATTTAGCGTTAGGACTTATAGGCTTTGTTCTCCAAAAGGGTTTAATCTTGAGGTCGTGAATGTAAATAACCATTTGAGTTCTTTATAATGTGACATTTTGTTTCGTTTTGGTTTTGTTCCTCAGGGTTATTAATTCTATTTTGTAAGATCTCGGGTTCTTTTTCCCAGGTTGCAGTAAGGAATAGGTTTGCCGCTGTTGGTTTCGTGCCGCATCTGTTTGTCAGTATGCGCTTTCTACCGCCAGCCCCATCCCAGCGATTAGCATTTTGTCCCGCCACCGATCTCTTTGCACTGTCCCCTCCAGGCTGTTTTAGACACTAAGAGAATGTCTAACAAATACAAACCAAATGGAACGTGTAAAAATAATGTACATTTTTGCTGTATTTTTAAGTTATTGACCGTCTAAATACAGTAAGATAAACCTCGCTCGTGTTCCTATTTAATTTCACACACCGGCACGCACCTCAGAGCCGGTTTCGCGGGACTTGTACGGGTCCTGACTCAGTGGCGATTTACCCCCGGGGAAGGTGCTCGGGGGTCGGGGCGGCCCCGACGGCCAGGTGCGGGTCGGGGGCACTGCAGGATCGTCCCGACTGCCGCTGCAGTCCGGACGGCGGAGGGCGGCGGGGCTGGGGAGCTCCCCGGTCGGGGGAGCCCGGGACGGGACTCGCTACCTTCGCCGGGCGGCGGGGAGGGCTGGCCCGGGGGGCGCCGGGGGCTCCCCGCTCCCGGGGCAGCCGTCCCGCCGCCGGCTAGCGGGAGGGGGGCGCCGGGCCCCCATCCCCGGGGGCTGCCCCGCCGCGGCCCCGCGCCCCTCGGCCGCTGTGCCCCGCTCTCCCGCGCCAATCACCGCACTTGGCCGCGCCGCTTAAATATGCAACGGATACGTCATCTCCGAAGGTGGATCGGGCGTAAGTGGCCAATATCTATATAAATGTGGCCGAGGGGCGAACCGGCAGCAGGAGGCGAGCGGGCCGGGCGGGCAGCAGCCAGCAGGGCCCACCGTGCAGCGCCCGCCGCCGGTAGCCGGTCTGACAGCCGCCCCGCAGCCGCCCGCCCGTCCCGCCGCCCGCCGGAGGAGGATGCCGGCCGGGCTCTCCTGGCCCGAGGCGGCGGCGCTGGCGCTGCTGGTCCTGGCTGTGCTGGTCACCCTGTGCCGACACCTGTGGGCGCTGCGCTGGAGCCTCAGCCGGGACCGGGCCAGCGCCCTGCCCCTTCCCAAGGGCTCCATGGGCTGGCCCTTTTTTGGGGAGACTCTGCACTGGCTGCTCCAGGTAAGGCGCTGGAGGATGAGGGCGGGGTGGGAAGGGGCTGGTAGAAGCCACAGGCTGACCCGCAGCTCGTCCCTAGGGCTCCCGCTTCCATAGCTCACGGCGGGAGAGATACGGAAACGTCTTCAAGACCCACCTTCTGGGCCGGCCGGTGGTGCGGGTGACAGGCGCTGAGAACATCCGCAAGATCCTTCTGGGCGAGCACACGCTGGTCAGCACGCAGTGGCCCCAGAGCACCCATATCATCCTGGGCTCCCACACTCTGCTCAGCTCCACTGGTGACCTGCACCGCCAACGCCGCAAGGTGAGCCTTGCGGCCACCCCAACAGGGCTCACAGCCCAGGCAGCACCTCCGCCCAGGCTTGAGCCTCGGCGGCATGTGTGCTCCCCCTGCTTTAACTACCTGCCTCTCTTCCCCCTTTCTCCTCCTAGATCCTGGCCAGAGTCTTCAGCCGTGCTGCCCTGGAGAGCTACCTTCCACGGATCCAGAAGGTTGTGAGCTGGGAGCTGCGGGGCTGGTGCATGGAGCCGGGCTCCATTGCAGTTTATTCCTCCGCTAAAACCTTAACTTTCCGCATTGCAGCTCGGATTCTGCTGGGGCTCCGCCTGGAGGAAAAGCAGTTCAAGGATCTGGCCAAAACTTTTGAACAGCTGGTGGAGAACCTCTTCTCCCTGCCCCTCAACATACCCTTCAGTGGGTTGCGCAAGGTACTGCCGCATGTCCCGTTCCCTCTGCCTGGGGGCAAGGGCCTGGGCCCTGGCAGCACAGATCTGTCCCCAGACCCACCAAGGGGCACTTCCAATGGGCCAGGACATCTGCAGCACCCCATTCCAGGTCTAAGGGCTTGGTGTCTCACCTAATTCAGCCATTTCCCTTTCTCTGCACTTCCCACCTGCTCCTGGTTGACTTCCAGCATCTTTGGCTGCTGGCTCCAGTTCATTGTACCGTGCAGGGCTTCTCTTCTCCCTCATCCCATATACTGCTTCTGGTTAGTTCATCATATCTGGGCCCGTCCCATCTCATCCCAACTGGACTCATGTCAGCCCACAGCAGAGGGGTCTGTGGGCATGAGCACAAAGACAGGCGGGCACAGCACAGCTCAGTTTATCACCCCCTGTGCAGCTCAGGCAGGCCAAGGACTTGGGACCTCTAATGGTCCTTGGTACCTTGTAGCCCAGCAGCACAGAGACAGCCTAGGGAGAGGAACATGGCAGACAGTCTCCTCTGTCTCTTTCAGCTTGCAGTTTGCTCCCTGCTGCTTTACTCCTCATTGCCTGCCTCCCTACACTTCTGCTCTAGGTATCAGTCCTGTGTACCTCCTCTCACATTACTCCCTCCTCTCACTTTAGGTTCTCCACACTTACCACAGCTGAAGTCTCCTGCCTGCTTTAGCCAGGTCTTCCCTCATCTCTTTTTTCCACTGTGAGTTCTGCCCCATTGGATCACCTTACCCAGCCAGTCCCAGTTCACCCCTAGCCTCCCTGCTGCTTTTTACCAGTTCAAAGCTCTGGTTTTCCCTGTCCAGTTTCCCTTTGCAAGTTGGCACAGTGTGAGCTTTCACCCCTCACATCCTACCCCTCTCTGCCCTCTCTCAGGTCAGCCACAATCTGTCTGGCCCCAGAGCGATATGTTCAACTTGCATTTAGGTCCCCTTGTCTTTCCCCTTGCTCCCTGCCCTGTTTACTTTGTCCAGTCCTTCCCACCTCAAATCTAAGACTTTGTTATGTTTTTCCAAACATCTGGTCATGGCCATTTTTCATTCCAAATCTCCTCCTTCTGGCTTTTGCAGAAGTATCTTGATAGAGAGACGTACTCTGTGACTCCATCCCACTTTGCAAAGAGATTGCTGATCACTTGACTTGTTGAGATCTTACATGAATGCTTTGCTGCACTGGAGAGCAACACAATTGAAGATGAGCTGGCTGTGATTAATGTGTCTTTTTCCCTGGTTAAACCACTCATTTGATCCTGTCTCAGATGTGTCTTGCTGTCTGGAGTCAGTTTTATTAAGTTACCTCTTCTTGTCCCTTTGGACAAGCTTCTTTTGGACAGATGCAGATGCCTCTGGACTTGGTTTACTGCTGTCTTTTCCTCTCAGAGTGACTTGTTTTTGATTCACAACAGCAAAGCAACAGAACGTGCAGCAGTTCCCCCCAAAGTGCTGCCTCTTGCAAGGCTCTGGGGCTGGGCAACAGATCTAAACTGTTCTTGCTGTTACAGCTCCTGGGTTTAAGGATTGCTACACATGGGCTCCCATGGTCTATCAGGGGAGGGGAGCAGTTCCTAAGGTTCTCCTGAACTGTGTGTGCCTCTCACAGGGAATAAAAGCACGGGACACGCTACATGAGTTTATGGAAAAAGCTATAAAGGAAAAACTGCAGAGAAACAACCCAGAAGATCACAATGATGCTCTGGATTTCATAATGAACAGTGCCAAGGAGCACGGCAACGAATTCACCATGCAGGAGCTAAAGGTAAGGATGAACTCAGTAGTCCTTACTGAGCCTAAACCACCAACTGAATGTGAAGAGTGTTTTCCTAAAGATCTTAGGAAAAAATTGTCATTAGTACTGCATCATTCATAGCTCCAGGTCACTTGGTATCAGTGAATGACACATGACACTGGATTTATATAACAAGTTTTGAAGCAGTTTTGCATGGGTACAGCAGCTGAATATGGTTCAAAAGTATTTGAATATAGTTTAAAGGTAATTTCACTACTTACTTAAATATTTAAGGAAAACTGTCTAAAGGTTAATATTTTATAAATATTTTGTAAAAAGGTAATCTCTAAATCTAAAATATTTTTAAAACTTTGAGCAACTAGTAGATATAATTAGAATCAGCATATCTTCATAAAGTAATTTTATTATAATTATTTATATTATTTATTCTAATTGAATGTTTTTTATTGTAATGTATTTTTTTAAATAATTGCAATATTTAAAATGTGATTGATTAAGATTAATTAATCTCTGTTAGTATTCATATAAATATTACACATGAATAATTTCATGACCTCTCATCATGTCGCTGGCTCTGACCATAAATGCAATAAGGGGATATTAAATGTAACATGGAGTTACCTGGCAATGATTTGGGGCCAGCTGATGGAAATTATAGTATATAAGATATACTATATATTATATATAAAAGTATATACTATATATGCTGTCCTGTAGCATTATGGTTAGAAAATTTCTATTTTGTCTGTATTTAACAAAATTACTTGCAAACCAAACTGCCCATGCTTGTGATTATGGCAATATTCACTCTAATATAACAGTAGTAGAGCTCTCATTCCATTAAGTGGTGTAATTGGATAAAAAGTTTAAAGCTGTCTCAGAGACATGGATATATCTGTCTTTGAGAGATCCTCCAAACACTGGCACACACTAGTTAATAATTTGCTTTGTGTTCAAATTATTTGGAAAGACAGTCTTTCCAGAAGCTTTCCTAAATATACTGCTGGCATGAACTCACCAGGACCCTTGAAATGTAAAGGTCATTAAAAAGATACTGCTTTTCCAAAAGCACTGTTTTAAATTAGTTAAAACCCTGGGAAGATTAAAAAAACTCCATCCTACATAATAGTGCTGTCACTGGCTGGATGAGTGGAACTGTAATGCTGCCTGTCCTGACCCCCGGGACAGGGAGTTGGGCTGTAGCACAGGGACAATGCTGGTGAAACTTGGGAAGGTGCTGCCTTCCAGGCACTGGTTATGTTGGCCTTGTAGAAGCAGGAAGGGAAAGTCAGCAGCTCAGCGTCACAGCTTCTGCAGCAGCACTCTCAGAGGTTGATGCAGAGAGTCATAAGGGCTATTATTTCAAATCGCAGAGCTTGCCCTAAATTCCTTGCATGCTATTGAAATGTCTTGGGGTTTAATTGCAAGTGGTGGAACTAAGAGCTTTCTTTTCATCTGGATCTGCTACCTTGTGAATGTAAAAATTCCTGCTCCTGCCTGCAGGAGGTGTGATAGGGGTCGACAGGGATCTGTTATTCCAGAGGTTTCATTTCAGCTGAAAGACGCCCTTGAGAGCTGCACTTTGGCAAAAGCATCTAGTCCAGCTAATATATGGCACTGGGGATGGTAGCAAAGAGTCATCTTTGTTACATTATCCTTGACCTTATCAGACTTGGGTCCAAGTATGTTCAGGCTTCAGGTGTCCTTCTCTGTGTTTGTGGCTTCACCTCTCTAGAGTGGGTTATGTTGGAACAATTTAAAGTCCAGACACACAGTCATGTGAAAGGAAACTGCTCTGTGTCCTTGGGGGATTTTGCTCTGCTTTGCCCCTGGACTGGAGCAATTAGTGCTCTGTAGTGCCAGCCGGGTTCCAGTCCTCCCAGGGTGGCAGCTCCTGCTGTTCCTCCCTTCGGCTTCTCCCCGGCTTTTGCCTCTGGCCTCTGGCCTTGGTGCTCCCAGTCCTGTGCTACAGAGCCGCTGGCACCTTCAGATGGTGGTGTAGGTTGGAGCATTACGTTTGCTGTCAGAGACATGATATGCCATGACGAAGCTCTGGGCAACATTTAACTTTTGGAAAACCATTTGCAAAAGTTCATCAGAGGGTGCTGCAAACAGCCCACAGCAACCTGGTATGTGCTGTGCCATACAGACCCTGCAGACAGCCCCACAAAGACTGGGAAGCTGCGTGGGGAACTGTGAACCGGGACAAGGCATGTATGACAAATTTGACTGTTCTGTGGTCCATCTATCTGAGGTGGTTAACTTCCTAACTTGTAATGGATACATCTGCTGCAGAGCTATCAGGAATACTGCTGTGCTTCAGGCTGTAAAGCTTGAAAGGTGAGCAAGTCCTTTGCCTGGTGTGTGCTCCCTGCCAGCTACAGCACTTCCCAGGCTGACCTGCTGTAGCAGAGAGGTCTTTCTGCTTTTGACTCTTGGCTTCAGTCCCCTCCCAGATAAGCAAATGGTCAATTATAACTGGAGATGCATCAAATGCAATCCATTTTAACTGCCAGCACATCTAGGGTTTGTGCATAAACACATTCATATCCACTGCCTGGGCGAAAAGTAAAAGGTGGGTGCAAAGGGGAATTGGCAGATGAAGAGAAAAAGCATAATGTTTGAAATGGACTTCACTCAGTGTGCTATAATGCATGTTAAAATGCAGCTTTAACATTGGTAAATCTTAGGAGGAAAGCTCAGAAGAGCTGTATTGGTGGTGATGTGTACTCAGCTGTGTTTCTGCATCAGTCACTTGGCAAGTGGATATCCAGTTCGTAAATGGTTTGCTCCCTGCCAACCCAGGATGGGTGCAGGTTTGTGGAAAACAGAGTGGGGGCCAGGGCCCTCTGCAGAGGGGTGAAATCTGAAAAAAGGTGAGAACAGTCTAAATTACAATCAGTTTAAAATGGCATTCAAACCTGTCACCTTCTTTCCTCTCCCAGGAGTCAGCAATTGAGCTCATATTTGCTGCTTTTTTCACCACGGCTAGTGCCAGCACCTCTCTGATCCTCCTGCTACTGAAGCACCCCTCAGTGATTGAAAAAATAAGGCAGGAGCTGATGTCCCATGAACTGTATCAGCAGTGTGAGTGCCACCCTGCAGGACCCTCCCCGGACACCCTGACCAGGCAGAGCAGGGACAGAGAGAAAACACATTTTCACTCCCCGGCCAAAGATGTTCACAAGGATCAGAGCCAGCCCCCGGCCCCAATGGACGAAGGTTCCCTCCAGTCCGGTGCCCTGCTGGAGCCCACCCTCCCCCGGAGCAGCCTCTGCACTGGCTCCCAGCTCCAGGCACCATCAGGGCAGAGCTGTCACTGCTCCTCGGACATCAGCCTGGAGAAGCTGAGCCGCCTGCGCTACCTGGACTGTGTGATTAAGGAGGTGCTGCGGGTGCTGCCCCCAGTCTCCGGAGGCTACAGGACGGCACTGCAGACTTTTGAGCTCGATGTAAGTGCCTTGCAGGCTGTTAGGGAACTGCTGCCTGTCACTGCATGCAAGCACAGCACAGTGGTGGTGCTTGGCAGTGTAGCTCAGGGGGAGGTGGCACCAAGCAACCTCTGTGGGTCCCAGCTCAGCTGGGGTGAAAAGGAGCTACAGATCGGGTGGGCAGTATGTTGGGGCTGCCCTCAGGCACCCTCTGCTCACCCTCTACTGGCACGGGTACGTAACACTCCTCTCCTCCTCTCTTCTCTCCCCTCCCAGGGCTACCAGATCCCCAAAGGCTGGAGTGTCATGTACAGCATCCGTGACACACATGAGACAGCTGCTGTCTACCAGAGCCCCCCCAGCAGCTTTGACCCAGACCGCTTCGGTGCCACCCGGACGGAGGCTGCAGGCCGGTTCCACTACATCCCCTTCGGTGGTGGAGCACGGAGCTGCATCGGGAAGGAGCTGGCACAGGCCATCCTCAAGCTGCTGGCCATCGAGCTGGTCAGCACAGCCCGCTGGGAGCTGGCCACCCCTGGCTACCCCGCCATGCAGACCGTGCCCATCGTGCACCCCGTCGATGATGGGCTGCAGCTCTACTTCCACCCCTTGTAGCCTGGCCATGGCTGTGGGGCCTGAGCCAGGGGTACACTGCTCCCCTCAGCCTTGGAACTGATGCCCCTCCACAGCTGCTGGGTGAAGGTCTCCACTGCTGGGTATGGCACTGGGTCACTGCAGAGCAAAACCTAAAGGTCTGTTTTTCCCGTCCTAGTGTACAGGCTGGTTGGGAGGGTCCTGCACAGTCACACTCCTGAGCACTAGGGTGAACCTCAACCCCAGCCAGAGGGCAAAACCCACTGAAGTTGCTGGCAGGGAGCATATTGCCACGGGGGCTCAGGCAGCCCCCATCCCATACAGGTCTCCAGCTACCAGGGATGTGGAGCAAAACTCCCAGGTGTACTGCTAAGGCTCCCAGAGCATTTCTATCATCGGGTTGTCTCCTGCAGGTGTGTTATAGTTGAGGCAGGATGAACATCCTGAACACTGTAGCTTTTTAGATGTAAAAAGAAGGAAGATGGGGGGCTCTGCAGGAAAACACAAGCCAGAGCTACCCAATTGATGGCATCAGCTCTAGCTAGAATAATAGGGTGTAAAGTGGTTTTTATTGTAAATATTTAATGTCATTCCTGCACTTCCCATTAGAGCTGGCAAAAAGAGGATATCTCTCATTCACCCAGTAGTAGTAGCTGCGTATGTTGTGTTGAGCACTGTGGTGCTGCTTGGGGTCTGCCATGAAGCCCCCACTCTGGGGTCCCCACATGATGTACTCCCCAGCCACAAATCCAGTCCTGACCACAGGATCAGACTGAAGCATGGGAGGGGGCTTTGGGGAGCAAACATTTAGAAAATGGACATTTCTGAATATGTCTGATTTGTGGTAGAAAGTCCCTTGTTCCTGGTGATGCTGTTCACACTGCAGAGGGAACATTTGCAAGGTGACACAGGCCTTGTGGTGGCTGGCTGGCCAGACTGACCTTGCCACCTCTGTCAGCCTAGCTCTGCCAGGGAAAGTGCCAGGACAGCAGCTCCAGGGTCCATCCACAGGGTGGTAGCTGGGGCTAAGCTTGGGTTCTGAAAGCACCTTTCTAGATGGCTTTTGAGTACCACCGCAGAATGTTTCTCTCCCATGTAAAATGAAGTGAGTCCTGTTGCTTGTGTACTGATAACAGATCTGGAGCCAGGTCCTTGATCCACAACATGTTTATAAGCTTCTTCAGCTTCCCCTTTGCTCCCCACTGTCACACATCCTGTGTGGATGCAGTGGGGAATATAATCCGCCTTGTCCCCCCAGAGCATCCTGTGCCTGGTGGTGTGGTATGCTCTGTGTGAAGCACCAGCTTGACCTGTGAGGGCCAAAATGTGGCACAGTGTCTCTTTGGAAAGGCCCTGGGAGCTTTCCAGTCTCCTGAAACTCTGTTATCATCCTGCTTCAGTGCTAGGCTAGAAATTACCTCACCCTGGCCAATCCCCCTTGACTGTGCTGGGACACTGCAGCAGGGTGTGTGCCACCGTTGGCTTTCTGAGGGCTGTGCAGTGACCACTCCACTACCTGGGGCAGAAATGTGGCTCCCAAATGTAACAGGTCAAATCTGGAAGAGATTGAACTGCAGGGCTGAGTTAAGTGCTGTTGGCAGGCCAGCCCTGTATTAAACCAAAGCCTCTGCCCCTCCTGACCTTGTCCTGAAAGGTGAATCTTTTGCTTATCAGAGGTGAAATCAGTAGATGGTGGGTGCAAATGGCAATGACTAACTTTAACTAGCAGGAGCTGCTGGCTGACTGAGACCGCGGACGATTCAGGGTCCCACCGCAGGCAGGGCTGCGGCCAGGGCTGAGCTCGGTGCAGAAGGGTCGGGGCTTCTCCAGCAGCGCACTTAAAAATTACCCCGAGCGCTAACGAGCCCTGTAGCCACCCGCTGAAAAATGTAACATGAATCTAGTTAAAAAAAAAAAGAGACTTGAAACTGATTTTGTTTGCAGATAAACACGAGCATTTACAAATGAAGTGTAATAATTGTTACTTGTAATCAAAGTTTGTTCATATTAGGCTGTTAATTTCTTGACCCCCTTCCAAGATGTTTTTAATTATCCCTTTCACTCTTTACCATTTGATTCTTTTCAAGCCGATGGCTGGGGAATACACAGCTGGGGAGATAATAAAGCCTTCCTGTGGCAATTATCGGTGCTCAGGCCACCGTATCTCGTTATTTTGATAGACAGTGAACTTGGCGCGGTTGCCGGCCGGGTTCACGCAGATGTCACGGTCCGTGTTGTAGGTCACAAGCAGGTCAGCGCCCGGCAAGGGGAGAGCGCCGGGTCAGGGCGCGGCCGCCGCTCCGGGACGGGCCCCGCGGAGTCGCCCGGGACCGCGGCGTACCCCGAGGGGCTGCTGCCTCCGGGACCGGGGAACTACCCTCCGGGGGGCGTCCCTCTTGGGCAAGAGGGGGCGGAGGCGGGCAGCTCTGCTCCCGCAAGGCATCGTAAGAGCAGGGAGGGTCCGCTGTGATGCACTGATTGTTAGAAAAATAATAATTGAAAGTGACATCTCCCTCTCCCATACAGAGTCACACACACAAAACTTCCAGCGTTTATTGGGCTTGTCTGGGTGCAATAAAGCAAAAGTAACAGAGAAGGAAGAGGTAAAAACTGGAAAAAAAAAAAAAAAGTGAGCACGATAGTTTATTGGCAGCAGCCGTGCCCAGCGGAGAGCTCCGCGGCCCTGCAGTCGCGCTCCGCGCCGGGCGCCCCTTCCCCAGCGGCTTCTGCGCCGGGATACAGCGGCGGCCCCAGTCCCAGCCGGCACAGGCGGCCCCAGTCCCAGCCGGCACAGCCTGCCCAGCCCCGCCGGGCGCTCCGGTACCGCCGCGCTCCTCCCGCCCGGGGCGCAGTCCCCGGTGCCTGCCCGCCGGCGCCGGGAGCGAGCCCCTTTGCGCTCCGCCTGCAGGAGGGGTGCCCGCCGGTGCTGTGCGCCTCTTTCCGACCGCGGCAGCCCCGACGGGATGCCGGACAGCCTCAGACGAGGGTGAGCAGTGGATCCCGGGGAGAGGAACTGGGCACGGCGGGTTTAGTGTTTCCTTTCCGCCCTCACCTCCCTTTCCCTCGGTGACCCGCGCTTGAACCTGCATCGGGAGGCTGAGACGGACTGTTGCCGGCGGCTCCTTCCTCCGCGGCCGGCAGAAATACAAGCCGGGCCATTCGAGGTGAATCAGGGGACAGCGGAGGCTCCTCCGCCGATGCAGCGGCACAGCTGTGGCTCTGCCCGGCGTGCCGCCGGGTTGCCCCAACACCGGGGACCCCTCGGTCCGGCTCCTCCCCGCTCCGGCCGCTACCTCGCCGTTCCCGGCCGGCGACAGCGGCGGGCGAGCGAAGGAGCTCCGCAGCTCGCAGAGCGCACCGGCGCCGGCCGGGCAGCGCCCCGGGGGTAGGTGTCTGCCGGCAGCCGGGCCCCCGGGTGCTGGCGCGGGACATTTCTCGGCACAGCTGCTGGTTTGTAACGAGCATCGGCGATAAATCCGAGAAGCAGGAGGAGGAGGCGGCCGCCGGCGGTTGTCAGCGGCGTCCCGCAGCCCACTCGCCGAGCGCGGTGCAGAGGCAGCAAGCCCGGAGCCTTTGCCGCCGCTCCCGGCAGCACCTTTCCTTCCCCGACAGCGTTCTGCGGCGGGCAGGATGCACCACGCAGAGCAAATAGTTAAAGATTTCGGGGGGAGGAGCCAGGCCGCAATCCGCAATTAAAGATGAACTTTGGGTGAACTAATTTATCGGACCAAGGTAGGGTGGGCAGCAACCTGGGAAGGGTATAAAAGGCGGCCCGCGGCGAGCCCGGCCCGCGCACTCAGAGCTCCCAGGGGGCCGGGCGGTACTCGCTCCCCAGTCATGGGCTTCTCTGTCCTGGTCGCCAGCGCCCTGTGCACCTTCTTGCTGCCCCTGCTACTGTTTCTAGCCGCCGTCAAGCTCTGGGACTTGTACTGCGTGAGCAGCCGCGACCCCAGCTGCCCGCTCCCACTGCCCCCGGGCACCATGGGGCTCCCCTTCTTCGGGGAGACGCTGCAGCTGGTGCTGCAGGTAAGGCGAGGCGATGCCGCGGGGAGCGGAGAGGCTCCCCGGCTGCTGCTCTGGCTGCAGGGGAGGGAGATGAGCAGCAACTTTGCCAGGCGCCCGTGCCCAGGTGGGAAAGAGCTGCTCTCCCTGCCTCTTTCTCTCCTCCCTTTTAAAATTTATCATTCTCCCTTCTCCTCCCCTGTCCAGAGGCGGAAATTCCTACAGATGAAGCGCAGGAAATACGGGTTCATCTACAAGACTCACCTCTTCGGGCGGCCCACGGTGCGGGTGATGGGAGCAGAGAACGTGCGGCACATCCTGCTGGGCGAGCACCGGCTCGTCTCTGTGCAGTGGCCCGCCTCGGTGCGCACCATCCTGGGCTCGGGCTGCCTCTCCAACCTCCACAACGGGCAGCACAAGCACCGCAAAAAGGTACGGCCCGACGGCGGGCGGGGAGCGGGCGCCGTCGCCCCGGACGCGGCGGCTGAGCCTCTGTCCCGTTCCTCCTCGTCCCCTCGGGCAGGTGATCATGCGAGCCTTCTCCCGGGACGCCCTGCAGCACTACGTGCCCGTCATCCAGGAGGAGGTGAGCGCCTGCCTGGCGCGGTGGCTGGGCGCCGCCGGGCCCTGCCTGCTGGTGTACCCCGAGGTGAAGCGCCTCATGTTTCGCATTGCCATGAGGATCCTGCTGGGTTTCCAGCCCCGCCAGGCCAGCCCCGACGGCGAGCAGCAGCTGGTGGAGGCCTTTGAGGAGATGATCCGCAATCTCTTCTCCCTCCCCATCGATGTGCCGTTTAGTGGGCTCTACCGGGTAAGGTTCACAGTGGGCCAGGAGGAGAGAGGTACCCCTGCAGCCAGGGCAGTGGGGAATGGGTGGGAGGGATGGCAGTACAGCCAAAGTTCCATATTGCTCTCCCTGCTGCTTGGTCAGGGCTTGCGGGCACGCAACATCATCCATGCCAAGATCGAGGAGAACATCCGTGCCAAGATGGCTCGCAAAGAGCCCGAGGGTGGCTATAAGGATGCACTGCAGCTGCTGATGGAATACACGCAGGGCAATGGGGAGCAGCTCAACATGCAGGTAAGGTTCTTCAGGGCTGGATCCATCCCTTTCCAACCCCTTTGTCAGCATCACACTTATCTTTTGGATAAAAAGGAGGGAGCAGGAGATGCTCCCTCTCCCCATGGAATAAACCGGCATTGCAGTGGTAAAATGGGCTTGATATAGATACTGTGTTTAGGGCCTGGTTTATCCCTCTTCATTCCTTTGTGTAAGGAGCTGAAGGAGTCTGCCACAGAGCTGCTGTTTGGGGGCCATGAAACCACTGCTAGTGCTGCCACATCACTGATTGCCTTCCTAGGGCTCCACCACGAAGTCCTGCAGAAAGTGAGGAAAGAACTGCAGGTGAAGGTGTGTATCTTCCCCAGAGCCATTTCAAGGAGGGGGCAGTGGGAAGGTACCTCCAGGACAGGTGTCCCAAACAGGGCTCACTTTGATCCAGGTGGTACCCTACTTTTAGGGGTGGCAAGATAATACAACTTACTGAGGGGGGCAGCTCCTTTGCAGTGCCAGGAGTCCTGGCCACCCACTCCATGAATGTCATGGCATCATCTTCCTTTCTAGGGGTTACTGTGCAGTTCCAACCAAGAGAAGCAGCTGGACATGGAGATCTTGGAGCAGCTGAAGTACACAGGCTGTGTCATCAAAGAGACCCTCAGGCTGAGCCCGCCTGTTCCTGGAGGATTTCGAATTGCACTCAAGACCCTTGAGCTAAATGTAAGCAAGGGTTGGACACAACTCTCAGAGCAGCTGCAAAGTACTAATGCATTTGCATAGCCTGTCTGCCTTGGAGTGGCCTGCAGGAAGCCAGGAGGGGGAGGTGGGGTGAACCTATGTATTCTGTGCTGTCACCTCACATTATTTAACACAGCAAGGTGCTTCGTGACTCCTTTCTCTTCTTTTTATAGGGTTACCAGATCCCTAAAGGTTGGAATGTTATTTACAGTATCTGTGATACCCACGATGTGGCAGATCTCTTTACCAACAAGGAAGAATTTAACCCGGATCGCTTCATGTCTCCATCTCCAGAGGATTCCTCTAGGTTCAGTTTCATTCCTTTCGGTGGGGGCTTGAGGAGCTGCGTGGGCAAAGAGTTTGCAAAAGTCCTTCTAAAAATATTTACAGTGGAATTGGCTCGGAGCTGTGACTGGCAGCTGCTGAATGGACCTCCTACAATGAAAACGGGCCCCATAGTGTACCCTGTGGACAATCTGCCTACCAAATTCATAGGTTTCAGTGGCCAAATCTGAGAGCTCAACACGCCTCTGACTGGATTCCTGTATAGCACCTAATATGTACATAGTAACTTTTTATAGTAACAAAGGCCTTTAAATATTTAAACTTGTAAATGCACAATAGTTATTTATGTCTTCTAAATATCTCAAAAGGCTATGATATTTTCCCCCAAGCACTACAATTATGGGTCTCTGATTCATAATTAGATAATGTTATTTCTATAGAAATAAGTTTTCCCCTATTTAAAAATCTCATTGAAAGCTGGCCGGCTAAGCATTTGAAGACATTTCAGGATGGCCTATGTATTAAGAAATATTCTAAAAGCATTCAAAACAATGGTAACTAGCTACTCATCCAAGTTACCTGAAATGGTTATTGTTTGAGAATGTTTTCAGTATTATTTGTGTCTAGATCTTATGTTTAATGTGTGAATTTTAAGTTTGATAATAAAATTTATTTTTGATGATCCTCTGTATGAAGATCTGTGTGTCTGCTAGAGAGTAGCTTAATGAATGGGGCTCAAGAGTTTGGATGTAAAGTCAGACCTGCTTTTGTGAATGAGGTACTTGATATTTTTATGCTCATAACTCTTCCCCCCTCTTCACCTGTGGTTCTTGCTTGTGAATTGTTCTAAGTTTTAGCCTCTAAGTGCAAGAGCAATGCAAAAACACATGCTTATTGAAAAGGAGTGATGACAGGTGCTACAGGTCTCCTTATCAAGCATATCATTTTGAGTCACAGTAAATAAAGTAAAGGAAAGCAGAAGAATAATGTGTTACATGAGTCTTCCTCTGTAGCTAGAGAAAATAGGCTGAGGAAAAGAATTCCATAAATGTTCTCTCTTCCCGTATTACTGCTGACCTGTGTAAACAGACCACTGAATCTTATTCTGTGTTGAGTCTGCTGGCTATGACTCTTTACTTACGAAGGTGTCTCTTATCAGCTAGCAGAGCAAACAAAATCTGCTGATTTCTTCTTGAAATGCAACAGCTCTGGCTAGGTCAGAGAGAGAGCATGCATTTGATTTAAGAAGTTCTTTCCTGGAATTCAGCAAAGTGAAAACTAAAAGGCAGGCACTAATGTGAATTGATTAACAGAGAATCAACTGTTGAGATGCAATTCCCCAGGGGTGTGTAAGCAGGGCAGATAAAATGCCCTAGGCATGACCCCTATTTTGGCTTAACCATAAGGGGGTTTGTGCCCACCCCCGCTTACTACACCTATTAGTCTTCCCTCAAAAGTCAAACAACATAGGCTGGCTCTATAAACATCTACAAAGTAAACCAATGTAATTCAGTGTCATGAACACTTATAGCACCACATGGATTAATTTAATTTTCTGTTTGCTTCTGGAAAACAGTCACTTTTTCATTATGTTCTCCCAAGATCAAAATTAAGTATTTAGTTAAGTTGCTCAAAATAGCTGCAGGTGCTTAATAGCATCTATGAGATTTGGGATTTCTTTTTAAGGAGTGTTTCTATAACATATTTGATGTGTTTCCAGCTACCATTTTAAATACATAAGCTTCTAATTTATGGCCTTAGATACAACCTACATATGAGTGTAACTATCAAGAATTTTTCATATTCATTTTTTTTGAATTCTAAAATACAAAATATATTCTACTTAGATTATGCCTGTGTCTTCTTGGCAATGTTTTAAACCTTAAATATTTTTTCCCATGCAAACCTCTTGTACCATTATGTTTCTTAGGGACTTGATGAATTACCTCAGTCTAAGACCCTTTTATAACCTATATAGTAGCAGAAAATGGCAAACCTTGATCCTGATTTGGAGGTGATCCAAAGCCTGGAGAACAGGAAGACTGTTGGTATCCTTTGTCTTGTTATCCTTTGCTAACATTTTCTCTTATAACATTACAAAATTCTGCAAATCCAAATAGATGCTGATATTTTTTAAATGTTGCGTTTGGTTTTAACTGAAGTCTTTTATAAGTGGGAACTTTTTAACGGTCTTCCTACTATTTTAGTTTATATTTTATTTTTATAATGAATAGGAATCTAAGTGCTGTCTGGAGAATACAAACACTTTCACGGTGTAAGTCTAAGGTCATACATGCAAGTCTCATTTTTGGTTTAGAGTCAAGTTTGCATGGCTTTTATGTTCAAAGAAGAAAAAAAATCATATACTTCATTTGATTTTGCCTGGACATCTGGGGGCACATCGTAAGCTGTTGTAAATCATGACAACATACCCTGTGTTAGGTACTGCCCCCGTAATAATTTATTTCTGTAGTTAAACGGTCTGTCACTGCTGTGCAATTTAGGCATCCTGGAGCTAGCTTTAAACAAGCTATCTCAAGAAATGGTAGCAGGGCAGTTACAGTAAAACAGAGCTCAGTGTGGGTTAATTGCTAAAATGTTTGCCTAACTTCTTGAGCAGGTTTTACAATCCCTGCTAATCTCCTCTTGCAGCTGTATTTTGACAGCTTAGATGCTGGCTGCAGACCAGTTTCAGGTGAGCTGTGGTATGACTGTGTAGCTTTGCCTGCTCAGCAGAGGCTGGGCTGGGCACATGCTGAGACTGTGGCTACTGTTTAGCGGCTGCTGCCTTCCCAGCCCCTACCCCTTGTTACGCTGGGTCCGGGAACTGATCTCGTTGAAAAATTATCTATCAAAAAACTAACTGTTTTTCAGGCAGACCAGGTCCTCGATCCAGCTCCCCACATGAGCATTGTTTGTCCTGGGGTGCTGCACCAATACAGAGGACGCAGGAAGAGGAAGGAGCCACTTCAGCCTGCCCTGCTGCTGACAGGTAGTTCCTTAGAGCCACGCTCTCGCTTTCGTTTCGCAGATGTTACGAGGTGTTATTGTAAGTGACTGGTGCTCCAAGGCTCACAAGGTGAAACAAAGAAAAGGGACATATTTGGGGAGGAGCACTCTCTCCCTTCTTGTAACCCAGCGTTTTTGGAGTGTGTCATATTCCTTCTCTTGGTTAACCCGCCATTTAAAAGAAAAATATTTGACCGGGTCTCACTTCGAAAAATCACACACAATTTAGAAGGAACTATGCTTTGGTCCTGGAGTAAAAGGTCATCGTTTATAGGTAACATGCTGGTTCTTCCCTAGGGTAAGATGAGTTATTAGAATCCACACTTCTAAACCCACCTGAACAACTGCTGTCAGCCAGCAGCATCTCTGGTGCTTAGAGTTTCTGAAGTATCTGTTCAATGCTAAATGTGTGGTTCGTAACAAACAGTTATATCTATTCTTGAACAAAAAGGACATTAAAGAAAGACATTGGTGTAAATTGACATTGATGAATGCTACTTGATAAATCAATACCTTATTAAAAGAGAACAGTATTTCCAGATAAGACCAGAATAGGTAACCATGAATTTTGGTAGGGGTTATATGAGTAAGGGAAAATAAAAGCTGAAGAGTCATTGGGAATGATTAAAAATAATTTGGTCATATTTATTTTTTTTTTCCCTGTAAAACGAGGACATGTTACTTGTGTGCTGCTTTCAGCAGTTGAGACAGGAAAGGTTTTGTTTTTTATTGTTGGTTCATAGGAGAACTTATTCAAGGGAAAATATAATTTGAAACCTTATATGCTTGGGGTTTTGAACTTATTTTTCTGACACTTTATTTTATTTTTTAGCCTTTGTTACAGGAGTTTTTCCTGGACCTTTCAAGATGAGAGGCTGAGAGGGAAGTTTTCCTTTTTTCTACCCCATTTCAGTCTATCATATGTTCTCTTATTTTATTGTGTTCAGTGATTTAGAATAACCTTTGGAGAGGTACCAAGAAAAATACTTAATAATACGTAAAATACTTCATCCTTGACTGTTGAATGGTACTTTCCTAAGTGCTATAGGAAGTTTTTAAAAATTTTTTACAACTCTGCATCTAGTCATCTTTAAGAACAGAACACTTCTGTGTTTTGTTAACTCTGCACATCTGCAGAGGTTTTCAGGGTGGATGCTGATAAAAGAGTATGCTCCAGTCTTTTAAAAACCAATATGCATAAAATTAGAACCCTGGATTTATGTCTCTGTTTTTTAAGCATTGGAATTGATTTTCATGAGGTATAAATTCTGAAAATTTGCTGTCTCAAAGGGAGCTGCACTGCTTAGGCTCCCTGAAAATTGAACTACTTTTGACATAGTCCCAAACAAAGATTAAGTAGCCCAAATGTAAGCAAACCATTGCTGAATTTCTTTACCTTAAAATTATTGCATACCATCTTTCCTAGAACAGTCTAACAGGATCCTATGCAGGACTATAGGATCTTTTACAAGGCTGTGCTGAACATCTGCATGAACCAAACTTCAATCTACAGACTTTTGGCAAAGTTTTAGAAATTGTAGAAGGCAGACGCAAATCTCGTGTTTGGGACATACTGGTCATATGTTCCAGCCCCAAATTAGTGAATTTATTTATGGCTTAAAGGTATTACGTTACATGTAGCTGTCCTCTCTACTATAACAAAAAAGAGTGAGGTGGGTTTGAATAGCATTTGTTCATTCAGATAGTTTTGTTTGCCAGGTGGTTTGTATTGTAAATTCTCTGTCAAGTTATACATCCAGCATGCAATGCAAAACATATACAGATTAGCAGCGAAAATTCAAAAAGTTTATTAGTTGCAACCATTAGAGTGATAGATTAGGAGAAAGGAAATGTAACTGGCAGCAAGTTTAGAGAAGACTCATTACTAGACTGGCTTGCTTCACTTGTTTAATAATGTCTTACAAAAAATGTTATATGAGAAGTTCAATGAATAATGCAACCTTCATTAAGTTATGTAAATTAATGTAGCTTCGTGGGTGGGTTAGAAATAAAATATTTAACAAATCTGTTTACATCCAAAGAGTAAAAGCAGTGGAAACGGCTTTTAAAGAATCTGAGATTTAAATATTTAAAAGGTAATAGACAGGAGAACTTTGACAATAGGACATAATAGTGCTGTTTTAAGAGGTGTTTACAGCTTGTCTCTCAGTTGCAACATAGGCAGAGCAACATATTAAGTATTCTCAGTCAATTAAAATGTTATTTGTCTCTTTATCAGCAGTTCCAACAGCGCAGTTTCACTTGTGCATGCTTTTAGTGCCCCAGAGACACATGCAGAACTTGAGTGAGTTGCAAGGCTGGAAGGATCATTTTAGCAAAAGTGACTTATGATGTACTTGTTTGCCAGGTCATTTTGTTCACAAATACACAATCATTCATATGCTGGTAGATTTCAATGCATTTCTTTTCCCCAATTTATGAACATTTAGGAAAGCCTAAGACTCCAGAGGTTAAGTTTACAATGCTCTACAGAAGAAATCCCACAACAAGAGAAAATTGAAAACCCAGGACTAAATCAGCTATAGAAAACATGCTTTCCTACCACACCAACAAATGCCAACCTTTCTCAATGCCTCTCCCAGAGCAAATCCTTGGATTTGGGCCTCAAAGCTTACACAGAAGGTCAAAGATTGTTGAAGACTGTTTTCAAGCAAAGTGGGGAATAAATTCCAGAGATGAGGGCCCCTTACACGATCTCTCTAGAGATAAAAGTAACCAAAATGCGGTCAGTCCCATCAGCACTCTTTGAGTTGGAGGCAGGTCAGTAACTTTCTGAGGTGGTTGGAAGCTGATAAGATCGGTGTTGATATGGATATGTGGGTCCTGAGCAGTGGTCTAGGTACAGCTCAGATAGTTTAGGGAGGAGCTGCACAAAGGCACACACGTATCTGTGTTAAGTCACCTTTGTTAATTCTGCTTTAAATGAACGAGGCTCCTCAAGGAATCACTATTTTGAGGGAAGAGCAACAACTTAGTTTGGGGATATTTTTCTGCTTTAGATACATAGGGTCAGCATTAATTTAATGTATCTGTATCTCAGAAATACACTGCTTTTCTGTGTGAAATGTCAGCTGAACAAACATCTTTTCAGGATTGAATCTGAATTTTCAGTGGAATGATGGTAGGTCTTGGTTTTCTTGACTTGCTGCCTTAATTGACTAAAAGAAGCAAGGGCCTGTGGTGTGCTTTACCTAATAGCCTTTATTTTATATCTGAGCCCTTTTGAATTAACCACCTGGTTGTATCCTGTGGGAAAGCAAGGAAGGGACTGGATGTTGCCCTGCTAGCTATAGTAGTGCCCCCCCGTGTGAATGCAGTTGGGTTTTTTCCCTCTTACTTAAAAGTCTTCATCGTACACTTACTCATTAAACACCCTGCTTCTCTTTAAAGCTTCCCTTGGAAGCCTTGGGACCACGAAGTAATCGGAAACTGCTCCCTGACCTGGCAATAGCCTCCTCTTTTGTGAATTGTCCTTAACTTTGACAAGAATGCAAGAAGATAGGGTGGGAACAAAGGGGAACCAGCAGAGAGACAAACACCCCCACCGCTCCAGCACCACACTACAGCCCTGGCTGCCTAACACACAGGTGATTTTCACCCTGGTGTCATCCTTCTTGTCCCACACTCTCTGGCTCTTGGTATAATTATATTAAATATATATTATTGATGTTAATGATGCTGCCTACAGCACTGAAGCAAGCTAGTAGGTGCATTATAAATCTAGCAGTTAAAGAGAAAAGTTCATTAATCTTGCTTGAAGTAATGGCATGTCGTGACCTTTTTGCTCATTATATGCAATGAAATGAAATATCTCAGATTTGTGACATTTCTGAGGGGACCTTTCCTCTAACAGGGACTAAGAGCATGTTGGTCACTGAAATGCACTAATTGTCAGTTAGCATTTCTAGAAAAAAAGTTGAAAATTTCAACCACAGGGATGTACACAGAAAAGTACATTTTATAGAAATGAGTTACATGCCTGCAAAATGGAATTGTCTTATTGTTCTCTTTTGCATAGTCGGTACTTTTTTTTAATCAACAGTTTACAGATGTACTTATTATCAAGGGAGGAGCATGCTGCTGAGGAAAACCCAGAATCCTTAAGCAGTCAAAGGTACTACTTGTTTATTTTGGTGGCTCCTTGGTGATTGTCCTTTTCACCTTTTATTAACCTGCAAATGGATTAGTCTTCCTAAACTAAAGAGAGGAGACCAGAGCACAACCCACTGCCCCAGAGATAAGGTCACAAAGAGGGGACGTGTCCCGAGTACAACCTCGGAGAAGAAATAGAAGTCTGAAGGCATTTACACTAGGCTGCCATTGCGCTTTACTAGCCCTACTGTGATTTACCGTATCAGTTCAACTGCTGACACCTTTATGTCCCTCCCTCCTATCCCAGCAGGCCACAGAGACACAGTCCATGATAGATGCTGGTGAACTTTTCCTCTGATCACCTTCTGAAGAACTTTCCCATAATCTATTGTTTTCTATCACAGTGGAAAACAAAACAAGGGGTTTTTTTTGACTTTCAGTTACCAGCTATTTTGCCCTAACTTTAAAGCAATGTACTGAATTTATTACATCAGTGTGAAAGAAGTTTTAAACTCTTGTCTCTTTATCCTACTCCCTGAACTTAACATGGTCCAGAGTAAATCAACGTAATTGCTGTTAGACCTACATTGTTGCAGGAATGTTTTATATTCCATGTTGTCAGTTATTTAGAACAGTTAATTGAAATTGCAAACATAAAAAGAGGAAAGCTACAGTTAAGAAATTAACTTTTTTTTAGTGCCTGTGGCTACTGTATGAATTATATAAAGAGCTAACACTAACTTTAATGTAAGACCAAAAGTGTCTGGAATATCTAAAAGGAAAAATACAGTTGTGGATTCAAGGCAAGCATTTCCTTTAATTGATGACATAAAAATATAAGAACTCATTCTGGGTTAAGAGAAGCAGCTGACCTAGCATTCTTCTTTGTAACTCCAAAATGTTTACCAAAATATTGCATTTGCTTCTAAATAAATAAATAAATGTCATGGGCTACATGTCGTTTTGCTTTATCAAAATTCAGCACCAGTATTACTACATAAGGGGGAAAAAAGGCAACATTAACAAGGGGTATATTGAAGAAAGTGCACTTGGAAGAGGGGGAAACTGTGCTGCAACACCCCTGTGAGCATTCCTCCTCGGAGTATGCCCTCAGCTGACTTCCTTGCTTCTCCAGCCTGTGGAAAGGGTGAGCAGAGCTGCATGTACCAGCAAGCTTGTCCTGTGTACAGAGGCATCAGAACATGTGTAATAGGGAGCTAAGGAGTGGCTACACTGGGAAGGAGATATCTGGGCAAGGCTGAGTCAGCGCTTGCCAGTAACGTTCTGATTTCAGTGCTGATCGGCTTCATCCTTTCAGCAGAGAATTATGTTTGAGGAGGTCTACAATCAAATGTTCCCAAATATGCTTTCACAGCCTTGCACAAGGCTCTCTGCTCTCTCTGGGCTGGGACAGTGTTGCAGACTCAACGTGGTTTTCTTTGAATTATTTTGATAATTGCTTCTTATTATTAACATTGCTGTAGAGGAAGATTTGGCCAAATGTCTTTTAACAAATTAAGTCTGTGTCTTGCTATTTTTTTCTTCATATACTGAACTTCATACTCTCAAACCCCTTCTTCTGGGCTCTGCTGTATCACCGTGTCTGACTGGGGTTTTGGAACAGTTGGCAGAAGTGGCAAAATTACTATTGAGATATTATAAACCAATCTTGTATTCTTGAATAACTTAAAACTGACTGCTTTATCTGGCAGCATGAAGTCTGCAGTTGGGTTAGACATAGAAATATTTGCTCATGTTATATGTGGGCAAATGTATATAGTTATACATCTAGCTATATAAAGTAAGGTGGAAATATGAAAAATGTTTTTTATCTTCACATTACCTACATTAGGTAAAGAAACACAGATGCATCTGTGGATTTGAAGCTTGACCTGTCATCACCTTTAAAGCACAATGTGTGTCCCACCTGGCTACTGCTCCTTGTTTGCTTGCTTTTCCTGAAGGCTGGAGGAAGGAGAAGAATTTCAGAAGCAGCTTCTTGATCAGACACTCTGTCCTTGCAACCCCAGCTGAAAAGGGGTAGGAGCGTGGTCAGACCACCAGCTTGTGACAAGGTCAGTGCAGTTGTCTTCCCACCTGCTCAACTTATTCAGAGATATGCTAAGAAAACTGAGGAGAGCAGAAACCTGGCCTTTTGCTGCTGGTTTTACTGAACACTTGTGTACTTTGCAACTCCTGTAGACTGAGCTGGTCCAGGCACCAAGACCACCTTCCTGACAACTTCTTCCTTTCCCATCCTCCTTTGACCTCCTGCATGTCCCTGATCTCTAATAGCTGCTGCTGCACTGTGGCTTCCCTCCCCTCCGGCAGATCCCTGTTGCAGACCGTAAATGTGGTTCATGTTCCCTCATGCTCCCTGCGTCTCTCTCCCGTACCAGGCTTTCCTACCTTTCTCCTCATATCCTTTAGCAGTGCTCACAATGGCCCTGTCTACCCACCTCTGCCGGAGGCTTCCATAATTCCCATCTGAATTCCCTTCCCCAGTCTCCTACCCCTAGTGAAGCAGCCTCTCCAGTCTTTATTTGTCTGGGAAATAGCTCATTTAACTGGGACAGGGAGGATGGGCAGAGATGAGAAAGAGCCATTGTTATGCTGAAAGCAGTTAATGGGTGCCACCAGACTTGTGTGATCTAAAGTCTATAGCAGAAGTCCCTGGTGCTGCCCAGAGCACAAGGGTTTTCCACTTCTCCCTTCTCAGTTTTCAAACTTTCCTCCAGTTGAAGAAGGGTCTGGCACTGGTCTACACCATTCCTTGGCACTTTCTAATGGATTTGATGAGGTAGTTGAAACACACCATATTACAGAGGGAGAAACACCCTCGAGCTGAGAAAAGGCCTCATGGCAGGTGTCATTTAAGACCTGAGGCTTTGGGTATGGAGAGGGCTTTGGAGAGCCTAAATAACTCAGGCTTTTATACCAAAAATCATTCACTGCCATATTTTTTCCACTTTTCAGGGGGCTGCCTTTGGAGGCAGTGGGAATTGTTGGTCACTTTTTCAGCTCTGCTGTCTAAAGACTTGGAAATTACTTAAATTTTCACCCGTTCCCAGTATTTTTTTTCTCTTTCTCCCTCACCAGTTCTCTGGATCACAAGTGCTGACTTCAATATACTGCTTCACAGGCAGCAAGTCTCTCAGAATTTTCCTTATGACCAAAAAACTGGAAGATGAGTAAGATTTTTCTGGTCAGAAATTGAGTGTTACTGATTCATTGAAACAAATCCAAGTGGCTGGTGGTATGTCTGTAAATATGCTGTAATGAATCACTATTGACCTCTAAGGGGAAGATAATGTGTCAGAGATTGCCTACAGATACACCTTCTAGACTGGTCTGGCAGATGGCTGTTTCCATATTCCCTGATTGGTGTAGGGAAGGCATTTGGAATAAATCTTGTAAGAAACAGGGTGGCTGGCATATGGTGTCATTCACCTACCAGTCACATCCAGCCCAACTCAGCAGTGGCTGATGTGGTTAACATATCATTGTCCTTTAATGGTCTATGAAAATGAACTTTTGATCCCAGTCCTGTTTTAAGTAAACAGATGACTCCATCAAGCAACACCATCCCATTTGGGAGCTCAGCAGCGGCTAAAGCCAGCAGTAAAAGATCTGCCCATTTACAGACACCACTAGTGAGCTGTGAACTTTTGTCCAGGGGGTGGTGGTGGTGAAAGGACACAGGAGGAAGTAGGAGGAGTGACACTCGGGCCTCACCAATTTCTTACTGGACTTTTTTAGCTCTACTTGCTTCTGTCAGAAGGAATGATGGCAATTAAGAATATTATCCATGAATAACTTGTGAGGAAGGAAAGGTTAGTAACACTGCCTGCCTCCCCTAGAGGTTGCCTGTGCAGTGGCAGGAGAGAGTTCACATCTGGTTCAGCTGTCCTGGGACTGCAGTGGCAGTCCAACACCCTGCTGCTTTTAGTCTGAGTGATGCTGAAGAATGGCGGGCAGCACACGTGCAGGCTTTGGCCCTGTTGAGCTGAACTGGGTGATAACCTAAGTGTCTCTACCAGAACTTGCATGCAGACTGAACTCTTTCCCATTTCAGTGTTGTCTTGAAACATGCTGTACTCAAGGGCTACCACAGGCCATTTCAAATTTGATCTTAAAAGAGTTTTTTCATGAACAAGAAAATTCACTGTCTATAACCTTTTTTTTTCAGATTATTACAACCTTCTTTGTTAAACCAAATTCATTGGTTTAAAGTTAAGAACTGCCTTATACCATAAAGCTGGACAAACCTTTTTTTTTTTTTCTAGGGGGAAGGGAAGGGGCCTGCACGGCCTTTCACCTTCCAGCTTTACAAGCAAAGCCAAACTTCTGGGCAATCACTGTGCAAAATGCTTTTTCCCTCCCCCTCTTCCAGTGATGGCTGCAAACAAAGGTCTTTAGGGCTGACTACTCCAGACTTCAGGACTTTTAAAGGTCTTTACTTGACTGGAGATCAAAGGTTTCTCCTTAAAGAGTTTATCACTCAGACAAATACTCTGCAGTTAGCATTTCAAACCCGGTTTACAAGTCAAATAATTTAGCAATTTCTTCTAACCATGTGGCCTTCTGCGGAGGCTGCTGGATGCCAATTATAGCACCACTTTGACAGGAGTGCAGCACTATCTATTGACAAATGTGTGCACCCTTTTCCCCATTCTTTACCGTAGAAAAAAGAGGTTTCCACATATTCTAAGTCCCAGACTGCTCAGCTGGGGCTTGAGTTCCCCTCCTGAGATTGCGGATTCCTTATTTGTCACCTTCAGTGTGGCTCTTCACCTCTCTCTGCCCTTGCTGAAAGATTTTTTTCTCCTTGGAAAGCATAAAAGCTGTGAAGACAGGTAACATGATGGTGGGCGTTACTATCACTGGTGTACATTGCACTAATATGACTAAAACGATGTCTTAAACATTGTTCAAATGTCCCCGACCGTTAACCCTTCTCTTTTCAATGTTGTAATCAGAATGTCCTGGCACTGGGAAGAAGAGATTGCCTGTCGTGCTGGTGTGTACAGACCAAGCCAATGCCCAAAATGCTGTTATCAGCAAACCTGCACCAAAAGGTCTGTCGATGTTAGCTGCTTGAGTCCTGAGCTCTGTTTATGTTCTGTGCTACATTACCATGTTGTTTTCTAGATAGGTTCCCTTGCTGTGCTCATCACAAAAGTACATTGAGCAATGACATTAGCATCCATCTTGGATTCATGGAATTTTTCATCTCACTAGGCAAAGAAATGGAGCCCCTGAATTGTTTTGGGGATGGTGAAACTTTTGTTTCTGTTATCTTTTATGTACATCTTCACACACACACAAGTGTTTACACATACTAATTATACTTTTGAATGTAAAATTATGGTAGCAGTATCAGCTGTCCATTAAATTGTGAGAAGAGTAATATATAGGGTTCATTGAAGGGAATGTGCCTAGGCTTACACAAACTGTCAGCCTGTTGTAAGTGGAACTGTGTAAAAAACATTATAAATCCCATATATCCCTTCTTTACACCCTGTTGAGGGAGGTTTTGCTCTGCCCACTGACTGTGGAGGCACAGGGTCTGACTTTGGCTGGCAGTTCCAGATCAGAAGCATGTTATAATAGCAGAAAGTGATCAGTGGTTCAGATTTTTCAGACAAAAACCAAAATGGTTTCTCAGCTTCTGTACAGCCAGTAGTATACACAGTATTTGGGCAAGATTATTAATAATAGTTTATCTGGCTAATTGTTTTCAATTCAAAGTGCACAGAAAGGTAAGGGAAAATGTCAGTATGTTATGGGTACTTTGTGGCATATATTTTTTCCAGATGGATATTCTGTCTTGTGTGCACCAATTTTGCTGTAGACTGATATGTTCATAATTATGGGTGACTGAGTGCTCCACAGAAGAATTTCATGTTGTTATTACACAAATGGTGTGTTCTACCTGCACCTGCAGGTATGTGAAAGGTGGGTTAATTTAGGACACTTTAGGTATATTAGGTATGTTCTGTATGACTATGGTATCCACTCAGCATCCTGATAACTTAACAATGTTAAACTCTTAGGAACATTTTTGATCACAGAGTCGGTGGTTATTTTCCGGTACTGGAAAGTGTGTATCTTCTATTCTCTGGGCTGACATTTTCTACAAGAAGCCAAGGTCATTCATCCAAACACATTTTAGGCTGAGGAACACAGATAGTATTGCATCCTTCTCCTGACCAGCTTTGTGTTAACCTGTCCTTGCCCAGTGTCTACATCATGCAGAAGGCCTTTGCAGACCAAATTGAAGCTAAGGAGGTAACTATGTCCCTTCAAAAGCAAGAAAATTAATTTCTAAAGGGCTTTCAGGAGCAGCATCTGGAGATAAAAAATCTTGCCTAGTTCTGCTGAGAAACCAGTTGTTTCATTTTTGAATCCTTCAGGAATAGGTAACATTCAGGTGAAGGCAGTAACAGCTACTGTGTTCACAGTATCTGTGGTGCTACAACTGAAAGTCATGGGACCAGACCCAACTGTCTATATGAAAAAGTGGGGGAAACAGAAATGTTAAGAACTGTAGGCTTTGATATATTCGGGTACTGGCTGAATTACCTGAAAGATATATGTGAGAAAATAGAAGACTAGGGAAGAAAAATTTGATTTCTGAGAGGTTGCAATTTTAGGTGGACATTCAGAAGTGAATCCTAACTGGGCTCTTGTCAGTATTTGTAGGCTGTTGTGTTATTTTTACCTACCTTGCTGAATGCTACCTAACTCTTTCAAAGCAACAAAACAAAACTACCCCTGTTACATATTTTATTCTAAATTGATGATATGTTAAGAAATTGCTAAAACACTCAAATCAAGTTCATTGATAATGATATGATGTCAAGATGACATTGTCTAACACAGGGACCATGCAATGTTACAAAAGCAAGGCATAATTCGAAAGACAACTTCATTTGAGTTGATAGCAAAACTCCACTTGAATTTGAAAAGCCAGGCTGTATCTTGCCCAAATGTCTTGCAGGACTTCCCTAGCAACCCAGTCTTTATGCAGGAGTCCTATAAAGAGACTATCCTTATTTATCTTGTTACTATTTAAATTTTTTCATAGCATCTAGGAATCTGAAGCACAGACTATGAGTCTAAAAGAGCATTTTCTACCACATCTTTGTACTCAATAATCTACAAGTCTTGAGGGTCCTAGATGCATGAATTTTTTACTAGATATGCTTAGGATGTCACCTGAAAGAGAGAAAATAGCAGTGATGTCTCCCTTTCATCTAATTGCCTACTAATGGAGGTTAGCATCCAAGACTTAGAAAATGTAAGTCATACCTTGGCTGGGTGACGTGCTTCTCTCCCTTGCAGGGGAAGCATTCCTAACCACCGAGCCTCCAGCAGCATGGCAGAGTGCTCAACTTTACCTGGAACTGTGCCACAGTAAGATTGCAAGTATTCACTAGTCTGGCCAGGAAGCAGGATGCTATCACAGGAGTTGGAGTGCTTGTCTGAAAGTGAGGGGCTTTGCTATATCTTTTGGGAAGTTGTACATCTTATGAAGAAAGTTTGAATAGGCTGAGGATGAATTTGATGTCAGTTTGGCTACCCTGGTGTTGAGATGGCAACTCTAACTGCTTTTGAGATTGCAACCTGCAACCTCAGCACTGTATAACAAACACTCAAGCTCTCTAATGGTAAGTACACTTGATTTTTGAGAGGAGAACACTTCAAAGGATGAAAGTTAAGCTCCTAGGGCCCCTAGTTCCAAAGGCTCAGGTCTTACCGTCCGTGATTTAGTTCAATTGTTTCCTATGATGACAGTAGAGACCAGTGCACTGGGGAATGTATTTGCCCATTGTGGTCCTGGCAATAGTAGTTAAAATTGACAAGACTGAGGCAAGAAACCACAGTGCTGACTTACTGCAGAAATACTCAGATTTCCTAGTGGGCTATCACCTTTTCTGTGCCTGAATGTGAACATTGTCCACTTTATTATCTCTGTCTGGAAAGAGGAATTGAATAAAAGATAGTCATAGATCTGAACCTTTTTGAGTGATTTATAAAGTAGTAGGAGAATTCTGAAAATGAGGGTTAAATCTGGAAAACAGCTGTCTTATGGACGGAATCAATGTAAAATACAAATTCCTTGTTCTTTCATGCCCTATTTGGTTTGTTCATGTTATTTCAATGTAGTAAATGGAGATTCAGTTTTGCATTCCTTACTCAAATGCACAGTTAATGTAAAGGAATCACCTTGTCTGCAAAGGAGTCATGAAGGTCTGAGTTAGAACAGCAGAACGGGGCAGTAAGTCATACACAACAGGATAATAAATCCTTAGCGTAATATTATGTGTCAAAAAAAGAAGAAACTAAAATATTCACACTGACTGTAAAAAGATCTTTCTACACTTTACCACATCCTAAGATATGTTTTCTTTTGGAAATAATGTATAATATATTCCTACCATTACTACTGCTTGGTGAAATGGTTCTTGCAAAGTTTAGTGTCTGCTGATGTAAGTGGTGGAAGAGGTGGGAGAAAGAGTTTGTTTCTAAATTTAAATTTTGAGAGAAACTGTATTAATATGTCACCTTGCAGGTGTTATTTTACAGACAACTTTGTTTTGGCAACAATGTGGTAAATTTTATATCAGAGCTGGTAATTTTTATCATACACAATATGTGTTATCATGACACTGGATTAGAAAAGATCATCTTTGACACTGCGGTTGCAGGTAATTACTATCTAGTCACAAAACCCATTCTCAAACTGTATCACATTTGGTCTTAAAAACAGGTATGTTACTTGCTTCCACCATTATTATTGGAAAATTCTTCTTCAGTGTCCCTTTTCTAATAGTTAAAACCTTTTTCGAAATCCAGAAAAAAATTGCTCATAGCTACATTGTATCTATTTATTCTTGTACTAATTTAATTTTAAAATTGAGGTATTTCCCAAATTGAGTATAGAGAACCATTCTAGCAGACTTCACTCTATTGCACCACACAAGGCTTTTCATTCTCTTCTCCAGGGTCCTGTCAGTGCAGCAAGTTTTCTCTACCGTCATTCAATTTTGAACAAAGATGAATTTAAAATATGGGCTAATGTGAACAGTATTCCAGATGAGGCTGGACCAACACCTTCTCCAGTGTTATGAATATTTGCCTATTTCCACTGGAAATGCCTTGTCTCGTATATTCCAGGATCACTTTTGACTTTTCACAGCCATATCGTGTTGGTGACTCAGTCGTTCCATGATCAGGTAATACCTCCTGATCTTTTCTTTTCCTTCAGTTGTTTCCAGCTGATGAGAATTATTAGTCTCATCTTAGTCCATTTTAAACTCTTGCTATTAGTTGATAAAGATGTACTTAATATAATACTTTTCATTCCACTTATGCTACTGGCCCATCTTGAGTGCCATTCTCTTTTGGACACTACAACCCTCTTGACTGTTTGCTATCTTATGAAGTGAGATGGTCAAAAACTGATCACTGAGAAATTACAGTAATAATTTCTCATCTAACTACCTCTGACCAAATATTACTCCTTTTAGCACCTCCCCCTAGCAAAATCATCATCCACCTCACAACTCTCAATTCCTACCTCCTCTACCTTAACTTAAACCACTTACGAAGTATAGCATCAAGTGCTTCACTGCAGGCTTTTTCTGTGGCAAGAAATTCTCTTATTTTTTTCAAAACAAACCATCATGAATTGTCTCATCCAGTCTGATATATTTACTATGAATTCTCACAGGTAGAGCTGAGTTTCGTATGTTAGTTCTGTACAGGTTTTTATGAAACAATCCTTAACTTGTCAGGAAAAATGCAAAATGTATGCATTTCAAATATGTATAATTGTATTGTTAAGGTGCAGCTTTGTGGTACATCAGTGCAATATTCAATAGTTCCTCCCCTAACAGAGGGGATAGAATGCAGAAGCAGGATAATGCTTTTTAAATGCTTGTCTGGCTTGCTTTTTTTGTCTGTTGGTTTCTTCACTCAGAATCAAAATGCTGAAATTCTTTCAGAGCTGATGAAAAAAATTTTGTGACTATAGTTCTGCAAAATATCATCTTAGTTTATCTAATGATTAAATCTTTGTAATAGGGACCTGGCATAGTTGATCTGTCCTAACAGAAAAACATGCTTCAAGAAATATTAATATTATCCTATTTACATAGAGATGTATATACTAATGCCTTCATGTTTACACTAATGTCTTCAATTCTGTATCATTTTATAACTTTACATTTTTTTGAGATCTAGATCTTTGTGAAGCACAATGGATTTGAGAAGGAAAAGAAGAATTTTCTCTTTTCCTGGTATGGACAACCTTAGATACAGTTACCTATACAAAGCTATCTGTATACTATTGAAAAAATAGAAATGAAAAGTAGAGAGGCTTCAAAAAGTTTTCATGCTTGGACTCTGTTGTAAAATACCTTCTGTAATTTATTAGCCATTCTTTTAATAGTGGAAAAAGTTTATAATTCTTCAGATACAGACTCTTGTCTCTTGTTTGTTCCTATATATTTTTAACCAATGTCTTATTACTAATAATTTTTTGGAAAAGGGAATAAGTCAGTGGTTTGCACTCACATTTGATCAGATGACAAAAACATCTGAAATCTTTTCTTTACAAAATGGAAAGAAGCCATGATAAATTGTTTTTTCCTCCTCAAAGAAAAATAACTGCATGTTTATAACTTCTGAAATCCAGCTAAAAACTATAAGAAGGGAAACACTTCGGCAGATGACTTCAGACTCAGACACCTGGTTTTGAACCACAGAACCACCTGTGCAGTGTTAAACATGAGAGGAAGGAAGTACAGTACACAAGGTAAAAAGTACAGGGCAAGGCAATGTGATGTATCCCTTAGGTCAAACAAGAGGCTGTTTGTAAATGACCCTTCTGAGGCAGGGTATGACTTCCCAAGACTGGAGCACTCTACAAAGGGATGCATAAATAGCAGTTGTTCACAGCAAGGGTTATACTATATGGCTATTAGAGTGAATAGAAGCAACTCACTTCTTGCCAATGACAGGAAATAAGGTCAAGCAAAGATAACAGGTCTTTGAATTAGAGGTTTTCAAAATATTAGTCTTACGCCTTCAGTATGGAGTTGAATGAGTGTTTCTCTTTAAAATGTCCTACTTCTAAAACTCAGGGACATTTGAAACCAAGCATATGAAACAGCAATCACTAGGTTTTATGCCTGCCTTACCCAGCTTCACTTGCTCCAGAAGGCAGTACATTTAATAGTATAGTCAATCTGAATGCAAATAATTAAAAAGTGCAGCTGAGGGCTTTTGGGGATGTTCTGTTTAATCTGGATGTTCTCTCTAAAGAGAAGGGAGAAGAAATCATGTACTATGCCAATGCTGTGATAGCATTGTTGAATATCTTACTCAAGAAAATAAATATTTGTATAACAGCATCTTGTTTACTACTAGTCTTTAATACCTGTATGTGATGCAGGAATAATTCTCTTTTTCCATAATTCTTCAGTGGATTAACTACATAATCAATTTCCGGAGTGACCAAAGCCTCAGCTTTCTCATTTGGCATTTGATAAAGGAAAATGGATCTTTTTCTGTTACATGTAGCTGAATGTGACTCATAAATCGTAATCTAAAACCAGTCATTACCATGTTTTGGAATACAAGCATTTAATATCAAAATTTGTTAGGAAAGAGTTTTACAATGATTTCTAGAAGCTCAGTCTGAGCTACTGCCCTGTTATCACTTCAAATCTTACAGGCTATTTTTTCCTGTTAGTCATTCAAAAATGTAAAGGAACTGGATCTGTGATAGATATATGAAATTAAATCACAGGTATAAACTTAAAATAATTTTAACTCTTATATGCACATACCATGTTCAGCAATCACACAATAAGTGAACCTATATAAACTTGTTCCATAATGGGGTGAGCTCAATAGAGGGGATTCAAAATTAGTGGAGCTGCCAACAACAGTGAGGGTATGGGCAACATATGAGGAAAAACAAGTATACTTTTTTTTTTGTAGCATCTCACATTACAATACATTAATTGTGCGTTGATATTTTGTAGTCAAAATCAGAAATTAAAAAATAATTAAATGCCAGATTACTTCTTACAACAGATATACAGCTATAGCAGTTTTTGTCTACTGTGTACTTATTTCCTATGTTTAGCAAGTATGCAATTTGGTTTTGAACGTTTTTCTTTCTATAAAATGCAAATCACTGCTAGCTAAATAATTTCTGAATAGTTAATAAATTCTTGTAGCATGAGCAGGTAAACTACATATTTTGTTCTAGTGTTTGTGTACACATTTGTGTTTCAAGTCAAATATATAGGGAACAATGAACAAGGTAAATTTTTAGAAGACAATAGAAAATCTTGCCTGTCATTTAGCAAGAAGGGGCAAAAAGTCTTGGTGGTCACTAACATGTTAGGTGGGCTAAAAAAATGTTTAACATCCTTTCACATTATCCCTTAATCATATGCAAATTCTTTGTTGCAGGGATTTCATACCTTTCATAGGGATGTCAAAATGACCCATCTAAGTAGTTCAGCTGCAAGACAAGGGAAGAAAAATTTCACAGATTTGTGTTCCTTTTGTAATGCTGCAGCTTCTCCTTTAAAATGACAGAAAGCATATTTTCACTTAGGGTTTTGCATTTAAGTGAAAAATCTTTCTCCTTTAATATTGTATGCTTTGTTCAGTAATAAAATACCAGTGATGTTAATTAGACAGATAAATATTATATGAGCAAAGTATTTGCTTCTGGTAAAAATGAGCTGTTTAGGCAGAAGGAATATGAAATATTAAAGTATATTTATTCAAAATATCAATTATAGGTACCTTTCATTCCTACATGACTTTCATCAGTTTACAACAATAATGAGGTCTGTAGTAAAGAAGAAATTATAGAAATAATTATATTCCAGCTATATTTTAAAGACTGCTGTCTTGAGACCATAATGAGACAAGGTTATATAGTTAAAAATGGTTTTTTTTCACTACCATATCTCTTTAAATCATGAGAAACAAAAGAAAGTTGTAGAGCTCATCAGCTATATCACATCAAAAATCCAATTCAAATCTGAACTGTAGGCTGACTACACAGGAAGGGAGAGACTGTCTTCCTAAACCAGATATTATTCCAAGGTCATAGATCCAATTGCTTCACAAAACTGAAGATAACATCTGCCTGCTGTTTAAATTTCTTCCAATTAATTGTTTACATATTTCAGTACATGGCGTTGGGAGGGGGAAATAAGGAAAAAAACATTCCATATATTTTGAAGCCTGTCAAATGTAAGCAGATTGCGGTTCAGCTTTAATTGTTCTGTGCTCTCTTCATTTTGGCCATATTAATGACATGGTGCTTATTGAAGACTACAAAAAGGTAGTGTTGTGTTTAATATGATATTCTGAGCAGCACAGCAAAGTCTGCTTCTTATCCTTTTCCAACAACAAACAGTTCTTTCACAAGTGAAAAGGAGAAAGATTGCTGCTTATCAGTAAGTCCAAGACAAAGCGAATAAAACATCTCATGATCATTTTCTTCTGCCCCAAAAAAGTTCAAATTGATCAGTCTCGTATAATTTCTTTAGAGCTTCATTATTCCATATAAACCTAAAGTACTCAAACACTGCATTCATGTCAGTCTAGGTGTGCTTGGAGGAAGCCTACTCCTCATCTGGAATTTCTCAAAGTTTAGCAGTAGATGCCTCTAAAGTTTTGAAGCCACTCACTCAGCAGCTGCTATTCCACAGTCAAGTTATGCTAAGATATAACCAGGAATAGTAGTCAGCTTTTCCCAGGACACGTGCATCCAAACATGCAGTAGCAATCAGGATTGGTTACATTGCTTCTGCTACTCCTGCACTGGGAAGGTGCATCTCATCCTTATTTCCTGACAGAAATCTCCATGTCTCCAATTTCTTTTGGCCTTATTGAGGAGGAGGGAAAGAGAGAATTTCTTTTTGCAATTCAACTTTCGGCTTCTTTTACCAAGGTGAGTTAATGTTTATTTTTTACAGTTCTCCTGTTATTTACAATAATGTTAGAAGTAATGTTTACTCTGTCTTTTGTTTCCCCATTCTAATTTTACTGATTTTGAATAAAGGATTTATTGTGTATTCCTTTAAGCAGTGTGAAAGTAGGATCAGCTTGACAAGATGCTCTAGTTCTTTTGGTTTTACATATATTTATATATAAATATATATATATAAGGTTATCTCTCATATTGGTCTTTTTTTTCTGCTCTTCATTAATGATTGTGTATTTCTGCCATAAATTCTGTGAGCTCCCTGGGTGGTGCCAATCTCTGACCAGTATTTGGGTTTCTTTTTAACTCAGGTCTTTAACTTCTATTTAAAAACATTTAAGAGATGGTGCCACGTTTCTTGTATTTGACCCCTTGAATTATTTCTTGTTTTTTAAAAGACTTTACCCAAAGTTCACTGATTGTGCTCACTCTTTCATTCAGTGTTTGGATAACTTTTTGATAACTGTTCAAAGCTAAATATTTTATAGGCTCTTGAGAGGTTTGCAACTCCTTCACATTTGCCATCTCTGCCTGGAGATGTATTAATTCAGTGGGCATGGCTGTGCTGCTGGGCCATAACTATACAGAGCTCAACCATTCTTTTACAATTTTCACTCTCAGACTAAGAAGCTTCCTGAACAGCACCATCTGAGATGTATATTGAGATTGCTCTGTCCTGCGTAGAGCCACTATAAACGTAATACCTGAGTACTGCAGACCCAATGCATTTTCTGTAACGTTTCTTAATGAGGAAAGTATCCTTACCCCTGATTCACACATGGCTCAGCATGCTTCAGTTTATGATTGTATATGTACTGCAACACAGATTTTCAACTCCTTCACTCATGTCCTAACTACTGGAGTTTTAGTATGCTTACTGTCCTTTATGTGTGATTTGTAACTTAATCTTTTAAAGGAAAACCCCTTAACAAAGTAGGGTTCTACATAGTCTGAGATTCATTGGGTATTGGATGAAAAATGTTTATGGACCGTCGCACAAATTTGTTTACAAGCTTGAGTCCTGCTTTGTCATATTTTCTGTCTACACAGGCACAGGGTTTTTTCTTCTCTTCCTTTACATGCATGGACTTTCTCTGTCTATTGTAGCAACATTCAAAAATATTAATGTTGTATCTGAGGTGCCTGCTGAGCGTTTCCGACACTTACCCTGGGAGGGGCACACATGTTAGTAATGATATCTCCAGCTGCTGCTAAATAAATCATAATGCCATCTTAAAAACATGGACAAAATAGAACCAGATTCCATATTGAAAGCTGGCCAATCTTTCATATGAATGTCTTTCACAGAAATTCCTGGGCACCTGTTATAAGACTTACTCTTCACTTTTAATTAAAAGATATCCATAAGTATTTTTATTAAATACCTAAGCACACATGGTTATCTCTTTTTATCTTTTGTTTCTTTTCCATAGGGTGTAAAATCATCTGCCAAGCACTTTACTGTGTGCAAAGTTTGTGGTTTGAGGGTCATATTGAAGTGGGGAACCAGAAAGATGAAAAAATGGATATATAACTGTGAAACTATGTTTGTATATCCAATACATAAAATGCAGGCACTTCTCTTTTATTTTTTTTGTGTTGCTCTCTAGAAATGAAAACATAATAATAGAAAAATTTCCTGCTGGAGAAGCATGAGTATGTCAGAGAATAAGTATTACACACATTTTAATAGAAAGGAATGGAAACATACATGGGATAGGATTCTTAAATAACTCAATGATACTTCCATATTTTTTGCATAAAGGTACCTAAATGAAATCAAATTCCTCAACTTTGAAGGTTGTTTTTTTATTTTTCTGGTTTACTTTTCTGTGATGAATGGATAGGCTTCTGCCTTATTATGTAGATCTTTCTTGTAATGGTCTTTGCATTTTGTCATCTTTTAATCTGTATTACCTGACTTATGTTTTCCCTGAGGCAAACTGCACAATTACAAAATTTACCACCAGCCTAGAGCCTTCAAATTTACTGATAACTCTTTATAGAGAGTTTTCCCTGTTCCTTCAGTGCTTTGCTTTCATGGGGGCTAAGAAATCCTTTTTAGTAGCCTCTTTCAAATATATGACTTTGGGACAATTTTCCCCTGTGCCTCTGTAAGCTCTGCAGACCACAGTCTGCCTTCAACACAGATTTCCAGGCATGTCTTCTAATCCTGCTATATGTGCTGTCCTTAGTCGTCTTAAGATGAAGTAAATGAGAATCTTAGGGCATGCAGAGTATGGAAAGAAGCACATGTGTGCCAAGGAGTGTACTTAAACTAGGGGTCCTCAAACTTTTCAAACAGGGAGCCAGTTCCCTGTCCCTCAGACACTGTCGGGGGCCGGACTATAGTTTGGAAAAAAATGAACGAATTCCTATGCAAACTGCACATAT
>JAWWLV010000180.1:19646445-19666901 GCA_035041135.1 Platyrinchus mystaceus | reverse complement strand
CAGAGGAGACGCCCCCGCCTCTCGCCCGCCGCGCATCGCAGAGGAGGAGGAGGAGGAGGACAGGGCTGCTTGGTTTCTGCCCCCAGCCCCCGGCAGGGGGTGGGGTGGGCCGGATAAGGGACGCTAGGGGGCCAGACCTGGCCCGTGGGCCGTAGTTTGAGGACCCTTGACTTAAACCATTGGCTGTTCTGTACAACAGGAGAAGTAGGGTCTATGTTCAGAGGCCACCACTGCTGTTAATATTAACCTACCATTTTCAGTGAATAAGGCTACAGTCATGCTGAAATTCTGTGTCATATAAGAGCTATTAGGAGGTGGACTGTAAATGAGAGAAGCATTGCAGCCACTGAATATTGACCTCTTGTTGTTCCTGGAGGTAGGTGATTCACAAAGATGTTCAGAAAATTTATCTGTCAGGAGCTCCTTAGAAACAGAGGACACTTGATAGGACAACATAATCTGGTGGAAATGTACTTGTATACATTTTGATAGAAGTCACCAACCAACTGTGACTAGTATGAGTGCTAGTTTGAAATCATTCCAACATACAGTATCATGTGTGTGCATAAGCAAGAAATAGCACCATGAATCTGACATCAGAGGTGGTGTACCACATATCTGTGAATTTAAGCTCTGTAGAAAACATTGCCAAACCATGAGGCCCTGTGTGCCTTTTGTTTAACTTGCCGTATTCATTGCCCAATGCCTTGAAGAAACTGTTAAAACACTGTTTTATGCAAAAAGAATCCTTGATATTGTGCCAAGTTCAATGTTACGTGGTTTATTGACTATTCCTGTGCCTACAGGGCTAGAAAGTCTGCCCAAGGGCATAGGAAAGGTGTTGTCTAGTTTGGAATGGCTTAATATGATGAAAGCTGTGATGCAACCACCAGATACTAGAAAGTAACAAAGCATTTTAGATTAAAGATAGAACTTTGAGGTTTTTATTTTCTAGTTTAAATATATGCAAAGGAATGACAACAAGTTGGATTTGGTTTTTGGTTTTTCTGAAGTTTGTTCCTCTAACCTTGTACTTTAAGCCATTTTGCTTTGTGAATATTGCATAGGTAACTTTCCATATTTTAGAAGCATATTCCCTTCATTAGTCTCTTTTCTTCCATTAAAGTACTCAATAGCAAACAGTTTAATTGTAAGCTCACTTAAAACACATTGATAATGTAAAATAAAATGAATCTAGAGTTAAAATGTCATGGATAAACCACTGAGACTATTAAAGCTGTTCTATATAATAAATAAAAAAGGGGAGTAAAAACTGTCTGGGGTATTGTCATACACAAAGTACGCAAAACATCTCATCTGCTTTCTGGCATTAACCCAGCTGAGACCTAGCTACCATGTAAAAAACAGATTAAACTAACATCCATCAAGGTGAAAGATAATTATTGCTTGTGTCAGACAACACCTGTTTTTGCAGCATTCCTTAACTGAGTTAAACTAGAGACATGCTGAAGCTTTCCACTGAGTTTTACATTTGACAGTTGCCTGAAGCGATTGTGTCTGTGAAACACCTTCACCTCTTCCTTTGTTTACTTTAGACTAAAAATGTTAAAATACTAAACAGAAAATTTCAAGAGTTAAGCAGAAAATCCAGCAGCGAAATATGTAAAGTTTTTGATGGATGTTTATTGTAAAAATGTTACAATAATCAGTCTTTTGTGAAGTCTACATACAGATCTGTTGAAAACATTAATTTGGTAATGAATTCTGCTTACATTTCTTGAGTGAGTAAACCCACTTACTTCAGTGGAAGTTTATAAAAGTGAAAGTAGTAGTCCCTAGGTAATGCCATAATGCCATCTTTAAGCAACACTGCATAGGTTGTAAGGTAAGATGTTCATCCTACTGCATAAAGTAATCTGTATTGCAGGCACAAATTTCCCAACAAAATCGTGCTCCAGTTGTGCCAAGACAGCTTAGAGCCCATGGATCAAAGTGCCAAAGTGCCATTCTGTTACATGAAAAGCAATGATACCTATGCACAGTATAGCTTTCACAGGTCAGTTCAGAAGGATTTGGAGTTTTTTCTGATTTGTTGTTCGTTCGTTTGGTTTGATTGGTTGGTTTTTTGTTTGTTTGGTGGGGGGTTTTGTTTTGGTTTTGGTTTGTTTTTATGGTTTTGGTGGGTTTTTTTGTGTGTTTTTGGTTTGGTTTGGTTTGGGTTTTTGTTTGTTTTTGTTTTCTTTTTGAGAGATGTAGGATGAAGTTTGATTTTGTGATTTTCTTATGAAATAGACCTCTTGAAATAAACTTATTTTTTCCACTAAATAGAAAAGAAAGATTGAAAACTCTATGTCATCAACTACTCTGCAAGGGACAATCTAACTTGATCAGGTTAAATACTAAATACTAAAAGGTCCAATCTAGGATTCATTTAGGTCAGATAGGGTGTTATCATCAACTCAAGTGGGATTTGAATGATACCTGATAGAAAGGCTAGGTGGATCCTTACACTAAACAAATTAATTTGATCAGAGGAGATGTTGCTTTAAAGAAGGAAGCACGAGATTTGGTTGACTACAAGCTGCACATTGACTCAAGAGGGAAGAGAAATGGGAAGGGGTGCAAGCGATGGAGCGCCAATTATGCCCTTAAAAGCAAAACTGCCAGCACATGGTAGACTATGATAAACTGTGTTCAAAGGGAAAAGAAAAACCCTCTGCAAAAAATGTGCTTCCCAAGAGAGAAACACAGAGGTCTATAGAAGAGAATGAGCTGAGGTCACAGATGTGATGTTTATTGGGGCAATAGATCCAGAGGCAGCACAGCATGCCTCATTGCAAAAGGAGGCAGCGGTTAACAGTGTTTGGTACTAGCTGGTTTTAATGACACACAACCTCTAAAGACTGCACACAGATTTGAAAACAGACATGATCAGACAGAGAAATGTGAAACAGATAAAATGTATAAGCCAAAGGCCTTAAAGGAAAAGCTATTGCCACAAATAAGTTAGGGGAGGCAGTTGCACCAGTAAAGATAAAAGATGCAAGATCATCTTGTGGGAAATCTTTGCCGAATGATCAGGCATAGGGACTATTTGTGCTACCTTATCTATTCTGAAGATTTTTATCTGAGAGCATGTCAGGGCAGTATGGTCACAGCAAGGGCAGTGCTGACACCACCCACATCTAGAGGGTTTGAAGGGACTGCAGTGGTACCTTTTCCATTGAAATCTCATTTGGAGGGCAGGCCTTGGTCAGCAGAATATGTCCTTAAGTGAGTAACCATAGCCCTGAGAGAATTCAGACAGTGGAAAACAGAACAAAATCACTAGAGGAGACCACAAATTGGCTAAAGTCAACGGGCATCTCACCAGAAACCTAGTGACCTGTAAGGATCCCTGAGTTTTTGTTAAGGTTGTAATGAAGGAGCAGTATTAGATACTGACAGAGGAAGGACAGTTAGTGACAAAACAAGCATGAACAAAATAAAAGGGATGCTCTGCAAAAATCGTGGTCTTACAATAGACATCAGAATGACTGAGAAAACATTTCATAATACTTTAGCAATATCACCACATTTATTTCCAGAAACTTCGGAACAGAACAATGGATGGACAGAGACCCAAATGTAACCTGACAGTACAGTAACCAAAGGAGTTAAGAGTATGCAAACAGTAAGAGTATGTCTGTGGAAAGTGTTTTAGAGATGATGCCTCAATAGAGGATGAGGTCAGTGGAGAAAGCTGTCAATTATTTGAGCTGGAAATCTACATTGCTGTGAGCTGTATTAACAGTACAGCTGGTACTGATTACATAAAAGCAGCACAGGAAATACCAGAAAGAGTGGATAAAAATGTCCTTTGGTTTAAATGTATGAAAAATACATCTTGGTAGTTACAGTGATAACTGTGGATGGTTTTAGTGCATTTCTTTACATCTCCCTTAATGTACTGCTCCCGTGCTTTAGAATAGCTGACTTAGAAATTGATTCAGTTACATCAAACCTAACTGAATAAAAGATATAATTGGTGATTAGAGAAGTGCAATGAGATCAATGAGAGGAACCAAATAATTAGCTTCCATACAATGTTTTTCAGAGTTTTATTTTTCAGACAAATCTCAGTACAGACTTAACACACATTCTTTCAAATCCTAGCCATAAAAAAAATCAATATAGTTATAAAACATAATAGTCTTTGCCATGGAGTTTATAGTCTTGAATTATTTGAGTGCCAAGTCTGTATAATTTTAACTTCTACTGCTGTCTGAAATGGTTCAAGACTGGTAGAGAAAAAAAACAAATTGCCAGGGCAACATGCAATCTGAAGAACAAATCATTGCAATTAGCTGCCAAAGGGGAGATGATCACAGGTGGAGTCTGGTCCAAGGGAACTGGTCTACAGACTATGTGCACCAGCTCAGTCCCATGTAATAAACCCTCACCCCTTTGTCTGCACAACACCACATGCTTGAGTTGGTATCAGTGTTGACCATGGTGCTATATTTATCTTACACATTTTTCCCGATCTGTGACCTCCAGATGCCTACACAGCTAAAGCCTTTTTATGAAACTCTCACCCACTCATATCTCAGTTTCTAACACATCTTTTTGTCTGGTTTTCACAAATTCAGTTCTTCACCTTGAATTCCTGCTCAGAAAGATGGCTAAAAATTCATGTTCCTAGACTGTTATTTCACTCACCTCTGTCACACAGTCATTTTCTCCACAGTCTAAATCAGCAGAAGTGATCTGTCTTTTTAAAGAGTTTCATAGCTTTATGATCTTCTCATTCAGCATCTAAAGGTTGACTACTATTTTTAACCTGTTAATGATGCCAGTGTCTATTTTCCACTTGTTACATTTTCAAAAGAGCACCAGAGTGCTTTCATCCATAAATTTGGCAGAAACTCCATTGAGAACTCCTAAAGAAATGCAACCTATTTATCTTCACTGCCCTTAGATACAAGGCCTACAAAAAATCGCCAACAACAGAGTGCTGGGTTCCTGAAACGCCTGCTCCTCAAGCTGATGAGCATTGTTCTGGTGTTCTGTTGTAAAGCTCTGTTGTAATTTGTTCTCTTTTATTTAATAGTAGAGCTCTTTGGGGCATGGACTTAGGGACTTTTTTTGCTTTGCATTTATGCAGCATCGCTAGGACCTGCAGGGATGTCAACAGAAGAATAACTAATAACACTTGTACAAAATTGTGTCTCCAGAGGCCAGAGTTATTTGATGCTACCCTGTAACTTATGAAATAGCTATATACAACAGCCCATAAATAGAAGACTTAACTTTTGCATGATCCACTGGCTACCTTGAATTGCCTTGTAGACCCAACCTTTTTTCAGCATCAAGCAGGCATATTGTTTGATTAAAGATGTCATATCTAAACACAGACTTTAAAAAGCTTGTGGCATTTTTTGCATAATTCCAAACACTGTACTCTGCACACGTTTGCTACTTTGCTTCTGCTTACTCCAGAATTAATAAAACTGGCCCAGTCAATTTTAGTGGCACTGCTTGTTTCTAACTTTCTCCCTCCAAATCTCTTAAAAATGCATGAATCTACACAGCAGTCTGACAAACCATTTTAGGAGCTGATTTGATTGATGCTTCTGTAATAGGTTGCCAGTACAAGTCCTACAACAAATTAGAAAGAAATGGGAGAGCAGGGGCACACACAGGGTCTACAGAGCAAGGGTCAACTTCTTACGTCTCCCAAAGGATTCGGTATTTCAGCTGGGGAATGGGTTTGATATACTGTTCTGAACTTCCCAGAAGAAAGACACGGGGATCTGCAGTATGAAACACCTGTCACTGTGAAGGTAACTGCAGCCTCGGGGAGTCTGGCAACAAAATCTTTCCTAGCCGTTATCATTCCAGATGCCAGAGGTAACTTTCTCCTTGGATCACAAAATGGATGCCAACAGCCACTCCTCAAGTTCAGACAAATCCCAGCCCAGTCTTTGCAGAGAGGGGCAGGAAGCAGCAAAATCACTCCTATATATTTGAGGTGAAAAGAAATTCTCCTTGCTGTGTGGCAAAAGACCTGACTGGAAAGCCATGCCCAGCAAGGCTTACTTAGCCACCAGCAGCAGTTCGGAAACTGTGGGGTAAATTTGTGATGGCACAGCTGCAGAGTGCGTACTGCACCTTGGGTCCAGGCTTGATAGGGTTTGTGATTCTTGACAGGGAGTGTCTGGGGTTTTGAACAACAGGAAGGGCAATGGAGAAACTAAACTTTGTCCCTTGAAAGGTTCAGAAGGTTAATTCATAGAGCATCTGGGATATGACTTTAGATACTTCATGAAGAATATATAGAATTAACCAAGCAATGATTCAGGCATTTATGTTTCAGATTTCTGGTAACGATACAATTATTGGCATGTACAAAATGCTATTGCTTTAGATCACATCCCTGTATGGAATTTCAGCTCGGTGTTGCCCTTCAAATGGTGAGCTAGTGACTCACTGTCAGCTACTTCACATATTTTACGACATTGCAGAGCACAGGTGAGTCCTGAAAAAGAAAATAAGTAAATTAAAAATAAAAAAAAAAAAAAGAAGAAAGAAAAAAAACCCAAAAAAACAAAAAGAAAAACCCCCAAACCCTCAGCCATCACCCTGGTTATAAAGGAGGGCTGGCTTCAAGGCACAGGTGGCACAATCCTTTCCGGCCGACGTTGCTGAGCCCTCCCCGTCCCGGGCTAAGGGGCGGCCGGAGCGGGTGCCGAGGGCGCGGCTCCGCTTGGCACCGCGGCCGTCCCGTCCCGTCCAGTGCCCGACGACAGGCTTGTTTCCACTTGTTTCCGCTTGTTTCCGCTTGTTTCCGCTTGTTTCTGCCCTGCCTGGCCCCCGCTGCTGCTAAGCCGGTGCCCGGCGGACATGGGGCTGTTGCCGTCCCTTGCTAAAGCCTCGCGTTTAGTGTCTTTTGCAAGGGCCTTGAGAAGATACCGGGACTGTGACTCGCAAGTGCAGGGCATCCCATCCTTTGGCTGTTTGGAACGCAGCGGGTCCGCAGTCGGCTTTGGGTGGGAGTCCAAGCGCTTCCTCACGGTTATGAGCACCTGAGTAACCTGCTAACTGCGTGGTCAGGAGCGGAGCGGGAGCCCGGAGGGTTGGAGAGCGAAGCCCCCGGAGGGCGGTACATGCCGGAGCCGGGAGCGGCTGGGGCTGTGCCTTCATTGCCATCCCGGCGGGACCTGCCACGCCTGCCCTTTCCGGGGGAGCCAGCCCAGACCCCACACCCCTCTTTTTCCTTTTTTTTTTTTTTTTAAGACAGCGAGATAGATATTTCCTTTTCTCATTCCTACAGAATGCTCAGCTCCTGGGTGAATAGGAAAAAAAAAAGAGCAGATATCTTGGACATAAAACTTGCCAGCAAACAAAGTGACAAAGTGGAAGGGTTAGAAATAGAGCTGTATTAGTTGGCTTTGGAGTTATAAGGTAGAGTTGGAAGATTTAGTTAGAAAAGAAAGTTAGTAATACCGACTGTCATCAAGTTGCTTTAGAAATTTTCTAATTCTTGAATCTGCCTTCCTATCATAGTTCAGCTGAATAAAAACATACAACTTTCTTAGTGAGCTGCATCAGAGAGGAGGCCTTGAGTGTAATATTGTTAGAGATTGCTACTGCTGCTCTCTGTAAGTAATCTTTGGGTTGCCTTTCCTCCTTCTTTCAGATGGAAGTAATGAGTGACTCCAGCCTTAAGGGATAGTGAAATACAGGGGTTTGTGTGGTATGATTATTTTCACAGGGAATTTATAGGGGGCTGAACAGTTGTAGGAGTTTATCGCTCATCTCTTGATATTGTAAGGCTTGTCTGAATCCTCTCTAGTATGGAGTCAGCATTTCTAATGTGAAAATCTTTGTCATTCATATGCCAGTGAGTTATTAAACTGCTTGTGAACTTGAAGTAGAGGAAATATTGTACGGCCTTAAAAGTAACTTTAAAAGCCTCATAATATTTTCCAGGTTTTGTTGTTTGATGATAAGTTGGTCTATAATTGATAAAGCGTGAATTGAGACTGTTGTAGGATTTTTAGTAATGTTAAAAAGGGATCATCATAGTCACGTGCAAGCAGGCCAAGATTTAGGATCTGTGAGGAGCATCAGCACAGGAATCTTAAATGCACTGTATTTTCCCATTTTTTCAAGGACTTTTTCTGGTATAAATCAGGAATGCAGGTGACAAACTTTTCCCTTTTGGAAAAAATTATTTCTAGTTCTCCATAATAAAGAGAATCCAGCCGGAACATTAAAATGAAATAGCAGTGCAGGGAGCCAAGTGAATTCATGTGTGCAGAGTATTTTTTTTTTTAAACTAACTTTATCTGTGAACTCCCAGCCCTGGAGCCTATTTGAAATAAGATAGGAAGCTTCAGTCTTGTCACAAATGCAGCTACAACTTGTCCTGGGGAAGCCTTCGTAATGGGGTCAGGTAAAGTTCAATGAACTATCAAACCAGCACTATTTCAGAAATGCTAAGGTGCTCTTTCCACTGATCGCTCCACTCTCTCTGCCTGTTATTAAACTGGTAGTTTTTACAACATCAATAAAGAACTTTCCTACCCAATTGCCCCAGACAAAGGCCTGAAAGCTAGGTTTAAACTATGAAAACTTTGTGTTAGGTTCATTTAGATTGTTTTGCTGTGTCAAATACTCACTTGAGTTCAAAAGTTCAGATGAACCATGAACTTTGTCATTTCACAGCAGGCAGTTCTACAAATATAATCCGAAAGTGAAAAAACATGTTATATTTAAGATGCATTTGTTTTTCTGTGTGGAGTATACTTGGGGTTCTGCATTTGCAAAGTTCTGCTTGACTTAAAAAAACCTTTTAAAACTATTTAAAAGACAAAAAAACCCTAAACACAATTAAGCCAAATAATTCCTTGATCCCTGACCTTTTAGTCTTTCAAACCAACACATATTCAATGACTAATCATTACTGCACAAACTAAACCCAGCTAATCTTCTTAATAAATTGTGAAGTCTTGTATGTCTCATGGTTTCAGTGATGGCTTTTCTTCCTGTCTGGAACATTGCAGAATATCAAAACAAATGGGTCATGGCTTTATGTATTTGTTTAAAGTTCTAATCTATGTCATCTCATGATATAGTCTTGAGTTGAGCAGGTTTTACAAGCGTATGTGAAGTATAAGACTAGTAGAAATGAAAAATCAGTTAATGCAATTTTCACCTACTTATTAGAAAATAAAAATGTGTGGGCAAAACCAATTTGTACAAAAGTATTTTTTAAATATGGAAAATTACCAGAAACTGAAGAGCCTGTAATAAATTCAGCTTCTTTTCCATGAAAAGGAATTCCTTATGCATACTCTTCTTTTCTCATAGTGGGTCTGGAGACTCAATCTACCAGGAAGAAGCAACAATTCTTTTTCAGACTTACATTTGGAATTAAAAGGAACAACTAATTTAAGGCTGTTGTCCCTGACTGGTCATAAATTGTAATTCAAGGCTCTCCAGAATTGCTACAGCTGTTAAAAATACACAAAAACCTCCCCCAAACCCAACATGATTATCTAAAACATATTTTTTAATATCACATGTATTTTCTGATTTTTACATTACAAAAAGTTTGAATTTTTGCTCTTTTCTTGATGCTGTGTAAGAGCTCAGACCTTGTTTTGGGGGCTTATCATTTGATTACAACACTTTATGAACTTATCATTTAAGGAAAACAAAATAATTACAGATTTTTATTGAAATTGCTTTATTTGGTCTCTGTATGAGGCACATGCTCTTGGCAGAAGGAGTAAATTAATTGTTTGAAATACATTGGTATTCTTGCATTACTCAGCAAAGAACAGATATAAACATAGTTCTCTGTGAAGAGCAAAGAGAGGAGAATGAAGAAATGTCACATTTGGTGGACATCTGCAACAGTTCAAAACCTGTGCTGCCAAGCTCATATTTGTAGTTGAGATTGTGACCGATCTTGTGATGCGAGTTGTGATTGTTACTAGGATTACTGCCCTATCTCCTTCCTCTTTCTGAAGCCTTGTGTCTGCTAAATGGAAAAAATACATGTTGTAAGAAAGAGTGCATTGCATGTCGTGTCTGATAGTTGGAAATGTTGATTGTCTTGGGCAGTTCTGCTGCAGCATCTTAACCAAGTGCACCTGTCCTGGGGCTGGTTGATACTTAACCTATGGGCTAGCTCTGCTGCAGCAGGCATCAGCTTTCTTCCTGCTGAAGCCTGTTGTGGGAAAAAGCCAGAGAAGCAAAAGTAGAATTTCCAGAGTACAAGCCATGCATTTCAGTGGCAACAGTTTCCTACTAGTGCTGGCAGGAAGTTTTATATAATGCATTAGTGATTTTTAGCATGAGCTACTGACCTACTCTGAAGGTTTGATTGTGACCTAATTTGTACATGTTCATGTAAGTATTTCCTTAGTCCATTTATGCTGGGTGAAAAACACAGAGCAGTACAACAACCTTTCAGAATTTTAGGTCTAGGTGAGGAAGGCTGTCTTCTGAGACCTCTCCTCCCTGCTCTTCCAGCATTTTTGGAGGTGGGTTGGTGTTAGGAGAGTCCCAGGAGATGAAACTCCTAGGCTTCCTCACGTCTGGGCAGCCTTCCATAGTTATCAGCAAGTGACCTTAGACACTGGGATACATTGTGGCTTCAGAGAAGGCACAGAGATGGCTTTAAAACAAATGAGCATTCTGTCACTTCTCTGAGAGCTCTGTGTAGAGGTACAACATATGAACAACCTTCCTAAAGTGCTGTATAACCTGTGAGCTGAAGAGAATTTCAGGGGTAGTGGTGGTTGATATTTGGTTGGTTTGTTTTTTCAAGGTACAGTTTAGAGCGGAGTCCTGTGTAAGATAGAAGTCCTGAAGATAGATTTAACTAATGATGAGGTTGCTTCTGGTTGTTGAGGTTGGTGTAGCAGTTATTTTTCTCCTATTCTGAACATGGTCAGTGATGTTGAACATAATTTTTGTCTTCTGTTTGGGAACATGAGTATTACTGAAAATATTCTACTTAAACCAGGCTGCAACACTAATAATGTTAATGCAATACTGTACTCTTCATTGTCTCTTTTATTCAATATTTGTGAGACAATAGAGGAGCAATATTTATCTCCTTATTGATATCTCTTGCACAAATAGGTGTTTAGGATTTAATCATTGTGGCAGGTTCTAACAGGTGAAAACTGATTAGGTCTTCTGTTTTTATCATCAGTTCTAATTGTATCGTAATTGCTATACATTGCATTTAATGTATTTTAGACTTAGAAAATAAAAATACTAATAAAGAAAAGTGCAACTCACTCCTTTGTTAGATGTTTCTTCCTATAGCTCATCTCAGTTCTGTGGAGGTACAAATAGCAAAAAAATAATAGTCACTGAGATTAATTACCAAAGTTATGTGGAAAGGTCAAACTCATCCAGCAATTCATAAATTAGACTGTATTCATCTCATATTGTTCTGACTGAAGTAGAATAATAGTGCTGATAAATGCAATCTGTTTTCCCATTCAGACTGCTCTTAATTCAAGTGATCAGATTATTTAGTGAATGGAAGTAACTCTAGGACGGGAGAAAATGAGAGAAAGATGGGCACAAGTATTGTATTCCTTGTGAAAGCTTGAATTACTAGGCTTTTCTAATAATTTATTATAATTTTTTGTTTTAATAGATATGGAAAATTTACTGCACTTGTTATTTACTATAATTGCATCAATAACTTCATTTAGGTTACTTATGTTGATGTACATATGTCAGGACAGAAAGAAAGCACTTCGCCTGTTTCAAGAATGCTGAAATTCTGGGTTTTGTTGATTTAAGCACCTAAAACAGTGACAGTTTTCCTCAAGCTTCTTGAGACTTCAAATGTTGACTTGAAAACCTGAAACAAAAAGTTGATTTCTGATACTAACCTCTTACTGGTTCTTTTGCACATATTTGGGGAAGAGAATTTTCAGTGGTATTTTAGCCTTTTGGCTCTGCTTGCAAGTTAAGTAATATTGAAAAATCATTAAGGTGATTTCAGAAACATTCTGTTTAGACTTGACATAAAAACATTTAAAGTATTTTTGGATGAAAATGCTGGAAAATTTGTACATTTTTTCCCAAAGTGGTTGAACCATTACTAATTCAGTGGTTCCTGATCTTATCCACACAGTGCAGTAGGGGCTTTGCACTTCTTTTCCAAATAGTATCCTTTAAGAGTAAATATTATTGTTACATTTTTACTTCATAAATGTGTCATTACTTTGGTTAATTGCTAGATTCACTGGTCTTCTGGGGGCTGACATGGAGTTTGAAGTGAAGTCACTTAAAAAAGCCGAGACTGGCACTGAGAGCACAGAGACAGAGCTTTTGCACTAGTGAGTTTACTGTGTTAACAGAAAGCACATCAAAGGTGCAAGAACCTGATGCTCTGACTGCTCAGAAGTCTGAAAATAATTTAGTAGTAAGGTGTCTTCCTAGAAGGGAACAGGAAAATGGTAAACTGCAATGCCAGCTCTTAAGTCAGTGTGGTCAAGTCTTGCACTGGTTTACAGTAGCTGCAATAACATCAGTTTCGTCATTGCTCCACAGGAGCAGCAAGATGTTACTTCTATGACTTGCCTAAGTGTTTGTGTCTTTAACTGCCATAACAGGAGTGTAAATAGCAGCATACTTCTGAATGGCAAAGAAATAGATTATGAAAACAACAGGAGAATAAATGACAATGTTAGTTGTAAGAATTCCAACAAGAATTTCGTCTTGTTTTTTATCTGCATTGGGATTCTCAAGTGTTTTCTTTCATATCCTGCTAAGGACACTGTCAAGGGAGAGCTTTACTTTGAACTTATTTCCCATTTTCCTCTCACAGAAGAGTCACTGACAGCAGACTATCCATACATTAACGTCATTCCATGTTTCATATCTTTGTCCTCATCAGATCAGGTACCTGGTCAAGTTGTGGTTAGCAAGTCTAATTCTTTGTATGGTTTGCTGACTGCGAGACTAAGCCTTTAGACCTGCCTCCTTTAGAGTTTGGACTTGCTCGGCTGCTATCCTTTCCTTACCCTTAGCTGCTAGTCTTTCTTTAGTCTTCTTCAATTGCTTTTACTATAACTGCTAAAAGCATTTTTTTTAACCTCAATTTTCTCCTGGCTAGATGAAAGTGAGAAACTGTCAGTACTGGCTTCACAGCCCATAAAAGACTGTGTTATTGGTAGTTTTCACCACACTATTTTGGAAGTTGTACTATTGTAGGAAGCTTCCAGCGTGCATTTTTGTACCCTATGGACCTGCCCAAGGCCACACTGTACAGTGACACTTCTTGCTGGTTTGTATGTCTCCACCTTGGTATGCCAGAACTGCCTCTGGCTTGTCCTGTGCCTAAGGAGGTTATTCCACTACAATAAAAACTCCAGAGGATTAACTAATTCATTGTAATGACAATTCTGGTGCATTGTCAGGACTTCCACTGCTGCAGGTTTCTGTTTCTTGAAACTCAAGTTCTTCATGTGTTTGCTTTGTAATGTTTTGAACAAACTTTATGAATTTCAACAGGAGCTGTGGAAGCAGGGGACTTCCTGATGGCATGTTTCCAACTTGAACTAAGTAGTGCTGTTCGTATAACACTTCCATAATTTGTTTTGGCTTTGTAAAGTCAGTCCAAGGAAATAAATTTCTTTCTTTAAGTGCAATCTGTAGGTGACTGGCTCTCAGACTCTTTCACATGCTTCACAATTCCCTACCGTCACTGACTGATTGTTAAGCCTACGTATTACTTCAAGGACATCTGACCTTTTTGCAGTTTTTGTTTTCTCTAAAATCATGAGGTCTCAGCTGGTGAATCTGAAGATTTGTGGACATCTATTCCAAGGTCAAACAATGCTTTACTTGTTTCTTTTGCAGTTTGGATTCTGTGTGCTTCTAGAAGGTATTAATTCCTTAAAACTCATCTGTTTTACTAGCAGTCTGTTCTATTCATCTTCGCACGAGCCTCAGGTAAATACCAATAAGGAATGACACCGCTACCTCAGCTGTTGTTAGTATAGGAAATACGCTTTTTCAAAAACAAGTCATTTAAAGGAATGGCTGTCACAAAAATGCACAGAAAGCACAGATCAGGAGAGGAAGAACAGAGGTAATATCATCTTTTTTTTTTTTTACCTTTAGTTTGGGAGCTGGTTAGCTTCTCACACAGACATGGAGCAGTGCTTGAATGCTGGTGGGCTAATGTGTGGTCCAGGGTAGGTGAAGTACCTGAGCTTAAAAACTGATCTTCTATATGGAAAGAATGCATAGAGCTTTCTACCTAAGGCTTCCATAACAATAGTTTTATGGCAAGAGTAGCAGAAAGAGATCCATGATCTTTTTTAGAGGGACAGGATTTGGATCTGCTGGAAAGCATTGAAATCCAAGACCTGTCTGCACTGTTTCTGGGGAATATTGCATCTCCTTTTACTGGTATTTCTGTAATGTGAGTGTTTCAGCAGAATCATAGAAGATCAGAAGGTCCAGTATTTAGAGCAGTGCAGTATTATAAAGTTAGGATTGGCTTTTTGAATTTAGTGAGAAATCTGGATTCCTGAACAGGATGGAAACTCGGAAACAAGGATGACTGCTAGAGAAATGAAAGAGAAAAGAAGGAAAAGGTAAAATCCAGAGCTGAGAAATTGGCCTAAGATGATGGATTCATCATATCTGCCAGTGGCATTTTCAAACAGTGCATCTTTTAGATGTTCTTGCATCTGTGATCTCTGCTCTGAAAAATCTCCACTTGCATGCTTTCATCTTACAGCTGGAATATTGAATAAATGACCTTTTCTGACTCAGGCACATTGTTGTCTCTGACCTCCTCAAACCATGGTTTCACCTTTGTTGCTGCCAGATGCCTGACTGCCTTCCATCTCCCATGTCTCTGCATCTCAAAAACTGTCCTTCATTCCTAGCTGAGTCTTTCCTGTTGGTCTGTCACAGAGCTGCTTTTCTCACCACTTGTCTCTCAGATCATTATAATTGACAGGCATTTACATTTTATTCCACTTTAGGAAAGCAACTTCCATATGGAAAACACATTTTATTTGATGTTGGATTTATCCAGAAGCTGATCTTAGTCATAATAACTGTTTCTCATTCAGGGTTGCTGCTTTTCTTTCTGTACTTTCCAGCTGGACTGTTTAGGGCATAGAAGGTCAAGTGACTATGAGTCAGTGCTGTGAATTTGGATTAGGACCCAGTAACCTAAAGGCTCCCAGTCTTCTCCTCTGACCATCACTAGACCATGCAGCATCTCTGAAAAGCTTGGCTCTATGGAAAAGTACAAATTAAGAACACTGAGTTTGAATCTTTAATTCCCAGAATGTAGTTATTGAGCCTTGTTCAGATTACAATGAAAACATGTTTTTTTAAGTAAATAAACCATGTAACAACTTTTTGGGTTTTGGCTTTGTCTCTTTCTCTGCCCAGCTAAGTAGTGGCAAAATGTTTTTTATCAGCAACTAATACAGGAAGCAAAACATCAAGTGGAAGAAATCTAGAAATGTTTGGCCAAACTATGGCCATGATTTAACAGATATTCTGGAAAGACTGGCTCTTTTTGTAGCTGCTTGCAGTTGAGTGCCTCTTCCATTTAATTTGAACATATGCTGTTTATAATTTGAGGTTCAAACTCTCTTCTTCATTTGTGATATATACAGAGTTTTCTCAAGGGTACCTTCTGGAATGGTCAGGCTTTAGAGATCTTAGTTAAGACACTTTATTTTCAGAGCAGCTCAACAGGGTGAAGGGGGTACTCCCTCATCTTATGAAATATGACAAAAGCTCAGGGAAGTTGGTGTAAGAGTTTCTGCTAAGTTTGTGACTCCAGTCTGAGGTGTTTAGGCCTTCAGGAAAGGCTTTCCATCAGGAAAATTATGATGCTTATGATTTCAAGGCTATTCAGAAAACTGAATACAAAAATCACTGGTTTGTGAACAACATCAATGTGTTTCCACAAGATGCTGTTTCATAGAGTTGATCCCACAAGTTTTGGACTGACAAGCACCTATAGCTTGTTGTCTAACTCAGTGAACAAGAAATTAGTTTGCAGACATGAAATCTTTTGCTGAGGTCTGATAAAACCTTTTTCTCTTTTTTTTTCCCTGTCCACTGCTCTTCATCCTAGACTCCAAGCTAATACAAGTGTGAAATAAAGGTCTCCCTAGCCAAGTCTTAAGCCCTTGTTCTTAAATATTACAGTGCCAGGCATTATCATCTGAACGTATTGACAAGGCAAGGCTATTCTCATTTCAGTTGCAGTGAAGCTCTCCAGAAGACTGTTCCACAGCAGGTAAGAGAAATGTGAATTTTCACATTAATGAGTAAGCAGTTGAAAAAAGACTTTTATATTGCAAAATGTTTCTATGCCTTTGGTCAACTAAGCAGATTCTGGAGATGACTTGTTCCTGTGTCAAATGCTTTTGATGATCTTCAGAATTTATAGCACAGTACTGATAGTCATAGATTATCTCTCCTGGGTAAACACCACTGTAGCAGGTCTGAGACCCTTCCTCCACACAAGCAAATTAACTTGATTGTTAAGGTTTAATTTAAATTTGAATTAAAATTTTGAATAGCATTGTAAGCTTCTAGACAGGGAAATACAAATGGCACTCTCAATGGTGCTTCCCTAAAAATACTGAGTAAAGAGGTCTAGGTCTGCTGTAATTTAAGGTTACTTTATAAAAATGGGCACAGATGAAAAGACATCCACATGCCATAAGATTCCAAGGGAAATATTTCAAGGTTAGCAATTCTTATAAGACGTCTGTGCTTTGAAATTCAATCCTTATGAAAATTCATATTCACCTGAAAATTTCAACCAACTCCTAACAGACTAGAACTGAAGAAAATCTGTCTGGTTTTGATTTTAACTGGAGTCAAAGCTGTTGGTTCAGTATTGGACAGCTTCAAGGAGACTGACTCGCATAGCTGAAGCTAATTTTTATTTTGAAATGTTAAGATGAAGCAGGGCATTACTGTTGAGGTTCTGATTATAACTCCTCTGTAACAGACTTCACAGAATCATGTGCACACATAACTTTTTAAACTCATTTAAAACAAAATTACCAATCCCTTTGTAAGGTCTCCTTGGCAATGTCCATTGCCAGCCTCCCATAACTGTATCCAGTAAGGGGAACAGAAACATTTATTTTTCTTTTTATTATCATATTTTTTTTCTGCTCAGAACAGCTCTTTATATTACCAACAGCACTTAACAATCACATTTCTTCTTTCCTCCACAGTACTCTACTAACTAGACAAATAATAATTTTACTCATGACACAGAAATTAAGGTAATGTGAAGTATGTTTCAGCAAAAATCCCCAGTAAATGCTGCTCTTACCTTTTGAATTTCCACTCTATCTTTTTGTTCCGGAAACTCTGTTCTTGAGGACAGTTGCTAACCATAGGAACAGGTAGTTTGCATCACAGGCTCTGCCTTGTTATTGAAAAAGGTTAGTAGTGCGGGAAAAAAAGGAAAATCCCTAACCCTCACTTTTTTATTACTAAGTTGAATTTTGGTGTAGTCATCGCTTAGCTTTTGGTTTTGGTTGGTTGGTTGGTTGGTTGGTTTTTTTAGGAAAATCCTTTGGATGATTTAAGCGAAAGCACACAGCTTCCATAATTTTTGCTACTTGGAATAACTGGAAAATTAAATTCAGCAAGTTCTAGTAATGTTTTGGGGGGGGGGTAGGGGGAAGGTTCCTATATGCGTAAGATTTCCTCTGAAGTGAAGGAGAAAATCTGTGGGAATTCTGTTTTGTCTTTATTGATTTTTTTAAAAGATCAGTTATGACATGGTGTACCAAGAAAAGCTATTTCCCTCTCCCCCCCATCCTCCATGAATTCTTCAACAAGTAGCAAATTATTTAAGATAAATGCCTACTGCTGTAGACAGCTGCCAGAATAGAAGTGAAAATAAACTGGTGAAAGGAAACTGCCCAGTTCATGGAAAGGGCAGCAACGATATAGTGCAGCAAGTCCATGACACTTCTGGATACACATGCTGAAAGACTTACCCTGGCTGGCCTGCTACAAATCTCCCAGTAATTCATTAAGGGGAAACGCTCCTTGCAGCATTTCACTCCTATTTTAACACCCTTTGTCTTTACCTTACATACTCAGTGGGTTCATTCCTATGTCAAGTGAGCCTCAGTGAAACCAGTTTTTCATTCCTGATAGAGCATACTGTTTTGCTCGAGTAGAAAGATCAGATGAATGCTTTTACTGTAAGTATTTTAGCAGTCTGTGCTATTTTTTCAAGGTTTGAGGTCAAAAGAAGGATATGATCGTTGTGATCCAGTAAATAATGTAAAACAAAGTAACTTGACTGAAACAAGTGTGAATGTTGTCCTGTTTTGCGGTAACTTTGAGAAAGGGCCCTGAACAAACAGTTATACTCTAAATAATGCTGCAAGATGTATATTAAGATGGAAATATAAAAACATATCCTGGTTGTTCTAATCTGCTTCAAATCTTTGAAATCGCAGAATTAATTTATTTTCGTTATCACAGGACCAATTTGCTACAATTGTCTGGGGAGGAATCCCATTAACTTCAATTTTTTTTGAATGCTGACCATATGATTTGACCTGTTTAAACAAAGCAGCTTGCCATTTATTTCAGCTAGTATTAAGTTACATCAAGTGTCTCTCTTCCTCCTTATGTAACTTTACAATCCTAAAGAAAGTTGTAGCTGAGTCCTGGTTTAATAATTTTGTATTTCAAAAACAGATCAGAGTGCTGGGACAATGCTTGAATTTACACGATACTGACTCAAAGACATTGGCAGAAAACTGGGTCTGAATAACCTGAGTGTATCCACAGAAGTTAAACTTTCATCTTTTGCACATAGTTTACAGTTTTATGGGATTAAGCAGGCTGGGAGGGCAAAGTATGGCAATACCAGTACTTCTGGTGTATTGTTGTGGGGCATTTTGTTTTGGTTTTAATTAGTTTTCGTTTCTTTGTTTTTTCCTTTTTTTTTTTTTTTTAAATTGTAATAGCTGCCTAAAGGCATGTTGGCAGTTGCTTTTATACCTTGAGCATAGTTTGTGGAGAATGGATCTATCAAGAGGAAGTTTCAGAAGGGTTCTATCAAGCGTACAATTCAAGAAGCGATCTGTTTTACATTTGTGTATCTCTGGCTACAGATTACAGGGTTTTTTAAGTCTTGTTGTTATTTTCCAGTTAATAAAATAGCTCATCATTGATGGCACTCTGTGGGACCTTTGGATGTCATTCATAAACCTCTACAGTTTGATGGCATTTCCATGGCTGAGACACATTCCATTGTGAATATGCACACATACATACGTGTGCATGCTGCAGGCTTGTCTATATAAAGAAAAATCCTATTTAGTGGAGGCATAGAAATGACACATCATCTGACTGAAAAAATGTTTATACTGGGCCAAGAGTGGTCTGCGTGTTCACATCAGTCCAGTAAGAAAGTGAATTTCTGTAATACTTGGAAGTTTTTTGCCTGTTTGCTTGTTTTAAAATTGTTTTTTATAGTAGTAGCCAGTGTGACTGAAGGTACCAGAATGTAGGCTGCTGTTACTCGTATTAACTCTTCTATGGATTGAAACTTGGAAATTCAGTGAGCTGCTCTTTCCTTGGTTTAACACAAATGGTAGTTGTAACCAGGATGGAAACTTCTGATGTTGTAAAGCAAACCCCGTGAACAGTAGTTACTTTCTCACTGCAATGAGGTTGAGGCTTCAGCACCTCTTTTTTTAAGTAGACACCTTTGGAAGTGATTAAACCATTCTCATGTTTTTATGTGGGTGTATATTTGCTGTGCATTTCTCAAAAATCCTGAGGAATTCATACTTGGCATGATGTGGAAGTGAGTGCTTGACACTCTTATGCACACAGAACATTATTAAAGTTTCCTTTTCATCCTTACATTTTAGCATTGCTGTCTTTCCTTTGTGATTGTATTCTGTGTCTAAATATTGTTTGACATGCTATGATTAGTTAAAAAAACACTACATCTGCTCTGTCAGGTAAGTGCGTCTTCTGCTTGATACTTTATCATGTGCTTTGTGCTTTGAGAGCAGAACACAGTGAAGCTATCTGAATTCCAGCAGCAGAGTTCACAGTAGTGTCCCTTGGCACTATTTTGGAACCTGAAATTTCCTTTGTGTTTTATTCTAGCTAATTGTACTAGTATTCTGTCACTTTGCCTTATATTATTAACCCAGCAACAGTATCCCATTTTTTTTATCAGCTTGCATTCTGTTTCTTTGGGCTTATTTGCTTTGTTCCCTTGCATTATTCCTTATCCTGACTGTAAATTGATAGATATCTACCTCAGTGCTATCTTAGCAAAAACAGACATTCAGAGGAATGCTAATCCAAGTACTATTAATATGAAAAGTTAAACTCCATAAAAGAGTTTGGCAAAACAAACATCTGAAGAAAAGTACCAAGATCAGTGTTTACAAGGCCATTGTGCTGTCCACTCTTCT
>JAWWLV010000180.1:19602807-19646345 GCA_035041135.1 Platyrinchus mystaceus | reverse complement strand
CTCGCATTGGCCTTTTCAGCCATCAGCGTGCCTGTAGCAAGCGTGGGTAGAGCCCTTCCCAAATCTTCGTTCGCGAATCCTGGCCATGATGAATATGAAAAGTAAATGGTAATGAAATAGAAGAACTAAAGACAATAGTAAGCTTAATAGCTAAAAGAAGAAGAATGAGTGATGAGTCTTAATACTGTTTTGTGTTTTACACTAATGTGAGTGTAATGGTGTTAGCTAATGACTTGCCATTACAAACATCTCAGTGAAACAAGTTACCTGGTAAAATGGTAAATTCACTGTTTTCTATAACTCTAAAATTAGTTTTGTTAAGTAGGGAACTACTTGCAAAGCTGTTTTGCTTTGTCAGATGAGCTGTATTAGCAGGAATCATTATAACTCATGAAGATTTAACCTAGCACAAAAATGCAGAATAATGCAAGGTGGAAATAAAAACGAGTCACTAAACTGTGCTTTTGATCACAAGATTTCTTTTGCCTCCTTATAGTATGCTGTTTATATTTGAGAAATAACCAGTTCTATGAATTAAAATATTATAAGTACTTAACTGAAAGACCTCATCTAAAATGTGTTTCCTGTATTTCTCCATTTCAGAATATTAGAAATTGACTGATATATGTGAACCGAACATCTTAGAGGGTGTGGTCTTGCTGTCTAAAAGCAATGATCTCCTGAAATACAGGTAGCATGCTTATCAGGAAGCAGTAAAACATAAAATGTGATTAATTTCTTTCCAGAAATCTAGAGGGTTGGGTTGTCATGCACCCACTAGCTTCACCTTTTATCTTGAGTTTATTTCTTGACGGGAACACAGAGGTAGAGAGGTTTGTATTACTGCTGGAAATTTGGCAGAGTGGTTTTTCAACCAAGTTCTGAGGGAGACTTTGAAAGGCTTAAGAAATATGTGTGCCTAAATCTTACCAAGTCTCTTGAGGAGTCTGGTACCTAATGTGCCTTTGCCAGACGTACAATTTTCTCTTATTTTGCTTAGAAATCATAAAAATGGAGGCTATTCTGTTTCACACTATGAAGTAGACCTGTTCCAATAATAACATTAGCTACTGCTTCCTTCCCTCTTGTTTGGTTTATAATTGTTTATGAATTACTTTTTTTAGAGGTTGACCCTAGGTTTAGATTTAGGTTTTGTGTGTTCAAGGCTGACAAAGTAAGATATCTCTACTTTAACTACAAAAAGAGATTAAGAACTAATAGGTTAAAAACTTTGTTTCTTACATAAATCATTATTCCTATGCCTTGTAGTTTGAGCAGGGAAAATCTATGCAAGAAAATATTGCTTAAGTTCAAAACAAGAATCGCAAAGCTAAGTTTTAAATAGAAGGACATATAGATACCTGTGGGGTAGAGTGTCTACCTTACCAAGAAATCTTAGTTTGGTAGAGTGAGAAAGGAAAAAAAATTTAATTCTTAGGACAAACTGGTGAAAGGGCATGATGAGCAGCATTGCTTTGCCTGCCATGGTTCTTCTTCAGGAAGTCATCCTTACTTTAGGAAGTGTCAAAACCAGAAAAATGGGAGTCTACAAAAACAATAATGGAAACAAATCTAACTAGGCATGAAAAGAAGCAATGGTGTGAGTTAGAAATGTCAAGATTCCATAAGGCTTTTTCTCCACTGAAAATGAGGGAATAAGTAAGATTTCAAATATGGAACTTACATAAATCCAGTGGCCACAAGTGTGTGCTCAAAGAATTGGCAAGAATTGTTGCTCAGATAACAGACCTGGAGAGATTGCTTTCATCATGCTGTTTATTCTCTGTGGGATGTAGTGCCATTGAATGTAAGGTAGGAATTGTGTCCTGCCATTCTGCTGTGACATTTTAGAAATGGCCAATCCAACAAGGAATCTGACATAGTGTACCCTGGCCAATCAGTTACTTTTTCATCTGGTAAAGAGGTGAATTACAGTGAATGTTGGTGAGGAAGGAGGAAATGTGGAGTGCAGCAGGTTTCAGAAATATAAGTTTCCAAGTGCTCCAAAGCCTTAGAGATACATAGCCATGAATAGAAATACTTGCAGAACAGTGTATGCTGAAGTGAAATAACAACATGTTTTCTGAATTAGGTCACATCAAATGCTGAATTAGCTCATCCCTAGCTCATCCACTTCAGAAAGGAGCCAAGACCCTGTTTGAGTTATCAAACAAGTAACAACTCAGCTGTGAGAGAGGATTAAAGGCACACTGGGATAGTCAGGTACCCTTTTGCATATTTAAAGTTCTCATTCCTTTCTTCCTGAGATTCTCTCTTCATCAGTGAACAGCTGAGTATTTCTTAAGTGGTAAAGAAGCCATTTTCCTCTAAATTCAAGACACTGACCCATCTAGAATTGGGTTCAGGTTTTAGAATTCCTTGTAACAGTCATCCTTCAGGTGAGTTGAAAGTTAGCATAGCTTTGTCTCCTAAGTAGAATAAAACTTTGACTCTTGTATCTGGATTTGCCTTGCAATCACCATGATAAAATGCAAGAAACCAACCCCAACACCACTAAATTTTAGGAAACTTTCATTGATTTGTGAAATCATATTCCTAACTTGATGATGGCTACTTGCTAAAGAGAGAATAAAACAGAATGGAAATCAAGGCATTTGCTGCATCAGTAAAATAACACAGGAAAAATGGATGTGTGTGGCTGAGTAAGGTAAAGTAAAAGCACCAGCTTTCCTTCACCTTTTCTGTTGCTGTAGATAAGGAACAAGTCCACTGAACAGAATTGCACAGGTAAAAAATAGCTTGGAGAAGTCAAAGCTGAACTGAAGTGACAATGGCAGGAGCAGAGAGAGTCAAGTCTTTTGTAAAAGTTAGGAAGAATAACTCGTAACATTTTCTTCAGGACAACTCTGAGTTGGGACAATGGCTTAATCCCATGCTTGTCCGACAGTGTGTTTGCTTAGTTGGAGATGTGAGCAATAGAGAACAAATGTAAAATTCATTGTTAATCTTCTTCTATTTAGTTAGTTCTATAATTCATAAAAATTATTGCTGCTTATCCTGAGGTACATTTACAAATAAGATAGGTAAAACCCCCCCACCAACTTTTTTATTTCTGTTGAGCTCTTGGTTAATTGTAAGAAATTTTATGTCCCACTGACTTTAATAGTGTCTTGGTTTTTAGATGTTCTCCCCTTTTCGTTTCTTGTAATTTCCAGATATTTTTGATCCTGTTTTCAGAGAGCATACCTGATTTACTATGTCCCTTTTAGCATGAGTTACAAAGTTTTAGAAGTTCAATGATAGTTTTTCATGCTATGAAAAATGAAGTTCTCAATGAAAAAGGCTTTTATATGATGATTGATAGGTCTACTGTATTTCTGGTTTTAAAATTCACTTTGTTCATTTTTTTGTAAAGCAGAATAGTGTCAATATTGCATTCTATTCAGACAAGTCCACTATAGGCACTCAGATGTCAAAATGTTTCAAAAACTTATAAAAAATAAAGAAATGAATAGAAGCTTCCTTGTTCCTTAAATTATTACTGTGTTACCCTGAACTGTAAGTGAACCCTTTTTGCTTATAAAAGAAGCAGCTGTTCATGCGATTGAAACCATGGTTCATTACAAGCTGACCTCAAATTCAGGAGTAAAACTTCCTCTATTTTACTACAACTATTCAGACGTGGACTAGAGATAAACAATAATCAAAATCAGGATGAAACTTGACTGGGAAACCCTCTATACTCTTTGGCAGAATTATAGCAGCTCTTGGATCACCAAGAGTGATATAATGTTAAATGACCCTAAAACATTCCCTTCTCAAATGCAGCAGGTCTGCGCTGCCAACTCTGTAGCAAACAAAGGCTGATTGTAATGACTCCTTAAGCATAAGAGTATAGAAACGTTAATTATCACATTTTTTCACATTAAACATTTACAGAGAGTCAAGATGAAAACGGACCAGTTTATGTTGATTTTCCACTTCTTTTTGGGTAAATCATGTGATTAAAACAGATTTTACATGTGTGTGTCTTATTTGAGTTTTGTATCTTTCCTAAATGGTTTTGCTTTTTAGCTAATACTGGAACTCGATTGGATGTAAAAGTAACAAAAGTAGCTAATGTGCCACTACTCTGTTTTGACTGGAGATGTCTAGAATAATGTCATACCATTAAAAAATGTAAACTAAATTAATGCTCATTACTAGCCAACTCTTTTATAAGTGAAGTAGGGCAGTGACATAGTGCCTTGAATGTATGTTTCTCTCTTTTGGTCTATTGTGTTTGTTATTCCTCTTCTGTAGCTCCCTTGTTTGTTGTTGTCCAATTCTGAGACACAGCAATCCTTTCTAATATTATTCATGACCCATATAACAACACTTATAGATAAGATCTTTTACTATTTACTGGAGGGCTATACAGAGTCCCTAAGATTTCATGATCAAGTACAAATAGGAGATTATGAATGTGTGTGTTTGCTATGATACATTTAATTACAGAGATTTGGGGCAAAAAGTTTTGAGTCGGACTGAAATACAATATGCATCAAGTAGTAGCAATGTTAATGACACTTGTTCAGTAAACCAGAAATGTTCCTTGTATTTTAACTATGTTCAAGCAATTTTTTTTTTCCGTTCTGACCTAAATTTCTTGTGGAATTGTTAAAAACTCAGGAATGGGAATGTATCTCTGGGCTTTTAAAATGTGTTAGGAAAGTGTCTTAGAAATGGTTGGGGGAGTGGTGGGGGGAAAGGAGTTCTCCTACGCTTAGAAATCTGCTGGTTGGAGATGTATAAAATTGTTTTGAGATAAAGTGGTATTATCTTCCATTAATAAATAGTTTACCTTATGCCTTACTCACCCATTGAAGTTCTTGTAGTGTTTGACTCTCGATCTGCATAAAATTTGGTGATTTCCTTTACCCACAGATTTTGAGGTGTTTTTACTAAAGGTTAGTAGGGAAGGTGATTCAGAAGCTAAAACTTTATATCTCTGGGAATTACATTCTTTGTTCATAACATGTGCATTGCATGCAGTGTCTTCTTCCCTACTCCACAGAATTCCATGTGTCTTTGTCCAGTTCTATCCTCTGCCCTTCCTGTAAAGAAGCCCAGAGGAGACCACCTAACTTTCACATTATAGTTCTACTAATTCCACAGTTTGGTTTGATCCCATCACCCTGTGCCTCTGTTACATTACTCATGCTTTCAGAGGATCAAGGAACCTTATATGAAAGAGGTCAGAATCCCACTAAACCAGACTAATATTTTTAATTTTTTTTTTTAAATCTTTTTCTTCTTGAGCTATTGCCCCAACTGGTGCAAATTTAGTCTAAGTAGAGAAGAAAGAGGAAAGGAGGGAGAGAGACTGGGCAGCTGCTTAGCTGTGACTCTCTGACTATACTGTATGATGTGGAGTTATGCTTAAGACAGACCATAACTCTCTCTTGCAAAATAAGACAGTGCTTCTCTCTGTCTGGACTCTCAGGGATGAATCTGTTTCACACGTTTCATGTATCCCGTTTTTCAGTTGATCTTTACTCGGCCTGTTTTTATTTAGCTGCTGGCCTCTCACTCCTTAAGTTGTGCCCTCTTTTCTTGCTTGTGTTATAGGTCTTCACTATTACAAGCCTTTGTTCTTCTCTGCTTTTGAACTTCTGACTTCTCTACTTTCAGAACAGACTTTCTGGTTTTGTTTTCTGTCTGGTCACAGTGCTACTAATTACTCATGTATTTTCTGTAAGAGTGATAATATTTTAGATTTCATCTTTTTAACTATTAGTAAGTGGCATTGTGGTCATTAGATAACTATATCTACATAATGTAGGATCCTCTATTATCATGTGATATTGGATATTTTGATCCAACTGTGTTCTTTTCGAAGTGATACTCTGCAAGTACAGTTACACTGCAGGTGTGCAGTGCTGTTGCTCCTGAGACTGACCAGTTTTTTGCCTTCACATGGAAGTTTTTCATGATCCCTCACATTCTGTGCAGAAGTATGTCTAGCACAATTTCACTTCCTCTCAGCTGTCTGCAGGATAAAGCATTCTGCTGAATAGTAGAGAAATCGTGAAGATTTTGGTCCTTTTCTTGTTTGCTGCTGTTTTTTCATCAATCTTCAGCCCATGTAAATGCCTTCTGGGGGGAAAAAAACCTCCAAACATAAAACTTGTGGCAAATTCTGCTAACAGCTTTGATTGTCAATCTTCTGTTGCATCAATTATCTGTTTAAGTCTTCTTATTTAATTTTTGGTGAAGGTAAGTTCAAGTAGTCTGCTGCTGGGGTAGATGCATTTCTGTCCCAGAATGTCACTGTCTGCTCCTCAGGTATGCTGAGTTCTGTGGGTCTCAGCAGCATCCCATCATGATCTTTTGCCCTGTTAGAGAGGACACCACTCAGTACCGACCATATCCATCAATGATCAAGCTCCTCTGGTCACCAATGTGAAAACACCTATGGATATTCTCAATTTCAGCCTTATGCCTCCTTCTTCATCCCACAGAAATGTGTCCCTTGGATCCACTACAGCTGCTTAATGTCATTGATATGTCTGTAATCTTCTCAGCTTCTGGGTTAGGAACTCCTACAGAAGAAAAGAGCAAAGGCAGATGAAGACTGATTTCTGTCTTCCACTTAAGGAGAAAGCTGAGCTCACTTGCAACCTTTTGGGTATTTCTTCCTAGTCCATTAACTGCTAGGGCAATACTTCCTCTTAATGAAGCTTTTATGGTTCAAGGCAATACCTTGTGGTTCATTATATACTCTTCTCACCTGACTATGAAATGAGTCAGCAAACTGTATCACCTGTCCGGTGGGGAGACTGGTTTTTTTTTGGTTATCTGCTCAGCTAGAAGTATCTAACAAATCTCACTGTTAAGATAAGAACTTAAATTGCTTAGTTGCCTTTGATAAGTGATCATTTCCCTTGGACTGGTGCAATTGGAAAATTACCAGACTTTTTGATGTTCATTATGCACAAGCTGATTGGTCATCACTGCTTTCCAAACCTCCAGTTCACTGAATCCAAGGATGACTTGGTGGTGTTTCAGTGAGCTCGAGCTAATTTCAGAATCTCTCTTGGACTGTTCTAGACAGAGCAGGTCTTAGGTCTGTCAATCATCTTGTAATTTCTATTTTTTTTTTTCCTTCTATAAGAGCAGATTTTGGAGGTATCGTTCAACAACATCAAAATACATCAGACTGAGAAATTACTGCTGATTGATTAGGACAATGTTTTCCAATTGGAAGAGATTTATAAATTCACTTGAAATCACCTCATTTACTCTTAAAATGAAGCCAAGCCATTTCCAAGAAGGGAATGAAGGATGTGCACTTACTGGAGCTGTAAGTAGAATAGAAAAATGAATAGAATTGTGGAATTGATGTATTTACCCCTATAAATGCCTTGAAACATTCAATGACCTCAGTGATTACGAAATTACTGTGCCTGTTGTAGCTGAGTGTAGAGTTCAGAATGCTCCAAAGCCAAAGGGAGCATTTTGTGGGTGTAGCATCACCTGTTCAACCCATTTCCGTCGCTCACAGCATCCTGGATTGTCCTGTGTGTTCTCTTGCCTGCCCAGGTTGATAGTAAACTATTTAGGTGACTGTGCAATGGTACAATTTACAGACAGTCTACTACCTTCTGTCTCGCTAAGCAGTGTCTTAGATTAATTCCATAGATAAAAGAATATTTCTCATGTAAATCTTCTTTCAGAGGTTTGAGATGAAATGTCAGAGGTAAGTTTTAATTTCCTGCCTATTTCAGTTTAGGCCAGGTCTTTTGGCATTGTTTAATCTGGGTCTTTTGGCATAATTTAATCAGTGTGATATTTTAATGCGCCTATTCACATGTGACTCTTGCTCTGGCATGTTTTAGAAACACACAAAATGTCTGCAGTTTAGAAAGCAAATAGTTCAAAACTGAAAAGTGCAAGGAACAAAATATTTTTCTCATAAAAAAACCCAAACAACAAAACCTGGTTATTTTAACATGGCCTAGAATGGACTTCTTAAAAAGATTACAAAAGTAGTCTTCATTTGGAAGATGCTATTTAGACATGGCTTATGCAGATGAGAAATAGTTTAAAATGGGAGAGACAATATTTAAGGAACTTCTTCATATTTTGAGACTTTAAAAACTGGTAAACAAAACCAGTCATTTGTTAGAAGTAAAAAAGAAAAAGAAATGTGTACCAAACCAAAATATTAGGATAAAGCCTATACAGAATTTAAATAGCTGCTTTCAAAGCTAGTAGTGAAGTATGCTGCTTGATGTCATTCATGACCCCTTTTTAGAGAACTTGGATTTCCCTGTGGTCATATTGGATTGATTCAGGAAAACATAGGGGGGTCTAAACACCTCAGAGGGAGGTCTTCTGTTGCCTAATGCAGAGGCTGCTCTTGTAGGCTGTATTCTTTTCAAAGAGAGTCAGAACAAAACCACTCCTCCATGACCAAAACCAAAATATAAAACTACTTCTATGTATTAGCTTTTCAGTGCCTTCTTTGTTCTGACACCACACCGTCTGCCACATGCTACACTGTGATTCTCGTGAAGTATTTATTTCTGTAGTGTCTGAAAGTCTGTGCTGTAGATGTTAAAACCAAGTAAGAAGGTATCACTGTGCCTAAAGATCTTAAAAGTTAAACAATGCGAGGGAGCACATTTTGCCCTATTTTTAGTTATTTTGTTGTGCCCATTCTGCTGCTTTGGGTGGCTATCCTGATTTTCTAGTTGCTTCCTGTAACTACTAGGTATTTTCTTTACTTGCACACACACGCCTTGCTGTCCCTTTGTAACTATTTCTTAAGCTATCATGCAACTTTTATGAGTTTTTCCATTTTCTTTTAGCTTTCTTCTGTTTTTTACACTTGTATATGTGTTTCTTTCAGCTGTAAAATGTAATTAGTTTGTATTCTGCTGCAAACTGAGAATCTCTTTCTAGCACTTACCTCCTGCTAAAAATTCGGATTAGTCTGTTAGTGATCTTGCAATGCCTGAGCCACTGGGTAACTCCTTTTTGATCATGAAAGGTATGCCTAAAGCAAGAACGAAAACTGCACTGTCTCTGTTCCTCCTGGTCTGCTCCATGCTTGCTAGTCCCAGGATATTGCACCCTGGAACATCTTTCACTTCATTGCAAGAACAGCAACAGCGTGTTACTGTTGGGAACACATGTGCGTCCCCAAACTCAGCCAGTTACTGCCGATATGAGGGTCCTTGTTGGCCCTAAGGAGGAAGGTGCAGTGGACTTCTATCTCTTTCATGATTATAGAGAAGCTAAAGAAGAATGTAAACACTGTTTTTTGCAATTCAAGCATCTTCAGATTAGTTGCAGAGGAGAACATAAGTAGTTCTGTTCTTGTTATTTTAGCTGCCATTTTTCTGTATAGCGAATATAATTTTAAAAAATAATGCTCTATATCAAGAAGTACTGATATTTGGGCCTAAAACTAACAGCCACTGCAGTATTTTTCAATTTCTACTCATGGTACAAACTTCTCACTGAAGGAACTGTCAAAAAGGGAACTTTTTTTCATAGTTCTCAATTCATAAAAATCACACTGTTCTGAAAATAATTGAAGTGTTAATGAAATGAACACGACAATTACTAAATGAGCCATAGAGCTAGGCTGGGAAAGTTGCATTTCAGCTCTCAGTTCAAGATCTGTGACCTGGCTTAAATCCAAAGGCTTTGACAGATTTCTTACTGCATTCATACCACCTTTTGGTTTAATTTGGTTTAGTTTTTTTTAAACATTTATTTTAATCAATTATTTTCTGTATGAAAAAACAGACCATGCAGTGAAGGGAGCAGTGTGAGTGGAAATCACACACTTGGAACACAGAAGTCCTCAAAAAACCCCAACTTTCTAAGATTTTAAAGCAGAGATTTATCAGCTATTCTACTTTACCACCGGTAGGAAAAAATTGATGTGAGTCAAGATTTCTGGCCCAAAGCTCAGAACAGCAGGTTTACAACTACATAAAGGTGTAAGTTTTGCCTTGTGGTTGATCCTTGACAGAATTCAAGTATAAGCCCCCATCACTTTCTAAGACACCAAGTGATGATGTTGGCTCTCCTCCAGCTAAGGCAATATTCCAGGGAAAGATAGCATAGCTGAGCCAGTCAGCTGACTGAAAATGGCTGTTAGACAGAAAGAAAGAGTGATAATAGAGAATGTCTTCTCAAATAAAAATTAAATTTTTTATTTTAATACAGATTTCTTTTAATTTATTCTGACTTCCCCCTGAAATTGGCCTCAGCAGTTTGTACATTGGATCCTAAACTTATTTCCTGTCTGCTGGAGGTGGTTGGTTTTAAAAAAAGCTGACTTAAAAAAATAGTAAGAAAAATAAAGTCTTCTAGTTAAAATAAAATAAAACAAACACCAGGCAAAAATTAAGCCAAAAGATTTAATCAGTGCATAATCAAAACTTTATTCAATCTGAAACATATCTCCAAAGCTGGTATGGGAGAAAACAGCAACAGTTAGTTTGCAAATTGGTTATTCAGAGAGATTTGGAATTCAACTTCATTGAGTGCTGATTGTGAAGTAATTGTTCTGTTAAACCGGGGGATTAGATGAAAGAACATAAAATTATTTAGTAGGTGCCTGAACTAAAAATTCTCAAAGGAAATGTCACCTGTTTTCCTGTAGTTTGCCTCCTGGGTTAATAACTTCCATGCAGCTGAAGCATTGCCCTTTATGGCTTCAGTGCAGTTTATGTCTGTCTTTTCCTACTCCACATAGAATTGTTATTTCCATGGAATGACAACAGTTCCTAGGATCACAATGGTGGTTTTAATTCTGTTTTTCTCCCCTAATATAGCTATATATTTCTAATGACTTGGCACTATCTATTGTCATAGTTGAATTTGTTTTCAAATTTTACTTTTATAAATTTCAGCAAGTCCGGGTTTCTTTAGTGCAATTCTGGAATTAAGAAAACAAATGAATTAAATTTTGCTGGAATGAAGGACCTCCTAAGAAATTGTATTCAGCTGTAGTTCTCTCTGCTTTGCTAAGATTAATGAATTTTCATGCTCAAAAGGCCAAGTCTATGTTCATCAGAAGCAGGACACACACAGGTGGGTGCCTTTGTCAGACAGGATAACAGAGTCTGGTGAAAATAGCTTTGATGTGTGCAGTGACCAGGTCAGACATAGTATGTCATAGTAAAACTTGATTGGATAAGTGAGAACTGTAACATATGGGTATATATGTTGTTTTCCAGACACCCTAAGCATCTCTGATTTATACAGAGGCCCCCTATACAGACTACTCTTTGACACCCCTTCCCTGCCTCCCCAAATTATGTTAGGTTTTGGAGGGGTGGGGATGATGTTGAATACATTAAAAGACTTGGGGATTTTTTTATTTGTTTAGTTTTTGGCATTTCTCTTTGGACTTTTAACGGTGAAGTGATTTGAAAAAGGTTTAGCCCCTGCAACATTTTCTTTCTTCTGACAAATTCTAAAAATCATCAGCCTTTAAAAAATCAAAATTCCAGCTAGAACTTAGACTTCCCTCATAAGATTATGACAGAATCTAGAAATATATTTGGTTTATACCTTACAATCACAGTAGTGGTAAATAATTAATACTCTCACAATACAATCCAGGATTTGAAAACAAAACAAAATATTTTTAAAAACCCCCAAACCAAAACACAACAACAAAAAAAAACACCAAAAAAACCCAAACAAGAAAACCCCACTGCAACAAAAAGAGCACCACCTTTACATAAGATAATCATTGGTTAAAATGAACAACAGTCCTTGAGGGCTAAAATTTCATGTTGAATGGGTTAAACATCACTCTTGATGTCTTTCTCTACCCACAAGGGAGGCTTCAAGTCTGTGAAGAAAGCTAAGCCACGCAGAGGGTGAATTTCAGACACATCTGCCCTGAGTGATTCTCTGTTGGTCAGAGTGCTGACTACACTGGCTTTGATTTTATGTCATTTACTTCACTCTGCACACCTCAAAGGGAATAGAGGCACCTAATAGTAAGTCTGCCTGCTGTCCAACATGGAAGCACTTGCACCTTTTGTTGGATCCATCCTGAGTTTTTGTATATGCTGCTGGTCATTTAGAAACCTGGTGTGTGTGGCATGGAGTCTGGACAGTATCTTCAAGCCTTATTAGAAAAGGACTGATGAGAGAGGGGTGGATGAACAGTACACTAAAATAAGACGTTGTTTCTTAGGAAACCAAGATAAGTTCCTGAATTGGTTCAGTCTTTTAATGTCTACTTAAACCTGTACCCTAAAAGGGATTTGGAAACATTATTACTTTCTGGATTTGTTTTTTCTGCTGTATTTGTCTGGTTTTATGATGCCTCATGTGGCTAGTACAGAAGTACTCAAATTTGACGAGTTTAGGGTACCTTGCAAGGCACTCGATACAGCTTCTCAACCTGTGGGTGCAAAAATTAGAAAAATCATGTCAAAGAATCAAAATCTTGAATGCTGGATTCCATGACTACTTCTGTCCCATTTAACCCTAATACCAAACTCACTCAATAGGACAGAAGAAATAGTCCCTAGGATAAGCCATCAGCTTAAAAAATGTGTGTGTTACTTCTCCCTGCATTTTCCATTGCTGTCTGAACGTTCCCTGTTGTGCTCCCAGTTTATGTTTTAGGAAAGATTCCCACTCCTATTGCACTAAGCATGTCCCTCTTGTTTAGCATCAGCCAATGTTAATTTCACTGGAGTTGGTGGATCTGCAGAGTTCAAGGTAATTTAGTACACAGAGAAGACTCTGGTCCCTAAAGCAGGATACCTGTGATACTTGTGAGGGATACACGTTCTCAGTGGTTTATTTATATGGGCATGGCTTTTACTATAGCAGTGGAGAGTTTTTTGCTTTTTCAAATGCTGTTTTCAGACAATGGCTGTGCAATTGTTACATTGAAATCTCAGAGAAAGTTTTCTTCTAGTAGATTAAATCTCGGACCAGAATTTAATAAATCCAGCTACTCTGGCTCCTGACCTGTTTGATAACAGCAAGCAAAACATTTTATCACCGTGTGCTTGATGCTTACCTAATTAAGGCTGTTCACATGCACTGAAGCTAGATATTTTTACACATCAGAGCCAAGAGTAAGAGTATTTCACTAGAATGCAAGATGGCTTAGTCTGATGTGACATTTATCTTCACTCATCAGAAGTGCAATCAGTGGGGAGTTACCCAGATCTTTGTTCATGAAGATAAATGTCAAATGTTATCTATCTACATTCTCATATGGTGTCTATCACCATGGTATCTGAATGCCTTCCAAAGCAATAATGTACACAAATTAGACCTAAACCAGTCAGCAAATGATCACCAAAAAGATGTCGCTGGCAATTTTCTGGCAGTGCCTGTTTGGATCAAATCTTTCCTGTTTCCTTTCATTTGGTAACAGACAGTGGGAGATAAGTTTGTGTAACTATTGGGGGGGCAAGAGGGGAGGGGGAATTAAAAACATAGATTGGACACTATGATGGAATACTGAATTCTTTCTTTCACCTTCTTTCAAATTTTCCTTTCTGCCCAGGAGGCTAAAAACATGTTCTCTCTTCTGAAGTCAGTCTTGGAGTAAGTACTGCCAACAAGGCCAGGTGTAATTTAAAAATATTTATGCATTGTCAGTTCTGGAATTAATCTTTCTTAATTGAATTGACATGAACTCATGTCTGCAGGTAATGTAAACTGTCAAACACTTTGCCAGTGACAGCATGTTGGTCAGGGTGGTGAAGTTAATGAGAGATCTAAATTATGATGGAATATCTTTGTGTTGGCTTTGGAGCCTGATGTTTGTAAATGCATTAGTAAGATCACATTAACTACAGGCTACAGACTCTGGAGTTCAGAAGGGCTGATTACTTGTTTGCAGTTTCTGAAAGAACCAGGGATGAGATATTTTTACCGCAGAAACATTTTAGAAGTATATTTGCTGCAGTGAAATTTCTTTCCCTTGAAATACATATGTGGAATTTTAAAGTGTAATGTATTTCATTTGACAAACTGCTTTTATAGTCTGGAAATACTGTTTTAAAATACACATATCAAACTGTTTACTGACGCTGTCTAGGAGGGTCTTACCCATTTCCACTGATAGCAAGATCAAGCCTGCAGTTATCTGTTAGCAAAGCACTTAGCACATTCTAATAACTATGCTTTCCTTCCATGGCAAGATGGAATGACTGTTAGCTTTCTAAAATCCAGAGAGTGCAGGGTGGATACTGTGGAACAGAAATCACAGATAATGTTTGTGTTGCAGGAATAAAATTAGCAGACGAGCCTTTGCCTACTGAAGCATCATGGGCTCTGCGTGACATGCTCAGGGGCGAGGCTGCAGACAAATTTTAGTGAAGGGAGGTAGGAGGTGATGAATCCCATCTGAATGTTCCATCTTCAGAGACAAGTACTTGATTATGTGCCATAATAAGTACTTGTAAGTATAAAACTGCTTTTAGTGCTAATTAGAGTTTAGACCCTCTTTACTGCATGCAGGCTGGGCTCCAACAAGGATGCTGATTATATTTTAAACAGCAAGGCTTTTATCTTGAGGTAGCTGGGCGATAAGAGAACACCTGACTGATAATCATGGGTCCAGTTATCCATTCTTCCAGACCAAAGAAACTGGGCTCCTAGATAGAGCCCTGGAGACAAAAAGCTAAAATATTCAAATATCAGTTTGGTATTAGGACAGTCTTCCTGTGGGTTTTAATTCAGGACAAAAAACAAAGGATCTGGAGAGTCTCTTCAGCCCTTTTCACAGGCAGAATTCTGAACTGATAAAAAGTCCCTCTCCAAACTCAACAGATGTCTAACGAGGAGAACTAATGAACACAGTTTAGTTCTTCTGTTGCAAACATTTTTCAAGAGGTAAGATAATCCGTGGTAAAAGTAGGTCTCCTAAAATTTCACTGGCTTTGGGTTATGTTAAATTATTTTCTGAACAATTTAAGTTCATAATTCATGTGTTTATCACTTTTGAAAGATATTACACAGGAATGTGGACTTAGCTTATGCTGCCTTTATTGCCAGGGTGACCCTTCCAGTCTTCAAGTCAGAGGGCAGAGATGTGAAGGAAGAATTTCTGTAGGTAAGTGAACTGAAGCAGATACAGTTTGAAGTAACGTTGCTTGTTATATGTGGGAAATGTGAGGTAGTATACTAAAGGTAATATCTACTAATAACTTTGAAACCTGTTTAAGAAATTCCTTACCTGCTGTGGCAGTGCTTTCCATAGATGGTTTACACAATGAAAGCATAGGACTGATTGATACATTTGGAGGAAATGCTGAATGAATTCAGCCATACAGCTCTTTGTACTCAGCAGGTATGCATCATGCTATCACTATTATTCTCTGCATTTTATGCAAGAGAATTCCTGTTCAAAGACTGTTGGGAAGTGGAGGCTCTGCAGATTGTCAGAGTAGCATGTGACTAAAGAGCTGTACAGGAGCTGAGGCTGCTGAGGCCCAGCATGGTCATGAGGGAACCTGGTCAGCAGCCATATGGGACCTTGTATTCTCCTAACCCTGGCTGTGCACTCTCTTAACTTCCTTAGGAATAGTGATGTCCTCCTTAGGCCTTTCTTGGCCTATGTATAGTTCTATGTATTTTATATTCTTTTATGTATAGTTTGAAATTTTGTTCTTTGAAGAAACAGAAAAAAAAACCCTGAGGAAATTAATAGTGCCATTTACAAATGCTAATTTCATTTTATTTTCTCAGGTAACATAAGGGCACCATTGTTTATCAACGTTCTTCTGTAATATCACAGGCAGATGCTTGTTGTTAGTCAGACTCTTCCTTTCCCTCAAATCCTCCCTAAACCCTACATCCTTCCTTGAGCTGCATCGTGATTCTATGTCTTGTGCCAAATAATTGATTTTAATGGGTAATTCTGAGTTATAAGTTCAGACAAATGAGTTTAGAATTGAGTTTTGTTTGAAACGTACCATTTTGTTTTGCATTTTGCCATTCGCTTTGTCAGGCATAAATCTTCCAGAAATATGTACTTATCTGAAGGAACTAAGAAATACAAGCAACATTTTAGGTGTAGGGGTTTTATTTTTGACTGTCAGGTACTGTTAATAGCAAATCATCCAATACCACAATAAAAGTGGTAACTAAGAAGATACACTGACATCTCTGTGGGCAGGTCTGCTTTGCAATAAGAAATGCATTGTACATAAAGAGGGAGATAGTGCATTTATTTCTTGGTGTAACTCTGTCAAAGCAGTGTTGCATTTGTGAGAAACCTGGTGTGCTGTGATCTTTTTTGATTAACAGTCATGGATAAGTAATGTAGATTTTTGGAAAAGAAGATTTTTGAGAAAGAGTCCTTAGATGGACCTCTTGGAGCAAATTCAGAGGAGGGCCACAAAAATGTTCAGAGGGCTGGAACACCTCTCCTATGAGGAAAGGCTGAGAGAGTTGGGGTCGCTCAGCCTGGAGAAGAGAAGGCTTTGTGACCTTACGGCACCTTCCAATACATAAAGGGGGCCTGCAAGAAAACTGGAGAGGGACAAGGGCATGTAGTGACAGTACAAAGGGTAATGGCTTTAAACTGAAAGAATGTAGATTTAGATTGGATATTAGGAAGAAATTTCCTACTGTGAAGGCGGTGAGACCCTGGCACAGGTTGCCCAGAGAGGTGGTAGATGCCCCATCCCTGGAAACATTCAAGGCCAGGCTGGACAAGTCTCTGAGCAATCTAATCTAGTTGAAGATGTCCCTGCTCACTGCAGGAGGTTGGACTAGGTGACCTTTACAGATCTCTTCCAGCCCAAACTGTTCTATGATTCTATGATAACAGTCCATAGAAGCCATGTTCAATGAAAACAGTTATCATCAGATCACTGCTTTCCAGTGGTTGGTGGGTTTTTTGTTGGTTTTTTGTTGGTTTTTTGTTTGTTTTGTTTGTTTGTTTGTTTTTTCCCCACTAACATAAATCACTAGTGTTTTTCCTTATATATCTTCTTAGTGGCATCACAAACCATGAAAATTCTGTAAAGCTACATTATTACAAGGCACTAGCTCATATGGCACTGAATATACTATTAATCTGTGCCTCCTCTTCTTTTGATTTCTTCCCTGTTACTCATTCTCCTGCTCACTGAATGCAGGCAGAGGCAAAAGACATTTACAAATAGCTCATGTGAAAAATGCTGACCCAGTAAGACTATAGTTCACTGAGGACTCTGGAGCTGGTGCCTTCATGTTAGCTCTTGGCTTTCACATCAGGGTTTATGCTATGGTATTGCACCTGCCAGCTATTTCCATATGGTTTTTTGCTATAGTCTAATGACTGAAGTAGTAAAGGATGTTTTGGAGTAGACCAGTTCAAGATATTCTGACTAGAGTTTCATCACATTCTTGTAGATGATTTTCTGATTGAAATTACATTATCTTGTTTAATGCTTTTGAGTTTTAGTGTGGGTCATATCTTTTATATATATATATACCACTGAAAAATGTATATAAATAACCTAACTTTGTATATAAAATAATATGGGACATACTCATGAACAATGAAAAAATGTAATAGTAGTAGTAGTAAGAATAAAAATTATAATAATAATAGACTAGGACTTAATAGCTAATTCATCTAATTAATAGCTAATTCACCTGGCCTTGTCTCTGTGCAGTAATAGAAACAGTTTCTACCCTGTGACAGGCTTGGAGGGGCTTATTTGATTGGAGTCATCAGTAGAGAGATAATTTCTGATTCAGATAAGTGGGGTAAAATTTAATCACTTCATTCTGCATAAAAAGAGGACATAAGTTCTGCATAAAAAGAAGACATAAGTTCATTGAGCTTAGCATTTCAGTTAGGTGTTGTTCATTTTTTGCAGATACAGGGATAAGGGTCTGTTACAGCCTGGCTTGTATTACTGAGAGCTTGTCACACCTCCGACATTACACTGAGCTTGTAGGTTCTTCTGCCCAGATTAGATGTCGCTGCTGCTACCACAAGCAATTCTGGTAGCTTTTGGCAGCTTTTCATTGGAACTGCAGTTCGTGGCAGAACCAATAAGTGTGTGTTTTCACACATAGGCGATGGATTTTTTCTTTACCTCTTTCTAATTGCTTTCACACAAAAATTTCACAGGTTTTTATATTATTATTTTTGTTGCATTCAGATGACAAAAAATATAATAAGTGAAATTTGATATTTCTAGTTTCCAAACTGTAAACTCAGCTTTTGAGCCAGTACTGACATGCTGCAGTGGATACGTATAACTGAGTTGAAGTTTTGTGGAGCAGGTGGCCACGTGCTGAACAATTTCTGCAGAAAGGTGTTTCGGTGGTGCAGCAGCATCTGTACTGCCTGAGCTTTGCAAAGGTAAGATTGATTTGGAGGCTGCCTGAGTTGAAGGTGTTCCAACAGGGACAAAGAGCACATCAGTCGCTAAACTGATGCTAACAACAGAAACTCTCCCACGACGTGGCATGCTGGCGTGGCTTTTGCTGTGCAAGATGGATTTGTGGTTTCAACCTAGTTTCTTCCCTCCTTATTGCCCTGAGTGCACATGTTTATTTTTAGGGTCTTATGCTAGTTTGGAGCAGGGGAGGTACGGTTCTCTTTCATTGCTTTGGGGGATTTCCATTCCATTTTCCTTTAATTTGATCCTCCCTGCTAATCGCATAAGGGAAGCTTAGAATGTTAACTGAACAGATAATTCTTGGTTCATGTATATGAGCAAGAAGAATTCAGATTTGCATGAAAATAGCTATCCTCAGGTTAGACCTTTACATTTGGAAATAAGCCCTTTCAGGTCTATTTTCCTTCCATTGTTATGTGTTTTATTTAATGTGAATGGTGGATGTTTGGGGAGGGACAGACGTTTGTTTGACTATTCAGATGCATTGGCAGGGTTTAAGTTGGCACAGCATGGATCAGGGCAAGATGAGTGGAGACATCTCATTTCTATGTAAAAATACACCCACATATACTTGTGCAATTGAAGTAAAAGTAAATCCTTTCTTGGAACTGATTCCTTCTACCTGTCTACATTTTGTGTGTGTGTGTTTAAACTTACAACACAGTGGGACCATCCCATTTTCTTTCAGGATATTTTAAGGCAAGAAACAACAAAAAACTGGAATAGGTCCCTGGTAACAGAGCCCCTGTACAGCACCACCAGCAAAAGACCTCACTAGGTGTTCTGGTTCCTGTGTTTCTTGCATGAATATTTGTCTCTGATTTTCGTTATTTTTTTACTTTAATATTCTAACAGTGGCAGTTATACATATGAATATACAATGCAGGTTTTTGCATGAGGGCAGGTGGATTATGTGGAAGAACATGTATATTTTGAGCTAGACTGCTCTGACGTGGGCAGGATTGGTTTTAAAAGATTAATTTACTGCCTCCTACTCCAAAACTGGAACTCTTTAGCTTTTAAAAAAGCCCACTAAATTCGATCTCCTCTACCAGGCCAGGGAGCATCAGGGATCCTGAGCAGGAGCTCAGCACTCGAGTCCCAGAGGTGCTGAAGCCGAGTCGCCTTTGGAGGCCGGTGTGTGTTTCCTGCACAGAAGTAAAAGGCATTGGCTGAAGGGAAGGTGCTGATTAACTGTGCTATCATTTCTCAGCCAGAGAGCGACCTGAACAAAACATTTGTTAACTGTGAGAGTTAAAACAAAGGCTTCATGTACAGGGGAGTAAAAGCAGGGCAGATCCATATACAAAATACTTCTGTACGTTTCTCTCCTTGAAAACAGGGGTGTTAAGAAATCTGGAAGTTTCCTTTAGAAGCCTGATGCTTTTCTCCAAGACAGTGATGTCTAACACTTTGTTGCTAACCGGAGCTGTCACTGTTTTAGGATGTGTTAATATGTGTCTTTTACATTTAGAGAAACGCTTGGGCATCTTAAGGATTCTTTATCTCAACTGCTAAGTTGTCCTCTTTGCAGTGTCCAATTCTCATTTTTGGTACATATGTGAACTGGTGGCTAAGTACTTCTTTGTCACTTTAATTTTATATTTTAATTTATTTTTATTTTCCCCATTATATTTGTCCTCCTGTGAGCAAATAAATTCTTCTGAAGCTCACCCCTGTGCTGTTGACGTATTCTTGTCTCCCTGAGTTTGCCTGCAGTCCTGAAACAGAGGCTTGGGGCAAAGGAATTGCTGACGACTCAGTTTGGGGATATTTTGTTTGATGACTACATCAGTGTAAGATATTCTTCTCAAAGCTGTAACCCATGATTTCTTTCAACATACCGTAGTATTATGGTTTGAAGCAAATAAGAGAAGAGTCCTACACTAAAAAAAAATTCAGAAAGGGTGAGGGTGTTGGTGGTGTTTGTTCTGTCTGATTTTGTTATCAAGAGCATGGTAGTGAATAGGAATAAATATCTAAAGTTAGTAATGCCACCAGAGCCAAAGCATTATGAAGCCATGGCCCAGCTGGAATGGTGACTCTCAGGCTGGTCCATGATCAGTTTGTTGTTGTATTTTATAATCCAAATAGCAAAGAGTATGCACTTAAGGCTAGAAAACTTGGGAATTCACATCTGTGAGTGCATAATCCTGCTCTTAGTTGCACAGTGGTACCTGAGATTGGAGTACTATTCTGAGGATTCCAGTGAGCATGGGACGTGGTGAAATATCAGAGCTAGTTTACTTTGAAATGTTGTCCTAATATGTAAATGCAGGGAGGTTATTACAGACTTTCTTTGTTCTTACTAAACCAAATAATATGCTCTTCCAGTGTGTTCCAACAATCACCTAAAATCTGCACCAAAATGTCTCTTTTAGCCTTTTGTAAATTTTTTGGCCTTTAGTTTGAAGGTTTTGAGGGGGGAGAGGTAATCTTCCTGTGAGCATATGCATAGTTTTAATATAGTCCCTGAATAAAGGAATCGATTTATGTTCTCTACCTCTGTAGCTAACTTTAGATACCTTTTCTTGTTCCTCTATCACCTTCCAGGATAGTGCTGAGATGTCAAGCTTTTCTTGTACAGAAAGCCTTATCCTACCTGCTTGCTCTTGACTACTTTAGTTGTCCACATTTGAATTTTTATTAATTTATAATGTGCCTTGAGACCTGCATCAAAAGCAAAAAAGAAGTTTGAAAATAAGAGGATTATGATTGATGGAACACTGTAACGTATTCTGGGTTTATTCAGCATTTCCTCTTTGATGAAAGCTCTAACTTTATTCGTTTTCCTAATTGCTGTTTCATATTGAGCTACTGTGAGTGACAGACCCAACAGACACACAGCTGTGAGAAGAGGTACTGCTGGGAGTTCAGGTATTTAGGTGCAAACCTGTAACTGTTCCATTACTGCCTAACAGCACTTAAGGTTTATATAAACTCTCCAGTCACTCCTAGTTTTGTATCTTTTCCTTTCTGGAAATGTGTGTGCCTTCTTAGAGCTGAGCAGCTTGGCACAGAACCTGCATCATGACCAAAAGCTTCAGTATCTCCAAAGGCCTTGGCTGTATATGTGACATGCACAGCTCTGAGCAATGGCAAGTACTCTGTAAAAAGCTCTGTCGTGTTTTATAGTTGAGTAGCATTGACACAAGATTCATCACCAAATAATGCCACTTCACTCTTTGGTACTGCTTTCAAGTTGCTACATAGATACTTGGGCATCGAGGGGCAGAGAGTGGATACAACAGCATAAGTCAGTAGGGACCTAACTTGGAGTCGCTTTCTTTGTATATAATAGGTGGGTTCCAAAGGTGCTTACAGCTGTGTTTTTCTAATACAGTTAGAAGTAATGGACTTCATGGATTTTTTTCCCCTTAATTATTGAATGTATCTTATTGTTCATCTTGATATGTGAGATGTGTTTAGGTTAGGAATAAAGCAAGTACTGCAAAGCCTTTGTGAACACACGAGACTTGGGATGTCATCTTGTGGTTGTTCAAAGAAATGCAAGAACAGCTTGTAAGTATGGGTGAGTTTACTAGCTCTTTACTTTACACTAAGCTGGTATAGGTGCAAATTTTTCTTCTTGACTGACAGTAGCTGTTTACCTCCTTATAGCCCATGCAGTCAGGGTTTGGGGTGACTACAGCAAGCATCTGATAGGAAGTCACATGCTGTTTGGATACCTGAATGCACCAAAGAGTGCATTGGTGTTTGAACATATGTGGTGGCAGAGGCAGCAAGACTGACAGATCGCTGCTAGTTGTCTTTTTTTTGTTGTTGTTGTTAAAAGCATTTTCAGTTTAGCTTTAGCCTTTCCCTGGCTGTTCCAGCTGGCTAGCAAAACAAATTCACGGGAGGAGGAATTCCTGGGGTTAAGTAATTTCCTGTGATCAGGAAGACTGATGCCAGGCACATCTACATTCTGTCCTCTTTTCTGTGGCCTTACAGGCCATTTGTCTCAGTTGCTGGTAACTGGAGTGGTTCAGAGCTGGCCAGGCCAAAGGGAACATCCCAGTCAGCAGTGCACAGCAAGAGCAGCAAAAAGTTGTTGCCTATGTGGGGCTAAATCTTTTGTAACTGTTGCAACTAGGCAAAAACCGCTTGCATGTTGGAGTTACGCACAGCAGCTGCACCAGGAATTACAGATTAGACTAGTCCTGTATGTAAATGTGAAGTATCATATTTTCTTCCTTGTGAACAAGTGTAGTCTTTTGTTTATTACTGGAGCAGGCTGGCAGACAGAACGGCTTCTCAGACTTTTCATTTTTTTAATAGCACTGCCTAATTGTAGTGAAATGATCAAGCCTATGCTTGCTTGGACAAAAAGGCATCTAGAAGAGGGTGAACTCAACTCAGAAGGGCAGAACCTGTCACTCTTCAAATGCTCTGTGAACAGGCTTGCTTGCATCTCTGCTCCATGCTCTTTGAAGTTAAATGCTTTTTAATTACAACCCTTACAAGCAACACACTTTCTTGTCTTACATGAAAATAAGATTGCTGTGATTTTGACCATTTGTCAGATTTGTGGCATTGATTGAGACAGATTTTAATAGTGGATGATCGAACATTAGCTCATGCAAATTGCTGGTTATTTCTGGAGTGCTATTTCATCACTAGTGGAGGGACAATCCATCTGGATGGTGATTATTCCAGCTCAGGTCTTGTTCATTGGTCAAGATGCTTGAGAGTTTCTTAACAATTAAAAAATAAGAGTGGTGTTATGTTTTTGACAGGATGACTGCTGCTTGCTCCCCTCTAGCCAATGGAATTTCACATTCTGGAAATTATTTTATGTAATACCTTTACTCTAGCTTCTTCAACGGAATAAGGTCAGTATAATTTATTATTTTACTTGACAAGTACATGCTTATGTTACAGTACTGTGTGTTAAGTGTGTCATTAAATACAATGAAAGGTTTTTCAAGAATAATTAATTCTTGCAGGGTTTTTTGCCATCTTTTTAAAGACAGATGAAGTCTTTATCCAGTCAAGTGTGTGACAATCATACGAAGTGCTGATTTCAGGTTCTGCTGCAGATTTCCTGCATTTCAAGAACTAGAGGATGTTCAGAGATGCTTCTGCTTCAGCCTCCCATAAAAGTAAGGTGGAATCATGGACTATGACCTGATTTTTAGTGCAGATTATATCTTACTCTGCCTTGAGAGAGGAAACTGAGGCAAAATGAGATACTTCTAATGTGCAGATCAGATTTCAAACAAGGGTTCAATCTGTGTTGTGTATACTCTTGTGTTTTGATTCAAGATCATCTCTAAATACAAGGAGTACAGTGAAACCATTCAACAGATTTTATTTCTTTATTAATTTCCTAATTAATGAATACATTAACTAGAACTTTGTGCAGAAGTATTTCCTTTTCACTGTGCAGACAACAGACTCTAGGGCTGTGGCACTACATCCTCTGATAGACACTACATAATTCCTAACAATTTGTAGTTTTGTAATTGATGAAGAAAACTGGAAACTTGAATTTTACTTGTGGATAACTTTATTTAAAATTTGTAAATTATAGTAAATAAAGCGTATATTATTTATTTCTATGCACATGAAGTTGTTGTCAAGATACATGTATAGTGTTGTCAAATCTACAGTGTAGTAACTAAGAATTTTAAGCAGCATTACGCTGAAAACCTTTCTAGAAGCAGTGTCTGACCCTTTGATTGCACTGTGATGTTTCTCTGGTACACATAAGTAGTGGTTGTTTTTCTTTAAGTTAAAATGCAAGGAAATTAAAGGAATTCTCAAAAGGGAGTAGCCATTAAAAAACAGAGATAGCAACAGCAGGCAGCCTCCCGAGTGACTTTTGTGAAAAATCCAGTTTAAAAGCAAAGAAGTCAAAACTTCACCACTCGTTGATATCACTGAAGTAAAAAAATGTCCATGAAACATAAGGGGGGGTTTATCCTTTGGTTCTTAAAAAACATCTTTCATGACCTCTTGAACCTTGGCTAACCCTATTGAAAGTCTTAATTATCTATTTTACAGTTCTAAATACAAGCAGGTACAAAGGATGGAGGAGCCTGATTTTGGTCCACAGCCTGAGGCGAAAACTCAGTACTATTTAAAAAGATGAGGTAAAAAACTCTTCTTTAAATTGGTTTCACGATCTTCATTGACAAATAATTCTGTGGGAGGAAGAGGGAAGAAACAAGAGAGGTAAAATGATGTACATAAAATACTTCAGTGTAGTTTTGAAAAAGACATTTAAGATATTAAAATGGATCAAAATGTATTTAGGGTGTGGTAATTTCAGTAAAAAACCAGTAAAAATGAGCATTTTTTTTCAGACTAATAAAGACAGAAATCCAGATTCTAGACCAACTATTAACTAGTTTAATTGTGTAGGTTATTAAATCTTCTAAAGCACTCACTCCATAATTAGTTAATGGGTTAGTCTTAAACTAAATTTTGTTTCTCAATAAAAATCAGCTGAATTTTTTTACAGCTATAAGGATATATCTCCTGCTAAAACAGAGGTGAGAGACTGCCATCTGAGTGAGGAGTGTATCCTGCTGATGACTCCTGTCTGAAGTAGCTTCATACCACAGCTGGAGAACAAACAATTAATAATTCTTACCGGCAGTGAATAGAGGAGCACTGCTGCAAACAAGAGTAGAATCAGTAAGATGACAAGGCCGATAAAGAGCCATTTAAACCTTCGCCACACAATAAATTTCATTGTCTTGCAGGGATTTGTAAACCAGAGGAAGGAAGTATCTGGTCGGCTGCATTTTAAAAGAAACAAATATTATTTATACTATAAAAACAGGAAATACTTATGCATGAGATTATGACACATTACAACATGCTGGTTTGGAAGCTGAAGAAAACAAACAATTTTGTAATATAAGATAGCCGCTGCAGTAAACATGTGCCATTACTACTGAAACCACCTTGCATTTTATCTTAATGAGGATAAAAGAAGGAAACAAGAAACAAGACTGCCATTTATAAATAAAGTTTTGCAAAAGATAACTAATGTCTAATAGATTACTACATGCAGATTTTGTCAAGAACATCAGAGTAGCTAGATATTGGATATTTCTAATGCTACTGGGAGAAAAATATCTTACTTTGGTAGATCTAGTTTGGGGTTCATGTTGGGTTCATCTCTTCCTTTACCAGCTGGCCTTTCTTCAGCTTCTTTTTCATTGACAACTTCCAATGTCATTTCAACTTTACCCTTCAGAAAAAAGGTGACATGAGACAAGGATCTCATTGAAACAGCACTAATAGGATGTGCCTGGCTCTTATACAGCAGTACTTACAGTTTGGGATCAGCTCTCTGTGTGCACCTGTGTGCACTTCCTTCTCAAAATATAGTGATTTCTGTACTGTGACAGTGTCCCAACACAGTATTAGGAAATGACACATAGAAAAAACCAAATCACTGTACATAAAATTGTTCTGTTAATTCATCTAAAGCTATAATTTTTTTTTTTCCAATTTAGCAAAACAAAACCAGTTCTTCTTTCAAGAGCAAGCCAAGGACTGAGTATTTTCCAAATGACCAAGCATACTGCTTTGGCTGGTAGATATTTCTGAATATCTTTCCTTTATCATTTATTAAATTCCAGTAATAAAAATTTACAGACAAAAACATTAGAAAGGAGAATTGGACACACTTGAAAGGCTTAATATTCTACAAATGATAAATATACATTTATATTCTTCACAGAATAGGCTAAAATGCTTTTGGTCTTCTGAATGCATTCATAATCACAAAGCTAATCTGGGTTCTCAGTACAGAAATTTTATTTGTTGTTTACAAAAAATCCTTCGGATTTAATCTTTTTTCTGTAGTCCTTAATGCACTTAGGATGTCTCATGTTTCTCCTGTGCAATAATGTGATAAATTACAGAATCACACAATCATTTAGGTTGGAAAAGACCTCTAAGATCATTGAGTCCAACCTTTGACCAATCACTATCTTGTCAACTAGACCATGGCACTAAGTGCCACGTTCAAGTATTTCTTGAAGACCTCCAAAGATGGTGACTCCACCACCTCCCTGGGCAGTCCATTCCAGAACTTAACAACCCTTTCTATGAAGAAATTTTTCCTGATGTCCTCCTGTGGACCTGCTTGAGGAATGCATTCATTCACACAATAACTTAATTGGCTGCTTTTTGGTGAGATAACATGACTCAACCTGGCACCACAGTCTTTCAAGTTAAACAGGGTTAAAACCAAACTAAATAAATTAAATATTAAGCTCACATTTTAAACCAAAAATGGTTGCTGGACCAAATCCCTGTACTTGTGCATGTATTATTCTACTTACCCCTCCTCTGTCCAACCACTGAAAGATAATGGCTAAGTGAGAGACAACTTACAGTCTTCCTTTGTAATTTGTGAGCACGTTTTAAGTACTTTTTAAAGAAGTAACAATCATACCGCTAAAATACGGGAGCCATCCTTTTCAACATAACACGGCCACCATCCTTTCATGGATTTCTGTTCAAAGAGAGAGGCTGTCCTGAAAGCTTTCTGAGAACTGTCTGCCTTGTATTCTGGAATCATGTCTATATCACACTTCTCTGGAACTTTTGCTGGAATGATTGTTTTATGTAAATCAAGTTCCACAAAGCCTAGGAAGTGGATAAAGAAATAAACAGTGCATAACACAACCTATCATACAGCACAATGGTTCAACATCAACCTTTTCTATCTCTAAAAATGTTATACAGGAAAGACAGTCAACAGACACATTACATTCTTGTTTGTCTGAGGATGTTGTGAGGCAGGGAAGTGGGACACATCAGACTATGTTTAAACCCATCTTGCTGGTGTTGATAAATTGGATGTAAGAAGATCTCCTCCCCGTTCTTTAATATAAGACCAAATGCATTTTTCTACTTACCCCTTATCTATTGATTCTTAATAAATCTATTGATTCTTAATAAATCTATTGATTTTTAATAGAGGATTTTTCCCACGCACACCTAAACAGAAGATACTCAAATACAACAATGTAATATGTAATCCTGATAGTTAAGTGCATGATTTAGCTACCTTTAATGACAGTTACAAGTCATCTACTTGTTTTCAGATTTTGAGGCTTATACGGTTTGTATATAAGCTAAAGACTTTGAAGCTGTCTTAATACAGGGCAGAGAATCTTCTGCAGAGCAGTATGTCCAGAAAAGGTAGGGATTAATAACACTGTGAAGTAGATTGCTTAAACCTAAATTACAGTGTTATGTCAACACTCTTACTTTGAACTAAAGTACCCTTGTTTATGTAATTTTACTTAAAAAAGAAGCAAAGTGAATTTTCATGCACATTATAATTTCATGCACTTTGTGAGAGGGCTTACTTGAATGAAAAGTATCTTGATTCACCTCAAGTAGACTTTTACTGAGTGAATATTCACTCATTCATTCATGATCACAAGTAAGCCTGTACTGTGAGGGAGACCAGGAGTTTCCCAGTATTTGCATGGTCAGTTTCTCACTCTGTAAACACAGTCCTTATATCCTTATGTGATCATTTAATATCATTCATTTTTACATCTTTGAGACAACAGTAATTATTTTATTAGAAATCTTACCCAGATAGTCATCCAAGGAGAATTTGTCATTATCCCATATTTGAATGATCAGTTTGGGTGGGATTCTGAATTCTGTCTTGTCAAGACTCCAAAAATGTTCCTAAAATTTTAAAAAACAAAACCCGAGCACCTTTAAAAATTACTTATGAAAATTCAAAGCTGTGGTCAGTTAGTACCTGTGAATTCTGGGATTGGTGAAAGTATTAAGGATCTGATCTTGATCTTGCTCTTGCTAAAAAGACTGCTGTTGTTTTCAATGTGTTGTTCCTGGCCCAAAGGCAAAACTGTATCTGGTCACAATAGCAGTTTGAGAAAAGTATGTGGAACTGAGCCATGTTACCAATGTCAGAACTTCTACAGACTTTCAAAATGTACGTACAAAATGATCAGACTAATTAAAATCCGTATTCTAAGTATTGAAATCTTTAGAATACTTACTTTTTTGGAAACTACACAGAGTTGTTCTGCTGGGAGATAGTCAAAAGGAAAAACAAATCTCCAGTTAAAGTTCCCTTCACCATCCAATGATCGGTAGTGAACATCAGTTTTCTGCTTATTTTCTTCATTACCAGGCATCCATCTGAAAATACAGAGAGACGTGTCTGGTGTTTGCAGTGGGACTACCGTGGTGCTTGTTTGTAAATAACTGTGTCAGTAAGGGGTTGCAAACAAGCTGTACGAATTGCACACAGAGGGCTGCAGAGTTTTTCTCTGCAAAGGTTTCTTTGAAACCTTTCTCAGTTTGGTTCCAATTTGGCAGTGTAAATAGGAACATCTGAACTGAATTTCTCATCTGCTGAGACCAGTTTTGTATCAGCAGTGATTTGCTGAGTTCTTTTTTAGGAGAAATTAGATCAACAGTCTAGTAGTATACTTCTCTGATTTCTACTGAATTTTTTACATTAAGATCAGAGTACATAAAAATGAAGAATTCAGGTTATGTAGCACCAAATCTAACTCACTACCTTTTCAGTTGCTGCCCATCTCAAGAGATGAAATTCTGGGATCTTTCACCACAAATTAATTGGTCATGCTTTATCGCATAATACTTCTGTACTTCTCTGAGGTTAGCATTTGACTTGGCTGAACCAAATAATCCCTGGAACCTATGGTCAAGGTATTCCCAGGATATCCTGAACGTTATTCATTTGTAAGCAAGTGTTACATGACAGAGTGCTCCTACCCCTTCACATAAATGTCGCTCATTTCTTCCCCTGTGATGCTCTTTTCATCCAGAAGGACATCTTTGGTGTTCCAGACAATCACCCGCAAGACATACCTAAGAGAGATGTTTGGGGAAAGAGAATTGAATTGTCTCTGTCAGGGCTGTCAGATGGTATGTAATATATAGGGATACTCACTTCTTGGCTTTTCGGGGAGTGATGTTGAACGGAGGGCCTGGCGGTCCTAAGCTTTTGGGGAAAACATCAACCCACATCTGGAGCTTTCCCTGTAGCAGTGGAGAAGATGAGTGAGTGTTTGCTGCATACAGGTTTGTCATGGTAGTTCCATGGAACTGCTTATTGGCACACTCAGTACTAATTTTAGTGACCTACCTCATGTTACCAATGTCAGAACTTCTACAGACTTCAGAGCAAGCTCAATCCCTCATGTTATAGAATCTTGTTCAAATGAACAATGCCAAGAATTCAGAAGATGGTAGGGACATTAATTCCTAGTGAATTCAGTGCAAGTTAGGTGCCTAAATAGTTCTCACTGTTCTTTCAGAGGTGGTATTCAGCACAGTGTCATACAGGTGGCTGATAGTTTGCAGTTGGTGGCCTATCCTGTGTAGGTGAACAGGCCCCTTAGCTACACTCTGAAGTAAGGCGCCCACTGTAGATTTTACACTCTATTTCAAATATAAGCCCCTTTATTTTTCAGAGAAGTTTTTTGGTTTCTGCAGAAACTTTCTTAAAAAAACCCCAACCACTGGTGAGTCAGGCAATGCCAGCAAACTAATGTTAGCCTTTGCTCCTCTCTAGCAGAGATGTCCAAAATAAGACTTCATGTTTAAACTTGCATCTCTGAACCTTGTAGAGAATTGGCAAGTTTGGTCTCATTTGCTGAATGCAGCTAGAAAGCTCTTGAGCCAGGCCATCTCCTTTATTTTTGGTGAGGTATAAATACATATTCCAACTTATTCCAGTAACAAAGTTATAAATAAATCTTTCCTAATTCCCACTTTGTCAGCATTCAAGATGTCACTTGGAGGTCTTAATGGCAAAACTTAAGTGTCTTTTGTTATGTTTCTAGACTAACCTGCTTTAGATTTTCAGCCAAGTAGTACTGATTAGTAGCCCTGTTCCCCCTTAGTGATACCACTCTATTGACAACATGATATAAATTTCAGAATGCTCCATTTCAGCATTCGAGAAACCCTAAGTAAGGCTGTTTACAGTACCTGGGAGATGTTGGGCTGGAAGGTGCTATATAAGGTCCTTGTCTCCACATGTTCAGGTACCAATCCCTGTGTTCTGAGGATATGAAGGGCTAGCCGCTCTTCACCTGGACCAAGATGCTGATGCAGAACTTTGTTAGCTTCTGAAATAAAGGAAATGGGAAAAGAACAGGGACTCATGAACCAGGATTTGCATTTGAACTTTAAAATTAAAACCAGATATTTAAAGTTGAGCAGAAAAATGCGTTCAAATTTGAAAACATCAAAGATTTTTTTCTAATATTCCATAAATCCTTGAAAAGTTTTATATTTGTATCAATATGAATTTAAGACAGAAATATAAAATAAGTGAACAAACTCACCAGCTTCCTCCAAAGTATAGTCTCGTCCCCCATAGTTAATTTTTCTACCATTGTCAGAGATGACAGGAGGAGCATAACCTTTAAACCTGGCTACATTTTGCAATAACTGGGTGGGTTTTAGTTGATCACGCCAGGTATTCACACCTGAACTTTTAGGAAAGCAAAAGAAACACATCCTAAAATTATTTACTATGCAGGGCATTTACACAGCACATAAAATGTATTTATTAAACTAATTCAGAAAGGGCAGCACTATAACTGACTAGACTGAGGCCACTTGAGTTTGATACAGTGACATAATTTTGTATCAGCTCAATTACCTTCCAAGAGAGAATGTTTTTTTTTCTTTACATATCAAAATAATTTACACTAATAGATGCTTCCTTATTTATTTCCATGAGTAGGTTGGAAAATACTGTTAAGTGTGAGATCCCTGGACAGAAATAACACACATTGCTGTATTAACAGAATATTAAAATATTTGACATCATGCTTTTCATTCAAGGCTCTTCTGAAGACTTTACAGCTTCACTTGGAATTCAGATGATAGAATGAGCACAACAAATATCCATCAGAAGCCATAGCATTGTTTTTTAACTATAGAATTAAGATAAAGGAAGCCCAGATTTTTTCAGAGACTGGGTACTCAATCTTACAGATAAAAATTTTCAATAGACAAAATTACTTACATCCAATACTGCTGTGGGATGCCACAGTGAGATCCATAACGAGAAAGGAATCTGTTCTCAAGATCAATTATGGTTTCACCTACTTTTTCATCACGAGTCAATGTGTCATAGTCATAGACTGAAATTTTCAGATCCTTTTCTTGAGGTAAGAAGCAGCTGAGTTCATACATTCTAAACATAAAAATGCCCAGTTAAGACTATTGCTCTTTTAAGCAACGTTTCTTAATATTAAAATAAACCAACTAAAAAAGCACTTATTCATTTATTTTTGAGCAATAGCCTTTACAAGATATTAAAGGGATGCTTCCAATGCTGATAAATCCAGCAGTAGTTTCCATTCATGCTCCAATTTCTGTTTGTACTTATCAACAATTTAATTTGTACTTCTCTGGATATTACTTCCTTCCTTTCTGCACAATTTATTACTTAGATGTTTTCTGTGCAGCAGCTTGAATTGGGACTGAGAAAGAAACTGGCGTGGCTCTACCAGCCACTCTGTAAAGAGGATGGTTGTTCAATCCATAGTTTCTCTATGATTAGAAACTTTTAATTTTTTTATCCACAAAAGCAGTAGAATCCTTAAAAAATATAGTCCAAATGTTAAGCTGCTATGACTAGAAGAGATTATTCTGTCATCTAGCTGTCCTACATAAAATAGCTATAGAGTTTTCTCAAAATTAATTCTCTGAATTTAAAGAAATGCAGCCTTGTGGTTTCTACCGCTGCTGAATCCATTACCATTTACGTAAAGTATTGCGTGGTTAATTATTCTCTGCATCTCTTTTGTTTATTTCTAGTTAAACTTTTGAACTTTGACTTCCAAAATAATTCTGCAAAAACTTGGAATTTTGAAGGTACTTTGTATCTGTAATCAAGTCTCTTTGCTGTTTCTTTGTATAGTCTGAACAATTGAAATCCTGTAGTGTATCACTGCAAAGTATGCTTTCCGAACGCTTTATGATCCTTCTAGTCCTCCTCTCCAAACTTCCTAATTTACAAAATCCTCCTCTAACTCTGGACACCAAACCAGACCCAGAATTCTACTAGTAATTATAAAGATTAAGTAACCTCTTCATTCCTAATTAGTAGTTTTAATTCATCCATTTCAGTGCTATCATTAGCCTTTGATGGAAAGACCAGTGTGTTTGGGAATGCAGGTTAAGCAGATTACTCATTGTGACATCCAAGTAGTTTTCAGAGTTAAAACTTTTTCCATATTCTATAAGCATATTTTGTTATCCTTATATGCATAACACAGGGTAGTTTTAAGATAAAGACATTCTTTGACTTTGTGCAATTTACCCATGCGATGCAGAAAATCTATAGCCTAGCCAAACTTCTGTGTTGTCCAATGATACCAAAGGGAAATGCCTTATGCAATTTTACTCATAATTAACTGTCAGTATACATCTATGAATAGAGCATTGGATATTTCAAATAAAAGTTTATCTTAAAATATAGAAAAACATTCTAAAATACAGTAAACTGAAAATACAAAAAAATTTGTTACCTGCCAAAAATTGGGTTGAGAGTATTAGGCACGTAGTTATCTCTGTCTTCAATTACTTTTTTACTTAGAGATATTTTTATATAAGGATCACACTATTAAAAATAAGGAAAAAAAAAGTTAAATAATAGTTATGAAGGACTAACTTTATTTAGAATATACTACAACAATTAGCTTGCAAACACTCCAAAAGCAAAGAGTCTCACCAGCCCATTATTATCCTGGGGTTGAAGCTGCAGAGCTCGAACAATATAAATTCTCACAATACACTCCTGAGGCCCACTGTCTGGCAGCTCCCGGAACTGGCGGGGAGGAGCTGGAATAGTGGGATCATCAGGCAATGCATAGATTTTAAAGGATCCCTAAAAAGTAATATAAAGACTCAGTCAAGATAAATGTAGAAAAGTCACTCAGCTAGGTTTGTTTTTTCTTATTTATCCTACACATACACACTCTGATTTATATAGGAATAGCAAAATTATAGCCTGATCCACAGTCACTTGGAAGTCTTTTGCTTTACTTCAGTGCGTTCTGGATAACAACACTTACTGAAAAGGCAAGGTTATATCCTTTTGGCAACTTTAATTAATTCAGCTAGTTTTATGTCAACACAATTACTCAGTTTGCTCCAGCTGAGAACACGTAACAAATATTTTGTATTTGTTTCCCTCTCCAAAAGCATCATTTAGGGTTTGGTTTGGTTTTTCTACATTAGCATTATTTTAATCCATATAAGTCACAGAGACACAGAAATAGTCGAAAATACCTTTTCCAAATTCATTCTAAAAATGTACCTTGCTCAGAATGTCTGCAGGTGAAACTTTAGTCTGTTCAAGAGGTTATCTGGGAAGGTTCTGTCCCACACTTACCAGGGAAGATTACATTAGGAATGATACTTATTTGAAATTAACATGTATCACATTCTTTGATACAGAAGGGTCCCTACCTAAGTAGTTACAAGACCTTTTGCCCCTATTGATGCACACATCCATATTTCAGCTTGCATGTAGACCTACTTTAATGATAACCACTTACTTAGACTGCAACCAGCATGTGGTTATTGCCCACCATTTGAAATTTACCTTGAATTCCCCAACCACTGATGGATCATCACTGTCCTCAGATTTGCCTCTGTATAGTTTAAATGTGTCACAGAAGTCTGTCAAGTTATTAAACTCAGGTACTTTTTCCAATTCACAGTCATACACCTTAAAAAAAGAAAAAGTAAAATGAAAGCAATGCAGTTCAGAAATTATCATTTTTATATCAAAGTGGAAGCAAATGCAATGTTTGGAGAAGATGTGATCAAGCTTCATATAGGCCTTGTTAAAAATAGGGTGAGTATCATGCCATAAGCTTATTTTTACTTTCTTCATTAGGTGTATTAGATAAGAAATAAAAGTAGTCTGACTCTGAATTTTAACCAACAAACAGTAAAAGTACTGACCCTCTGTGCTCATACTTTATCAATATGTATGTTTATTTGGGATCTGCCTGGAACCCAAAGAAGTCAAAAGTAAAACTGTAAAAAATTAATGATATTAAACCCTTAATACATCTCCTAATAAGTGTAGTTAAGTAGAAGAGAAGCAAAGATATCTTAAAATTTTCATTTCACCACATGAATTAGTAATGAACCTTTACAGGAAATCAGGTACAGTTAAATTTTGAAGAGCATTTAAAATAACAGAGGGCACAGCTCTGATTAGGTCTTGGGCCTATAAACTCTGAGATACATTAATTTATTTTATCCTGAGCAATACCTTTAAAGTGTCATATCCTTTTTTAATGTACTGTCCACATTTTTCATGTTCTCCTATTGAAGCATAAAATTTGCTCCACCAATCGACAATTTCTTCCTCCTTAAAGAAAAGCAAATAAAAGGCTTTTTTATCAGGAGATAAATCCTCTTTTATATCATGCTGTACAGCAGAAAAAATGAACAATTAAGCATCACAGAAGATAATATACTCTAAAACTTATTATCAGTTAGGTACTATTAAAGGTTCATCTGAAAGAGAATTAGAATGTAATTAATTATTAAGGCTAAAAGAATGGAATGTCTCTTGCTCAGGTTTAGGTATCTAGTCTATAATCCAGCTGTGTTGATAGTCAACCGCCAGCCACCTCTAAGCATGTGATTAATTACTGGTACCTGTCTCAAAGTACTGATTTTGGGAGGTGTATTTCTCTCCTCCAGCTTCTGGCAGGGCAGTACAGCCTAACCACCTGAGTTCTAAATTACTGGAGTCAGAGGATGTGCAGGTACACTTTGCTGGTGCAGTCATTGCTTCAGTGGTAAGGAAAAACACCATCACACCCGCTATTCATTACAGGGATTGCGTGACTGTAAGAACTGTAAGAACTACGGTGTACATGCTGAAACTTTCCCAAGGGATAAATGTGCTACTTGCTTCCAACATTCCTAGTTATTTCAAAATCACTGCCATGTAATAAAGCTGGGACAGACCTGTAACTGCTCTAACTTAACTTATCTAACTTAACTGCTCTATCATTCCCTTAAAAGCAGTGGAGATTGCCTGTATCATAACAGCGTCTTGCAGTTGCAGATCTACCTTAATGTTTACCGAGTGCAGCTGAAAAGGAGTAGTGAGTCTTGCCCCCTTAAAAATAGTATTTCAATAAGCCTCATGACACCTTAGGTGCCAGCAATCTATACATTCCACTAATCTATACATTCCATTTGTTTAAGAGAGTGCTATTTTCTGTATTCATGGAGATTGGATAACATAATTATTTAGCCCTGAAAACATACTTCCATTGGTAATGACTAGTATTCATTCACTATGAATGAACAGAATTAGAAGTATTCATTCACTGTGTAAATTTTTTTTTTTTAAGACTCTATGGATTTAAAGAGAATCTTAAAGTACTATACTGATCATTAAAGGTGAGGGTTTGGTTGGTTTTTTTGTTTTGTTGTTTGTTTTGGTTTGGGTTTTTTTTTTTTTTATATATATAGGGCTTCTTATTTCAGTCTTTCATATTTTTCCCAAATTTACCACATCACAAGTTTACTGTAGGTTTTACGTCAGAGATTCAGAGATTACAGTTCTCACCCACATGCTTAAAATTCTAATTTAGAGGCAATACTGATATACTGATTTTCAATTGGATATCCCACTTACAAGAAAGCAATGTGTAAAAGCAGTATACATTACCTTCTCTGTAAGCTGCTCATGAGGATCAAGTCATAAAAAAAGAGCAAAATAGAAACAATGGTAAGGATATGATTTGTAGAATTTTAGACAGTTAAACAAGCTTTAAAAGTTTGAGGGTTTATATATAGTATGTATGTGAAGTAAGTTACTAACAATAATTTAGAAATGTTTTTGAAGAATATTCAGACACCATGTGTTTAACTTGTTGGGTTTTTTTTTTCTGCTGTCAATATGTTCTAGATATTAAGCTGGAGCATATATATGTAAAAATTTTGAAAAGCAGATTTTACAGAGGACTGTAAAACATTATCACCCTGTGCTTTGTTCTTCACATAACAAAGCAAAACCGAGAGAAGCTTGGTTTTTATTGTATCACTGTAGTGTTACAGTCTGGATTCCATTTATTGATTTCCACAGTAGCATCATTCCCCACTTTCATCTGTGGTTGCACAGAGCACTGGATCTGATTTATTGCAGATGAAAAATGTTTCTGAGAGCACTTAGAAACTGAACCTATTCCAAAGATTCTTTTCCAAACACATTTCACATACATAAGATTGAAGTGGGGTTTTTTGCTGTTTTTCACTATTTGCTTCTCTATAAAGTACTTTGCTAATGCTCAACATCCTTTTCCTTTTCCTTCTAATATAATATAACAATTGTTTACAGGCTGTGGATTTTCAGGAGTCTGAAAAACCCATGATGAATTATAAGGTACTATAACAAGTATATGTGTGTTTATAGATCTATCCATATAAGTGTAAAAAAAATGTGCACAATCCAAAATGCTTCACCTGTTAAATCACAGGTACCATAATTATGACCTGATAGCCCATTTAAAGCAAGCATTATGCATCCCATTTGGAAGCCATGATTAGCAAGTGTCATTGGTGCTAGTGTTTTTTAATTATACCTTGTGTTTTCATTTAAAAGCATTAGCCATAATTTTTAATGGAAAGCAGAAGAAATATGCAAAAACATTTTATGAATACAAGCCAAGTGCATCAACAGGTCAGGACATCACTCTGGTTTATCATACTCATTTACTCCCATTTCTCTAAGTAATTATCTTGCTGCGATGTTCAGGTCTACTGTATCTTACTAGTCTTGTCTAACTTCAAATCAGAAACACAGCATAATTTTTTAAGGTTTGCATAGGACTGTCATTTTCTGAAGACAGCTGCAGTGACTTTTTTCTTGGAAATCATACCATTAGTGATTTGCAAAACTTACAAACAGAATTCATTGGATAATTTTGAATATTTTGCCATATTTAAATTTGACTTTGTTTAAACACTGGTTTGTAATATTGACAATGTGAAGAGTAACTTGTGTAATTATGCAATAATAATTTAAACTCCCAATTTAAAGTTTTTTTCTACTGTGTAGAACTCTGAATCTTTCATTGAAGCAAAATTTTGGAAGAATTTATATTAGAGTTTATGTTTTGAGTTTGGGGTTTTTTTTCCCCTTGATATACCTTCAGATGTCTCTTCAAATAATGCACTTGGTAGTTTTGGAAAGAAGAGGTTAAGGAAAAAAAATAAAACTTTAAGACCCTCTTTAAAAATTCCCAAAGCAAAAAATAGTCTTCAAGCTTTGGATATTATTGTTACTGAAAGCTGTAAGCAGGATGTGCTTACAGAATGCCAAAACGCAGAATAAAATGCCATATAATAAATTAGAGATTTTGGAGTGAGATATTCACATGATAAAAGCAATGTAACAGTTACTCTCATTTTTAAAAGGTGTCAAGTGACTTTTTTGTAGATTGTCATACATGAAGTTTTCAGGACATCAACAGGGAACTATTAGCTTTTTGAACAATTTGGAATTACAGAAAAAAATTTCTAAGATGCAGTGGATGCCTGGAAAAGTTAAGAGTTAGAATTTTACTTATCATAAAGTTTTTTTTTTTCCACACAGTAGACTTCTAGAGAAGGTTTAAATATTAATAGTGTAGTTAAATAATTCCTGTTGTGTTTCGTGCTTTTACCACACAGATTCCAAGTAAGCTGAAACACAAAATAGGTTTTTAGTAGTTCATTCATATTTTATGTGCACAAATCGGATCAAAGATACCTTAACATTTATCATTAATCATACCAGACTTATGAGCATCATCTCCTCCAAAATCTATAGCAGAACTGCCAAGAGATGTCCTCCCTCATGAGTCCACCACATTAATATTCTGGTCACCTGCATGCATTAGCTCGGTACATACATACATGCACTGTTGTTGGAGAAGCCATTTTGCTGAGTGCTGTTGACATACTGCTTAAACACTGGAAATTGGAATGTAATTGATGAAATTTTGGTGTCCTCAAAGTGTTGTCTGCATAGCACTTACACTTCCCATAGTTGTACTTAATTTCAATTTCAATTGTTTGGAATGTTCATTCCTCTAATATAGATGCTATCACTGTATCTAGAATTGTATTTGGCTTGGGTGATGTCAAACTATAAGAAATTGTGTTTCATCTTATATAGCATTTAAAATTTTCCCTTTATAGTTGAAACTAACAAGTATAAAGCACTTATATTAGAAGAGAAAACCTATTTCAGATAGAAGTTAGAGACAGTAAACACAAGACCATGGTCTATGATATATTTAAATTAGTCTGAACATCATGACTTAAGGATACAGAAATGAAGAAATGAAGGAAGAACAATGTAATCATTAATATAATCAAACAGCAGTGAGAGCTGGAAAATCTAAATTCAGAGGTATTTACTTTGGGACCTCTGCAGCAAAGTAAAATTTTATGCATTTTCAAAAGTCAAAATTGCGGGTTAAGAGCCTGCAAAATTACTATATATTAAAGGGCATAACTTCTGTGCTTCCTTTAACAAAACAGGCCATCAGAAACTAATGAAAACATCTTCTAGGTAGGGGAAACATTTTACATTCCTAAGAGAATTCAAATTTTTTCCTTGAAAATGCACTGTCAGGAACTTGTCTTTACTAATGTTTCAACTCAAGAGTAAAACTCTGCAAGCTAAATTATTTTTTACCTGGCAAGTAAAACTGTATTGTGGTGGTCCCGAAAGAATCAGAGCAGTAAAGATATTCACAAGGCACAACAGAAAAGGAAAGAAGAGAAGTGTTAGTGCAGATAAAACTGTTTCAGTGGTATTGGGTTTGGATGACTTCAAGGTAAGAGAGACAAAGCCATGACTGTGACAAAATGAATGGCTGAAGGTCTGCACCCACCAAAACACACACGTACTTCTAACTCCTTTACCTAGAACTGCTCAATCTGTCCAGATTAGGCTGCTCTAACCACCATCAGTGAGCAACTGCTAATGTTCTATCACGCGCTTTCAGTAGCTATTGAACAAGCGAATTAATTCTTAAGCCACTGGGCGAACTTTACCAAGCACAAAATGCTATAGTTTGATGTTTACTATATGAAAACAAAGGTTACAGTGATGAACATATTTCCTTTGCTTTTCTGTCACAAAATACCTTTGTTCCATCTGGCTTTCCAGAAGGTTGCATATGTTTCTGACAGTTTTGCTGTCTAAATAGTTTCACAGAAATCACAGATCTGAAGAATAAAGTCAAGCATCAAATTTCAAAGATTACCTGAGCTGTTAGCAGTGGCTGTGTGTCTTCCATATCAATTATTGTATCCTGGCGAGGTGCAGCAGAGAGCAGGCTAACTGTAAGCCAAAGGTTTTATTAAGGCAATATGGTGTTGGAAAAATATCTTACTAAGCATTTTCATCAGATTTGAAATCCAAACAGTTACAGAAGATGTAAAATAATTAGTTGGTTATATGTTTGATACTCTAAAGAAAGCAACTAGTTGCCATTTTTTGCTAAAAAGCCACAATATATTTTTGTGCAGGACATGCAGACATTTCTCAAATATAGAGATTTATTTAAAAAAGAGTCAAACTTGGAAAAAATATAGAGGAAAATGTCAATATTGTATTCAGAGCATTCTTGCTGGAATCCTGGGTTGTTACTGAGATACCATTGCAGGGGTAACCTGCAGGTAGTTAAATTCCAAGTTACATGAAAGAGGAACTTCAGGGAACTAACACATCAATTATGAGACTGGACTTGCCTTTGCATAATGTTCTCTTATGCTCCACGGAATATCGCACTAATTAATGCTCTGTTTTAGAGTTTCTTTCAGACAACATTATCTCCCAACAACTACACAACATGAAGTGGCTGGCTATTCATCAGTACAGCATGCAGAGTAAACACTGAAGGTAGGTAACTTTAGCATCGCACAAGAAAGTAGAATTTTTATTTTCCAGCTTTCTACCTTTCAGTTGTGGTGCAATGTCCTCTTTAGTAGTGTAGGGGTCACAGCGAAAGCTTTCCAGTAAATCAATAGTACATTGTCCCACGATGGGCTTCCGTCCAAATGGTCTGTGGTCTATTACTTTAATAACAAGAGATGGACTGTATAACTCCTCTTTTGGCAAAAGCTAAAAATAAAAGGTTGGAGTTTTTTTATAATGCAAACAGAAGAAAACTGAAGAATAAAGATTTCCCCCCTAAATCAGAGCTGTTTCTTCATTTATTTCGTATTGAACTACTGTGTTCTATGGCTGTATGGTGAATGAAAACTTCTAACCTTATATTATGAATTAATAAAAATCAATAAGAACAATTTTAATTGCCCCAAGTCTTGAATTTTCTTGACTCTTGCACAGATCCCATCATAGCAGTAGGAAAGTAGCCACGTATCTACAGGTAAATTAATGCCTTTTCAAATTAAAAATATATATATACTGCACTGGCTTGTAGATATAAAATTGTTATCAATGACTGTACAGACACATTTACATGATATTTATTAGAGTTTTCAGGCTCACAAATTGCTTATGGTAAGTCAAAAACATATGTGTGAGTTTTTCTATTCAGAACAAATCCTTGACCTTTAAAACTATGGAATAACTTATTTTGCTATAGACAGCTGTTTTTTTGTAACGTACAACTTTCATGAAGAGAACAGAAGATGGAAAATTCGGTGTCTTTTTGAGGTTTTTGATCACCATGGATTCCACCATTTCACCCCCACATTCCACAATGAGACTTGGAGACATAACAGGTGCCAGTTGGTAGTTTTTCATGTTTCGCAACCCCCAAGCCAGAATCTGTAAAATAAAATCCAATACAAGCAGAAGTGGGAAGAGATATGAATATGCTTAATATAATACTCAAAAAGTAGGAAGAAAGAAATAAAGTCTTTTAAATAATAAAGTCTGACTGGCAAAATATTTCAAGGTTCTAGTTCTAGGAAAGTTAATGGAAACAGTGAAATTCCAAAACACTACAAGAAGAGAATCCCCCATATTTCTCACTATGATTTTTTAAGTTTTCTTTAAGCAAATACACAAACTTACTGTCTAGAGGATGAGATGACTATACTTGTATTCAGTTAGTTTAAGAGTAAGCCATACCTCAACAGCAGTGAGTTGAACTACTGGTCTGATTCCTTGAGGTACCATGTAAAGCTTTGGTGCTCTTTGTGATGGAAGAATTGGAAGGTTGGCACCACCCTATTAAGACATGAACACGAGTATAAGTTTTTCTCATCTTCCTTAGATGAAATACCTTGCAAGTATTAAGATTGTTCTTCACATATTCTCTCACTTTGAAAGGATATATAATATCCTTTATATTACACATACACACACAAAAAAAGAAACATATACCTTGTCTCTCAAAATAAGTTCTGCAGCAAAAAGAATGTCTCCACTAGCTTTGCCATTATTTGTTACAGGATACCAGAGCAGTTTTGGTGTGATGTCCTCTTCTGGGATTAACTTGACCGTAGGGGAACAAACACTTCTTCCAAGGAATTCATCTTTACCCTGCACCCAAAAATAGCAATCACAGCCATTAATGTATCTCCACTAATATAAAAAATAAAAAAGCAATCTGTGTAAAAGGATTTCACCTACCACTTGGTCACTGTCAGAAAGTTCAATAACAACTTTAGGTGGGTTTTGAGCTACTGTCTGTGGGTCCCCATAGATCTCAATTTCATTAAATATGAGAGTTTGGTCCCACGTAGGATTTAGAGTTGAATGAATGATCTCAGTTGTTTTGCTTTGATGGAGGAAAGAAACGTGAGCATACGGATCTGAAATATCATACAAAGATTAAAAGCACATAGTTACAGACAAACAAAACCCCATCAAGTCATAAAGCACACAATCACAATTTTAATAAAATACAGTGTGTTATTTTTTGTATTGTTACCAGTTCTAAGCCATTCTGTGTAAAACAAAAACAAACACGTATACATAATTTGCATTTAATTAAGCAATTTCCATTTGATTACTAAATCGCTTCCTTGATACGAGTCTTGATTAACAGAGTAAAAAATGAAAATGATAAAATATCTTGTAAATCAGAAAGAGAACCTGAAAACTAAAATTAAACACTGTCTATACTAATCTCCTCTTAAATGTTGTCTGTAGAAACTCTTTTTTGTTGTCTCCATTGATATACAGCCTCATAAATAATATAAAGAAATAATTCTAGTTCTGACTAGTTGCCAAACAACAAATTCTACCAGGCTATATAGCTCAGATCAATCTTTGATTTCAAACATGCTTATTTATAGCAGTCTCTTCTTGTGAAACAGCTGAATGATTAAAGTGGTCTAGGCCCAGTGTTTGGCAGGTCTTTAAATCATCAAGAGCTCTGTAGAAGGTATCTGACAATAGTCATTAATGTTTCCAGTACAAATTGCAATTACTAAGGATTCAAGGCAAATTTAAAGGTTATTTTTAGGTCAGTTTCAATAGCTTCTGACTAGGTACCTGATCAGAGTTTTACAAAATTTGGCTAGTTCTTCAAGCTAATTTTAGGGGAAAACAAAATATAGATGAGCTAGTTTATGTATGACTGCATATGAGGTGCCTGTCCTGAATTACACATACGCAAATTAGAGGCATTTATTATTGTTGTATTGCTTTTAAGTGCTGCACAGTGAAGTAAGACCAAATACACACAGGCAGTTGTACGAAATGTTCCTCATTTCAGAAAATAGCTCTAGAATATGTATAAGGCTATATCTTCTTTAACAAATGCATTACATTTACTCAATTATTACTTAAAACAAGGAGAAAAAGAAAGATGCAAATGGAAGATAATGGGGAAAGAAAATTCATTTCAGCTTTATCTTTTGCTGAACTTCCTTAAAGGAAGTGTAAAGTCTTATTCTTACAGAATCTAAATTTGATTTGCTCTCCAACTTCACAGCAAAATTTCAATTTGAATTAGCAAAAATTGAATCCTTGATAAACTTGGGTATTAGCCTGACCACAAAGATGCAAAATGGATACAACACTGTTGGAATACCTAAGAGCTGGAAATAAAAAGGCAAGCAGTACATATTTATAAACAAAAAAAAGCTATGCTTGTTAGTAAAGCATAGTGCAGTTCTTCTACAAGTTCATCTCCATAATGAATTAATATAAAA
>JAWWLV010000180.1:19520036-19598420 GCA_035041135.1 Platyrinchus mystaceus | reverse complement strand
TAAGCATATGGAAGTCAAAGCAACTCCAGGAAAAATGGTACACGTAGGATTTTCTAACCTCATCAGGATAGCAGTACATCTAATCTGAAAAACTGTCTAGCAGCACCAGACTCTTCACAAAAAGACTTTGAAGTATTTTTTCATTTCAGAATTGCCTAAGAATCAGTTGCATACTGTCCATTTCATCCTGATCAGTCCTGCATGTCTCTCTTCCCACACAAATTCAGTGCAGTTATTTTGCTCTCAGCAATACAGGAATCCTTCACACACTTGTGTGGTTTGTGACCAACACAAACAGGTTCCTCACTTGTTTTAGTCCCCAGACCTCCTGATTCACTTCTTAGCATTGTTCGGCGACTCATCTCGTGGCTAAGGGTTCCCAGGTAAATTACTAGAAAGATCCAAATTTAGCTTTGCCACATATTCTTGGTGCAATTACAGAGGTTTCATGTTTCAAGTTTTTGACTTCTCAAAAAACCCTCAGTTACTGCTACTTAACCATGTCTTATGGGCCCAATTCTAACTACTAGACTGCATTAAGACCGGACTTGCAAAAAATATTTTGGAAACTTATTAAAAAAAGGGTGGGTTCTATTCCCAAGCCCGCTGTTTATACACACAGCTTTCCCATATGAAACCGCTCATGTTGATAGACTGTTGTTTGCATTCACCTTCATTTTTTTAAGTTGTCAAAGCTTTTGGCTCAAAATTGTCATCTGCTGCTTAATTAAGACTAACATACAGCTTCTTAGACCATGAAATTCTCCAGTAAGCACTTATAAATTCATTATATATCCTGTACAAAACAGCTTTTGATCTAAAAAAGGCTCAATGAGAATGGTGAGTTTGATGGAACAGTGATTAAAATGGAAATAGAAACAGATGCAGACAGTGAATGCTTTCTCAAGGTCATTTAAACTGATTCCTCAAGCAACTGGTATCGAAATATTTCCTTCATACTTTTCCACGGGGCAACCACTATCATGCCCAGGATATTGCCCCAGTCATCATGTATGTCATCCTTCAGTATCAACAACAGATGGTCCTAATAATCAGCAGATAAACAGTAAATCTTACCATGCTCATCCACTGCTCGATTTAGATCAGATTTCCAAGCATCATCTTCCCACATCCATCCAAGAGGACATGTGAACTCGCGTGGGGGTGGAGCTTTTTCTCCATTCTTTTATGTAGGGAAAACATAACAGTTCTGTGCATTAATAAAGCAAATACACTGTGTAGAAAAACATAGAACTCCTTCTCTTAAACCTTTACTTATCCAGTGAAAACTTTAGGTCTCACCACATCTGTGTAACTATCTTCAGATGCTTTCCATTCCCCTCCAGGATAGCGACTCTCATTTTCATACACTTCATCAGTAAACTCAGTATGACCAGCATCAGCTTCAGTCAACAAACTGCACATCCAAAACAAATATAATAATAAATCAAAAATATTTTAGTTCACTATAGAGAAACATATAGAAAAAAAGCACAGAATGTGCACACATGGTGGTATTCTGGATTTTCATCTATGTGAGAGACACTTATTTCCTTAGAACTTCTTTCTTAAACTGAAGCAACTCTAGTAGTAGTAGTGAGCAATAAGAGGAACATTACCCATGAATATGAGTGACTAGCATGAGTATTTTAACTGCTGTGTTGTTCAGGATCTGCTTTCAATACATCCTCTTGGAAAAAGAAAAAACAACATATACTTAAGTGTCGGAAACTCCGAACTGTGTATGGCAGTTACATGTGTCTCTAAAGTGCATGCATTTATGCATGCACCAAAATTTGGCAAAAGTGCTTGATTTTGTTTCCCTTTATGCTGTTGACAAGACAAGCACTCAGTTGGGTAATATTTTCTAATTTGCAAGTAAGAGAAATGAGGGAACATTAAATCAGTCAAAAGCCTTTTGCTTTCCCTCAGTGGTTCACTGCAGTTCAGAACGCACTGAAGTGTGTTCCACACTGCCATTTGCTGGCCAAATAGAGCCAGGCAGATCTTCCCCCAGTAAAAGAAGATGCATGGCAAAACTATGCATTTCAACAGGAGGGGTTTTTCTGTTATTTGAGAAAATATCTCCATGTTATTGCTTTTCTTCATGTCAGATTATTCACTGAAATAAAAGCTATTAATTTAATATGAAAAAAACCCATCCATTCATACCTATGACAGATACAATACTAAAATTAATCAAATAATTGCACACATTTTTCCTGCATGGTTATTCTACAGCAACAGTTCTGTATTTTTTTCACCATCATAACACAAGAATTTAAAATGGGGTGAATATTTTCTTTTAAGAAAGAAGAAAATAGTCTCTTTCTCATGCTGGCTTTTGTTTCTGAAACAAATAATGTACTCAGTCTGGTCAATGGAACTTCTCAACATTTAATGAAATAAACACAAAAAACCATCTAGTGTATGTGAACCATCACACAAATGCTGTAATGGTGTTGCTACAACACGAATCGAAGCTTTATACTGGGTGTCAGGGTTAAGTTTCTGCCTAGGGAAGACCCAGCAATCCAAGGGTCTTGTCTGAAACAATCACAGCAGGATCTCGGAATCTCACACAGACACACATAAACCTCACAGCAGCTTTCTAGGCATGAAATACTATTATTGTCCCTTTTATAAAGATGAGGAACTGAGACCCAGAGAATATAAGCAATATAGCCATCATGACATGGGGACCGCTAAACCATAAGCTGGTTCCTCGGAAATGGATGCATTCCTTCTGTTGCCTGTTTTATTTTACTATTTTAAAAAGGTTAATTTTAGCTTTATTAACTAGCTTTGACTATCAGCCATTCTTTTCTGTCATAGAATGTTCAACTTAAAATCTCCTTCTCAACCAAGAAAACATAGAGGAACTTTTAGTCTACACTACAAATGCCTTTATTGCTGCCCTTATAAAATTAAAAAAATCTGACCTTCTTTCAGGATCAACCATCCATTCTCCTTCCCACTCCCAGCCCTTTGGGGGTAGAAAGTACTCTTTTTTCAGTTTGATTTTTCCTGTGACATCAGAAAACTTGTGGCGACCAACAAGTCCTGAGGTACCCCACTTTCCAAAAAGGAAAGCCTGATTTTCATACTGTGTGGGAAGAAAGTAAAAATCAAATTATTATTTAGGAATAATAAAAAATATTTATGTAAATTTTACAAATGAAACATTTTACTATACATTTCCTTTCTCTGAAATTAAGTAACCCCTTTCCCCATTACTCTGCAATGTCATCATTAATTTCTTTCTTTCGTTTTCTTCTATGCACCCTGGTAAAGCAAATCTTCTCAATTTAATGCCTCTCTACAACTACACTCAAGCTTCCTCAAAATTAAAGCTCTGTTAAATAAAATACTGTTACATTATTCAAACAAGTTCCTTCTGTTCCTTAAATGGATGATTCTGTCATTCTTTTCCATTTCAAATCTCCTCCTATTTAAAATCTCTTATTTTGTAACATGGAAAACTGAATTAAAGTCTTATCATAGTAGCTACCAGGGGCATGATTCTGATGTCAGCCCAGTTTATATAGTCTACTTCCCTTCCTGAGATTATTTGTAATTTATGATGGTCTTGACTTTTCTGCTCTTATTCCTGTAAAATTGTTGGATTGCTGTATGAAGAGCAAAAAATGAGACATTCAATAGTCTCTTAAACTCTATACTTAAAAATTGGCCTTGAACACCCATTGCTTCAAGCAACTTACTACACCGCTACTAAATATTTAAGCATAACTGCAATGGTGACACAATTGTAAAAATGTCTTGTTTCATTAGCTATTTTATTGATATGAATTATATGCACCATTGGGTGATGTGGCATATAAAAGACACCTGCCACTTACCATTACCATTCAAAATCTCTATTATATGCTGTGGGACTATTTCAAGTATTTTTATTCTTACCTCTTACCTCTATCAAAATATAGCCTTTTATCATCAAAATCTACTGGTTTTGACCAGTTTTCCTGTGGCAGTAAATTTTCCACTGCTACAAAAGAACCATTATTAAGCTAAACCACTTGTATTCAAGTATAATTTGTAGACATGAAGAAGCAATTAAAAGAAAAGGGTTATTGCCATGCCAAAACATAATTGTCTAGATCCCAATCTTAATTACACTGATAAAAATCTAAAATAAATGTCTTTGAAATCACTAGAGTTAACCAGATTTGTACCTGATTAACCTGTTCAGAATCTGGTCTGCTGAAGTTCGTCTGCTAAGCACAATGGACTTGATCATTAATTGCCTTGAATGGGGTCTACTTATTTCATTATAGTAAATACTATTCTACCTTTCTGTCCAGCTTGCAAAGAAATTCAGAAGAGCTCCAATTGCACTGAATGCCTAACACTCATGTCCAAGCTTAAAGTAAGAAAGCAATGATGGACATACCATTTCAGCAAAAACACTGAATGTTCCCTCTGCAAAGCTATTAAACTTCTTTTCCACTGCACTGAGCCCAAGCCAAATGTTAATTCGCAACTCTGCAGGCATTTTGACATCTTTCGTCTTGTCCTGTGGGTACTGGCACACAAACAAAAATGTTATTCTTTGTTATGTTATGCAGGTATTGTAGATTTCAGTAAAACATATACAATAACATAGAGAACGAGTAATATTACATGATTTATTTATCACTTCCCGTACTGCTTTTTCTCAAAAGCCAGTAATAAATAGTCCAGGAAGGAAACATTCCTTAAACAATACCTGCCTAGGGCATGTTAAAACCAAACACAGTAACAGTAATATCAGCCCTGTTCCTCTATATTGTCTCCCAAGTTTCAGTCAACAATGACATTTTAATTTTGACAGTAACTTCATTGTTGATGCTTGAGTTTCTTGCCAGCAGACTCTGGAAATGCAGAGGTTCATTGGCATGGTTCACTACACACAGAATCAATGCACGATAAGAACCATGAAGGTATAGGCTTGTCTCGTTGAAGCATTAATCAGTATAACTATTACTACATTGACAAACTCTGTGTTACTGTTTTATAGTCAGACTGCTTTTTTCTGGTTAAGTTTATTTCAATTGAAGATATTATAAATTTAAATGGAGAAAGGTATTCCTATTCAAGAGTAAGACTCAATTCAGAGAGACATAACTTTTGGGTGTAGACATGTTCTGCATTACTTGCAGAAAACCATCAAAAACTTTGAATAGGTTTTTGGAACTTCTCTGACTTAACACTTATTATTCCCTTTGAAAGTCGCCATTCACGTCCAACCTGAAAATACCAAAAGTAACACTTTAAAAGCCCTATCACGATTTTGTGCTCTTTTAGAAAAGTCTCAGAGATCGAGGGCAATCTGGTTCTAACTGGCTTATGATGAATTTACAATTTCTGTTATATTTTGATGAAGCTATATGCAGTTGGCTTTTAATCTGTCCTGAGTTTTGACATCTCATATTTCATAGTTTGTTTGCATGTTTCATGCTCACATCAGAGGGCAGCTCAGTTTAGGGAGCTAATAGTTTCTTAGGAAATAAAAAAAAAAGTACCTTTAAAAAGATTGTTTGGGTCTTTCCACAATATTTACCAGATGATTCAGGGCTCGTTGTGGAATACAGCACTTGGTGTGCAGGAACACGAGCATATGCCAGTCTTTTCTCCCCTCGGATCATCCATATTATTACATCAGGCATACTGTTCTGTGGCTGCAGATTATTTGTGGGGAAAGGAAAGTTAAGAACAGTAATTAATAGAACATTAAGCTAATCTAGTGCTTAGAAAACAGAAATGTAAATTAGGATTTATGTCAAAGGATTTATCACTAAGAATCAACAATTGCCATGAATTTATTATAAATAGAGGAAATTGTTTTTCTTTGCAAGTAAAGCAATACATAATTCTGAAAGAATCATAAAAGATACCATTGTGATTTTTGGAAGGCAAGTACGTTCTACTAAAAAAACAGTTCTTATGTATTTTCTAAATTTTTCTAGAGACATTTTGTATCTCAATCCTTTTATGGCAACTGTAGTGACTGATCCCAAATGCTAATGCATTGGATTGACCTGCTACATATTTAAGTGCTTGTGATGCTTCCATATTAAGGGTATGTCATCATAAGTTTTTTAGCAGAAGACATAAACCACCTATTATCTTTCTGCAGTTTGTTCACATCTTTTATGCTAGCTGCAAGTCTGCTCTTTTTTCTAATTAGTATCTTTTCAGAGCCAAAATCAAATATTTCTACAATGTTTTGAAAACCAATTATAAGATAGCAGAGATGAAAACAGAAAATGTTGCTGAAAATTAAAAAACACAGAAACAAACAGATTTAACTCTGCTAGAAGTTGGTTTCTATGGCTAACAAGCTATGGAAAGACAACATATATCCTGCACTGCCTGAACCAGCAATGTGACTTGCAATTCTGGAAGAAAGGAAAGGACAAAATACAATCACTTTAAACAGAATAGAGTCTATTCCATAAATCACAGAGTGTTCATTACCCAACACACATTCTCAGTGAAGACAGGAAACACACAAGAACATTATGTTTAAGTAAATCCTAATTACAGACGGGAACATGTTTACTTTCACAGCATATAAAATTACTTTCCTAAGGAGAGTGGATATTGCTTGATCAGCAGTGAACTTAACACCCATTTGTGTTAGACAGGTATTGCTAAACTAATTGAATCACCAGTATTGTGTAGTACTAACCTCTTCGCTCAGTTGCAGTAATTTATCCAACCAGTCCTCAATTTCTGTCAGAGTGGCTTTCACATCAGTAGCTTCATTTCTCATCCTTGCTGCTGCTTCTCCAATCTGCTTGAGAGACTTGAGGCGCAGTTTTTCTATCTGAGTGTCAAGGACTGTAATATTAGATCTGCCTTCTATGAGGGGAAAGGGTTTACTGAAAAGAGAATATTGGTTATGGTTAATAATCTTAGTGGATTTTATTTAGTCACACAGTGAATACAGACATGGCAAGAGATTGAGTGCCACTTTTTCCTGCTATCGAAAATCACTGGAATAGTGCTATAGCATTTATTTCCACAGAGATTTCCACCTGACGAAGTGTCTACAGTAAACAAGGGAAATGGTGTACTTAAATATACAAACACTAAGGTAGAACAGCTTGATGTGTATGCTTTAATGTAATTGCTGCTAACCAAACAAAGCAAAATCCATTTCCCTATATATTCACATAAAAAAAATTATTGTCTCAGAATGTACATCTCAAAAATTAAATCAGTGCCTTCAGACCAAGATTAATTTCTTTTCATTCACTGGAATTCTCAGAAACTCAATATACAAATATGGCTTGTGTCTATGTCTAGACTTATCTAACCTTCTGGCATGAAAACATCAAAGAACTCAAAAAAAAAAATCTGTGACATAGAACTTCTGAGTCACCAGAGGGCAGAGTGACTGCTCAAGGGAACCAAGAAATCATAGAACCATAGAATATCGTGAGTTGGAAGGAACCCACAACGATCATTGCACTCTGCACAGGACAACCCCAAAAAGTCACACCATGAGTCTGAGAGCATCACAGTAAAAACAAGAAGAAATGAGCTTTCTTGAATTGGAGGAGGTTTGAGGAAAAGGCAGCTTTTCAAAGACCAATGACTGTATCCCTTTAACAGAGTTCATTAGGAGGTTTTCAATATGATCCTTTAGAAAATGTGTAAAAATTTACAAAGACACTGTCTAGTTTGAAAAGGCTGACTCTTCTTTGACCTACTTTTAATGACATGCTATGCACTTCTAAGGGTTTTGATTCTGTAAAACCTTGATACTGACTATTGTGCCTTCCACTGCAGTTAGTTATGCTAATCTGAATGCAACTGCTGTCTGCCCTGAGTGCAAGTACTTAGACATAAATCAAATGTACCAGATCAGAAATTCCAGAAAGTAACCTCATTTTAGGTTTAAGTAGTGCACTGAAAACTCTCTTAAACTCCTAACTCGTTTAAAGTTTAGCATGAGAAGGAAAAATCTTCTATGAATTCAACACAAGGAATTATGTCTTTGACAGAGGTTTTATGAGCTGAAAAAAACTCCAGTATACCATAAACAGCAGGAAGATCATTTGGTGGATATATCTAGGTGCTAATGCTCCATAATTGTTGAGTGATATTTTATAAAATAATGGACTGAATTAATAACAGTGCAGAGATGTGCCAGAATGTTGAGCTGACCTGCAGTTCCCACACTCACTAGATGGCCCCATGTGACAACAGTTTGCCCTTCCTAGACTACGTCAGTTCTTCCTGCTTTCTTCCAGATCACAGCAGGTATTCTGTGAAGTTACTAGTTTATATTTTGACATAAGCTCTCTATCATATAATTCTTTGCTAGTATATACTGATCTCCACTGTTTGCTTTTTCCTCTGTTCAATTTTATATTGGCTCTACAACTTGATGAATTTGTTCTTTCATTTCATGTTCCATGTTATTTCCTCTTATGGATAATAACTGTTCTGTCATTTTTTCCTTTCCTTTTGCTGTGCTGTTTCAGCATCCACTTGTTTACTCTCCCCATCTACATATCTCATTCTGTTAATGTCTTTTTCTCATACAATTCCTTCCTCTCTATTTAGAATATATTCTCTTTCAAAACCCTAAAGGCTGGCTCCTATTGCCTTCTCTGAACAATTCCATACGTACATACATGTTGACTAAAGACTTATTCAAAAATACAATTTTTATGGCCCTCAGTCTTCCACAGCTTTTGACTTTTTGTTTTGGGTTTACCAGTAAATCACAGAATTTCTTTCCTCTTCAGTTTCAGAAATAACACTGAAACATGGGTAACCCAAAGGTACATGAGGAAATTTAAAGAAGGCAAAATGGTAGAAAGACAGCAGAGAGCACTAATTTCCCATTTTTAGATTTTTTTCAAGAGATACTGTTTTATCACTGTCAGTAATAAAACTATCCTGAGATAAAGGGGAGTTACAAAACTAGATGGATTACTTCACTGGCAATATTCATGATGTTTTACTACTTTCAGAGACTTTTGGAATTCCAGTTCTTAGGTCAGTTCACGGGATAGTCAGTTTTATAGTCCTTAGAATTTGTTTTCTGACTTAGTAAAGGCAATAGCAAAGATTCTGAGCAGGCCTAGAATGATAACATAAGAGATAAAAAGGTACTTTTACCTTATATCTTCTGTAAGTTCATCAATCAGCTTCAACCACATCTCAGCTAATCGGTTTTCAGGAATTTTGGCCTGCATTCCTGATTTTAAGGTGACTAAGTTGGATTGCTGAGGAATTTAAAAGAAAAGGATTTGCACTTATAAACTTCCATTGTGGTTTATGTTCAATAGGAGTTTCAAGACTTTGATCTTATTTATTTGTCTGTGTAAAGACCAAATCAAAATAAGACTCAGACGTTCAAACTTGATTCATATTTAACAGGACTATTGTGATGTTCTTCCTCACTGTATTTAACAATACATGATATTGCACCTAGCTTATAAAACAAATAACAGTTCCACAGACTTAAAATGCTGCTGACGAACACCAAGAACTCTTCCTTTCTCTGGGAACTCCCTACAGATTCATTCAGGAGTGTACTGAGCCTTGCCAAAATGCAGACCTATGATTAACAGTGCCATTTGTTACACTGAGCTATGTTTAATTTTGAATCAGAAAAATGGAGGTAAAGAGTCAGAAAACTGTTCCATAATTTGCTAAAAAGGTCGTTTTTTGATTATACCTCTAAATGAAAAAAAAAAAAAAAAGTAAAAATGAAAAGCATTGCAGCAAAAGAAAGATTTTAAGTGTCTTACCAGTCTGTCAGCCATGTTTAGGAGTACATTCACGGCGTCTAATCTATGACTTATGTCCTCCCAAAAGGAAGTCAGTGTTACAACTGGCTTTGTGTTTGCCCATGGCAAGTAGTAATAATAATTACCTGGAGGGAAACATTTTCATGTTAGATTTGGAATTCATGGCAAGAGTATATACTCTACACTGTTGCTATATTTATTTCATTTATGTACTACAAATCATTAAGAACATGCAAGCTAGTCCAAATTCATCAAAGGATTTGTTTTATTTTCAAGCTACTGTAGCATCTGTTGCATGGCAAACTTTTACTTCAAATTGTTTCAAAATTCAACAGATTTTTTTAAAAAATAAATTAGCTGCTAATATGAAATAAAATATTCAAATAATTACTTCCAGAATAAGTCTGATTACTTCATTTAATACAAATGGAAGAAATACTACTCTTGGCAGTTAATTAAAAAAAAATAGCAAAAATATATTTTCCTGTGCTCTAGCTAATCTGTTTTTTTTTCTAGGCTGCAAGATGCATGGCTTAAAACCAAATTTTATTCTAAATCACAATATTCAAAGGGTGTTTTCCCTATTTAATCCCTAGATACTGGTAAAATAATGTGATTTTTTTCCTTGCAAATTTTCCTGTGCACATCTAAGACACAGTCAAAAGATTTCACCAAATTCTGTCAAAATCTCATTAATAACCCTAGTAGGCTTTGCAGTATGTATGCCATAATGGAATAAGCATTCCATATGCTTCCATAAACATCTGTGAAAAGCCACAAGCTCTGTCACATTTTCAGTAACTGTGCAGTGCAGTCAGGGCTGACATTCCGAAGCTATAAAATAACACCTCAAACCCCAGAATTTTAGAGTATTTCATCCCCATACTGGCAGCATCCTTACCATCAAAAACAGCACTACTGTACTGAGTTGTTGATGCCAAAGGTTTACAGGTGGTGTCAAACTTATTGCCGTAGTTACCAATGCTAACTTCGAACTGAAGAGGCTCTCCAGTGTCTTGCAGCATGGTGGCAGAATGAAACACAGCAGCCAAGCAGAACTTCCGTCTGCGCTGGTATTTCTACAAGAACAACCTTTTTTATTTGTATTTCAATATTTGTAAAACATGATCCACAATGACAGAAAAGAATAGCAATAACTTCTTAATGGAAATAATAACTTTAATAGTTTTACTATTTTCTGAGAAGCAACCAAAACATATAGCATGTATAATAAATTACTGTATTTGATATTATAAGATGTCTCAAATTAACAGTTCTTGCTATGAGGGTATGACATCTTTGTAGCCACCACTCCTCAGTCACCAATAACCACGAGTAAATACCTCTTTGAATTCAGAGATTCAACTCTTGTTTTGATTTTAGTGAGTCAGATCATTCTCCAAAGACAAACAGCCAAGGCACCTCTCTATCACCAACAAGGATAAAACAAGGATTTACCTCAACAACCAGTAAGTCATCATTAGGAATCATCTCTAACTTTTTATTAACAGGCTTGCTTTCAAGTATTGTAGAGAGTTCAACCAGAATTCTCCCTCTATAAGCAACTCCTTCTCCCTGTAACATAAACACACATCAAATCCAATTTTATATATTTGTCCTACAGAAGCATACTCTTTCTTTAGCTGTACATGATTCTGGCCTCACTGAAGTGTTCTCAGAACTCCTGCAGAGGCATGAATGTACATACGTGAACAAGTGAAATAAAGTGCTTGGCTTTAATTAATGCTAGAGGTAAAAAACATACTTATGTAAACAAGGAAATAAGAAATACAAATGCATGCAAAGATGCAGTTACTGAAAATCATCAAAAATACTGCTGCTCCATCAAAAGCACCTTTAAAATGATGATAAGAATGGTAAACATTATTATACTTCCTTATTAATCTTAAATATAAAATATTATTCAAAAAGAAACACCAAAGAGAGTGCAATGTGAAACAAAAAAAAAAGACAACACATTAAAATTAATTAACTAATTCATTAGAAACAATTGGTTTAATTCTTTTATTAAAAACAACTAATAAGGAAACTGACCTTTCCAAAGTTTAATTCATCATATGGGTCTGGGAATCCAGTGTATTCTCTTGGACTTCCGTAAAAGTTTAGGTAACAAGGCCCAAATGTTGGTAAAAAGCCAACTTCAGTTTCTCCAGTGTTTACTAACAGAAAATATTGCCATTATAAACTGTTAATAACTGAGCTAGAAAGGCAACTAACATTACTATCAAATCCAGTAGAATGAATGTTAGGTATTAGTTAGATATTAGTAATGTAAGAGCACTTTATTCTCTGGATATACCATATGAATGTAAAGATTTACACTGTACTTGTTCCTAACTTCCTTCCTCATTGTACAATACTTATACTAAATATCCCCTCATGCAGTAACACCCCCTCAGAATACACAGAACTTCTGTCCGACTCCAAATATATGGTTTTCCTTTATGTGATAGGGTAATACATTTACACTAATAGAGAAATAATATTTGCAATCATTTAAATGCAATTCAAATGGTCAATGATCAAGCTAAACAGTCACAAAAAAGATGCTCACCATAGCAGAAAACCCTTATGTTAACAGAGCTAATCCTACTGTTATAATTTTTAATATAATTTTTCTGTGCTTATCCTTCAGTGTAAAACAGACTACTGCAAAATTTAATCATAATGCTACAGTGCATTGTTTCTCACCAACTCCCTTTTCAGTAGGCTAAAATCCATACAAGACTGACAGTCTGCAAACTCAGTTGATTCTCAATCAGTTCCAATAACAACAAAACAATGAAAATGAATAAACCAACTAAATTGAACAAAATTATTTCATTGACTAACAGCTTAAAATCTCCCAATGTTTTAATCTAGCTAAAAATATATACTAATAAGTATTTAGAAATTTTTGTCAGTTTTAATGGCTAAGCTAGGAAACTGCACACGACAGCTGTTTTTTATTTTCAGATATTTATAATATCCAGAAACTTGAAAAAGTATTTCCATTGTTAATGCTTACCATAATAAAATTGTATTTTTAACAATGTTCTGGGTTTTAGCAGAAAAATATATATAGGGAAGCCCGAGTTGTATTAGTGCTGTTATCTTTTGGGCTTGCATTCATGCCTTGCGAATTTATTAGATGAATGATATTCTAGAAAGCTCCTTTTAGAGCTAATTAAAATCTATATTCTAGGGAGTTATTTGTTCTTTCAGTAACAATCAAATGCATGCCAAGGCTATTGATTGATAAATTGAATGAGTGATGTAAAGATAATTAGATAATTAGAACAAGGTAAGCAATACACATGCAGAAAAATACTGCATAGTTTTGAGTAAACAGAAAAGATTCTATATTCTTTTCCTTTTTGTATCCTAGCTTTTGCCTTTGAACAAATGATCCTGGTACAAAAAAAAAAAAAAAAGATGAGAACAGGTTCTTAACCTTGCAACTGATATCACTTGGAGTGATCTGCAGCACAAAGAAGGATGCATTTATTTATCACAGGAAAAGAAGGCTGAGATAAGAAAGTGACAGTGAAGGGTTATGCCTCGTATGACTGTGCCACTGCTGAGTGGCAACAAATAGACAATAAAAATGAATGTGATGTCTTGATGTAATTTCCTGTCAACACAAAGTCACATAAAACCTGCACAATATAAAATAAAGATTTGCAGTTCTCTAGTTTGCATTGGGATACAAGGTTGATGATCATGTATTACAGAAAGTGACTCCAAGAAATTATTTGTCTTTAACCTAATATTATTTTATTAAGAAAGACAGTAATGAAGTATTGTGCAGATGAATGAATGTTACCTTTCAACTGCAATCCACTCATATTTATTTCTCACTATATAAATATTTATCACGAAGTCTTTTAAAACTGGATGTCAACCTAGACAGTTATGGAAAAACACATCTCTCCAGGTAGTAACAGAATCAGATTTTACTTTTCAGACTTTATATAGCTTGTTAAGCATAAGCAAAACAGCCACTAATTATTTTAGGCAGTTACTTTCTTCAGCAAGGCTCTGCAGCTGCAAAAATAGATGTGATCTCGTAGCTAAGTTAAAAATTGCAAGCCATTGTTAAACTAAGCACTTTATAATTGAAGCAACTACATGCTCATCTCTAACACACAGCTTGAAGCACCAGCCAAACAGAAACATTTTCAAACCAATTCCAGTGCCAAAACTGTTTTATACAGTTATTTATGTCAGATGCTCTTTAATCATAGTGGTGAAATATTTTAGAAAAGTAATTATTAAGAAATTTTTTTAAGATGATAGATTATCTTAGGCAATACTCCTCAGTTTGGGCACTGGAAAGAAAAACCAGTAACAGATGAAGATATAAACCTTCATATGATGAAGCCCCTGTTCCTGAAGATGAAAATTCTATATTACGAAAAGAGAAGTAGTTATATGACAAGTGACAACAGCATTTTAAAAACACACACATCATAAAACAATCTCCTTCTAAATTAAAGTTGAAAGCCTCAGAAAAAATAAAGTTCATGTGTGTTGGAATTTTGTTTCCTGATTAATATATGTTATGATTAATATATATTTGTCTTCCTGTACAAATTCCAAAGGGAAAAAAAAAGCATGTAGCTGACAAAATATATTGCTTATATATAAATTCTGTTTCAGCCTACTCATGATAGACTGTGATATCACATAGTTTTCTGAATTTGGCAAAGTACTCACAAATTTAATTAGTTGATTAACTTTTATATATATATGTGTGTGTGCCTGTGCATACAGAACAGAATGCTGAATTTTGAATTAGTTACTGCTATTTCCATGTTGATGTGATTTAGACATGAATATTTTAATACTTTACTTTGAAAAGTCCCACAGCATGTTTTCTAGGAGCACTGTTTTGAAAACTCCAGAAACAGATAATCTTGTTGCCACAGAATTAGGGAACTACAGAAAAATATACTTTCTTGGAACATTAATCTTTGCTATTCTCTGTAACACAAGAGAAGATAGCAAGTTAGACACTGATTAACTAATTACCTCCAACCTCTCCTCCGGAAGAAGCTATTTTTGAGAGGCTTAAATATGTTGTTCCCACTACATCATTTTTTGTTAGACGATCCCTATAGAAAGAAAAAAAAAGAAAGATTTTATTTAAATATAATATAGGTCATCATACACAGAAGCAAGCTACTAGTACACACATTTCACATCACCCGGAATGCTTTAATATTACTAAGATGGTAATGACTAGTTAAAAAAGTGGCTTGTACCAAGAATAAATCACCTGACTTTTACACTGTCACTTTAAAAGTGACAGGGCTCAGTGCCCATTGCACAAAATTAACAATAATCCATGTTAATCTTGTAAAGAAAACATAAAGATACTTAAACGCTTGCTTAGATACTCTCGTAGACCATAAAAATACTAAAAATATCTGAAAAATAGAACCAGACTTTTCTTCACTTAATATAATTTATCTTGTTTAGTACTTTGATTAAAAGTTAAAACTTACCAGTCAATAACTGAAAGTTTTATTTTCTCACACATTGAGGGAAACTGAAAAAAAAGCAATAAAGTAAAATAACTCAATATTTATTTCACCTCTGTAATGTTAATGCCCTCAGTTCTAGAAGGATGGCTGTTTTCTACAGAAACAAGGGGAAAAAACTGACCTTGATTTGAAGAGAAATAATTTGATTCCACTCTGGATTGGCATTTTTCTCAATTATATTTGTGCAAACCTGCCAAAAATGAAATCAACTAAACAGCACATCAAAGATCAAACAGACAAAACAGCATATACTAGCTATGACTTAGGATACATCATAATCTGTTTGGAAAACATAGGTAGTAGTTAATGATGAATCCTGCAGTGAGCTATTAGTTTTCCATTGATAACTACTGCTAAAGTGATCTGCATATGCAATATTAATGACTATTAGAGGGAAAAGAAAATTTGGAAACTGTGTTTAAATATGAGATTGGAGTCACCCTACCTTTTATTTTCACTTGCTACAATTAAATGAAATTATTAAAGCCTGTTATTTCCACAAGCCACAATGTAATGTGCTTTCACAGTAGTACTGAACTCTTAACATAGCAAAGAAATGAAATGGAGGAATGACTTGATTCCAATTTTCTTTATGCAGATTTTAGAGTAGATGAAGAATATGGGAGAGGCTATATTATTTGCTAGTCATATCTTTTAAAGATTCTCTACATTACTGGGTGTGGCAACCTGATTACATAACATATTAAAGAAATGACAAAAAAGATAGGCTACCGATGAATGTAAGTTGTACAACTGTGCTCCAGATGAAATTTGGCATTCTAAGGAACACATTAGTAATAAAATACACAAAGGCTGTTAACCTGTCCAGAAAGATCTGTATCACGAGTTACAGAAAGCCATCAGGAACAGCCAGAAGGCAAGTAATCTGGCATGCATTGCTTCTGGCATTTACTCATGCATTCCTTGTATTAGTCATCAGCTCTACACCCTTTCTACTGTACTTTGCCGTTTCTCCTCACTTTACAAAGTGAACTTTGTTTTTCATTGGTTTTTTATTTTTATAATTTCAGTAAACTTAAAAATTCATATTAGTATATGAAACCTGTTCTCAAGACCATGATTAGAATGCAAAGATTCAGATATTTACTAAATTACCTTTTTCCCAGCAAAAGAAACTTCTACAAATGGATCTACCAGGTTTTTCTTGTCTGCTTCTCCTCCAAATATTTCCTTGACAGTCTGTGCAAAAGCATCATCCACTGGAGAAGTGTCAAAGATTAAATTAAGATGGTTGGTTATTGATGATGATGATAATGATGATAATGATGATAATGATTATTATTATTGTCAGTCAAAATATTAAGTTGTCCATACCAAACCCACCAAAATTACCCAGCTTACAGATCTAGGAAGGATAAAGTCTATCCTGATAAACAAAATTCTGAAGCATATTGCTGGTAAAAATGGTGAATTTATGCTTAGAAGCAATTTTAAGAATACAGATTTTTCAAACATCACAAGAAGTGCAGATGTAGTCCTGAATTTAAAGGCATCATTGTATTTGAAAAACATTATGCATACATCTGTAGACACTGCCATTTGTTGTCACAGATGTGGGTGAGAAAATAAGCTAATAAGGCACAAAAAGCCACCTACATCCTATGAGAAAACACATATGGCATATAATGAGAGAAACAGGCTTTGTCTCAGCCAGATAGGGTTAACACAAGTAAAATCTCACTAAAAGAATTAAGATCAAACTGCTTACAAACTTCTCTGCCCTCCAAGGCTATTTATTCAAGCTTATGGTACTCAGCTTAGAGCCCACAAACTGCCTGCTGCTTTCTGAGATGCAGCCAGTTCCCAGATCCTTGTTTCCCATGGCCACTCCGGAGCAGGGTGCCGGCACTGCAGATGGCCCTGGCCACAGCAGCAGGGGCTGACTGACTGCAGCAGTCCTGTGGCCTTTGCCCCGCTGAACAGAGCTGCAGCTGTGAGCACCTGGGAAGAAATAATGGACTGCTGGCCAGAGGAAGCTGCAGAAGGCCATCTGCAGTACTACTTATCTACTGGGATCTAAATGGCATCGGAAAAGAGGGCTGCAGGAACCTGTTGTCTAATAACCTCTCAAAAGTTGGCAGGGATTGGGATCCAACGGGGATTTGACACATGCACCATATACTTCAGGAGATGTGCATATCAAGTGCTGTTACTTAACATGTAATCTCTCTGATTGGAGAGGGCTACTGAAGACAACCCTTCCCCACTACCACTCAGCAATAGATGAACATTACCAATGTAATGGTAACACATTAAATTAACCATTACAAGAATTAAGTAGACTTACTGAGCATTAAAAAAGGACTGGAGCCATCACAGAATTACTGGCTCAATTGAAAATGAAAAAAACTCAAGATGTTTTATGTTCAAGGAATGTTTCTGAATAGCTAACACAAGTAAATGTTTCTAATGGTAAATAAAAACACCAATGGACAAGCTGGGAGAAGCTACATACTCTGGGGAATGTCCTCAGCTCTGTAGATTTTGAGAAGGAAAGTGACCCATCGAAGTGCAATTCCAGCAGGTAATAACAGATTGCTCTCCACATCATCGCTTTCATTATCTCTCTCTCTTTTTTCAACCTGTTGGGATATACAGTGGTACACAATAAAGACAGAATAATGTACAGAACTAAGGTGATTAGTTAAACTGGTGCCTGCAACATCCTTCATAATAAGACTGTTGTCAGTCTTATTAGGAAGAATGAGACTGTATCAAATTATCAAGCCACAAAAAATTCATTCTAGCTAAACTATTATTTATACTTTTAGCTCTATAGTACTCAATTGCAGGAACCCATTATAATCATACTTTTAAAATCATCATCATCAGATGATGATGATTTCGGCCCATGTATAATGTCAATTCATGCAAATTTCTCAAGATCTTACTGCAATTAGAAAGGCTTACAAATCTGATACATATTTACCAGAACTTACTGCTTCCTCATTTAAAAATAAACACACCAGAAATAACTAGACATATCCTTGTGATTGCAAGACTAATAAGGACAGCAGAGAGGAAGAGTTAATATGCAACAAGAAGGAAATCTTCCATGGTTCTGGGGACCATATTATATTTAACTAGGTAGTACCAGTGTGCAAAAATATCAGGCAGGAAGAACAGCAGAACTTAAACTACAGACAATAGTCAAGTAAGGAAAATATTACAAGAAAAAAGGGCCCATTTTTACCTTGAAAGAACAGCAGACAGTTAAAGATTGGATCGTTAAAACTATCTACTGCTTTCATATGCATCAAATTACTTGTGCCTGGCTTGTAATTATTGATGGGTCTGATTTTCACCTGGAAAAATTTGGAGCTTTCTGGTGCTCAGGTTTCTCTGTGGGTTTGTCTACATTATGTAGTAGTGGAGACATTCCTGACTTAGTCCTGGAACTGGTATCAGTTTGTTACTCAGCCTAATTAGCTCTGCTAAGGAGAATTACATATTAGCTGCATGCAAGAACTATCTAACACATCTCTAATTCCAGTATGCAAAGGAATATCTACACATAGTAGATGAACACACCCAGAGCTGGTCGAGAAGTTGCTTAATTGGGCAGAGTAACAAAATAAGCTTTGAGTTAGCCAAGTAGTGCTGCATAACCTTGAAACGACTTGTAAATCTTGTCTTACTTTTAAATACTGTTCACAGAGCAAATTATACAGTATTAAAAAAATGGGGGGGTGTGTATAAATAAATATCCGTGGGGTGGAAAGGGGAAGAAAGACATTTAAATGAAACTTACTGGTGGCTCATCTCCAGTTCCCAGGACAAACATGCTGACTTTCATATAGCCTTTGGGTCCTGAATTTGTATCTTCAGGATCATTCAGCAAAAGCCATTTTCTCATGACTGCATGGCCTGAAATAGAACAAACATCATCACTAGCCCCCAGTAATATCCATTACAAAATGTCAGTCATCATATAAACCGTCAACTATTCCAAAAGTATAACCTAAATTATCCTAATCATTTTAAAAAATTATTCTGTCCTAGACATGTCTTAACAGCGCCATTCAAAACAAGAAATCTAGTGTTAAAATGCTGTGGCATACTAATTCAGGGACATAACTATCAAATATTTTTGCATTATTTTTCAAATTTTAGATCTTTGATACAAAAAGGGGCTTGTACTTTATCTTGAAATCACTGAAAGAGATATATATTGTTGGATTTTTTAAAAGTTAATACTTAAAGCAGCAAGCTTAAACAACTTTAACTCTCTTTTACTTTAGAAATTTAACGAAATGTTTAAACTTCTAGTTTCAAGCTAGGAAAGAAGTTCTAAAGTAACTGTTACTTACCAGGCTCATCATAAACATAGCCAATGTCAATCTGAAATAAAGATCAAAGGCATTATCTTTGAAGAAATACCAAACCAAAAAAGTGGTTGGGCAACTCCCCTCACATTTTTCGAGAGTACTACCACATTGTTCTCTTGTCACAAACAAAAGACAGTTTACATAGCATATTATAGGGAGAAAATGTTTTACACTGACAAATGAGGGATTATGAATGGATACAGGAGCCAAGAAGACAATGCAAGAAAATATGTATTAGAACTAACATCTGTAGTTACTTTCTTCTTTCCTCAGATCCCCAGCTTTTTCAATTTACCAGAGACAGAAGATGGGGCTAGCTTACTGCTTTTTGAATTCAGCCATTATTTTATGTTCAGACAGGCTTTTCAGAACACTTTTGTTTCCTTCTTATTTCCAACATCTTTCAGTTACAGAAATGAATCTTGCTTTTTTAATGAATAATTTCCTTTTTTGTTTTATTAAGAATATGACCATTTTTTCCCCCACTGTGTCAAATCTGGACAAGATTGCACATATGCCATGATTGTATTCATTGTATCAGATTTCATACATGCTCAGGAAGGTAAGTATGTTTGCTCATGGCAATTGGGGCTAGTATTCCTCGCAGGTAAAGTCTGAAAGGGTGTTTTTCTAGACAGAATTACCCTTGCGGTTTTCTCCTGGAATGTGTGCCTGCAGGAACACAAAGTAAGCTGAATGACGTGTTGTCACCTGCTTAGTGAATGATCAATCCTCCACAATAGCAAAGCAATATATCACTGACTGAGTCACTAGAAATTACATAGATAATAAGCACTGAGAAGCAAAAAGCTTTGTGGAAGAAAGCATTTCATTTAGAAAAGAGCACTCTTCCACATTTGCATATTTTTGTAAAAGCTGGTGCAGAGACCTACTGAATTGATGCAGTACCAAATAAGCAAACAGAAAATACAGCCAACACTAATACTGTAAATGCTATAATAGGGGATCTCAGTAGCCATTACAATTGCCATGAGAATACTTTGTCTGTATTGCTTTAGGAATATCTTCAACAGGCAGATGTCTACCTCCCAATATTGACATAACAATTCCAAATAAAGACAACCTCACTAATGTCAACACAAATTGCTTTAACCAAGAGACTTTTCCACCATCTCTTTTACTTAACTTCTGACCAAAGGAACACCTTTACAGATCATTTGATCATTGAATGTGTATCTGTATGCCACGATACATACCACTGCTCTGCCTGTTATAATTCTCTATTAACATTATCTCTTCAAACCCTATGTCATACCAAATAATCACCTCACCTCCTGAGGAAAAAAAATACCTTTTGGTAAATATTTTTTTCTCTTGGATGTAAATTAGAGAACTTGGTATATAAACTACACATATTTCATTAATAATAATCTTTTACTCAAACAAGAAAACTGCTTGCTAGTGCTTTGAGCAAATGGTCTCTGGCATGAGAAGCAAGACATCATCAAGTAATTCTTTGGCCCCATGCTAAAGAAGTATCAATTTAAACATTTAAAACTAGTACATAAAAATTTTCTCCCATTTTATTTAATTTAGTCAAGATATGGAAGTTACTTCATACCCACCTTAAATTCACCCATTAGACAGTCTGCTCGTAAAGAGTAAGAATCATACACCTAAAAAGACAGAGGAGCATGAAACAGGAATGTTCCTAAACATGGTGAAATGGCCAGCCAATGCCATATGCATCCAGCAGCCTTTTAAATATGTGCTGTTTTTTCTTACCCGAATACTAACTGTTTCGTCAAGCAACTCTAAAGGAGTCATGTGGACATTGTAGAAAAAGATCTGTCAAGGTTAAAAACAAACAAAAAACCCATCTCAAAATGACAAACACATAACTTGCTGAACATAAAATGCAAAAACATTATTTTAAGAGGCATGTGAAGCATGTCTGATACAGTACTTTTATGCTGCCTCTTTGCTGGACATATTATATAATAATTTAGTGCAGAATAAAAAACTAAATTTAGTAAATAAACTCAGTACAAAACAGACAAGTCAGTCACAACTTCCATTTAAATGAATGCAGTAAGCATAACTGTGCTGCAAACTTTCAGCACTGCCCTTGCTCCTTGCTCTGCACTTCACATTTTTCTCAGGGGAACAACTTCGGGAACTATAACAGTTGTTCATTTTCCAGGACATTAAATCCTGGTCTAGCCACCTCTGTTGTAGTTGTCAAAAAGGTCTTGTTTAGGGCTAGTGGTGACAGTGATTGTAATGATCTGAATTTTTGAAATTCAAGGCCATAAGAATAAATCTGAGAATCTGACAGCATGAAGATGAATATACTCTTTATTAGCTTATTTGTTTTCATAATAGTATATGCCTCAGTAAGTTTGGTCTTTGATCCCAGCTATACTCCAGTCAGTATTTTATCCAATAAAATGGAAGGGTACATAAACATGGTCCATCCTATTCCATTTTTAGACTAGTCTGGATACTGAGGCTTCCTAGGAATTTTTTCAAAATAAGGTGCAACCAAATTTTTGCCCTCCCTGTTTATTCCGCAGCTTCATAAATGTTGACTGCTACCTAGAGCTTAGTTTCAAAGTTTTATAACTTCCTTGGTTTTTGCCTGTATGTGTTAAACATGCTTGCCACACAGTTCTAAAATCTTCTGAATTTTCCACAAATGTCCAGATAATGAGAGTTATCCTCAGCATCCTCTCTATTAAGCTTAAGTTTGGCCACATTAGACTTCCAGCTATGGGGTAATTCTTGTGTCCCTTATGTAGCTTTGAATTCTCTCCTGTATTTCAATATGTTTGATGTACAGCTGCTCTGTCTGGACAAAGAAATCTAGCTGTGCTTTTACAAATCATGGGTAGCAAGGCAATGACATTTCCAGATTCTCTGGCAGTCCTATGGATCCAAAGCATTGCACTGAGCACTCATCTGCACTCACCATAGAGTTCTATAATGACTTCTAATTCATCCTTCTGTAATTTTTATAACCAGCACACAACTATTCAAAGTGATTCTGTCACATGGCCAACTGCACCAAAGAACGTGTTCCATATGTCTCAGCTGAACTTTGACTTCCTTCTAGATAGTTTTATCTGCTAAGACTGTTGGTGACAGAGATGTGTTTAGTGATATGAATACATAAAGAAAGGGACTGGAAATGGCAAAATGCGTATTAGCAATAATAACACATAAATATTAGCAAATTATTATTAATTAATCACAATGAAAGCAGTATTTACTACTTTTCTACAACTGATAGCATCACCATTTCAGCTAGAGTGTTCTTACACCACTCACTTCATCAAAATACGGGTTATTTCCTCTTTTGATTCTTGTCCGGTGTGTCTGACCACAAACGTGAACTTTGACTACTGGTTTTATGTTATTTCCAGGCAACTGACGACCTTCAATGACTCTAACACGAATCTGAAAAAAACCCAAATCAACAAATATTTGTATTAATTCATTCTCTATATTATCTATCATCCAGGTGACAACAATTTCTTATTATACCACCAAAAAATGTAGCCAGTACCTGAAGTAGCTGGCAGTTAGGACCAGACAGACTTTTCAGACTTAATCATGATAGCAAGTATAGTTTTAATTGAATTTTACAAGACAAGTTTGGGTTAATTATTTCAGTAGGTTTTTTTAACTTTACATAACCACTTAAGTTTAAAGCTGCTGTTGTAGTTTGAAATCTATACGGTAACTGCACAATAAATAAGGTTCAACCAGGTTTCAGTCAGAACTGTACAAAATCAGACATCTCAGTAACAGGCACATTTGAAGAATACTTTTGAAATACTGGCTTTCAAAGGAAGGGGCTAATTGTCTCTACAGTGCATTAGATTTGTACAAGCTGATATTAAATTATGCTCAGGCTATGTGAAAGAAGCAATGTCATGCTTGGCAGAAAAAGGGAACACGCAATATTTAATAAATCTTTTACCTGGAAATCCTGTGGTTTATTAGAAAGGATTCGCCGCGCTTTCTTTCCTTTGGTGATGCGTTTAGCCAGCTGAGCTTCCTTCGTGCCACTTGGAACTGTTGGTGTGATACCACCAACTGGGCCATCCAATATATCCTCATAATCTCCATCATCTTCTCCATCTCATACAGAAAAAAAACAGTGCAATTAATAAACAAATAGCAGAGCTGGATGCTAAAGTTACAGGAGTAAAAGTCCAACATCCAAGAGTTCCACTAAAATTGTATTATTATCTCATGTCAACAACTTTTTTTGCCAATTCCATGCTTCCAACTCCTTTTGAAAGCTGCTTAAGAACAAATCCATATCCTAACCAAACTACCTCTAGATCTTTCTTCAGCATGTAATGTGTCTAATACAATTCCCATACACTTTTTTGAATCAACCGATATTGAAGCAAAGCACAGTTCAGCTGTAACCATGACCCGTCTAGCTCACAATACACCAGAAGGGATTAATTCTATTCCAGCTGAAGCTGTTTTCCATCTGCAAGACTAGGCTATAGCACAGTGTTGGTTTTTAGTTCAGAATCATGAAGACATTGGCATGAATGGCATGTCTGCCATCCAAAATAAAGCTCTGAATCCTTCTACACAACATTTACGTGTGGAATAAGTTTCTTAGTAAACCCCTTTGACAGTTCTGAAATCAGCATACCTGTGAAAGACAGTTCTACAAGCACATGACACTACAAAACTGAATCATACAGTGAGATTCCAGTATTGCAACACAGGATCCATAAATATCTAGACCACAAAAGTGGTCACTCCCTTGTGTTTCCAGCTTCTTCTCTTAATTGAAACACAGTGACTATGGCAAAATCTAGAGGAAGACTTAGTGTGTCTCTGAGGGTTAGCATTAACAGAATGCATATTAACTTTATGAATTATAGGGTGATGATCACTTTGCACAAGGAAGTCTTCAGTGATCCTTGTAAGAGATGTATAAAATCAGAGAGGTTGACATACCATGTATTTTATAACCAGAAGACCCCACCTATTTCTGTAACATCTCTAAAAATCTATTTGCCTGAATGGATCCATGCAACTGACTGATTACATACCCTAACTCAGCACTTAAATTTTAATTTCTGAAACTGAGCTGTAGCAATGTCAGCTGGGAAAGTGATTTCATTTCATGGGAAATAGGTATTTACAACAGTTAACTAAGGTGTTTGATAATTCACACTGAAATAACTTTCATGTAGTTGCTGAATGCTAGTTAAAAAACTGCCATTGCTTATTTTAGCTGTATCTTATAGTTCAAGTACATTTAAAAAAGAAACCAAAATAATCTCATATAAGTCAATTTTGCATTTTTAGCCTTCAAGTCCAAATTTCTATAAAGTTATTTCGAAGTGTGCTAATTTAACACACAGCTTTTGTGTTTGCATTATCTATCTTTCCCCTCCAAGAATACCTCTCAGTGAACTAAATGGAATCAAAATTTCCCTCCAGAAGACTCCTGATTTTAATTTTTTCCTTCTTATGTATGTTCTTATGCAAATAATGGTCAAACTGATTTACTTCTCTTCAAACACATAACATTTATTACATTTACTTCCTTCTGCACAAACAGAGCCTTGATATTAGGCTAATTATTTGCCAGTCAACTGCAAAAACCTGTTTTTACTTCACACAGTCTAGGAAACCAGAGGATCTCAAAAACAGTCTCAGCAAAAGCCTGGTTAATACAATATATAGACAGATCAAAGAATATTCCCTACTGATCACAGTATTTCACTGGCTAATCAAATATCAAGCCTGATATAAGATAAAACAGTGTCTTCCAAAAATTAATTATTCTGTAGTGGAAAAAAGGTTTAATGATTTAGGAAAATCTTTTCACTAAGTTCCTGAGAGGGAAAGTAATAGCTTGGGCTCCTGTGCTTTTTGGTCAGCCCTAGCATTAGAGCACGTAATTGCTGTTTCCTTGAGCATTCAAAAACCTTTGTTTCCTAAACAAAAGACATTTTGAAAGCTTTTAAGCAACATCATCCTTTTGTAACCTGATTCCACTAGAGAAAATGATGCTAAAATCTGTTTTATGTCAGTAAATGCCAACTTTCTTCTTAGCTGTAGTTCTGAACCATGCTTAATTTCTTTAAAATCACTATCTGGCAGTCTTGACATGCTTGCTTCTGGTGAACATTTTCTTCTGACAAACAATGCTATTGAATCACTTTCTTGCCTTCCCTTAAATAGCTACATGAGCTTTTAACAATACTGTTCTGAGAAAAGATGGAAATACCTTCCTGAGTATTGGTCCCTCCTGGATCATTTGGATTTGCAGGTCCAGCTGGTGGCTCATATCCTACTACCAAATCAATTGTTGCCTATAGAGAAACACACAGTATTCTCAACAGTTGATTTAAAGCAGTCAGTTGTCCTAACACTGTACATGAACAGTTAACTACTCATAGTCACAGCACATTTTCATAAAGTTTCATCTACTAGCAAATTGATAAATTGTTATTAGGCTATAAATAAATACAAACAATAAATATTACACAATTTGGAGCTAATGGAAGAGGTTCTAAAATAATATCTAACAAATGGAATCACTTTCTTTATATTTAGAAAAACCTGTCACAATACAAGCATGCAAGATGTTCTACAAATGTTAATTTATTTGGTTCCATGATATTCATGGCAGACAAGGTGACATCCTAAATTTGCTGACAGAAAAACAAAGGCATGGAGAAATAACACTATCTGATCAGCAACTTAAGAAGTCTGAACCGTAAGTAAAATTTCCTATCTGGCATGTGTAATTGCTTGTTCATACCTCCAACCTGGAACAAAAACACTGTGTCATTTTCCATTCTAATTATAGAATTGTCTTTTTTGTGCTTGAATGCAGTTTTGGATTATTGAACAAATCATTATTTGTCGTTGCCACAGTAACATGAGGAGCCAGCAAAAAAAGCCCAACCCTGTGACCAACTAATCATGATATTAAACTGCAGCTGATGAGAAATTGAAATTACCCTTAGAGCCTCTTCTTATTTAAGTGCCTTAACAACTATACTACACAAAGGCAGTTAGGCCCCAGGTTTTAGAAACTACTTAATAATTAAGTCAGTAACCAGTTAAATTTAAACATGTGCTAAACCAAGTTAAACAAGTTCTTGTGTAATTTTCTGAACGGAGCTGGCAGTGAACATGTACATGATCATGTGCTTTCCAGAATCAGTGCTACGACACATGTGGCTATTAGAAAGAATACAGCAAAAAAAGAAGTGCATATGGGAACTCCATCTGCTACCTGGAAAATGCACTTTTAAACATCAGGCTGATTTCCATGCATACTTCGTGCCCAAAATATTTTTAACACATATATACAAATACATAATACATACACAGAATGCAATTTTATAACTTAAAGGATATTCAACAGAGTCAAACAGCGTAGACATAATTATATCTTGCTATAAATTTCATCTGTCTGGAGCTTTTGCTACAAATTTCCAAGCATTAAATTGATACTAACCCTTTTGCTGGAGCATTTTGATTAAGAATACAGTAAAACAAGGAATTGTAAATCACTCACTCCAATTTCTTGTCCCCTTTCATTTAGTAGAGGTATGAGTTTGAAGGGAGAAGATCTGCTTTGATTACCTACAAGATCCTTAAGTGCTACGGATGCACTGCCAATTAATCTGAAAAGAAATAAAAATCATTAGAATGCAAGTATACTCCAAACAGAGGTTCCCCTTTTTCTTTTACTAGTGTCTATTAGTCAACCAAGTAACTCCAGCCAGGACTTGAAAACTCAAAGCACAACAAAAGATCCTTGCAAATGTCATGTAATGACTGTGTACTGCTACTTTGTACTTTATTGTTTCAACCACTGAATTCTCATTGGTAAACTAAAAGATATAATCCTTTCTTTCCCTATGTAGCTTTGCAAACTCCCAGGTGAGAAGTAATGTATAAATTCAGACACACACACCTCTGTAAAGAAAACAATGAAAGAGAACAAATGCAATCAACATGCTTACTAGAGAATTCACAAAATTGATCTTCTTGCCCATCTACATTTTGAAATAGGCTCATCTTGCTTTTAAATCCTCAGAATGTTTCAATATGGTTCTAGAGAGGCAAAGGAAGCTTCTCGTGCGATCTGACATGTGGTAGACTCTCCTGAGCTACTTCTGCCTGCTTTGGGACTGCATCTGTCACGCCCATCATCTCACAAGAAGGTGAAAACATCATGTACTTTTAACCCGAGAGACTTCTTTTAGGCAGAGTTTCTCACAGTGTGGCACTGGTCTCATGACTCGTGGCACTGTATTTCATTCCCATAGTATGTAGTAACAGTTTACTCCTATACTGAAGTGGATTATTGGAATAAATGAGATTTTTGTCAGTGAAAAAAACCCAAGATAATTTTATCTTGTAAGTATTAAAAGAGCATGTTTTATAAACAAAATACCAGCTTTGCTGCCAAAGCAGAAAAAAGATCTGTACGCAGAAAACCTAACTGAGGTCCCTTGAGATTACAGTGCTATTTTATGGAGAAGCTAAGAATGCAAGGGTATTTTTTGACATAGAGCAAGAGCTACTTAGCAAGAGCTATTATAGCTACTCTTGGGTGCTATGTTATGAGAACATAAATTACTTTTTTTGCAAAGTCCATTAGGATAGGTAAGTATAAAACATTAACTTCCTGCAAGTATATCTTCCTAGTATTACACATTACAAATCCTGTTTAGGGTATGAAAAATAACTACACTTGCTGTCTGAATGACCTGTTAGAATTACTTTGGTGCTGTCACCTCCTCAGTCAACTCTGCTTTCCCAGTTCATTTCATTTCTCCAAAACCAGTTGTTTTTGTCACAGTTTTGATTCACTACTCAAACCTTTCTCTTCTGCTCCCCAAACTGCCAGAGCACAGTAATATTCCAGCTATCCCTCACATACTTACCATGCAGAGGGGATGGTCTAGATGTGAAAAGCAGTTTTAAGATCAGGCTATGCTGCAGAGAAAATTCACGAAATTCATGAAATTCTGTTCTAATCTTTAAGATGACCATGACTGAAACTCTGATGCCATTTCCAACACCTATCTCTCTTCTCTTTACTGAGCAGACACCTGGATCCAGTACTGTAGTCTTGATCCAGTGTCCTTTAAAAAACTACAGAAGTACACCTAGTTATTTCAGTGAGCATTAGATGAACCATAGGTACATTTTCAGTTTTTACAAATTGTTGGACAGAGACAGAAACTGATTAGCTGAAACACTGTCTCCATGTGTTTCCCAGCTTTAGGGAGGTTAAGAAGCAATTTCTCTTGTTATGCAATAAAGTTGCATTCAATCCACAAGACAAACTTAGATTTGGAACATCACATACACACAAAACATCACTGTGGTGCCTGTAATGCCTACCTAGCCCAGGAAACAATATGGTCTTGCTAACAAAGAGAGGCTGTATTTTTCCCTGTCACCTCAAAATTCCAAAATCTGGTGTTATATAGAAGTCAAGTAAAACTGACATTATAAGCCAAAGAGAACATCTCCCTCTATATATGACCCAACTTTTCTGTGTTAAGAGCAGGTGTCGTGCAGACAGTCATTGATACTATTCAGCAGTCAAAGAAAAGCAGAAAATCTTCATTCTATAAAGTCTGCAAATCCCAGAACAGGTAAGAGAGAAAAATACTGGGTAGCTCAATGCATTTTCCTCTTTATTACATAGCCTTCTAACATCTTAATAGCTTTGAAAGCAATTATATTACAAGCAAATGGGAAACTATTCCTACAGTTGGAACAAATGCTTAAATTTCCTTTACACAGCTGGATACTGAAAGAAACCCACTTCACTCTTTTTCCTTCAATGGAAAACTAATCAATATCAATTCCAAATAGTCTTATTTTCCTTAAGTCCTTCAACCATGACTATGGTTTCCCATTTGAGAATAACAAATAGAAATTTACATATTTTGAGATGTCACAGAAGGGAAAAACCCAACAAGACTAGCCAAAAGCAGTTAGGCCAAATGTGATTTTGGAGAAAGACAAAGAAAATATTCTCCTATGCACATTTGTAGAAAAATTATGTAGACTTGACATTTTCATTTGATATGAGCTGGAGTGACATACAATAACTTCAAAAACATCAGCAATTCAGAAGCTACTCAAAGTTATATCATCAAGAAGACTGTTTCAGCAACCACACCCTCCTATCTGGCGACATTAACTCAAGAATAGCTGTTCAAAGTAGTGCTTTTGAAATTTTTCACTGTAAATTTCCATTTCTACATCCTTATCTGTCCTGTGCAAATGTTAACTGCACACATTTGAATGCATAGTAACCATTTTTAAAATACTGATCACCTTCAGAAAACTGAAGAGGGAATCAGTTACACACACTACTTGCTTTCAACCAGTTGCCTCTACAGTCCTTTGTTTCCTTCTCCTTTAGCAGATTGGGCAACAATAGTCTCCAGTCTTTTTCCACTCTAGCAAGACAGAGAAATTTAATACTCAGTCTACATCCTATCTTAGTCTACTTCTAAGCTTTAGACAAATTCTAAGCTTTGGGCAATATTCCACCCTCCCCAAAGTCATCCTGTTCACTGGATTTGTGATATTTCACTCCCCTCTTAGTAGAACCACAGAAATGATGAGGTTGGAAGGAACCACCCAAGATCATCTAGTTCAATGCTTCTGCTCAAGCACAGTCAACTAGAACAGGTACCCAGGACCATGACCAGTCTGGTTTTGATCGTACAGCCACTCAGCAACTGAAGTAATACTTTCAAAAATAACAAGGAATGCCTCAAAGACATTGATAAGCCTCAGCTTTGTCACTTGTCTAAAGGTCTTGGAGAAAGCCTTTTTTCTGTCATGCTTCTCTCAGGTCTCTAATCTTTGGGCTAAGTCAGTTAAATCAGACTGCAACAGCTGTTGTGACACCACGTCCATCAACAGATCATTGATGTTCAGTGCTTTGCTGCAAGGTCTGCTGCTGTACTTCCTTTTGATGTGTAACTAAACTCCCAGTTCTCTGCATGGCTACTGTGAAGTTGCTGTACTCCTCTGAGCTCTGAAGACTTTACCTTCAGCAGGATTGTATGTGATCTCCATCTGAAGTCATGACTTACAAGATGACAAGGAGTCCTTTCCTTCCAGCACAGCTGAAAAGACTTCCTGCTACCTGGTCATCCTCAAAGGACACTGCTCTTTGCTAGACCTATGTCAGCTTTTTTCCTCTTGCCTGGGCAGACCAACATTTGCCTCTTTAATTCCAGATCACACATATCTTTTGACACCATCAAATGAGATTGTTTCTGCTATTAGAATAGCTTAATACATTCTCAGCTGTTCATCAGCTTCTTAAGTCAGTCAGGTCTCTTAAACTTTTCCAGCTTTGCAGAAGTAAAGCAAAAAACCTGTCCTGCCACAAGCAATTTAAACATTCTGGTCTACCCCTGAAGAGTACACCTGTTCAAAAGCTGATTTTGAACCTTACCAAAGCTAGGCCTATGACACTTTCCTGCCAGTAACCAAAGGGAAATACTTAGTTTATAAGCATGAAATCAATGAACTCCTGATGACCAACTACTGAACACAGAGTTGCACTTGTGCCAAAGCTAATTAATCCGTTAGCACTGTGGTTAGCACTTCCTCTTAGCTGCCTAAATAACCAAGAGAAGTGAAACACCCCTGTCTGGATCAGGAAATGTTAACTCACAGTACCAACCATTTTATTATTCCTTTTGGTTTGAAGGTAGCAATCTATACTAACTTCTTTAGCATATCATGTCCTCCAGCTGCTTATATGTTACTTCTACTAGAAGCCCAGAGGTTTCAATTGACTGAAAGTCAAGCATTTAAATTCTTTTCACCTCTTTTTAAGGACTTATTTTGGCAGAGGTCTATATTTATTATTCTCATCAGCAAACGTGATTCCACACAGTATTTATAATTGCTATACTCAACCTTTCTTTCTCAGCGTGTGTTTCATTATAGAGTCTATGTTACAGGACCCGATACCCACCTACTGTTATTTGTGCTATGTTGAACAATTTTTATTAAGAAAAAAACCTATTTATCATACTCTTAGCATGAACAAACTTATAAAAAAACCCCAAAACATGGATACTGTTTTGTACAAGAAAGAAAAGCCCAAAACTGAATCTTAAACCGGCTGGGTCTTGCATACAATGGACACAAGGGAAGCCTGCAAATATGCACAGTCACACTTAACGAGGAAAAGAATCCACTCAAAAGGGTACAGCTGTATGAGGATTCAAACAATCTAGAAATTATTAAACTGTGAAAAATACTTAATCATGATTAAATAATTTGCTGCTCTGTTCATTTGTGGCTGCATTTTTCTGCTAGAGCAAAGGGTGTGCCCAAGCTGTTTTTCCCCTGTCACTAGGTTACTAACTACACAAAGGACATGGGGAAACACATAATTCCAAGTCTTTCAAATAGAACAAAAATCGCTTCATACAGAAACAACTTTAACTTCCTGTTAATATTTTTTTTCCTAACTTCACAGGAACAACTAAAGTTACTGGGGATTTTTTTGGTTTGTTTTCTTTTTTTTAACTGCATAAATATTTGTGTTCTGAGAATTTGAAATCTTTCTACTAACAGTTTTAGATGTAATAGAAAACAGATGTGTTCTCTTTTCAAACATCTTTATGCTGGAAAATCTAACTAAGCATGAATCATATGAGCTCTCTGGTTTACTCCTACAGTGGTCTGCCTGCATACAGTGGTGGTTTGCTTTATTTATCTTTTCCAATGACTATGTCTTTTTACTATGAAGAGCACTCATTTAATCTATCTGCATAAGTTTAGTGATCCTGTAAACAAAACAGTAAATTCTATCTCCAGCAAAAAAGAAATGGAAAAATATTCAAATGTTCTTTCAGGGTTAATTTACAGAAACATGCCAAAGCAATGAGTTCAGTGCTTTGGCACAGTGTAAAGGCACAATAACATTCACTGTGTTACTCGTCCTGTATCAGTTTAAGAGCAAAATGGATGAACAGCTATATCAGTTTCTAGGAGCTGGAACAAATCATGTCTTACACACTGCAGTCTTCTGCTCTGTTGTTCCAGAGGGGAGGATGCATTTTGTACTCACTTCTTAGGCACAGCAACAGACCAGCTGCCTGGAACTAGTCAGGACTAACACTGCATGGAATAGCAGAGTGTGTATTGGCCAGGAGCTGTGTGAGTGAGCAGCTAGAGAGGGAGGCTGGGTTGAGAAACTCATTGCTCTGCTGACAGCCTACACTGCAGCAAAGATAGTGCAGAACACTGTCTCTACCTTGCAAATAACAATAGCAGTCCCCACTGATTATTTTCCTCCAGAAGAAAAAAAACAAACCCAAAGACATGGTGTAGTTTCTTCTCATTGCTCATTCTTAGGCACCAGAGGCCCCTAGACATATTCTACAGTGAAAAACAAAATCTAAATTAAATCTAGGCTTTAAAGTAAAATATATAAAAACATGAACATCTAAGGGAAAGATTATTGATTTTGACTCAAAGTCTACTTAGCTTAAACACTTGATACACCTCCCAAGGTAATACGTCAAAAGCACACAGCAAACATTGGGTTTCTTAAACTGTCGTTAGAACAGCTCTCAATAGTAAGGACCTTAGGCAGGCATTGCACTCCACCTTTGCAATCCTGAACTAGCATGCAGACAAAACAAGGGAGTGTCATTTGCACACTCTTGCACTGAGCACCTTTTTGAAATGCTGCAGCACCACAGGCACACATCTAACTATAGACTTTTTCTTAAGTAGTAAAACAGGATACTGTGAAAAAATACCAAATTTGATATGGTAAATCTCTCTCCAATTCAGTAAACAGAATTGGTAACTCTACAGAAATGCAGGTTATGCATACATCAAGTGATAGGTGAGAAACTTATTCCATATTCCCCCCTTTCACATACTCTTTTGCCTAAATGTGATGGTTCATTAATATCAAATCCCTTCTGCTGTTACAGTGCTTTTTGTCTTTAAAACAAATCCAAGATGCTATTTCCTATTATCTTGTTACAATCAGGATGCCTGCTGATGTGTTTCCTACTTCTCACCCCTTATCCTGTTTCTCTGCCAACAGCCCTTCCAAACACATCACACCCTGCAAATATGTGGCTGTTATCGAGGATCTGTTTTCTAAGAGCATTACTTTGAAGGTGTCACTCTGGCTTTGGTATGGACTATATATTCCATACATGGAAGTCACTTTCCCAAGAATTCCAGTAGTTTACTTTTTAAATTGTAGACAGAAAAAGTATGTCAAGAACAACTTCCAGTGCATAAAACTCAAGCAAACCAAACAGGCATTTGCACAAGCTGGGGCTTAAGCATTACAAATATGAGTCTAGATGGTATTTACAAATACAGTTTGAAAACCAAAAAAACCCAACCAGAAACAAAATAACACATGCCTGCTTAACTGTGAACCTACACACAGAGTAAAACTTTTTAGGTGCTTCAGATAATCACCTTCTTTTTTTCTGATACATTATAAAATCCATTACAAAATTCTGATTACTAACAAGCTTTCCTATTTAAAGTTCTGGGATTTCCCTCAAGTCAGAGGAATGCAACATATTCCTGTTTTACTGATCTGCAGGAATCTCAGGAATGAGAGACCTGAGGGCATTGGCTTGATTCACAGTGATTTTATGACAGCTGTTAGGAATATTGTAAAAAGCTGAATCTACGTATTGGGATGAGGCAGAGTAGTAAAGAAAAGCTAAAAATGGAATTGGACTACTATCAATAAACAAGACTGTATGCCTAACTCATACCAATCTGCCATGATAAAACTAGAGAGGTAGCTCGATATAATTGCTTTCAAAACAGCCACAGCCAAAAGAGAGAGCACAGTAAACAGCAGCAATCAGTTCCATTTTCCCCCTGTACTTCGGTAGTGAAAGTTTTGTTTAATAGTGAGAAGGGGGAGAGGTGGGGAAGGAAGAACATACTTGTTTTGTCCGATTGTTTCAAAATCCTTCACGATAAGTGTTAGGGAAGATGAATTATCCAGAGCAATTCCTTTCAAGTCAAATTCAAGAATCTGAACAAAAAAAAAAATGGACCAAACCCAAATTATAATTACAATTTATGTAGAAATTAATTAACGGAAGTGTAGCACATACAACAAAATTATTCAGAAATAAATTTGCATGTAGTGAGAGACCAAACCATCTTACATTTGCAAAAGCAAAGATAAAAATGCTCATAGCCCATATTTGATTTCCTAATTACTAGTAGCAATAACAGAGTTGTTCAATAGTGAGCCATAACCTCTTTTGCAGTTCCATTTCCTCACACTACCATACATATTCTCTCGTCACACATATTATCTGATATGATTCCTCTCCAATATTGGCTGAGGTCAGTTTCTGTAGAATTTAGACAAATAGATGTAGACTGACTTTCTTTTTACTTATAATTACAAAATGTAAGAATAATCTTTAACTTTTATTTATGGTTGTGAAAAAACAGTACTAAAAAAACATTTTACCCAAGGAAAATATTACTGAAGACGCAAAATAGGACTAGTCCTACAAATAAACCATGAGGAACTTCAGTGCATGATTTATTCTAATTCTGGAGGGTTTTCCTAGGATGTAATAAATTATCCATTTATGTTCCCATACATGTGGCTAAATAAAGGCCAAGTATCATTTGATCAAAAGAAAGTGGGAACAAAACCAGGCCATAAACTCATCAGTTATCCATCTAATTTTACATCAAAACATTACTTTATCAATTGCAATACATGGTGCAAGATGAATCCCTTCACCTGTATTTACTAACGCTAGTTCCTCTTCCTAACAACATACACAACTGTTAACACTGACTTACTGACTTTAAAAGCATTTTGTCTTTAAAGAGACCAAGGATTTATTTTAAAAAAAATACCTCATTCCAAACAGGATTAAGTTCACTGTCAATTTTCTTTGTTTTCTTTTTTTCATCTGCAAATACAAACAAAGTGTGATTATTTGTTTTTGCTAAAGCACTACACAAATATAATTTTTCCTTTCACTTCTCAAAAGAAAATCTGAACTTTAAACCAAATGTTCCAGATCTTTTTACCTCTTCCAGTAGTTGCACAATTTACAATCAAAAGGTCCTCTGGGCAATTTTAGCAGTTGAGGCTTTTCTTTCTGTTTTGTTAAGCACAGCTAGATGTATTCCCAAAAAGCAAAATAAATATTCAGGTTTCTCAGCCTTTTATGACCCTTGGCCACAACTTGAATAATGATGAAAAAAAAAAGGACTAAAAGACTTGGAGACATTAAACCAAACAGTAATCTCTAAGTGATAGTATTAAAGTGCTATGATGGAAAGTAGTAATGAAAATGAGTTATATATTTACCATATCTGAATTACAAAATACTTGTGTTTAATTCTGAAAGAAAATCCCATTAAAAAAATATTTCTTAGAAGATATGCTTACTGGGTCAGCATTTTCTGCTTTAAATGAGCATATATTAGCAGAAATACACATGCATATAAGAGGAAATGCAATCCTTCCTGAAAAAATGGTTTTCAGAGGTTATGTAGATCACTTCACCAACATTTACTGTGGCCTAAAAGTTGCAAATTTTCCATCCTTCAAATTTGCATTTGGGAAACCTACAAATCATGGTAATGTTTGATGTGGTGTAAATTATATACACTGTGGCATTATTTTTACTTTTCAGTTGCACTATATGTACACAGCTCTGATGGAGAACAAATCTTTTGACTCTGAGAAGCACCAAAGAACACTGGCAACAAACACCACAGCTCTTTAAATGGAAATTGCATCTATTTGTTATAACAAATGAGCATATTTAAGTACAGTCAGTAAAACAACTGCTGATCTACAAAATGCTTAGCCACCACAAGAAGGGCAAGTTTCACACACAATCCTTGTATTTGACTACAGTAAAGATAACAGGATTTTTATTATTCACAAGCTATGACTACAGTTAGCCAGGAAAACGTTGCAAAGGCCTGAGAAAGAAACTTGCCAAAGGGGCAAGTTCATATACCCACTCCTCAGGCAGGAGACTGTGCTGGCTCTCTTCACTGGATGAGAGTGGGCTGTACTGAAAAAGTCAGCCCATGCTGCAAATTGTGAGATCTGACTCACATTTATGTAACAAGAATTGTCTACAATTTATACAGGATATTGACTCACACCGTAGGACAAAGGAAAGAGCTTTCATAACATACCACACTGTGGACTCACATTTTACAGAACAAAGCACTAATTAACAAGCTAGTGAGAGAAATTCAACCTCCTGTTATCTAATATGAGACAATGCATTTTCGAAACTAAGTGTCCCAGAAGATCCAGGGTTTGGCACTGATACTTCCCCTAAAAACTGACAGTCAGGGAAAAGATGTTTTCAGTGCTGGTGAAAAAATGAACAGTTGCAGCTGTTTGTAAAGGAGATGGTGAATCACACACCTGATTCTGATAGAACTAATGGATAAAAGTCCTACGATCCTTGCCTAAGCTCAAATGTAGCTCTCTAAGGTAAGGAAAGCCCTGGCTTGAACAACAGCCAAGAAAATTCTTGACAAGGAGCAAAACTTTACACTCTGAACTACCCATTTTCACACAAGCAAAAGATTTATGTTTCCACTAACAATATGCTTATTCTAGATTATAATCAGAAAAAAACTTTTTGTGCTATGCATCAGTGTGAACATTGGATAAAAAAACACTGGGAAACATCTTACGTTGGGTTTCAGTTGTAATTTTAGTCAGTCTCAGTGTGGTATTCACATTCCTCATGGATGTATTTTGCATATATTCTCTTTACTGACTTTCCTTTTATTACACTTCTATCAGTATTTTAATGCACTGGGTGTGTGGGGGGGTGTGGGTGTGTATGTTTGGTTTTTAAGCTGTTGGCAAAGCTCTTCCTTTTTTCCAACCAAAAACCCCATTGCCAGGCAGGATAAGAAGGACTGCACAGTTATTCCAGGTGTTCACAAGTTTCAGGCCCTCAGGCTTCTTCCTCTGCTGGTAATGATTCCAGCTATATAAAAAAGACTAGGAATGACCTAAGGATAAACTGTAAGGTATGGCCAGTCATAATTTTTAGTTTGGCCCTACCAAGAAACAAGAAATTATAATGGCTACAGGTAGGAGACTATACATTTGTTTAACTACAATAGCTGTGGTACTGTAGAATAAATTACTATTAGCTTTATTTTCATCAAGGTGTTAAACTCCCACATGCTGGTCAATATTCTCAATTGGAAATTACTATAATAGGAACTTATTGGCCAATGAGCTGACTCAGCATTCAAAAAAAATTCATTCAAGATTTTTTAAAATAATAACTGTTTAAATAATAACTGTTCCATCATTAGAAAGATAATTACAGTTCTGCAAAACAACCAATGCTTCCATCTTAATTTTTTTCTTCTATTATAAATAGCATTTTAATAAATTTCAGCAGGTGGGGAATAGCAGAAGCAAACATCATCTTTTATAACAGTCCTAAGTCGTAGATTCAAGAGATAATCATATTTCAGTTAATTAAGTTTTCCATAAAACTTTTGTTTAAGGGGAGTTAAGACTGCACAGTGACAGCAACTGTCAGATCAAATGGGCAGATCTCCAAAAATCCCCAAAACCCAATGTAGCTAATTTAATTCTCTGCAAAACAGAAAATATAAATTTAGTGAATAATTGTACTCTAATACTCTTTTCTTTCACACACTGAAATATTAACTAACATAGCTATGCACTGTTGCAGGCCTGCAGGAAAGCTTTTAGATTAAGCACAAAGGGAAAAAGAAATTTTACTCAAGTTGGTCCAATCAAGCTAAATGCCATTTCACCTCAGTTTTTAATGCATAAATTGCAATGAGGCAGTCAAAAGGAACAATTAAAGCACTAAATGCCCTAATATTGACTGCACATATAACCAATTGAGTAGATTTTTACACCCTAAGACAAGAATCTAACAAACCAAAACAATTATACTGGTTTAATCATTACCACTTAGTGCCATTTTAGGAAATGGCAGCAGTCTTTCATATTAATTGGACTAATAATTTGTCTCATGCTGAGTGATGATGAACTCAGAATTCTGCAAGAACAGCATCCAGTTCCAGATAGCAATATTGGTTTACTCTCAGGGTGTAGTTCTCTTTGAACAGTGAGCTGTTCTTAAAGTAAATAAAAGTTCCATCCCACTGGACTGAACATAAATGTGTGGAAAAAAGAGTCAAATGTTTGCAAAAAACCCCCTCTATTGCAAGATATCAAAATAGAAACAGTTGCCTATTTCCTCTTAATATGAAGTTACTGTATTAACTGAACTGATTGTAATTTGACGAAGTCTATCCTATTCATAGATGAAAGTGTAATAACTTATGTGTCTTAACATATAAAACCTTTGCATTCACTTTTCATACTAACAGTTGTAGGACCATAAGCTTTTTCTTTACAGCATAGCTGCAAAGGTCTTATTCTGAGGGACACTGTGATTTCATGGAAGCTTGAAATTTACTGAACCTGTAAATTAAAGTTTGAACACAATACTGTTTAATGAAATGTCAACTTCCACAGCAATTTTCTGTCAAATGAGTGCTGCTCACTAAGACTTCACCAAGAACACCCCAAAGTCAAACAAGGACATGAAAATGTATTGCAGGGCTACAGCCAAAGTCCTGCAAACGCTCGAGGTTTCCCCAGTCTAGAAAATACACTCTCAAATGTGGTTTTATGTCCCCCAGGATCTACACTGGGTAGGGACTAAAGTTAAAGACTGATGCCTTCGACATAAATCTTCCCAAATAGGACTGGTTTCCCATTTCCACACATTAACAGGGTGAGAATGGAATCATCAGTGTACATAAGAAAACATCTATAAACATTAACAGCCGGAAGTTCAACATATTTCTGATATGATCTCTACGCCCTTGCATTTGGCAAACAGGCACGCCACTCAGAAATTAAATTGGAGCTGCTTAACAGCTGTCAAAAGCCTGATGTTTTCTGTCCCCCTTGAATCACTCTGAACAGAAAGCAAAAAATCAGACTGCTGCTATGTAGTAAACCCATATAAATAGAAGCGGCATGAGAAATTAAATATCCTACTAAACCTGCCACAATTTTGAAGTTGTATTTGAGACACTGGTTAAGCATGTTTGTGAATATTAAAAATCCCAGTTATAGTACATAAAGCATAAAGTCATTCTTTCAATGTCTATTGTTCGATTCCTGCATTTGGATAACTGGAAGATTAAAAAACAAATCCAGCAATGCAGAAAAAAAACCAAACTATAACTTATATTTACTAGGTAAAAGTGAACTGCATTTGAGAACATAGTAGGAACAAAAGATTACAAGGAGAGATTAAACAGACATTTAACACTTAAAGAAGTGGAGGTGTAAACCAACTCTGAAGTATAAAACTGCAGGAAGGGAGGCAACACAGAAAGGCAAAACTGTAACAGGAAAACAAAGAGAAAAGACAAGGAATTGAAAAGAGAATATGGATACTTAAGAAGCAGCAGAATATGGAAAAAAACCAGAGAAATTATAGTATCATCACTTTTTCAGGGCAAGCAAAATCATATTTTTAGGAGTTAGGAGGTTCCAAAAGCTACTGAGACTGTCTCTGGCACTTTTTCCAACACATAAGGGGGTAAAAAACCCCCAAACTTAGGAAACCAGGTCAACAGGAATTAAGATGCCTGTTTGTCACAGTTTGGTTTAATATATTACATGATCCAAAATTGCTTGGAGGTTTTGGCACCTTAAAGATAAATCAATACATGAAAAGAAGCTCCTCCAGTCTAGCCAAGTGAGGAAATGATGGCAACAGTTAAATATAATTAGCTTTACATATAAGTGCTAACTTTATCACACTGTCTTCTTAACCCATATAAAACTGACAAGCAATGAAAGTGTAAAATGTGGTTTTCTTCCTAAATCTTTAAATTAAATAATCTCAACAGGCAAAATTTTGAAGTGCAATTCAGTTTGCAAAAAAAAAGAAAAAAAACCCCCACAAAACACAAAACCCCAAACCCAAAAGAAAAACAAACACCTTCAGTAATGGTACTACTGTTTTTCAACATGCTACTACTAATAAAAAACCAGTCACAATAAAAATGTTTGCAACAGTGAGCAGTGGCTTTGCAAAGTGATCAAGACAAGAAGGATTTTTTAGATCAAAAACAAGGTAATCTTCACTACCAGAATTAAAAGTGGATTTATCTATGCAATTAGATTTGTGTTTCTAAAGCAAAAGTATAAGCCTTTGCAAAAGCTTGTAAAATGCAGATCCTGAAACAGAAGCACAGCTGCACAGAACAGACCAATGCACTCCACCCAGTTCAAACTTCATTCAGGTAACTCCTGCCTCTCTGATTAAAAACTCTTCCCTAAAACTACATCAGACATAGCGTCAGGAAACCATGTTTTCACAGATTTTCAAATACTTACAAAGGGCACTGTCTTACAAAAAACTTCCTCTCTGACATTTATGACAGTTTTCCTTACCTTTAAAAATAACAGAAACGATAGGATCTGGTTTCCCAAACTTGGTTTTAGGGATATTGGTAGCAGATTCCACAATTACCCGAAGCATTGTTTCCCGTCTTGCCTAAATGTTGACTGTTACAAAACAAATTCAAGGAAGTCTTCAGTTTCACACTCCTTAACTTCTGGACTGAAATGCTAGCAGGAAGAGGAGGCAGGGAATTGCTGGTTTACAATAAAGAAGGTCTATGGGTGGATCTATGACGGACTAGCTACTCAATCTAGGAAAAAAAAGTCCTGTAAATTGACACCAAGTTCTGTCTTGCTGCACAAAAAAGAGCTCTCGCTAATGAAATCCTGTAACAGAAAGGACACGGTGCAAAAATGAGTGCAGATTTATTTTGAGTGGGTTTTTTGGTTGCTTTTATTCTGAAGCTGTGTGATAAATCTCTAGTAAGTAACTAAGGCAAGAGTAAGCATTAAGCAACATCAACATTAAACACGACTCCAGTATTCAAGATACATCAAATCTTCATCTTCAACCATCTTTCATATCAAGGTATGAAATTTCACGATGGCTTATATTTTTTTCCCCTCTTAATTTGCAGAACTTCATTGTTTGCAAATGCTCTTGGCTCGCCTCCGTGTCAGCCTACAGTCACAAACTAGCGATGATCCCCAAAACCAGTGTAAGTTCTCCCCCTCCCGTTGCGTTCTGGAACAACGACGTGTTGCACAGTAAATGCTGCAGCTTCGTCACGGAACAGGCTGGATTTAGTAATTTATTGAGAAATTATTAATATATGTGTGCATAGCTAACACTGGAAAATAATTAAGGAAATGCGTACCAAAAAAAAAAAAAAAAGGTGGTATGACCCTCTGTTTTGTTTGGAGGCATATGTTTTGTCTTAACGTAAACATGTGCAGTAACAATCCGGTAAAACTTACATGACAGGCACAAGAGCTCTGAGCTCCCTCGGGCTCAGCGCTACAGCAAGTTTTCCTCAGCTGTGGAACAGCTGTTAAAAGCCGAGAGGTGCACACTGCCACTGCCACTGCCACTGCCACTGCCACGCGTGTGCCAGCAGAGATGAGGGGGGAAACGGCAGGATGGAGCAAGATGAGTCACATGTAAGCACATTTCAGCCTAGTTCTTACATGATCATGGAGAACTATCCCACCTTATTTTGGAATTTCTAAAATTATTAGATTTTGGGTAGATTTGGAGAATTTCGGGAGGAGAAAAAACGTAACCTGACGCACACGTGCTCAGGGAGGGACAAGGACAGAGACACGTAAGGGGCAGCGCTGAGCGGCCCCCAAGGACTGTTCCACGCTCAGCCGTCGCGGTCCCGGCCGGGCCTGCGGCGCGGCGGAGGGCGGGGACGGCACCGCTGGGAAGCGACACGAGAGGGCAGCACCGCCCGGCCCTCCACACGAGAGGGCAGCACCGCCCGGCCCTCCACACGAGAGGGCAGCACCGCCCGGCCCTCCACACCCGCCCCGGTGACGAACTCCAAACCCCCGGAACTGACGGGCCGGAGCCGCGGGATTCAAACTCCCGGAAGCGGCGCCGGGCCGGGGCCAGACGGGCTGTGGTTTGGGGTGCTCGGGCCCCGTCCCATCCCACGGAGCGAGAGCCGGCAGCAGGATCCGGGAAGCCCTGCGCTTGACTCCAGCTGTCGGCAGCCATACCCTGCCCGCTAGAAGGGAGCGCTGTTCCGTGACGCCGCCTTCGGTTTTTACAGGCGCCGAAAGATGAACACCAAGACCGCCAAAGATCTAATTATGGGCAAGTGGGGCTTGAAGTCGAGCAGCTCGAGAGCTGAGAGTGGGCTGGAGAAGGGTACACAGGAGAGCGCCGCGCTGAGGAATCAGTGCAGGGAGGAAGCCGCGGCCGGGAGCGGCAGGATGGCGGAGGAGGAGCGGAGCGGGCTCCTCCAGGTGAGCGGGGCTGGGCCGGGCCGGCCGGGGGCTCCGCGCCTGCCCCACCTCTGCTCTCGGAACTTCGCTTACTTTGATGTCACTGCTGGTTTAGTACTGTTAGTTTAGACAAACTTTTAGTTTGACATTTTCATTCTCATGTACTTTTCAGAGATGACTGAATTAATGAAATCACACTCACCTGACAAGGCTGCTAAATACAAAGGCTTGAGGCCAGAGGTGCCAATTAGTCCATTAGGACTTGTCCTCTCGTGTCCAACAGGTCTCGCAGAATTATTTTAAGCACTTCCTGCAAAGAATATTATGTTTGCAAACATTTGTCTAAGAACATGCCAAAAAATGCCGGGTGTTTGCTTGAACTGAACTGTCAAACTCCCACTTAGCTATAGGTAAATAACACTGTAATCGGGTCTCTACATTATTCTTTCATTGCAACCAAGGAGCAGAAACTAAGACACTGCAAATTCCACCCAAGGTAAACCTGTGGCTGCAGAGAGAGAAGTTAAAGGCTCAATGTGTGACCAAGTCACATACTGTCAGGTTTCCCAGAAGGACTGCAAAACTTTAAGTAGACTCTCTCAAAGGATACAACTAATGGAGACTAGGCACACTAATATTTCAAGGCCATTTCTTTTGGCAAAAAGGCTTTTCTTGTGTCTGTGCCACAATGTCAGTTGAGAAATCCTAAGCCAAGTGTCAGCTATGGCTGGTCAGCTCATGTACAGTTGTGGCTAAATTCCTTAGTGTATTTGCTGTGCCTGTTAGCATTTGCTGCTTGCTCAGTGTTGGTTACTTAATACTAAATTCCTAGTTTACAGGTGGAAAATCAACACCCTGTTTAGATGTACCAGGTGTCAATATTTTAATTTTAGTGAGCACTCTGTGGTGTTCAACCACTCCCGTAGAAGCTCTCTAAAATTCAATTTCTTTCAGTTTCTTTGTCATCTTCTAATGACTTGTCAACTGTATAGGATTTCAGCATCGGCCTTTCTCACCAAAAATTAAATGCTCTCACATCAGAAGTTTATGGAAAGCCCCAAGGTAACCTAAATGCAGTACTAATTCTGTGTAATAATTACCTGTGCCTGTTGAAAATATCTACTAAAGCACATTTTGAAGCTAAAGGGCCAGGTAATTTGGAAACAGGATCCTTCTCCTGAATGCTTTGTTATAACTCTTTTGTAACCTCACTTACTGTCATGTAGTTTGCAAGAAGGCTCTGCTGCTTCCCAAAAGCTACTAAATATGCTGAGAAATAAGCTAAGAAATGTATCACCAAAGTCTTCACCGGAAGTGTTTTGGAGTTCTGGTACTGCTTGTGTTTGAAGGTTTATATACTGTAGTGATCTGTATTCTTATACAAAACTGAGTACCTGCCAAGCCTGTGAAATTTGGTTCTTTGCATTCTTTCCCTGTTTCATCTACTTCAGACTCATTTTGCTATCACTTGAAATATTTCAGATGATTGTGTTAGTATTGTCTGTTTTGAGTAAAAAATAATATTCTCAGCTAATTAAAGGCTGAGAGAATCTTTGAAAGTGAATATCATAGAATGGGTTGGGTAGGAAGAGACCTTAAAGATCATCTAGTTCCAACCTCCCTGACATGAGCAGGGACACCTTCCACTAGGCTTGGTTGCTCAGATCACTCAAATTATTGTAAACTTGCTAATGCATTTGTTGCATAGAGTAACTTCCTCATTTGTGTCACTTTTTTATTCTGTTTCATTTAGAAAATACATTCCCTTGAAAAAGAAAATGAAAAACACCACCATCTTGTTGGAGAGAAGGACAGGGAAATCCAAAACCTGAAAGACAAGCTTAAGTCCAAAACCAAGAATAGTGAAGTCTCCTCACTACAAAATCAACTAGAGGAAAAAACAAAGGAAGCAGAAAGGAGAGAACAGTTACTTTGTTCTCTATCAGAAGAAATTAACCGGTTAAAATGTAATTTATCTGCTGTCATGGCAAAATGTTCTGATCTGGAGAACAAAGCCAGTAGCACTTCTCAGGCATCCCAGGTAAGCACTAAAGAAATGCTGTAATTGCAAGTTGGAATTGGTGCCCACTAAGGACCAATACTTGTTATAAAATAGGATGGGTTTTTAATTTTCTTATAAGCTGCATTGCATTCTGAAATATTCTTATATGTAGAGAGATGATATCCAGATTGAATGCTAAATGAAGAACAGTCAGGCAGCACAACTTCAGGCAACGCAGCTGGGGAGGGAAGTCTCTTATGCTGTATTGCAAGGTCCCTTGTTCAAGCTCACATGGGTAGTTTGAGTAGTGATACTACATGTAACGATCACTGTTGCTTAAGCAGATACTATGCCCTTCTTGGATTTGTGTGGTCAGTGGTTAGACAGACTGAGAAGGCAGCAGTAATAGAGATATGGGGCACTAATAAAGACAAACTAAGCTCCTCACCTAATTCAGCTTCAGTCATGAGAATATCTTTGTCCTCTCTGCTCTTATGAATCCTCATTTGTGTCTCAGTTGTTAAAACTAATTGTCTGTACTTTCTATGGCATCACACACAGTAAATACTTCACTGAGACACGAGGTAGGACCGGAATAATGAGTTTCTCCTCTCATGCAAAATGGTCAGTAGGTATGGTGCCAATCCATGGCAGCGTTTACCAGTGCATTTAATATACTGCAGTTGTTTTTTCAGCCCTCCCTGTTCTAATGATCCATGGAAAATGCACTAGTATCTCAAAGAGGGGCACAGGAAAGTTGGTTCCTAAAAGTAGGTGCCTGTAAGTCTTTCTTTTCCAGCTTTTGACCTGCAGATGGTGCTGGTTCCCTGTGCTCTGCAAGGAATTTGAGCACTTTCTAGAAATTCTGCTTTAGCCAAATACATAGCAAGATATCTTAGTCTAACACTTTTGAATGATAATACATGTATATATATCACTTCTAATAATGAGGTATATTAGTAAATACCACTTTAAATGCAATGTATTTATTTTCAATTTTAAGAGACTTCGAACTGTGTTAGAAAATTTAAAATGTATGTGAAGTCCACAGATTTTTGGGATATTTTTGACAATAAACTACAAAAGTACCTCTTACTCTAAAACCATAATTTTCTTTTAAAATCTTAACTGATCTATCAACAGAGGACAACAAATATGACTGATGTTTTGACTGGATGTCATGGAAAACTTGAAAACAAGTCTAGCAATGCTGCTTGAAACTGCTAGGTGGCATGTGAGCTCTGAAATAGAAACAACAGTTTTATGACACAGTTTTGACTGAGGCAGGATTCTAACGTTCATATAAACAACTGTAGTGTCTTTAAATCCTATTTCTATTTAGAAGTGCTGAAGTTTAATGATTGCATTCAAAGCTCCCCTGAATTTTTCAGTTATAAAATTTGTTGTAAATCATGTTCCAAAACCCATAGAAAAACACTGGAAAAATGTAGTTTGGATTTGGGTAGCAGTCTATTTTTTTCTTATTGAAGTTCCCTCCGACTTACATCTACACAATTTCATAAATTCATTCTATAATGCAGAGAATAAACATGTCAGATTATGGAAGAAATATAACTGTTTAACTGCTCTCTAGATTTAGATGGGTCTAAAGAACTCTCCGACTCATAATTCAAGCACTGTACTGTGGACCAGGTCTCAAAAAATCAAGCAGTTTGTCCTTACTGTTCCAGAAAGGCTTGCATGACTTCCCCGATGTTAACAATCTTCCTGTTATCCCAAGGAAGCTTTCCAGGTCTCTGTAGCTTTCCCCCAATAACTCCTGCAGGTCTGGCTTATTGTCAAACATATGAGGATACAAAAATAGAACAAGCACCTTTTTTGTTTACTTAAATAATATCCTAAATATCTTGATTTTTCAAAAGCTCTTTGGAGAACACCCTTCAGGTCTTCCAAGAGAGCAGTTCAGCAGAAAACACATGATGGTCTTCTTAGGAAATGTTCTAATGTAACTGTGAGTTGCAGAGTTATGGAATAAGTTAAATGTAAATCTTTCTCCTGTCTCTTGTAGAACAGTCTGTTTTAAATATATGAAATGTTTTTCTACATAACTTAGACCCTTTAAGAAAAAAAGCAACAACCAGCTCTAAAGATCTTTAAACACAAAAGGCACATGTGTTTATGTGAAATTAATAGTTATATAGGAGTAGCTTCGCTCTTTCAGCCATCTGTTTTAAACAACACTAACAAGTTGTGCTTTGTCTGCAGGAAGCTGTAACAAACAGCACCGAAGTTGAAAGACAATTGAAAGATGTAAGTTTCCTGTACAACATTGCAAGTACCTATCATCTGTGTTGGGATGCATAAGAATGTAAATTATCATTGTATGCATTTTTGGTAGTATGGAACCTCAGAGGGTATGTTTCCCTCTAAATTATAATATCTAAAATCATTTTGTGATAAGACAATAATTTAAATTGAAAAAAACCACAAAAACTTGCAAAATAAAAAAAAAATAAGATTTCCATCATCTTTGAAAAACCTTGCTTAGAACATCAGAACAAAGTGGTTACTGACAAATCAGGAGCCTTGATGAACCTGGTCTGGCAGTGCCTGGAATAGCATGAAGCTGGATCAGAAACCTCCTGATGTCCCTTCCAAGCTGAATAATTCTATGATCCAATCAGCTAAAAAATCCATGTCCTTGTCCTTAGAAACTCTAAGTTCCATTTTCAAGATCTGTTATTTTATGTTTTGTTTTATATTCAAGCCTTTGTTCTTTAAGTCATTTTCCCATTCCAAGAAGTAATCCAATTAATATTTAATATTGCTGCAGTTTTAACTTATGTTCAGCATCCTGACTTATCTTTCCAAGTGAAGATGGATTTATTAATTGTACAGAGATTCCTACAATTTGCATCAGACATAGCTTACCTTTCAACTGTGCAATATATAACTTCTAGCATTTTTAAGAAATAAGACAAATACTTTTAAAATCTGATAAATTACCAGAAGATTTTTTTGTTCTCCTGTTCATTTTCTTGAAGGCTCTTGAGAAAAACCAACAGTGGCTACTGTATGACCAGCAACGGGAAGCATATGTCAGGGGATTGCTTGGAAGGATCTTTGAACTTGAACAGAAGTCAGAAATAGTTAACCAACAAGAATCTAAAGGATTCAGTTCAGAAGGTATCAACTTTATTTTTTCCCCACAAGTGACCCAAACCATAATTATCTATAGAATAAATTTTCTGAAAACAAGTGATAGCACAATTAATCAAAATCAAGACTTTGTTTTCAGTGCTTTGGCTGCTTAATGGTAAAACTTGGTTAAGTAATATTTCTTTGCTTCCTGTTATCTGTGTTACTTACCAACAGTACTTCATGTTCTTATGCACTTCAAAGACGGTTTTTAACAGCCCTGACACTCTATTAGCAACCTCTCTGTTTGTTGAAAGTGTTGAGGCAAATAGGTGTCTCCCATCCTTCTAAGTACACTTTCAACCGACATAATGGAAGCATTAAGGATTTATTAGCTAGGTGTGGATCAGATTTTTTAAAATTTACTTTTTTCAAAATAAATATTATAAAAATGACTCAAGATTGCCACGTTCTTTACTCACCTGAACAGTTGTTACAGGGCATGAAAACCTATGCTAGGTTTTGGCACCTCTCCAAAATAGTGTTTCTCAATATGGATCTGGCCACCTCCAGCTCACACTTCCTTGCTGTGCAGTTCCTCAATAAGGCACACCCTCTCAGTATTAATAAAATCACATTGAGCAGAAGAACCAGAAGGTGTTGACTTGCTTTACTTATTATAAAACTATTGTTTCATATATGCTGCAAGTGACCTGCAAGGTAAATTCATTAAATGTGGGGTAAGAGCCTACCCACAGACTTGCCACAGTAACTCACATGCAGTGGCTTGGTTTCTGTATTGTTTGAATCTTTATGGAAAACAGTAAAATATCATCATAATCTTGTTTTGGTTCTGTTCAGAAATTTATGAACAGTGGTTTTAGATGAAGACAGACTGAAGTAGTAGCTCAACAGGAAATATAACTCAAGAGTTCCTGCAGTCAAAGCTTTGTCATCAGAGCAGCCAGGAGACCTGGAGTTAGGATGTAAGAAAGTTGCTCTCTTCAAGCAGCTAGACAGTAGCAGAAATCCAGGTTTCTAAGAACCTACCTATACAAGTTGAAAGTAGAGATGACAACTTTTTCTAAGGAAAATCTTGTCTGTCTCTGAGGATGTCACCACCCTATAAAGGAGTGTTGCTAACGAGAAGATAAGGCTCAGTTCGTAGCTGAGGGAAGGGAGACCAGTCAAGGTAGAAACTCTCCCTGGTAAATTACACTTTGAAGAAATAGGGTAAGTCTTCAATCATAATAGTGTCAAACTGCCTGAAATCAGCACATCTCATGAAATTTTTTAGTCCTTGTTCTCCTGCTATTTTGTATTACTACTGACTGTATTACTGCAGGCCTCTTAATTTTTTCCTACTTACTTCTTGTGTCAACAAGCAGAAATCTTTCAAACTGTGGTTTAAGTAATAGTCTCTAGCCAAGAAGCAGTCGGGTTTTTTTAGCAAAAGAACTATCCTAGTTCTTTCTATTTGCCATTTATAAGTAAATTATGGCATACAATTTGAAGAAGATGGTCTACAAAAGACAGTGGATGGTCTGAGTTTGGTCAACAAAGGTGAAGTAGAGTCCATCAGATCCCCAGGGTATCTCTGGGGAGGGAGTAATGCTAAGGAGGCTAAAAGTGGACGTAAGAATCTGGTGCCTTTGGGTCAGATTCCCATGTGTCAGTATAATGCGTGAGGCCATGTAAGAACTGTGTGGGTCATGGAGCTTGTGTAGTTGGGGCAAAGGATGTAATATTGCTATAAGGGTTAGTGATGGAAGTAGCTGTAGCACAGAACATTATGCACAAGCCAAGTTGCAATTTTCCAGTAACTATATCAGTAAGGAGACTTTATGCATTATAAATATTGAAAGCTGTTTTAACTAAAGTTTGGTGCTAATCTGGCATATGTAATAGCCTACTATGTCACTTTCTATTAATAAGGCTTAAAATGCTTACGGATTTAGTGCTCTGCTTTTTAAGTGGGGTTTTTTCCACATTATTAACTCAATTTTTTCTGACTCATTAAGGTCATCTGCAAGAGGAAAAGCAAGAATACTATGACCAGCTGTTACTAACTGCTAAGAGGGATCTTGAGACTGAAAGATGCACTGTAACCCAGCTGAGATCTGAACTTAATGAATTCAAAAAGAAATATGAAGAATCACAAGGAGAAATAATGAGTTTAAATGCCTTATTGCAGTCGCAACGGGTTGCTGAAATGAAGGCTCAAGAAAATGAAAATAAAATTAAAGAGAAAGTGCAGAGACTAAAACAGGATAATGAAACTCTCAAGGAAAAACTCAGAGAAGGAAAAAAAAAAGCTGAAGATCTTTCTTGTCAGGTAAGTGGATGCATTTGGAGGTTTGAGATAATTTCAAAGAACCAAGAGAGATGAAAAGTCACACTTAATCAGAATGGCCCATCATTCACTCTGATAACTGTTCTTTGCATAGATCTAGACTCATGTCCTTGTGGTTAAAACTGAGTTGTCTAAACAAGGAACTTCTTTGTTCACTTATTTCCCTGGTCTTGGCATGAGGGAGAAGTGAGAAAATATTGAATTGATTCTAATATAGTTCATCCTCAAGGTTAATTGTAAATGAGGATAGGAAAGGTGAAAATTCACTTTATCGTGTGCCCCTAACTATGGAATATCATTGATATTTGCTGTCACCTGGCGGCCACGATGCACACGTGGGCTGGTAGTTTCATACATACTGAATAAGCAGCTGTGCCTCTGGATAGTGCCCTCAGCCAAACATTGTAGCCATGCAGCTGGATTTTGTTTTTCTTTGCTTTTCCATTCAGATGAGTTCCTGCAGTTGATTCTCTATAGGATGGATAAGAACTCTGCAAGTATCCCTGAGTACTAGAAAGCCAGGGACAGATAGCAAGGGAAGGGTTGGACCTTAAGTTGGGGGAAGACATGAATGTGCTGTACGTTTGTCTTTAAAAATACTCAGTTGTTGTTTCTTCTTCTGGACATGAAATCATGACCACATATCTGCTGAAGAGAAACTGGAAAGTTGTCCTTGAAGGACAGACCTCAGGGCATTTAAATAAGATAGACTTGCTACTAGAATTCTGGGGTCAATAATTTGAAATTTGAAGTAAGAGAATAAAATTTACTAGACACTAAAGTAGACTAAAACCAGAACAGTAGGTCAGCTCTCTAAACACAGGGTGGTTCTTGCTGGTTAATTATGATTCAAAGATTTTTTTTTTTTGAAGCAGAACAGCACCATTATAATAAAAGTTGATACATGCTGAAAGCGGAGGATATTTTAATGTATGCAATTACTTAATAATTACAGTATAGCACTTTCTGAGCCTTAAGCTTGTTCTCTTCTCTTATTAAAAAAAGTTGCATTTTTGATACTATTAACATTGTGTCATGTTAGTACAAACATAGGTTTTGTTTGCAAGTTTTGTCAGCATCCTGGCAATTCCCTCAGAAATTTCAGTTTTGTGTTTCTTTTTTTTTAATGATAACATCATCCTGCATTCACCTTTCTCAGTGCAATAATGAATTTTCCGTGGGGTTTTCCTCAGGGAAGTAGAGGTATTTGAATTGGGTTTGGCTGTTGCATAACAGGCATACATTTTCTGTTGGTGTGGGAATGGAAAAATTTACTGCCATCCCATTCTAGCTTCATCATTTTTTCAAGCTTATTAACCATTGGATGCAAAAGTTGTTTGTTACAGGTGTTCCTCTGCCTTGTAGGTGCAACTTCTTCATAAATCATTGCTCAAACAGAAAGAGGAGCACACAAGGATAGCTTTGTTGGAACAACAGGTACCCAATTATATGCTAAGATACTAATATCTAATCTCTATTATGCATAAAGTCTTTCTAGACTAACTTCAAATTTAAGAATGATTAGTATATTAAATAAAGCAATACTAGCCATGAATATTCAACTGTGAATAATCTCTTGATGCTTCTAAAAATTTTGACACATCTGTCAAGAGAAAAATCTACATCATTTTACTGATGATAGAGTGTGATCAAACCTGATACTATTTTCTCCACAATCACTTGTTCAACAGTTACAGCCCCAGGTAAGGTACAGGAAACATCCTTAAACCAATCAGCTTGTTGAAGTTGTAGTATATTTTTTGTAAAGTTATAGAAATAATTGCATTGCTATCTTTTCCATTTTATTTATTTTTTTTTACAAGTAAATTTTTACAGATATAATGGATGTAATTGGGAAAAAAAAAGTTATATTTATTTGCGAAGCTTGGGTGTACAGTGTTATCCATAGTTTCTGTCCAACAAAAAACACTTTAAACTGCCCCTATGCTAAGGGTTATTTTAATAAAGTGGACATGTATTTATTTCATTGTAGTGAAAGCAACAAGTGATTTTTACTTTTTTTAAAAATTATTTTCCTTTTAATCCCATTTTAGGATATGATTGCAGGGCAAAACTGACTTTAAACATATAAATGGGAAATACTTCTCCTCATTCTTAATAATTCTGACTTTAATTCTTTATTTTTCACTTTGGGGGCTGCCAGATCCAGATATGCACCACAGACTTAGAGAATGGAAAGCTTGATCGCCAGAACTTGGAGCATCAGTTAAACAAAGTCCTCAAGGAACTGCACAAGGCCAGGGAGCAAATGTCCCGTCTGGAACCTCTGGTATGTACTGAATAACTTGCAGGTGAATTCAGTCAGGGATTTTGCATAAACATACATCTTCTCACTTTGGGATCTTTTTTCAAGCATAGTGAGTAAGTGTCCTTACATCCTTCAGGTATGTGGTCCAAGGAGCAGAACCCTATGACAGCCAGCTGGCCAGGCACTGCTTTTCCTAAGTGCTGCAGCAGATGTAGAATAGTCGGGTTCTGGAGCAGGGAACACAACTGAGTTTTGTATCACAGTGTGTTCCCTAGTTTTGTCTGTTGCACAGTGACAAAGCTCCATTAGGCTTCTGCTGGTGAGCAAGACACAATCCTTAGTGCTTTAACACACACAAGGCTCGTGTGCCATCAAGCTTTAATGTTTCTTCCTACGGTATTTGATCAGTGCATGTGTGCACCAGTCTTACACTAAAGCTCCTCTTTTTCCAGAAACTCCGAGAATCTGCACACGTGGAACAACAGGAAGATCTGCAAGCTCTGTTTGATGAGAAGCTGACCACGTATGACAGAAGTCCTTCCCCAAAACATTCAAGCCTCCTTGATGAAAGTTTTCTCGAGTGTCCCAGATGTAAAGTGCTGTATCCAACAAGCCAGCACAGAGAATTGCTAGCACATATTGACTTCTGTACAGCTTGAGCTCCAAATGGACTTAGTATATTTACTTTACACATGCTGCCAATATGCTCAGCAAGAAATCTTTCAAAGCTTTATTCTTAAGGTTGTATAAAGGACTGCTGGTTTCATAATTCAGTTCTACAGAAATATTATTAAGAGGATAATAATTTGGCCTCAAATATCTTACCTGATGTTTTCGGAAAAAAACAGCTATTGCAATTTTTGGTTATCTTAAATAGTAAACTACTGACTTTTTTTTTTTTTTGCACTATTAAATATAAGAACAGTAAAAGCACAGCTGTTGTGTCAGACTTCATTTTAACGTTTGGCATATCCAGTTCTTGGTTGGTGAATCCTGATGATTGTGCTTGTACTTTAACTAACGAGAATAGCTGCAAAAGATTTTTGGCCCTCATAGGTGCGCTATATATATATTTATATATACATGGTGTTTATGTATGTGTAGTGTTTATAGTACATACAGACATGAACGATATACATGTGAAATATCATCTTGATACATAAAAACTCAGGAGGGTTATGTTAGATATCTCTGCTGCTTAAGATTCATGTTGAAAACATCAGTCACAAGTAGCTTATTTTTCTGAACCACAATCAGTGGTGACTAAAATTCTGACCAAGGTTTAGGCTCTTCTCAAAAAACAAACTTCCTAGCAAATACAAACTTTGCTGGTGCTGAAAAGCTTATATTTCAGACGATGTCAGAGGCCATTTTTGAAGTTTGGATATAGAATTATGCTGAATTAAACTTGTTTGTACTTCTGTATTTTAGAGATTAAAGTTGAGAAATGTCAGTTATTTAATCTTATAGTTGACAAATGTCCCAAACTGCAGTTTTTATAAATTGCTCTGGTGGATTTGAAGTGTCATCGTATTTTGATATTACTACAGGAAACAAGTCAATGATAAATTCTGGCAACAAATTAGAAGCTGCCAAAAAAATTCCCTTATGGATTTGGAATTGCAGCGTTATTTTTCTCTAGCACCTGCTGTAAACCTGAATCTGTTTCCAGTGTTTTGTTCCTTGCATCTGTAGTGAAGTCCCAAAAGAAGTTCTTTCCGTGGAAATTATTAAAATGAGGAAATTTTACAAAGATACACTAGTTGAGAATAAGTTTGCTTATTTTACACATTTGTGGTTTGCTGAGGACAGTCAAATACCCAAGGTCTGTCCTTCTCTGGCATACTGATTCTGATTGCTAGCTAGTATCAGCTTTTTCCACCACGCTTTGCTGCAAAGCTACATGCATTTACCCCATAATGTTCACCTTAATCTTTGATGGTTAAACCTTTTTCTTAAATATGAGTGTGTTTTCCAAGTTATTTTCAATAACTTATAGTAACAAGTGATACTATCATTGATTAAATCCAGTGTTTGTAAAACAGAAAGAAAATGTTAAAAGCTATTATTTTTATACCTGAAGTATCTTTGCCAAATTTACTATATTAGCCACTCTCTTTGCCGAATTTATTATATTAGCCACTCTATCCACTTTTCAATTTCACTGACCATTCTCAGGCTAATCTTTGTATTTGACAATTTGCTCAAGTGTTAGCAACAGGCTTTCTGACCAAAGATATAATGAACTAATGCATAAAACAGAAATTATGCTTCAGAATCTCAAGGTTTTGCTGTGAGAAATTGTCTTAATTTCATGGTCTTTTTAAAGATCTTTTAATTCAGGATAATAACTATGCTCTTCATTGAACCCCAATAATTTTAATCTCTAATTAAACTACTTTTGAAAGTTTAAGTTAGTTGTCTTTTAACAACACCTTAATCAGCTAGTATTCTATTCCCGGTTGCACACTCAGCATAGTTTCTGCAAAAGGAAATCCTGATCTTTTATGTATTATAGATGAAATAAATTTGCCTACTATGGGTCAGCACTCTTCAGTAGTTCTGAGACTTTCTTAAATTAGCATGAAACACTTTCTCATTAGAAGCTGGTACTGTAGTGCAAGACTCATGAAGTTGATAATGTGATAACCTTTAGAAAGTTTTGTTTGTTCCAGAACCTTTTCTGAACTTTAACAATGGGTTTAGTCCTACTAAATATTACACCTAAGCACAAAAAAACCCCCCTTGCTGATAAATTTATAGATCGTAGTGTGATATATGTTAAAAAATACAAAAATTACATTCTTGTGAATAAAAATATCTGTTTTGAAAAAAGAACCACAAATCATCACTTACATGTAATTAAAACCAACTATGAAACTCCCACTCTAAAGTATGCAGCTCATATCACTGCTTTTTTTCCATTTTTCAGAAGCTAAGGCCCTGAAAACAGAAAATTATTTTATTTAGTCTTAAAGTATACAAAGAAGAAAAAGGTTTGCTGCTCCTCTCTCTAGTTATATGTAGGAAAGAAGCTTGTGCCTATTGAGCTCATCTTAATAGTAAAGCTGTAAATTTAGTTCTTTGTAAGGCAGGAAGCAACAGCAATGTTTTAATTATTTCAAGCACTTCAGGTTTACAATTTCAGTAGCCTTTTTCTGTGTTATGCACATTTCAAGGAATAGAATTTCAACCTAGCAGAAAGCTGATGGTCTAGGGAAGCTTGGGGGTTAATACAAAGATTTACCAACACTAGAATATTTATAAATCCTGGCTTCCACACACAGTGTTCTTTGTAAACAACAAATAATTTAAGTAATTTTGATGCAATGTGGTGTGGCTGGAAAGACAGCTTACCTCCAGATAACTTTTTTTTTTTTTACACAAGGAGAGCTGCTTGTGAAATCAAAACTAAAAGATGGCTCTGTTATTTTTCTTATATTAAATGGATCAGCTCCTAACAGTATACCTGCTTGTGCAGCTCTCTCTGTTACTCTTGGTTTTGAAACCGTCTTTCACATGGTTATGTTGATTTGAGTACTGTACTTCAAGAACAATTTAGACTAATGTGAATGTAGTAGAAGTCTTTCAGATTTCTGATGAAATTCATGAAAGAATCAGGCTTTTCTGGTCTAGAAAAGATCATGAAGAAAAATGACAATTTTTCATACAGAGGAAAGAAGTCTCCCTGTGGTCAGTGAGAAGAGTAACATGTTCAAATGCAACAGGAGAAAGTTTGACACAAGAAAAATCTTTCTGGTGGTTGGAGTAGATGAGCAGTGAAACACATTGCTTAAGGAGGCTGTGAAACCTCCACCACTGGAGATTTACGGGGACAGTTACGTAACTATCTAAACCATCCCTGACACGTGAGCCTGCCTTGGGTCAGGGACATCAGCCACTGATTTCTCACAGTGCCCTGAAGTGCTATTTTAAATTACACACGAAGACCTGCAAACAACACACTATAAGATTTACATAAACAAAAACTAAACAGTTGTTCTGCATTGACCCTCAGTGCTATTTCACTCCATGCAAAATTAGTAGCTACTGCACCAGAAGTCATGAAAACAGTTTAATCTCATGTCTCTCAGCTGGAAAATTACTGGTATTCCGATGTCTGTATAAACTACTTTGAGCAGACAAAGCCATTTTATTGCATTCAGTCATCGCAACCCCACTGGAAACCAAGATAAATAACACAAACACAACTTGATGTCACTTAATTACCTGGTATTGGGAAGTGCCTCATCCCCACATTGTTTTAATGAACAGCACCATGGTATCTGACTCTATGGCATTTGGGGAGTTTGGAATCCCCTCCACAAGGTGCTCCAGAAAACTGGCATAATGAGTGAGAGTTAGCCAAGCCAGCCAGTGAGAAACATGACTGCTCAAGAAAGGCTTGGTGTGTGGAAAGACAATGCTCTGGAGGAGTAATAGATGTGAATTCTCTTATAACATTGGCTGTTTATGTTAAATGAGTCCCTTGCGAAAAAAAGCACACTTCAAACAGGATATGTATCCATGAAGTGAGACCTCCCCTCACACCCAGTCCCCCTTCAGACTCGGAACAGAGCTCTACACTAGTAGTCAGGGACATACACTCATTTTGCTGTCTCTTTCTGACCAACTAAGATTTTAAATATTTCATACTGAATTAATAGTTTCAAAAAGATAGAGTAAGATAAGATGCCTCAGAATATCCTGTAAGAATGAAGCCTGGCACCTTATCATAGTGATACCCAGCTGCCTTCTTGACAGTGCCACCAATTTCCCTCGTCAACTCAAAACTGGTGAATGTGCACACTGCATCAATGAAAGTGCTAGTTTTATCAATGGAACAATTGTGATGTGGTCAATATTTTTTCATTCAACTAGACCGAAAACTCTACAGCCTAATTAAGGCATCCAAAAACTCTACAGCCTAATTAAGGCATCCATGCTTTCAAGCCTCAGTTTGTAAGAAGCTCTAATTCATCTCTTATCAGTCATCTCAAACGGCCATTGATAAAGTTAAACATGAACAGTGTGGAAAATAACCTGATTAGTATTACATTTGAGAAATCAGAAGGGTTTACAGCAGAATTTAAAGTATTATTTTAACTTTCTCTCATTGCTGTTGCAAGAGTGATTTTTCTATTTCTCCAGCCCTAGGTTAATGCTGGTTAAGCACGTGCCTTGCCTTCCAATATGGACAGATTTTCTTTGCAGCAGACAGGCACTCTGTAGACCTTATTTCAGAAATATGTGGCTTTTAAAAGTAAAGTTCCTATCCCAGTTCTGAACTGAAGAACCCCTGTTGCTCCAAACAAGTTACTCTTTAAGATGAGACATAAGGGAAAGAAAAGCAAGCCAATTCTCCTTAATTCTCACAAATAAGAGCATTCTCTAATCACTGGGCTCTTGAATATGAGGGAAAATAAGGATATTTGTGATCTCTGCTCAGTGTACAGCACAGCAGACCAATGTGTTCAGGGAATGTCTGAGTACGTCTCATGAGCATGAGACACTGGTGACAAGTTTAGTTTGTAAATCCTTCAGGTGTACATGATAATATTTGCTTTGATGTCTCTGCATCAAAGCTCATTAGCAGGAATGTAAATAACTTTATGCACACCTGAAAATTAAGCGAAAGTTCAGTGGCCCTTAAACATCAGACTATAATTCTCCACATAAATCTTACTCAGGTTCTCAGTTCCTGGTGAGAACATTTTACCAGATCCTGCAATGTCCAAACAAATCATTCTGATATTCTATATTCACTGATAAACTCCCTAAATCCATGGGCTAGATGTAGATGTAATAAAGTTTCTAAAATTGTTAAGAAACAATCTCATTTAGTTAGAACAGTTTAGCTGGAGCTGAATCACTCTGGTGAAGCTTGGTTAGCATGCAGCAAAACAGACTACATGACCTTTCCTGGGGAATTCTCTGTTCCATGGATTATGCAGTTACATTTGCACTTGGTTCAGAGAGAAATCCCTTCATTACTGCAAGCCACCAGGAAATTGTTCAATATTGATCTTGGCAAAACTTCTGATGTTGGCAAAACTTCTGGTGGTCTTGACAACAAAAAGCTGACACAGCTTTTATTAGAAAGCACATCTACTGAGAGTAGTTATCAGCAGCTCTGCATTGACTGAGGCATTGGTCAGTGATGCTGCTCTACAGCTTGAAACTACAGCACCACTGGCACATATCCCAGGAAACATGCCAGCTCCTGGTGGATACTGACCACAGCAAAATGAGACTTCTCAGAAGAAATAGTGACTTGCTCATGCCCCAGAAGAAACGGGGATTAGTTTTTGACATGATGACGTCTATGAAGCACCTTAGCTTTTTCAGTGGACGCTGGAGTGTGAGAGCCTGCTACTATATGAAGATAAACAGATGCATTTATATTTGCACTCCAAGTTTAAAATCATCCCTTGCACATTGGTGTCACTGATATGAAAGTATACAGTGGGTGAGAGGTTAGAAAACTTCCTATAAAGGAAAATATATCAAAACAGACTTGTATTTGGAACATAGTATGACAGTTGCATGACTTCTTATAGGCACAGAATTTGTAGTGTCTAGAAGCAGAACAGCTGCAGTATGGTACATAAAAGGAAAAGTGAAAATAAAAAGCTAACCTTGGATGCAACTTATGCTAAAAACCTTATTGTACAGACACAGTTTGAGTCATCTACAAGCTTGGAACCTCTTGAGTCAACATTTCTAGTGTAATGAATTTAAATCACTTAGCAAATATTAAATGTGCAATACATCTGTTACAGAGGTCAGTGATATTTACTCATTGTGAAAGAGATGCACGACAATAGGCCCAAAGACTTAAACACTATTCTACATGGAAGAGGATGTGAAAATAAGGCAATACCCTTTACTAGATCATGTCCAAGTGGAACAAGAATTCCCCTCTCCCAGAATCACCTAGCCCAAGTGGTCCCTCTCTCTGGGAATATTTCTTATGCTCAAGAAATAAATAAGCTGAACTATCCCCATCTGTCGTGACAGTTCATGGTTGTCAGGGAAACAATCTGAAAAGCAGAGCTTGACTTATGGTATCAGGTAGCAGAGCCCTTATCTGCCAGAGGAGGCCAAGGCTTGGGCTTTCATTAAGGATGAAAAAAAAAAACACAAAAAAGGAGACAAGATTTTTCCCCACTAGGAAAACCAGCTTCAGAGACGTCCCCACAACTTTCCTTTAACCTAGAACAATGATATCTGAGTTGACTCCATGTTTCACCACTTCTGAGCTTAAAAGAGCACATAGGTTGAAAAAGTTATATAGGTTAAGCAATCATAACAGGTTTCCAAGCATTCTGTTAATCACTTCCTTGTCATAAGCACCTGTGGTGCAAGTACTGCACACAGCACCCACCTATTACAGTAATACCAGAGTAGCTCTATCAAGGTTATGATTCCTCCCTTCCTCAGTTTTCACATTGTGGTGGTTGCTATGATTGTACCTACCCAACAGCAAATACAGCTTTTGTACTTCATGGAAGGGAAAAGAAAACTACTTCTTAAGATAATGGATATATTAGACCCATGAGTAATCATATTATTTTTGTTCCTGCAATGAGCTCTGATTCATTTGACTGAACTCCATGCAAACGTGCATGTTTCTTCACACCTCTGTAGGGCCCCAGGCACAGTATTTTGTACACAAGTCAGTGTGAAGCTCACTCACTAACAGCATACTAAAAGCAGCATTTTGCTTTGGTTCCCCTGAGCAAACAACAGGCTTATGCGAAGTAAGTAAGGTTCTCCCTCACACCTAAGGACTAAAGCTAAAGGTGATCCTTTCTAAAGAAGATCAAGGGTCTATCTAGATACTTTCACACATCATCTCATTTTCAAAACTTCTGCTCCTCCATGGCATTCCTTTTCTCCCTGCCTGAAAGTATCTTAATTTCTTCAATAATGCTGCTTTGGATGTTTCACTTTATATTTTCCTTCCCCTATTCTGTTTCAAATGTGTTTCCTTTTACCCTGAACTGACAGGCCCAGTTTCTAATTTCATTTTCCACTAATGCCAAACAGGCTAAAGATTTTATTCATAACACAATTTGTATTTATCTGTGATACCATTTCCAGCTGTCCACCACCTGCCCTGTTAGTGCCTTCTGAGTTTGCACACAGTTACAATCAGACTTTTAATAATAGCTCTTTTGCCAATCCCCACCTCTATTCAGAACTGACCACACCACTCCTATTCCAGCTGTCCAGAACTTTGGGCTAAGTTGGTCAGATTGTAAAAAGTCCCCAAACCAGTGAAGTTATTGGCATTTGGAAGGTATTTGCTGTACTGCAAGGTTCACTAATCATTTTGAAGAATCAGTCCATAGCAGAGCCAGCGTAAGTTGTGGCTAGATGTGTCAAGCATTGATCATAAATACGAATTATCAGTAAGACTAATAAATTTGCTGAAACTTTTGTAATATGGGTGCAGATTTTTTTCTTCCATCAAGTGATGTAGAATAAAATATGTGTATCGAGATACTTGCCAGTCACTTGTGTTGCTGGCTGAAAAAAACCCCAAGTTTTGAAACTTTTCATATTGTCTTCACTTGAGTTCATAGTTCACCCCACTTAACAGCAACTGTGCCCACATTTCATACGGTCATCGATCAGCAGGAGTTAGTAGAAGCATTTCGTCCACCTGTTTAGGCTGCCCTGCAAACTCTCTGTTTGATGAGACATCATACATAGCTCAAGAGAAAACATGCTAATTAAAAGCAATGTAAATTCTGCACTGGCAAAGATGTGGGAAGTGGTCCAGGAAAGATGTCACTCTTGTCATCCTTCATTAGGAGATCGTCCCTTAGAAGGACTGAGTTTCTGGAATCCCCACTAATCTGGAATCCCCACTAATGCTGTTGCATAAGTGGTTGATGGCAGGGTCACACCCAGGGTCCTGCAGAAGCACCGCCCGGTCACCAGGTCCCATCGGCACATGGGTTTGGAATAACTCTCACCTAATCAAAAGGTGCAGGTCCACACACCCAGCCTGTAACTGCATCCCTGAGCACCTACACTGGCACTGAGCCAAACGAATGCATCCAGAGCTGCCTGAAGTTATACAACTGTTTACATACTTTATGAAAACCTTTTATCTTCTTTTATGAGACATTATCTGCTTGTCTGTGACAATTTATGTGCTTCACTCCCAGTCTATTTCCAAATCATCTGGAATGAAGAGCGTAAGTGGAAAAGTGTACTTTCATTTACAATCTGAGCAACTTCTTCCAGGAATTGAAGTTCAGAGAAAATATGATATTTTCTAGGTTTGTCTTACTTTAACAGCCTCCTCCAGCAAGAACTCATGACACAGATGGGTAAGATTCTGGATCAACTTTGTAAACAGATCCCCAAAAACACAACAGTGTCACTTCTCCATAGTTAGCACAAGCAATGTACAGGTCTGCTGTTTCCAAATGCCACTGTCAAGACAGAAGGCAACGGCTAAATTCCTCTTTTCTTTTTTTACCCTAGACTAGTGCTGGTTATTCCAGGCTCCTGAGGAGAGCTCTTGGAGTGGTATGGCAGCCATCCCTGTTCTAAACTATGCACATCCACAGCAGATGGGAGCTGACTGGGTGACCTCCCCAGGTCACTGGCACCCCAGGGGCCCTTCTGGAAAGCTGAGCAGATCAGGGCTGGCTCTAGAGGAGGTGGCTGGGCCCATGGCCCTTGGCATGGAGGTGCCAACATGCTGACCCACACTCTCCCCAGGGAGGTGTCAGGCATCCCCTCACTGCTGCCTCATGCACAGCAGCCTCGCCTTTGTGTGAGCTCTGCCGTGTTTACTCTCCCACTTCCTTGTTCCACTCCAGTGCGAGGGCCATAAACAGCCCGGCTGGCACAGCAGAGCCCTCGGTGGCAGGGGCAGGAGGAAGAGGAGGGAGTGGGATGGCAGTCAGCCCCTTGCTCTGTGCTGGAAGGGCACCCCAGGTGCCACCGTGGTGGTTGGGAGCACAGCCCTTCCCCTAGGGCTAGTGCTACTGTCCATGGTGGGTCTCTCATGCCCACTGGCCTCCCTCATGCTGGGGTCCAGGGGGGCACCAGGAGGGAACAGGACCTTTTTCCCCTTCTTCTCGGACTTCAGAGGCCACAACGTGACGGCCCTGCGCGTCGGCGAATCATCTGCCCTGGCCTCCATCTTCCTGCTGTCCTTGGCGGGCAACATCTGGGGCATCTGTCTGCTGGTGCGGCGGCATCGCAGGCTGTGCGGCGCCAACTGCTTTGTCCTCAACCTCTTCTGCGCCGACCTGCTCTTCATCACCCCCATACCCTTCATCGGCATCGTGCGCTGGACCGAGTCCTGGGTGCTGGGCGACGTCGTCTGCCACATGCTCTTCTATGTGGTGAGCCTGAGCGGTGCGGTCATCATCCTCTCCCTCTCGGCCGTCAGCCTGGAGCGCGTCGTCAGCATCGCCCGGCTGCGCCACGCCGCGTTCCGCCGCCGCAAGGTGCTGGCGGCCGCCTTGCTCCTCATCTGGGGCTTCGCCGCCCTCGCCACCCTCCCCCTCTGCTGCTTCTTCACCGTGGTGCGGCTGCCCTCCGCCCCGGGCCAGGTGAGGGCGAGCGCCGGGCGGGCCCGCGGGAGCCGGGCCGGGGGCGGCGGGGCCGGAGCGGGGAGGCGGGCGCGGGGCCGGGCGCCGGGGAAGGCTCGTCCGCCCCTGCCAGCGAGGGGGAGAGGTCGCCGAGAGAGATCGCGCCGAGGGACAGCGCTCCTGGGGCGGGCAGCCGCTGTGCCGGAGGAGCGCCCGGAGCTCCCCTCGGCCGCCACCCCGCGCCGCTCTCCCGGCGGACCGTCCCGTTAGACGGGGAACGCTCATCGGCTGGGATGCTTCTTTCGTCCCCCAGCGCGGCTCAGAGATCCCCCTTCCAGCACGCTTCCCCTTACCGAGGGATCAGCATTCTGGGAGAGCTGCACAGCACCCATGGCCTCCTCTGTACCAAATGGCCGTGTACAGATTTTTCTGCCTAGTATTTTGGAATGCATACAAAAGTACACCCAACTTGACACTCAAACACATGATTAAGTTTAAGGTCTGTAAGATTAATTTTAAGTTGCTATTAGCATTTGATATGAAATTTATGCCAGGATTCCAGTTGTATGGTATTTTAAAACTATGAAGTAATACATTAGTTCACAATTTGTCTAAGTAAAAAGTTTTCCCATATTCAGTTTAGTCTGCAGCCATTTTTTCCATAGGCATAGAGGAAGAAAAGAACAGTGCTGTAGTAAAAATTATGGTACAATATTGCTTTTCTTCTTCATTCTTTGTAAATAGGAGATTCAGATATGCACCCTGGATTGGCCCAGCACTGCAGGAGAAATAGTCTGGGATATGACCTTTGCCGTTGTTTTCTTTCTAATACCAGGATTAGTCATTGTCATCAGTTACTCTAAAATCTTACAGGTATGTTTTTCCTTTAAATTTTGTTGTAGAACAAAGGGAAGTAAACAATAACTCACTAAGCGTCAACATATTTTCACTGAATACAAATACACCTAAAGGGAACAGACGTAGTTTGATCAATAAATTATAAGTTTGTATAAAATGAAGCACTTCAACACGTACATATCTGCCTACACATTTCAACTAAAAACATGCTTGAACAGCACATTACCTGAGGCTCAACACAAAGTTTGTCTTCATACACATATAATATTAAATACACTTCTCCACTTATGTGTTGTTCAAGTTAAAAACCGTCATTGTCCTAAATGCTGAAAGAGTCAAGCATTTGAAATAACTAAAAACTAGATTTTGCTTTCCTTGAGCCTAAATTCCAGTCATAGGAGATTTGTAGGAAAGCAGAGAGAGCCAGGACTAGAAACAAATCCATCCAGTTTTTTGATCTGCTGGCTTTCTGCAGGTGTTTTTTGTGCATAGATCTCATTAGATTATACTTAGTCCTCCACAGTTTCAAACGCTGCAAACAAAACATGAAAATTAAACCCTCTGCTTCCATTTTCTTTTTAAGTGGATGTTGTTTAACTGTTGAAATACAGGCCGAAACACCCAACACCACAGAGTTTTAATCTGTATTCTAGCAAACATAATATCAGTACTTAAATTCCTGTTAAGCTAGCTGATTTCAGACACCCTTCTCTTCCAAAAACAGAGTGAGAAAGATCTAGAAATCTTCAAACTAGGCACTGTAATGCCTAGGTTTTAGCAACTGCCCCCAAAAGATTAATGATTTCTTTATTGGGTAATTAAGCTTCTCATAGTATGTATAAGAAAAATTATGGGTTTCAGAGAGGAAATTCAAAATACATGGTTTATTCAGCAAGTAATTAACTGACAAAATGCTGAGCACCAAGGGGCTGCAGAAACATGCACCAGAGCTGCTGATATTTCAATGAACCTAGGACCTAGAATCTGGTCCCTACATGTATTTGCCTGCTGACTGGGCTTAAACTTGTAGTAAAAATCATCAGCTTGTAGTTTCTGTACCCTCTATAAGCTTACTACAACCTTGAGGTAAATGCATTAGATAAATCTCTTGTAGTGAAGTAAAGCAGCTGCTTTTTGAACCCCATAATTGCTGTAGGCAAAGAGCATACAGCAACTCAATGGGGAGTGTGAGCCCTTAGAAAAAACTGCAAACTGCTGGCCAAGGGATGTCACAGTTCTTGGTCAGAGACTAGGACAGGAATGGTGTTCGTCTTGTCCTTGCAGACACCAGATTACTAGTAAATTTAGAAAACAAAATGGCACAAAAGGAGCTAAAAGCCAAAAAAAGTGTTTGGAATACTGGATTAGAAGACAGACATGCTGCCAAGCTCCTGTTTCTTTTCCAGCTTGGTAACAGAGATGCTAAGATGCATTCCATTTCTCTTGAACTGAAAAAGGCTTGAGGCCCATAGCAGGATATAATTGGATATTTGCTCTCACACAGATCTCCAGAAAGCAACCAGAAATCTGCTGGAGAATGTCTCAATCCCTGAGTCATTCCCAAGAGCAGACTCATTCTCACTTCATGATGCCAGTGCACACGTAGCGCAATGCTCAGTGTTGCTGGAAGCAGTTCAAAACATTCATGTATTCACATAACAACATCTATGATGATGATGATGATTGACTACAGATGTTATAAGACCTCAAATTTGTTAACAAATATACCCTAAAAATTTCTACTTAACAATTTACTGTCACATTGAGTATTATTTATATGTAACACTTCCCAGAAGCCTGGCAAAAATGACAGATTAGAAGCCATGATTTGTAATTTATTTGTTTTTGTACTCTTCTGCCTCTCAGGCAAGACTTAGTCTGGAGGCTAGAGCTAGAAAAGATGTCTGTGTTCTGGAAGTTACATAGTTATATGTACCTGACTTCTAATTTCCTGTTTGTCCAAGTGTGGTCCAGATGCCCAGTGATAGGTATCTAGATTCAATATAGATTGAATATACTGGGCATTGAATATTCAATATACTGGGCAGACCAAAAAGGAATCCACAACATATCACTGACACCCCATTTCCACTGAGCACTTCCTTAAGATGAGGTTCCATCTTATTTACCACAGTCCTATCCCTTCGCGGGCTCGGCACCTTCTGAGAAGCCCATTTTTGGATCACAGGTTTTGATCACTACGTTCTGTTGAAATCTTTGGAAGATATCTAGGTTCTTAATGAGTATTTATTCTAGGCCATCTATGTCTGTCACAAATTCAGAAAACTGCAGAAAGAATGACAAATTACTCTCTCTCTCTAAACGTTTTCATCTCTACCTGAAGCAGTAAGCTATTAAGATTGCTACTATTAGTGTTATCCTTCCTGTAGTTTCTGCAAAAGGGAAATGTCACCCATAAAAGTGGCAGGAACAGTCTTACACCTTTTGCTTTCCTTCTCAGACAGCAAATTGATCAAGGCTTTTGAAAATATCCCTTCTTTATGCATGCAGGGGATAAAATGGCATCTTAGTTATTTAGCATAAATGTTTGTTTGCTAAATATTTCAGTTTTATTTTATTTGCATCAGATATGTGAATGTAATAGATTTAGTTGTGCCATGCCAACTTCAGTGAAGGCAGGGACGTAGAGCATGAGATTCAGAGTTTTCTGCAAGTTACTGGGATTCAACATTCTACCTAATGACAGGTGATTCACACCCATCAATACTAGATTCCCAAACTACCCATAGTCTAGTTTATTATATCAGAAAGTACTTTCACACGACACAGATTTTCATAGTGACAAAAGTATCTGTAAGATTTCACGTTACTTCACTGAAAACAATTCTGATTACTGACTGAGAAGCTAAAAGTTGACACAAAACAACTTATAATCTCATTCACATTTAAAATTATTTAATTACCATAATAAATTAATGCTTCTTCTAATACCTACCTTATAATATCAGCATGGCCATAAGAGAATCAGATTGCATTCCTTCTTGCACATCAACAAGGATTGTTAACTATGTTCCAGTTTGCACTTGTGAAAGAAATCAATGGGTTTCTTTAGATAGAACAAATGAGGTAATAATTTGAATTTAATGGGATTTCATGAGTAATTAAGGCTCTATTTTATGTTGAAAAGTATTTTTGACCAGTAGAGAGCCATGACAAGAAAAAACACCTTGACTAATACTGAGGTGAGTTCACAGCTGAGAGGAAAAAGAAAATTGCTAGTGAAGTGAGAATGTTTGAAATGGAACCATTGACAAAAAGTACAAATGGAATTCTGCAATGCCTTTTTTGTAGTCACTTTTCAAGAGAAAACAGAAAGATCATGTGCTGTGCCAAGATCATCTTTTTCACTTGTAAAAATGTGTTAATAATTCTTCTATGTTTCAGTGAAAGTTACTTTCTTCTCTTTTGCTGCAGATTACAAAAGCATCAAGAAGAAGTTTAAATGCTGGTTTAGCCTACACAGAAAATCATCAGATTCGTGTTTCCCAGCAAGACTACAAATTATTCCGATCCCTCTTTCTGTTGATGATCTCTTTTTTCATTATGTGGAGCCCAATAGTAGTAATTATTTTTTTAATTTTAGTTCAGAACTTCAAAAAAGATTTAAATATTTTGCCATCAGTTTTCTTCTGGATAGCATTATTTACTTTTGCCAACTCTGCTGTCAATCCAGTTCTGTATAATGTTGCCCATTTCAGACGAAAATGTCAGGAAATTCTTCTCTGTTGTACAGGGAACCCTGAAAGGCGTAGGGCAGGTACAGAAACCACTGCAAGAAGAAGTAACCATGAACAGCCACACTTGTCTTTCATCACCAGATAATTATTTAAAGTCTGAGCTGTGCCACACTTTGGATGTTGTCTACACTATTCCAGGTCAAATAGGTCACTCTGATATAGTATTATATGCCAGAGAAGGGGGAAAAAAGAGCTAAATCTATATTTTTGTTTCCTGCAGGTAGAATTCCCTTGACTTCACTGCTCTGCCTCAGTAAGATTTGTACAATTTAGTCCAATGGATTGAATTCTCCTCTTACACTGAAATAAATAGGAATATGGCAGTGAACTTGCTGAATGTAAAACAGCTGAAATAAGTACTTGCCAGATGAAATAATTTCTATGAGGGTACATTTTCAGATGGCATAAATCTCATTAACTAATGAAGTTATAATGAATCTATATCAAGAGGGCACCTGATCCATTTTTACTTGTTATTTTCTGCTGAGTAAAAGACATAAACTCTCTAGTGAAAATGTTCATCCTCAGAAAGTGTCTGCTTTTTTAATCCCATTGTAAAAGAGAATTTGATTATATTCTTAGATGACTGACTGCATGAACCTCGGTTTGAGCCAACAAAACAATTTCATGTAGGAAACAAGGTGATAAACATGTATTATCACCAAGTGAATAACCAGTTTGGTTCCATCTCAAATTAAAAATGTGGACATAATGCATATTAATTTATAAATAAAGAATAAATAAAAAATAGTTAATTTTCATGTGTAAAACAGTTCTTTTTAAAAGATACATTTTTTTATGTCTCCAGTAGTCATATTATAAAGTTGATCAGTGATATATATAGGGTCACTGAAATTCCTTTCTCTTTTCTAAAAGTTTATTGGGAATGATTTTCAGTATTTTCTAGAAAAAATATTACATTGTACTTGAAAAGAAATTAAAATACATATATTTTGAGTTTTATTATTAGTACTCTTTCAGTCAGAAATTGAAACCACTAAAAAAAAAAGCAAGATTAAATTCTTAATGCCATCTGAGACCAATTCAAAACAGTGCACTAAGATAACAGTATACTAATAAAACCAATGTCTACATATGTACAGATTTGCATACAAACAATTTTCGTTCCCTGTAATCCAAGTTTATTAAAATGTTTCATTGGTTTATTAACAAGGTGAGCTACACAGCTCACATAAATATATTCAAAATCCAAACGAAGCCATTTGAAACATTTTCCAGAGAACACCCGATCAACGTGTTAACTTTACATCGGTGGTGCTGTTACAGGGTTTCTTTCTGTAGTTTTGGATCTCCTTAAGAGCAAAATCCTGAAACACACAAAACCAAAAAATTTGTTTTTCAGCCACACTAGACAAAATTACAATACACAAACTGTCACCGAATTTAAAATGCATCCATGTCTAATTTCATTAAAATGCTCTTGAGTCCAGCAGTCTGTTATTTGTAGCAATAATAATAATGCCATTACCTTGTTCTGCAGTTCATAATTCTGAAGAATTTTTAACTCAGAACAAAACAGGAATTCGTTCAACCTGTCACACCTGTCCTGAGCATTTAAATACTTTGGCAAATAAGGACAGAATTTGGACAGATCACTGATAAAAGAGTTATTTATTTACTTTAACAAGCTTCAAATTATTTGCCTTTTAAAAACTATTAATTTAGGAATGTCTTTCGGCAAAATAAGAATCTCCTGACATCCAAAACTTCTAATGGTAATAGTAAATTGAGGGAATATACCACCCTTTAATTCACAATTTTTGCTTCTAGCAAATGCTACCAGCAGATTCCGCTTTCACTTCTGCTGACATGACACTGTATTGTATTTACAAGTATTCTCACTTAATATCCACACTCACACAGCATAACTTAAAGGAACAAGCTATTACTCTAAGAGAATAAGTGTATGGTAGCTTGATCTATATTTGAAAAAGAGCTACCATCAGAAATGCAATGTAAGTTAGAACAAAAAACTTGTCATTTCCTAGGCTTTTTTATTTTGCCTTGAAGACCCAGTATATGAAGAACACATATTTTATTTTTAGGGGATTTTTAATCAAGGTAAGTTTTGTACATCTACTGGTTTGGCACACACACTTAATTTGAGTACAGTATTAATTTAAAAAGCTAATGAAAAATCATTGGGAAAAAAATTAGCTTCAATACATAGCAGAGTATGCACAATTAGAAACAGACACAAGCTGTTATTGCAGCATCTATTAACATCAGTCAGAATTTTACCACAGTAACAATGGGATGCAGGTCAATAAAGACAATTAAAGTTGGCTTGTTTTGCTAATAATTCTGTATCTCTTAATGGCAGAATTAAAACTAAACCAGCAAGGCTTGCAATCCACACATAAGGAATTAAGCGGATTTTGTAAGAATTTCTGATACAAAGCTTTCAATAAATGATTTTTTTCAGTTTAGCTCACAATCACTCTTTCACTCCCAAAGGTACTTGCCTTACAGAAACTTTGGTTAATGGTACTGGAGAATTCAGAATCAACTAACAATGTAGTAATTACAGGTCCTGATTACATAAAGGGGAAAATGCAAGTTTCTGGCTTTAATTTATACTTTGGTGCTGGGCTCATACAGATAAACTCTGGCATAATCCTCAACAAAACAGGACTGGGACTACTATTTTCTCTTTACAAACAGTATGGAACTCACTATTTGTATCAGATAGACACTGTGCTCAACACCTAAGATTTGAGTATAAATTAGAATGGCAGACAAAGAACAGTGCAACTTGGTAGATTTGATATTTCTATAACAAACTAGAGGAAACATGATCAACTTTTAAATTAAGGTTAGTAAGTCAAAGAATATTTAAAGCTGAACTTTCAAAAGGCATTCTGAGGTTTTATGTTTAAATTACAGTATTGGTTCTCTACCTGCAAAAGCCCACAAGCATTGTATTGTATAGAAGTTCTGAAATATTTTAAAAAGTTATGTCACAAATTATGAATAAATTAATATATTCTATTTTTTCTTTTTAGTTTATACTTTCTGCAAAGATTGACAGCACATTTATTGCCTTGCAAGCCTCATATGGAGTAGAAATAATGGAAATACAGATTCCACCATGGTGAATTGGACCAGTGCTTGAACTAACCCAATATCCTTATTTTACAGTAGGATAGTGCTTCCTCTGAGTTTGACAAAAATACAAGGAACCACCATATTTACTTAATTCCATAACAAGGAACCACCATAACACACAGCTCTCAGAATCACAGCTGTATATCTACACTTTACCTTAGATTTAATATAATATCCCTCAATTTATATAATGACATTGTTTCTTTTCTATCCTACCCTTATGCAATCATACAAATCATTCACAAAAGTCAGTTTCATTTGCATTTATGGTGTCTGTTATTCTTGACTGCCATAACTGTCATTCAAGACAAATTTTTTGTTTCCATTGTTTTCAGGTACTTTTTGCAGGTTACTGATCACCATCTACCTTAGCAGATCTTTCAGGCACCCTGTTATCAGCATACCCACTTTACAACATGGCAATATCTTCCTCTCTGTTTATAGATCAGATGAACAGCCAGCCACAAGAGCTGACTGTGCTCATCTGTTCTGACTTTCTTTACAAGACACAAAAGTTTCTTCAGTCAATCCCTGTTTGTTCTAACATGTCACTGAGAAAAGCTTTTAATCTTGATTTACAGATTTCAGTGATGAACATATAACAGCTCTTGGTAAACTGTTCCAAAGGTTAATGGCCTTTGGAGTTAAACAAATGGCTATTTATTTCTGCTCTAAATGTCCAGTTTAAAGTTCCATCCATTTAAATTTATTATTTCTATGTTTGCAAGTCCTTTATTATCCAATTACCATTGCTTGTGTGGGCAAGCAGACTTTGTTCAGGTCAGCCTTTAATCTCTTTCTAATGAGAAATATCAAGGTCTTTGAAGCACTCACTAGAGGACACATTTTACAGACTTTCAATCATTTTCTTTGCTCTTCTAATTCATCCTCAGTACTCTTTCAGTTTTGATTATCATCAAATGTGACACAGCAAGCAGACCTATGCCAAGCACAACAGTCTCATATGAGTCTTGGTTTATTCATCCAAGAATCACATTAAATCTTTTGCCACATTGTTACATTGGGAGTTCACTGATTCACTGATTCACTGATTCACTGGTCAAGTCTTCTGCAGATGTCATGTCTTCCAGAACGTGAGGGGAATGTAGGAACAGGTACGCTATTATTTTATTTGTTCCTAAGTATTCTGATTTTTCTTCTTCATTCTTTACTATTTCCCGCTCTAGGTGTAATTTTTATCAGAAAGTACATTATGTTTTGTTCTAGATGATTATTATTTTGCCTTTTCCAATGTACTTGAGCATAAGCGAGCTAATCTGTATCCTTCTCTGTGTTGCAATCTCAGCCTGACTGTGTGACTCAGGATAGGGTCATGCTTCCAGTAGGAGGGATATGTCCCTCTTCCACTACTCTTTGTGAAAAGGTTGGCATGAGGACCTGTGAGAAAGGGTCTTCTATAAGGATCCCTTCCAAGACTTCTGATTTTCCCTAACAGACTTTTTAAAGAATTTTTCAAATAGATTTTTGAAAAAAGACAAAGAGTTCTGATTAAAGAGACACAATTACTTTTTACCACAACTGTGAAGTCTATCCTTACTATGTTTACTCACAGTACATTGATTTAATTGTTTTACAACTTCCTCTAATTACTGTTTCAGCTGATCTGATATGCTACATAAAAAGCTATACACCTTAGCTCTCCTTTAGACAAGGGAAGAAAAAGTTGGAAATAACTTACTGCAAGGTCCAGTTTTCAAAAGACAGTGTTACAGCCACTAAGTAAAAGACTTCATGCACTTGATATTTAATGAGCAAGAGAATCCCAGTTGTTTAGTTGTTAAACCTTGAAATAAAATTTTTCAGAAAAAGAAGGTTCTTACCATTATGAACGATAACTCTGTATTTTCTGTCCAAACAGAGGTCTATCTGCCTTTGCCTGACAATTTTCTGTGCCTCTGGAGGCAATCCCTTGGGGTCCCGGGAGAACACAAAGGAATAGCTGTTAGCACAAGTGCCGTCTGCGTTCAGTTGGCGGCAGGAGTAATGAAGAGCATATGTATCATAATCTGTGTCCACTATCCAGTGATCATCATCTGGAAGAAACCACAGCAAAGAAGCAAAGGTGTTAGAGACACAAGTAAAACATAGAAAATCAGAAGAGATTGCTGCCATAACTCTGTAAAGAAAATACTAAGATGAAGATTGGTACTAATCATAACAGATTAGCTGGTAGTTTATTCCTGTGTCCAGTATTTCATTCCATGCTTGGGAATAAGTTGTTTGTTTTAAGGAGAAAATAAACATATTTAGCAAGGACATGCTAGTCCTGTTCCAGAGGACTCAAAACTGTAACTATTTTCCTACCAGGGATGTTACTTAGACTACATTTTTAGAGAAAAAGGATTGTCACGCAATTGTCTGCATGTGTGTTAGAAGTGTACTTGCTACAATAAACCCTCTTCTTAAAACACAGTTACAATTTCAAAGAATTCTGAACTATTTAGCTATGTAACCTGGTCACACAGACACCGTGTGCTAACAGAAGTGAATCTAAGTGTTTGCAGTAAAGCAGGTTAGATCTGCACCTTCCCCTCCTGGTGCAAAAGATTCTCCCCTGCACTACATTCTGCACCGGTGAAAGCAGCACTATGTTCTCTTCCCCTTCTCTCCTGTGGGGGGGACACCAGGCTTTTTAGAAAGGTAGAATCTGGGCTCAGCCATCAATCCGAGCATCCATGATTCAGCAGCATGTTGTGAGGAGACCTGGCAACAATTTAAAACCCATTGGCATTCAAAACATTCTTTTAACTGTGTCTTTGGACAGAATGGAGCTCCTGTCACTTTCAAATTCCACCTGCTTCTCTTGTAAGCAATCCAAGGAAATGTCTTGAGCTACAAAGTGTCTGAATCCCTACTTGGCTCAAGAAACTAGTTTTGCATAGGGTGTGACAAATGACCTAAAAATATTAATATAGAGACACATTTATCATATTTCTAGGATAGTTTTTGTCTCTTAAGACAGAAAAATATCTATATTTTCGGATAGAAGACCAAATAAAATAACATTTGCTAAATCCTCTTTGCTGCTTGGCTAGGTCTGACATTAGGCTTTTCAGAGAGAGCAGAAACATACAGTAACTGAGTTCTGAAGTAAACCAAGTCTTGAAATACTTCATCTGCCTTTCATTTCTTTCCAAACAGTGACCTTTGATTATATTGTTGGGTAACAAACAAAAGAAATACAAAGGTATACAAAGGCCTGATCTTCACTTGTTTAAAGAAAGCCAGCCAGCTGTCCCATATAAAAAGTAGTGATTACCTTGTTCACATTAAGGTTTCGTGTATGATAGTTATTACCTCTTTTAAATGTGCTTAAGAAATCCAACAGTACTTTTTCCTGCCCCAGCATGGACATGCAATATAACTAGGCTTCCAAGTAGTTCTGCATCTTCTGTAGTTAAGTACTCACTTCCTTTCTGCAGAAAAGAGGCGACACCCCAGTACTTCATCTTGAACTTGGCAGGATCCTCTGTGTCAGTGAAAGAGCCGATCATGTCAGCACAGACATCCCAGTTACTGTAGCCAGAGACAAAGAAAACATCACAGTCAAACCTAACAGCACAGATTCAGTGTGACTGGCACAGGGATAGCAATCAGAGCACCAGTAAGTGCAGCAGAAGCTTAGTGAAATGGAACGAGGAAAATTGCAAACAGCTTACTTGAAGAGTCTGACTCTGCCCTTTGCAGTAGCACTCATTTGTCCATTCTCATCTACGGTGAACTGGGCTACCACATTGTCCCGCAGAAATAGTCCCTCAGGATCCTTTTTTGCCATACCATACCAGGTGCCACTATACTGCAAGGAAATAAGAAAGGCTTCGGTTAGACCTGGAAGAATGGAAACATTACGGACACTACAGACTAGGGAAGGTGGAAGAGGGAATGGCATACAGATCCTTGACACCATGCCTCCAAGTTGTACCTAAGAAACAAATCTAGCTGTTTCAACAGCATAAATCTACCAATACATCCTACTGCAATCAGGGTTTGTGGAAATATTGACTTTTTTCTGTTATCTTATTTGTATTTGAAGTTCTCCAGTATTAGAAATACAAAATTTGGTGGAAAGAGATTAACAACTGGCAGATCTCAACAGATCTAAGCATAATTTTTTTTCCTTGCAATGATATCTGAAAACACCAGAGTGTTAATTTTTCATAGAAACAACAAAGTCATCACACTTCTTTTGCTTGGACTGTACAGTTTGAGATCAGTCTTTAAACCTCAGTTTCTGCACTATTCCTTTATCAGATGCATCAGGATCCAGCATCTGAGGAGGTGTGGGCAACATCACACAGTTCTGCTGTTTCTCAGTGTTGCAGTCTGTGACTAAGAGTGAAAATGTTAACACACTGGTGCTACCGAATACCAGATTCTGTACCCTGGGAAGAGGAGCTAGGCAAGACATCACAGATCCAGGAGAGAAAGGAGATTTACCCTGATCTTGTCGAAGTTCTCCTTGACTTTGAAGCTGCTTACTCGGCAGTCCCTCTCCGCAGTGCTGCTGCCCAGCAAGGCCAGTGCCAGCAGCAGCAGCCAGGGCAGAGCTCTCTCCGTGTGGGCCATCCTGTACCTGCAGCAAACAGACAGAGAATAGCATCAGAAACAGGCTCTGTCACACAAGTGAGGAAGGGAGGAAGGCTGCCCTGCCAGGTCATTAGGGCATCGTACAGCTTTCCCTGATGCGTGTGCAGGCAAGGCACCTGGTTGCCCCCAGCCCACAGCAGCAGGTCCCTTACAGACAGTGCCGGTACCTGTAGCTTCTGGAGAGCCCAAGTGTTGATGGCGGTGGCAGTGCCCGGACAGGGAATGCTTTATGTAGTCCTGGAGCTTTCGCAACCCCCTGCACTACAAAGCCAGAGTTGGAGGGGGAGTAGGTATGTGGGTTAGTACCTGCTGCAGGCTGGGCCCCTTCATAACAGCCTCTTGCATAACACCCATGGGCTCAGGTGGTCTTTGACCCTGATCTGCAGCCAAGCAGATGCTAGAAACAAATGCCTCTCTTTGCTTTTCCTGACCCAAAAACAGAGCTCGCACCTGGGGGAAGGGGTGTGCACATGTATGTGCAGAACACATGGAATGAGAGGCACCCCATCTTTGCATGGGGGAGAGTGAACTGCCTCCACCTACCCTGTGATTTTACACACTGCAGTCCAAAATCCTTCTCACCCAATGTGCTAAACCCAGTTACAAGGTGCAGACTTGCTTTCTCTACCTCCTTCCCAAATTCCTTTTCTTTTTCCTTATAAACAGTGGCAAACATAATACTTGCAAGTCTCTGCTAATGTTTCTGAAAGCCTGGTCATGCCAAAATCAATTCAGGTCATCATGACTGATTCCCTCTTGCTTCCAAAAGGTTGTCTTGGGTGCTAAATCATCTCATGATTGGCTCCCAGCAACAGGAACTGGGGCCCTGCAGAACCTCAGGAGGGTGAAAGAGCCCTTTCGTGTGGCACTGCAAAGGCAGCAGCAAAGTGTGGCCTGCAAAAAGCCAGATACATGTACACACCACATTTGACCCTTTTGACATCAGTTTTAAATCAGATATTCCATAATTTCTATTCTGTTTTTGACAAACTGTTTTCAGTTATATAAACCATTATTTTCTCCTGTCCAGGCAAGTTTTGCTGCCTCTCAGTCAATATTTGTTCTCCAGTTTCAACATCTTTAGGAAGCATTAGAGAAAACCTGTTAATTATTTTCTAGGCATGTAACTAGAGCAGGATAGGAATGATTGTTACCAAGAGAACTAATTCACCTACTTTTTTCACCTTCCAATTTTGAAAGAATAAAGGCAGAAGCCTGTTATTTGAAAGGTCTGTGTTCATCACTTTAAAAATTAAGCAAAAACATAATTTAAATATGGAGACATCAATGTAGTATAAAAAACCCACTTCAATAGTAGCTGATGTACAGAATTAAACTAATTTATTCAGTCTGGCCTTTCCCAGAAATTTACTTCAGCCTTCTATTCCCTTCATATATTCATAAAAATATTAAACTTCTTACTGTTCTGTCCTTTACAGTCTCTTCACACATGTAATGCCAACAGTCTGTTTGAATTATCTTCCTTTTCTGCTTTGTGTTGGGGCCTTTTTGCATGGACAATATGTTTTTGTTCACTTTCTCAAACATCAGTTGCTCAGGGCTGTTCCAAGTCTGCTCTTCAGCCTTTGATTTCTTGGATAATATCAGACACTACAAAATCCATTATGATTAATATTAAGCTTCTATTTGGAGAAAAAGACATGTTCAACACAGGGAACCAGAAAGGTGTATGTATATTAATTGTCCTGAAGCTTTCAATGGTAGCTTTTCAATAAGTCAGCATTTCCATTTTTAAACTGAGATTTTCAATCTTGCTGATTCCTACAGAAACTGAAGAGAACCAGTAACCTATACCTTTCTGGTGGCTTTTAGAAATTTGCTCCAATCTCTGGCAATGGTGACACCAGTGATACATATGCATTTTTATAAAACTTCTACAAAACACTTACTAGTCTTAATTCATCATACTTACAAGATCAAAATCAGCATGGATTTTCTTTGTTCAGTGTCTCACGTGACTGATAGCAATAAGACGGATTATAGTTTAATTTATAAGCTCTAAATCTATATACTTCCTTTAATACCAAAGAAAACATTATTTCTTTATTCTTTGTCAATTTGGGAAATATTATAATTTCTCCTAAGTTTGTCTGGTTCAAAAATCTGTACACTGCTTTATATTGCCAGAGAGGTTCTTGCAGGATCAAATCTATTCCTATATATATTTTTTCAATAACATAATTATCTATGAAATCCTGTGGCAGAGATTTTCAAAGGAGTCTACAGTCACTCATCCAAATCAATCAAAACCTGTTGAGATTTGACCACCTCTGAAAATCTAGGTCAGTGTTCCTGTTATACAATACTGCTTGTTGTCAGCAGTTTCACAGAAGTAGACCAATCCAGGCTTCACTGAAACAAAAATTTATTTCTGCTAGTAAATTTTAATGAAATTTGTTCTATAATTGTGCAAGAGCTATTACAGTCTCTTAAATTAATCTAAAATAAATCAGAAACATTTAGTTTTGTATTAGCCATGGCACAGAATTTCTTTAATTGTGTACCTCCACTGATGTCTGCACTATTTGGCAACTCATACCTCGTGGAGAGACCTATTAATTATAACTTCTAACTCATTCTCAAGTCTGGATCTCTACAATCTCTACAGTCCATAGGCAATGCCCAAGAAAACTCTTCT
>JAWWLV010000180.1:19426481-19519936 GCA_035041135.1 Platyrinchus mystaceus | reverse complement strand
TATAATTGGAAATTTGTAGTAGTGCAGCTACCTGCATTTGCCAGTCAGATTTCAACAATGGCAATATTTTCCATTAGGAATAGAAAGAGAAAATACATAGAAAAGTTCAGATTTTCAAAGGAAATGGTGGGAAGAAAACTTTCATTGTAGGAGTTATTTTAGCTTTATTTAGAAAATAAAGGAAGAAACAAGAGTCAAATTATTATTTAAAACATTTTTAACCCTGCAATGTTTAAGCTTTAAATATTAAAAGAACTAGAATTTTATTTGTGGCCACAAGAATAAGTCTAGCTCTTAGGAGAAAGTTGGCTCAAAAGCCAACTAATAGGAAATGGAGCGTCCATTTCCAGCCAAACTGCACATAGATTGAAAGACTTTTTGCTGCCTTCTTAGGGCTATTTATTTGTAGAATGCCAGTCACAAACATTAAACTCTTACAGGCAGATTTTGCAGGTGAATGAATGACTGCTGTGGGCATAGAGCAGTGGATGCAAGTGTAGCCACTGCCCTGTGAAACCAGACTAATATGCAACAGCAAATGGCATGATTTGAGCCAAGGAGCTCCGTGTACTAAGCAAGGGACAACTGTGTACACTGTCACCATCACAACCATTCCCCTCAGTGGCAGTCCAGGTACAGAGGTCAAGGACAGAACGGAACAGAAAAGATTGGCCTTTGCTCCATGCCAGCCTGTGTACTACCTGGTTTTGTAATTGAATGACTCGACATTCTGTTTAGGGAGTAAATTTACACTGAACTCTTTATAAACAATATTTACTAACAAACCTAGTTTAAAACGGTACCTTTATTTTCTTAAGCAAATCTTTCTGAGGGTAGTGATTCTCAATTGAAATGTTCTTCTAGGCATATTACAAAAATGGAAACAACTTGAAACAAAGATGTCAAGTTTGCTAACGGGCTGGCCTGTGGAAGAGCTCTAAACTTGAGTGAGTCCAGCAAAGAGCCACAAAAAGATCACTGAGAAACAAGAGAATCTGACAAAAAGAGAGGCTGAGAGAACTGGAACTGTTCAGCCTGAAAAGATGCCTTGGGGGGATCTTATCAAGTGTACAAATATCTGGCAGGAGGGAATGAAGAAGACAGAGTCAGACCTCTCTCAGTGGTGCTGAGTAATATTCTCAGTAATAAAAACTGGTCAGGTAAACTCACCAGAGGAGTAAATGTCAGAATGGCTGAAATTAAAAGATTGCTGCCCTTTGCTCAGTCCGTATATTAAAACTCATGCCAAGCTATGAAGAAGCCCATGCTTTCAGTCAAAGCTACAGTGCATCTGGCAAGCCAGGTTAACTCCTTCATGCTAAACTGGCCATTTACTTCAGGAAATTTCCCCTAGAGTCTATAACATCTGTTGACTCAAAAGGAGGACAATGAAGATGGTGGCCTTGAGGGGAAGCCGTATGAGGAGCGGCTGAGGTCACTTGATCTGTTTAGCCTGGAGAAGAGGAGACTGTTGCAGTTACAACTTCCTTGTGAGGGGAAGAGAAAGGGCAGGATCTGATCTCCTCTCTGTGGTGACCAGTGACAGGACCCAAGGGAATGGCCTGAAGTTGTGTGAGGGAATGTTTGTTAGGTTGGATGTTAGAAAGAGAGGGTGGCCAGAGGGTGGCTGCGTGCTGGAACAGGCTCCCCAGGGCAGTGGTCACAGCACCAAGCCTGACAGAGTTCAGGAAGGGTTTGGACAATACTCTCGGGCACATGGTGTGACTCTTGGGGATGATCCTGTGCAGTGCTAGGAGTTGGACTGGACAATCCTTGTGGGCCTCTTCCAACTCAGCCCCTTCCAATTCTGTGATTCCGTGATTCTGTGATTCTATGATTCTGTGATTTCATGAACCCCCAGAAATAATCATTGATAGTTTTAGGGGAACATGAAAATTTTCAGCCATATGAAAAAAAAAAAAGCAGTTAGCTTACTATCTTCAGTGTTTACATTTTAAGATTACTTGTGTAAGAAAAGGGATAGAAAATTGTTGTAAAAGAAACACACAAGTTGTTATTTATAAAGGTCCCCAGAATATACAAGATCAGTGACACTAAAACAGTTCAGTGCCAAAAGCTGGCTATGTTAGGGTCACAAAATAACTGTTGTAAAAACCTACAGAATCCATTCTCATAGCCTACTCATTTAGGAAAAAAATCAATAATATTTCTCAATATTAATTTCTTGGATTATATTGGAGATATCAATCTCCAGCGTCCAGACAGTGACCACAAAATTACCCACATCAAAAATCATACAATTGAAATAAACACATTTGATCTGTGTTTCTTCAGAAAATCTTAACTGAATAAACCACATTAACTGCTATCAGTTTGGATTGGACAGAGACATTCAGAGACGAACACTGAAGTGAACTGGGAAACCTTATAAATGCCTTTGACATTTACGTGCTGCTTGAATCTATTTAAATAACCACGTCTGTCACTTATCCTTCTTAGGAGTTTCCATGTATCACAAGGGCTCAGGAATGGTCTTCTACTAAGAACTACTCCATAAATAGTTCAATTTCTGTAGTGACTATGAACGTCAAAGGCAAATGACATCATATGCATAAAAATCACAAAGCACAAATATTTTTGATATTTTCTAAAATTAGACCATTTGAAAAATAAGCACCCCGGTCATCAAGTTTTTAAATCAAACAGTCTCATCATGCAAAAGAATCAAATCCAAATGCATATTATTTTTGCACTTAAAAGTGCAGTGAAAATGACCGGTGCAAGGTTAGTTTCCAATATTTAACCTCCATGCACATAATGGAACCGACATTAAAATGTATTTTAATAGGTGATTTCATTAAAATTTTGGGGGAAAAGACATCAGCAAAATCATGTTTTAAAGTGCCAGAAACACAAAATTATTTTTTGGTATAGTTTCTTAGAATAAACTTAAATATAAATGTACTTAGCTTTACTAAAGCGTTCAATAGTGTGGAAAATAAGGAGAGTAAAGGAAATAGAACAGAAAACAAATGTCATATTCCAGCAGAGAAACTTTAAAATTCATTACAATGCTAGTGCTTCAAAATGTTTAAATGCCCTAATTTACACAAGTCATTAAAATACTATTATGAGAAAAACAAAAAGGCATCAATAAATAGGATAATACAATGTATTTTCCTAACTCTAAAATGTGGGATTCCATAAGTATAAGGTACATTTATGCCGACATCCACTTCCCTAACTCAGCTCTCTAACTAGGTCTTTTTGGTCCCTAACTGTCTGCAGGCTTGGTGGTGGAATTAAGAGATCTCGAGAGTGTGAGGGGAAGTGGATAGCAGCAGCAGCAATGGCTGAAGAGCCAAATCTGGAATGCATTGTTTACATAAAGCACATTTATCACACCTAGTGCAGGGATCTTACAGGCTACAGGACAGGGATCATGCAGGGAACTATATTTCACACAGTTACATACTTTTTCAAAACTTATTCACTCTATTTAAAGTTTTTGATACTATCATATCCCACTCTAGTATTGCTACTAAGTCCATATTTTTTCTATAGGTAAGGCAGGGGTTAAAAGTTCTTTTTTCTCAGTTTTAACTTGAGCTGCAGGTGCCCACTGCATAATGTTCTTCCACAGAAGTTTAGCAGCTTCTTCTCGCTTTCACTGAGTGTCCAAGGCCATTTGCTGGATTCCATCCTTATCTCTGAGTCCTCTTGTAGAGCAACTGCACCTGCTTTCCCAGGCCTAATGTCTGCCTGGTACCCAACACATTTATGTATCAATCTACATTTTAATTTCTATAAAATCACTTCAACTTTTATTATTCATGGTTGATTAACATGAACATAGAGTTCATGATGAAACACAACATGACTAATATAGCAGTTGCTGAAAGAAAGCCAACTTACCTCTCTTCCAAACATAAACTATTTCATAAAGAACTTCTAATGGTTTCTGATACTTCTTTCCATGTCATTTCACACTTACAGAGTAAGAGTGCAATTTTAATAGTGAACGTATATTAAGGAAAAAACAAAAAGAATTAAAATATGATCTTCATGTGTTTTCTCAAAGTACAAATAGCATAATTTATCATTTGCAAAAACAGATGGGCATAAGGGAGATTTTGTGGAACCATGATAAGCATTTTAGGTGATCTTGCACATAGAAAAAATGATAATAAAATGATAATAAAATTGTTAGTTTACAAAAATGTAAACCCATAAACCTCCCTGCCCCCAAAGAAAATGGTATAACGTGAACAGGTTGCCTGTTTTTTCTTACTCTCCCTCTGCAGAGTGACAGACCACTCTATTTCATTGGATTAACGTGATGACAATATAAAGAATTAATGCTTGTAAAATTGGTTTCTCACATGTGATAGAGATGAATGTGTAAATATTACATAGAAGATAATTTTCTAGAATGTTTCAGCCAGGTATGAGACAGATCCTCTATAAACCCCTCCTACTTCAAAGAAACTACTATGTAGAATGTTCCAAAGTCAGTAAACAAACATGACCAAACAAATAATGCAAAAAAATGTTACTATTCCTTCACATGATTTCATTGAGGCTCTGAAACATCCTCTTGTTTTAAAGCACAGCATTAAAAGTAATGAGCTAGAAATTAGGAAGATGATAAGAAGTAATTTAACTCGATGTGCAATTACATGTAAAGTTCTTTTCAAGTCCCTATTGACTTTATACATATTGATCAAATTGTGAAACTGTTAAAAGACTAAGATATATATGCATTTCTCCCAGTTTTCTTGTGAACCCTATGTGTGTACAATGGTGAGAACATTCTGCTGTGCTGCCACAATTTAGTATCACCAGGTCACCTGTGGAGAAGATGCTGTAAACGCACACACCCACCAGTGTCCTATGCTGTCCTCCAGGCTGTTGGGGACAAACAACAGAGTCAGAGAAAAGGAACCAGGAAAACATATGTTTATAATGTGCTGATTTTCATATGCATTTTTAACTCTGCATGGCAACTGCAGTCCAGCAAAAACTAGTGTCATACCTGGCATTTCGTATCATGTCAGAGGGAAAACTACTGTAGTGAGTGAGCTGCCATTACACACCGATGAGTGACCTGTTCTTTGTGCACGAGAGTCTCTGTGTTAGTTGCCCATATTGATTCTTTTGGATCTGTTGATAAGAACGAATGTTGACACACTGCAGCTTCTGGAAGACAGATGAAGTTGTACTTTGGCAATTATTCTTCACAAATTAAGAATTGCCAAAGGGTATGTGTTTCCTTTTTCTTACATCAAGAATCCCTTTCTGCTTCTAAGCAATGTGGATGCCACAAACAGAAATAAGATTAGTTGTATTGCAACCTTCCTACTGTGCTGAAATTCAGATCTGTTTCAATGAACACAGGTGATTTGCTGTCATAGCTGGCACTCAGCTTAAACTCAGCCTTCTCACTCAACGTAGCCTTGGGGTATTTGCTCCTAAAATTTAACAGTTTCCATCATTCCTTTTCTATTCATGTGAATAATGTTGAACTTCTGATGGTAGGAATCTTTAAAGATGCATAACCATGTAGATTTAACAGCAGAGTCAAGATTCCCTCTTTGCCAAATATCTGTCAGTTATTATCATTTTTCTGCTATTTAAGACAGCAGAGATCTCAATTTTTTTCTGAAGAAGGCATAGAACCTGACTGGATAGTTACGCTTAGAATAAAAAAATTTATTGTCTCCTCAACTCAGAATTTAATCCATTTTCTGATTTTATTTTTTTCTTTTAGCTATCTATTTTAGAAAAAAAAAACATATAAACAAGTCATGTCTGGCTGTGGTGAGTCAAATTCTAATTCTTTTATTCCATCTTCACCTAGCACTTGTGCACACTCAGACTTTTGTAGGTTCTTTAGTTTTGTGAGGTCCTCAGGATTTCACCCATTTTATGCATGTATAGCTTAATAATTATTCACTTTCAGTAATCCAATTTCTATTACCAGCTACCTATTTCAAGTAAAACTAAATTTTGCAATTCAAAAGATTTCTCCATAACATTCTGTTTTCCTGCCCTTAAGTAACTCTCACAAATACACGTGTGTACGTCTGTGCACGTGTCGAATGTGGGATGAGTATCTAGCTGAAATTCCTCATATTAAGTTTTAATGGGAACTTTTGTGTGCATAGTACAATATATATATACTATGAATGAAGGAGATAACATACAGGTATACATATCTACCCATCAGAAAAATTTATAAGGTCTAAGAATTAATTGGTTAGTTTAAAATGCTAAAATGATTCCCTGAGGATTTATGAGCTAAGAATGCTCAAGGGTTTAGTGTCCTGACATCTCTTTAATTAGCAGTCTCCAAGATCTCACACTAAGAAGATGCTAAGCCAGTGCCTTCTGTCATATCTCAAGAGTTTCAGAAGGCTTGAAAGCCACAGAGGAAGGTGAATGTATTATGTCTGTGAGCTACACAATATGTACAAAGTACATATTTCTTACTAGTAACAAGTTAGGACTTCTTGCTACCACTCCTGCTTTGATGGTGATGAATTTCTAAAAGAAATCCTAAGAAAAAATCCAGCAAAAATGGGTGAGGCAAATAAAGATGCCGTTGAAAAATACTTGGAGAACAATCCTCAGTTTGCCAAGGAGTATTTTGACCGAAAAATGAGGGCAGAAGTGCTGGGAAGTATCTTTAAAGTGAGCCCTGGAGATGTGAAGGAAGGAGTCAGCTTCAAAGACATGTCTCGTCTGGAGGAATGTAACATAATTTTTGAGTTGGTTACAGAAATCCAAGATGAAGCAGGAGTTATGGAAAAGATAGTGCATAAGGCCCTGCAGAGGCTGGCACAGCTGCTGGCGGCTGATCGGTGTAGTATGTTTCTTTGTCGTTCCCGAAATGGTATTCCAGAGGTAGCCACCAGGCTTTTGGATGTCACTCCAACTTCCAGCTATGAGAACAATTTGGTAAAACCAGAAAATGAGACTGTTTTTCCTCTGGACACCGGGATAGCGGGATGGGTTGCTCATACCAAGAAGTTTTTTAATATACCTGATGTGACAAAGGTAAGTGACTTCTCTTGGGGAATGGGTTTCTGTGCATTTGCTTACTCAGCTTCCTATTCAGTAAAAAGCTATTCTTCAGAAATATCTCACATACACAAATACAGACCAATAACATGAGAAAAGCATCAGCAGATTGCTTAAAATCCAGTAGAACCACATCATGTAGCCTAGCGAGGAATTTCCAGTATCCTCATAGTTGTTGTAATGTCTATGACTATAATAGGGGAGAAGAATATTAGATTAATAGAGACCAGAAGGTATTTGTGTTTCTGTTGAACAAGGCAAGCACAGAATAGAAATTCTGTTTTCCAGCATGGGTTTGCAAGTGGGCTTATCATTCTGTGCTGCCATACATCTATCTCTGAATACATTTAATTTGCAGGTTTTGTAATGAAGATGCATTCTTATAAGTAGGTGACTGAGGTCAGATGAAGATGATGCCAAAATATATGTTCAGGTTCAAGTCAGTGTTTGATTTTAAACGTGTCCAATTTTGAGTAGGTCTAGATTCAGGGCTTTTGTTCAGAACCAGCTATAGAAGAAGATTAATGAGTCTGACCTGTTCTTATATTTTCAAAGTTCATGTTAAATTTGCATAGAATCACCTTCTGTACTTAAGGTGCTGATAAGGGTTATTATAAATGTTAATTACAAATGATGAGTGACCTAACAAAAATTAAACATGCATGAATGAGAACTGCTTTAGAAACTACTCTGAAATACATGGGGAAACATAAATATGCTTTGATTGTTAAAGATTTCTTTAAAAATATCTAACCTTATATCATCAAATGGTGACATTTTAGTCTAATGTGGAAAAGCTGAGCATAATCAAATGGTGCTAAGATAATTCTCAAGATGACAGTCTGGATTCTCAGCATTTCCTATACAGTCAATTAAAAATTCCAGGCCATTTCAGAGATAGAAATTACCTCAGTATCCTAAGCTCAATGTAAATAATAAAAATATTTATACACTGCCATTATCTATGCTTTCCAAGAGGTAAACAAAAAAATAATACATTTTATAATGTTTACAGTTATAAAGGGCTATTTTTAAAGCTCAGAAACAAACAAACAATATATATATATGTGAAAAGAACATTCCAATATGTAGTAAAACTACCTCAGATGTAAATAGGAATCACAGGAGCAAACAGAAGAATGACTGGTTTGATAAAACAAATCAGTTGATTTTCAACTGACCACTAATATGTTTTCTTCAATGACTGCTGTTCTGACATGAAGAGTCTGACTTACTGCCTCTTACCACCACGTGGGGGGATTGGAGGATAATCCTTCTAAATTCATAAGACTGATTACATGAGAAAAGATCAGGAGGATCAAGAAAGATGTGCCTCCTATCAGACACTGCACTGCTTCTTGACATCATTATGTGAGAGGCACCCAGAACAGGGCTGCTCAAATATTTCTGTTTGCAGTACAATTTGTTCAAAATTTTGTGAGAAATGTCACTTGAATATGCTTAAATAAGAGAAATATTCTGTCCATCTAATCCTGCTAGGTATTTTGCACTCATAAATTAATTCATATCAGCTCGATATCTGTCCAGTTATTCTTCAGTTATTCTAAGGTAATCTTTACTTGGGCACCCATTTACTCCCTTAGGATTACTGAGGTCTATGCCATTAAGCACACACTTAAAAATGCAATTAAACCATGGTCCCTTTAATCTACATTTGGAAACTAAATGTCATATAAGTATTTACATTTTATAAGTTAAGTACAAAACTCCCAGAGACTTCTCTGGGACCAAGGTTTGATGTTTAAAAACAACCCCAAAGACCTCAAAATTGTCACCATTTCCATTCTATGTTTACAAAATGTTCCTGTTCAAGTCCGCACTCCTCACTCAGGCAAAGGTTCCACTAATGTCACCAGAATCTTTATCTCCACAGGGAACCCAGGACTGCAGCTTGAGTCAGTAACATTTAAGGAATATAATTAGTCCATGGCAGCAGAAATAGGCAGCCACTGAAGTCTTTATCATGTTTCGAAAGGATGATTATTTTTCAGTTCACTTCATACACACTTCAGTCAAACTAGATTGTCTGCCATCCCAGTTCTGAACAAAAAGTTACCAACAGAATTAAGCCAGAGAGGAATTTTGCCCCTACTGCCTTGTCAGAATACAAAATGCACAATGTCTACTTCTAGATGGCTATAGTACTTTAAAAATGTCGTGCCTAGCCACTTTCTGCTGTTGACACTGTCCATATCCGAACAGTATAGTGCTTTTTAAGTCTTAAGTACATGACAACATTGACAAACCCATGGTGTGACATTTTCATGCTTTATTCATCACGTCTTTATAACAAAAGTAAATGTAATAAAAGATCAGAACAGCAATAAATCATTGGGGGAAAAAATAAATGACTCCACTTTTAGTGCCTGGTAACCAGTTCTTTAGGGATTATGTCCTTCTTCAACCTGTAAAGGTACCAATAAACGTGAGGAAGCTCCTCATCCTGACTAATGCTTCAGAAAAGAAAAGCAGAGGAAAAGATACAGACCTTCTGTAATTCAATTAACAGGCAGAACAGTCTCTCCCCACAAGATTATGGACCTGTTGACTGTGAGAGCTAATAGTGTTTAATCCAGGATTTAAAAGTTGTGAGAAATAGAAGGCCAGGCAGGACCCTTACCCTAACAATTTGTCTCACATTATTGCCAGGGTCTAGCAGATATTACAAAGGAAAATAATAGGCTGCATAAAATTTGGTATGTCCATAATATTCTTTAAATAGTAACTGATAACACTGGCAACATTATAAAGGACATCAAAATTACCTTACATTTTTTAGTAAGGCATTATTTCCAAATAAAACTAAGAAATAGTTCAGCAAGGAGTATGTCTTCTGGAGAATCAAAATCTCACATTCTCAGCTTGGAAGAACCAATAATAAATACTACATATTTGCCTTAATCCATAATCTATTTAAATTATTACACTATTTCTTTCAATTCAGAGGTATTTGAAGACAAGGATTTAACTGAGGGTTGGAAACTCAAGAAAAAATATTCCTGGCTTTAGTAGAGTATAAAATTATAAAAATGGTAAAAAAAATTCTTCAAAAGAAGTGAAGGCTTTTGGATTAGAACTACAAAGGGACTGAAATGTTCTAATGCTGAAATAACAAACCCTCATTTTTAGAGGTCCTGTACAAACCCCAGTGAAGTGAAGAAACAAGAGACCATGGAGACATTCCAACTCAGATAAAGCAGCCAGAAGAGTGATCATTGTGTCAACTAATTTAAACACTGGAAACCTATGATACAAACCAACTTAAATACATCTTCAAGTTGCAAGTACTTGTATCATCCCCTTGCAAGCTGATCCAGCTTCAGACTGCAGCTTTACTTCTCTTTAATGCAAGGGTAGGAGAGACCTTAATTCCAGGCCTGTCTGAAGCGACAGGACTTTCAGACTGATGTGAATGTGCTGGGCCCCAGACTCCAGGCTCAGCCTGAAATGAGGTAGCCTTTTACCTGGGAAGAATGTGCATTGTGAATGTTAATGTCCACTCTATTTTATCATCTTGATAATAAAAATCAGATTGTCAGAAATTCACACTCAACACAATAAATATTTACTGGAAAAATGGAAACTTGTTCCCATCTGTTATAAAGACAAAGGTTCAGCCAGTTTATCAGAAAATATTTTAACACAGAAACAAATTTCTATTAATCGTGCCTTTCAGAAGGAAACACCAAACAATTCTTTCCTTGATTTAGTGTTAAAAGAGGAAAGCTCCCAAAATTGAAGAAAAAATTTAAAAATTAAAAAGAAAAGCTCCCTTTTAGACTAATTTTCTTGTTTTATGTGAAAAAATACTTAAAGCAATACAATACAAATCCAATTTTAAAAAGTTGCAAAATAGCTACTACATATGGCAAGTAACGAGCAGGCATTTCACTGACAAAACTGAAAAGTTCAACCCCCAAGTGCTGTTAAATACACATTAATTTCTACTTGATTCAGTTTCAGAAGCCTAGTGATCTTGAAGATAACAAAGTCAATTTGTTCTGTAATTCTAGTAAGTTGCACTTCAAAATACAATTTACATTCCTGACAATACATGATTTTTGGAGTGTGGCCTAAGGAATGGCCAACTCATTTAACTAATTGGGTTTGGTCATGAATCAGATTGATGACATTTTTGTAGCTAATGGTAGGTGTTTTTCATTTTCTATTCATACTCAATTATATCATTAGGAAACAAAAACATTTGAGTGTTGAAATTAGACTAAGCTGAAGTATGAGATGAAGCAATATAGCACACCAATACCACCTATTAGGTGGTTAAAATTTTGAGAAACCTGAGCCAATGAAAGACAAACAGTGGAAGAAGAAAATATCAGGAAGAGAAGAAAATACTGCAGAGCTACCAGAAAGAAAACCAGAAATATGTAGAGATAATGCAAGGAAATATGTGCTAATGATGGGAGTGTGACACCGGCTCCTCATGTCAGAGGTTCCTGTGGTGCCCATTCCAGTAGTGTTCCAGACCCACTGCTAGTCATCACACATCCAAAGGATGATATGTTTTGACCAGTCTAAACTCATCTATCCAACACAAACCTCTCGCCCAACAGAAGCAAAATAGTCGTAACTGCAAGGGGTCATGGTAAGCCCTTCTTCCTCTGTGAAGAAGAAGGAGAAAGAGGTGGAGAAAAATAGGCATCTACTCTCTTGGCCCTGTCACCTCACCTGCAGGATTAAGTCTTGTAATTTCCATTCTGTTGGGTCACTTCAACCCCATGTGGCGCTACAGGTTTGGGAAAGAGTGGCTGGAAGCTGCCCAGTGGAAAAGGATCTGGGGGTGCTGGTCAACACCAGCTAAACATGAGCCAGTGTGAGCCCAGGTGGCCAAGAAGGACCATGGCATCCTGACTGGATCAGCAATAGTGTGACCAGCAGGACCAGGGCAGGGATCGTTCCCATGTAGTCAGCACTGGTGAGGCCGCATCTCGAATCCCGTGTCCAGTTCTGGGCCCTTCACTACAAAAAAACGTATTGAGGTGCTGGAACACGTCCAGAGAAGGGCAACAAAGCTGGAGAAGGATCTGGACCACAAATCTCATGAGGGGCAGCTGAGGGAGCTGGGGGTGTTTAGCCTGGAGAAAAGGAGGCTCAGGGAGAGCCTTATCACTCTCTACAACTACCTGAAATGCGATTGTAGCGAGGTGGGAGTCAGTCTCTTCTCTCAACTAACAGGACAAGAAGAAAGGGGCTCAAGTTTTGCCAGGGGAAGTTTAGACTGGATATTAAAAAACGTTTCTTCACTGAAAGGGTTGTGCTAGCTGGCTGTGCTAGGTAGGTGCTGGAGCTAGCTTAGTGCAAATCCAGGACACGTTGCACATCTTAGGACATATCTAAAGAACTGAACACTGTATAGGAAATGGCTTGGTATCTCAACTTCAAATGGAGCTAAAAGGAAATGCTATCAGATGTACTACAGTTAAGGACTTAGCAGCAGATTGTTTTGCCACCATTTCTTTTTTTAAAGACTATTTTATGATTTGACTGAGAGCTGAAAGTCCAAAACATTGCTCTAAAAGACAGTTTGATTCATAAGAGCAGGCTAAAGTAGACTAAATGTGCACATTCATGTAGTCATGGGAATACCAAGATGTTCTTCAGGCTCTGGTACTGCAGAGCACATTTCTCACTTATTTGTCCATGAACATGATTTCCTACTCATTGTGAAAAGTAATTTTCTTGGGAAAAAAAAAAAGGAGCTTATGTTCCCAAGTTAAAATATTTTAAAACATCTAAAATAAATAGAAATAAGTGGAAATAAAAGCTTCAAGACTTACAGCAACTATGTATAAAATATTCAATAACAAAAAGCCTAAATCTAAGCACAATTTTTTTGCTTGTATATGAAAGTTCATGTGAAACAGGAGGTTTTGTATTTGCAATGCTGTCAATGTGTTACAAGGTTTTTATATCTTTCTACATTGCACTATTTAGGCACAACTCAGGGTGGATTGCGGTTACTGAACTTTCTGAACAGAGATTTGCATATATTTCTATCCTCTGAAAAGCTTGCATGACCAAGCTGCTTCCTCTGAAACACCACTGCTTGTACCTTCAGCCTGCAGTTATTGAACATAGGAAGACACAGCAGCTGTGTCTTGCTGATTCAGCTCATTTGGTGTATCTACATGCATTTTAAGCATTCATAAATAGAGGGGTTCTGAAATTTTTATTTATTCCCTCATAACAGTGCCCTAAAACCAGAAACTTGGTCCTCACCATCATACTAGATGCTCTTAGTGATGCAGAAGGACTACAAAATAAGGTTAAATTATCTATATGATTTACTTTATTTTCAATGGCTAAAACGGAGTTTCAGAATTTGTTACTGAAGCCCCAAATCACACCCAAGTCCAGAATGGTTATGTCAATAGGTAGTACATCTCAGAGAAAACCAAGTATTTCCATGTAATATTTGTTTAGCGGGCTATTTGAATCTTACACAGAAGAGATAGATTGCCATTTTCTGTCTGTTAAGTGAGATCCCTCTACACCTTTCTCTGAGAAGAACTGGAAACAGCAAACCAGGAAAATTTTGTTGGAAATAGAGAAAACATCCCCTTTTCATGATATATTCATATATTCAAAACTGGATACACTTTCCAGGGACCCAAACACAGTCTGATACATTGAATGCTATTTATAAGGATGACACAGGCTGTCCTTAAGAGAATCAACTCTCTGTAAGAGAGCCCAGGCCATAAATATATAAAAGAAATTTAAGAGTTACTTCCAGACATTTAATTCCTTTCACCAAAATTCAGCTCTAGAAGGAAATATAAAAGGCGAATGTAGAAGACGGACTATCTAAAGAGTATGAAGGACTGAAGAGAAAAAAATCCCAACCAACCCTAATATTTTGATCTCATAATAAAATTCAGCCTTCCTTACAGTTGTGTACGCTACTCAAAATACATTAGAAAAAGTTGCTAGACCAAAGAGGGGAAAAGGAAATTAAGAGGAAAGATCTAAATAGCAGACAAAAAAAAATTAGTTCTGTCATTTCTGAGTACTGTCATGCTTGATTTTATGCTCTGGAAAATATTTATTTGTTGGGGTTTTTGTTTAAGTAGCTCTCTATATAATTTATGAAAGTTGAAATTCCATTATGTGGCATTCTGTAACATTCTCCAGCCTATCAGCAAGGGAGACATCTTGAGATCCATCACTCAGATCTCAGCTGTCTTAGCTAATGCAGTAATCAGTAGCAGTAATATTTACCAGCTTTGTGGGTAGACATGGACTAACAAGTCAATTGCTTTATAAGTGGCTTCATAAATATTTTTCAACAGCAGAGGAGTGGTAAGGTTTAGGAATCTTGATTCTGAGTGGATGCCCTTAAAACAGGACTCTGTTGGGCTCGCTCTGGCCAGCTGCCATTCCTATCCATGGTGTTCTAATGTAGTCTGACCTTCCCTGGTTACCAGGCCACTTGCTGTCTCCTGACATTCTTATTTTAGCACCATCACCTTGAAAAATCAGAAGCAGACGTATTAAAGGAAATTCAAGGAGAATCTGCCATTGACAGTAGATAAAGACTTGAGTGCTCATCTCTCTGAAGAAGTCTGAGCACTGCCCTTTAGCAGTGGCACATGGGAGGGGACGGAAAAGGCTCAGCGAAGACAGTCTGGCTATTTTAGCTGCTTAGTAGAACCACGTCACTTCTCAGTATGCACATATCAATAAACTTCAACCCCCCAAATCATAACTCACCTCATTCAGGTGTATTTTCATAATAACATCAGAAAACACAACAACCCTTGACAAATGGATTTCCCCTAAAATTTTTAAATCTCTTTTTTTTAAGTTAAAGAGAAGACTAAAGCCTTTCAAGAAAACACCAAGAATTTTTTTGATATGAGGAAATAAAACAGTTTCCCACAAAACATGAACTAGCCCCTCAGTATTTTTTACATTAAAAATTTGAAATAATAACTTTTGCTAAACTCTTCTAAGCATTTAGTTTCAAGGATGAAACTGGTGGGATAGTTAGTTATGGCTCATTCATTAGTCACATGGTCTTATTCCCACAGGATCACACACACAACAAAAGCAGCTCTGTGTTCTGATCCCTAGTCCTATACCCTCCCTTTCACCAGAAGAGCATGTTGGGCTGGGAGCAAGAAGACTAGGAGTCTGTCACACAGGAAGGAAAAAGAAACAGCTCAGCCAGATGTGTACCTGCAGGGGATGCTTCTCTGCCAGAAGCATTTTTAGCCAGGACAGGTGGTAGTTTTAAATATTGGGTGTTGGAACAGTATAATGAATTTTATCTACAGAAATAATTAAATAATAATAAATACTGACATAGCTACAAAGTAAATCTCTTACATGCAAACCATATGTATTAGATTAACGGGTAATCAAGGAGCAGTTCTTACTGTTCTTCCATTTATTCTAGATTTTCACACATTTTTAATTCCTCAGATTCCTCAGCATTATAATAAAGACCTGCACAGAACTTGGTTTCAGAAACTATCTTCATAGCCAATGCCTAAGTTAAGCTTGTATATATAATTCTGCAAGATTGAGTTAAAAAATTATAATGGGTTTTTTGCAAGTATAAACCTACTGCAGTGTGAAACTGTGCTCACAGCATTGCAAGCAGAAGTTATCAAATGAAATGATCATTTGTTCTTGGCATGTAACTAATTGTTCCGCATTTAATTTGTGAATATTTTTTTTCTTTCAGAACAACCATTTTTCTGACTTGATGGACAAAAAAACTGGTTATAAAACAGTCAATATGTTGGCAACTCCAATTACACAGGGTAAAGAGGTGCTTGCTGTTTTGATGGCACTCAACAAATTAAATGCCCCTGAGTTCTCAAAAGAGGATGAAGAGGTAATTAAGTGACACACAACAATATAGCTTTTAGTTCAACTAGTAGTTTGAGTGATTCTATCTCTTGATTTGATACTTTAGTCTTATTTTTGCTCTTTATCATTTTTAGGTATTTAAAAAATACCTCAATTTTGTGTCTTTGGTCATAAGAAATCATCACACATCATATCTCTACAATATTGAATCACGAAGGAGTCAGGTATAGAAGAATTTTTTAATGATAATACTTAACTTTTGTGTGAAACCATTATTATTCCCACTATTTTATATTCTTGCAACTTACTGAAGTAAGGATACCATCTATTTATTTTTTCATATGATAACAGTAATGCACCTTACCATTTTGTTCTGGAATGCCTAGGATGCATGTGTTTATGTTTTCCCACTGTTATGAACATTTACCCTTTTTCTCTTTTGTAAATAGATGCTTTTGTGGTCTGCCAACAAAGTATTTGAAGAGCTAACAGATATAGAGCGACAGTTTCACAAAGCACTGTACACTATTCGAATGTATTTGAATTGTGAAAGATACTCCATTGGTCTGCTGGACATGACTAAAGAGAAGGTAACAACAAAAATTACATGTGAAATACAAGCATGGCAAAGGATACAACCATGAAAAACATAAAGGCTAATTCTGAAATAATTTTTATATTAATAATTCCATATGAGAAAGGGTAGAAGAGGGAAATGCAGGTCTCAGATGCCTGCCTTCTAAAGCAACAATTAAGCTGTACAACTGTGTAGAGATAAGATTCAGATTAGCCTGCAATTTAGTGGCAAACATTGCCTGGAATATAACAAACAATGTTTTCTTAATATTGTCTGAAATGTGAGCACAGTAAACTACGAAGAAACAAAAAACAAAACTGCAATCCACAGATGTGATGTTATCTATGAACACAGAACTGATTTGTTTTTTTCTTTTGCTAAACCCTGTGTATCATTTTCTCAGGAATTCTATGATGAGTGGCCAATCCGGCTGGGGGAGGCAGAGCCATACAAAGGCCCCAAGACACCTGATGGACGAGTGAGGATATGAATTTTTCTTTTGATGAATCTTAAGTTTGACATTGAGGTTGTACAGGTCACCTACATGTTTTTCTCCTTTCATTTAGGAAGTCAACTTTTATAAGATTATTGACTATCTTTTACATGGACAAGAAGAAATCAAAGTCATTCCGTGAGTATTCATTGGAACCCTGCAAAAGCGTGGTAATTAGATATATTGCTATGGGATAGGATAACATGTCTATATTGTAGAAATAATTTAATTTCATTGTCTCTCTAAAGGTCACCTCCAGCAGATCACTGGTGTCTTGTCAGTGGATTGCCAACATATGTTGCTGAAAATGGACTTGTAAGTTCGTAACAAAAGTAAAATCTAGAAGTTTTAGTTCATTCAGTTGTTCTGATTGAACAAAAAAAAAACAATTCCAAACCTCCACATAACCAAAATCCTCTACAAAAATACCATGCTGTTCCAGTGTCATTGGTTCCTAGTGAAACCATGTGAATCAGTAGCCTGGATGGAGACAAGACCTCAGCACAAACGGCCAAAACATCTGGAAAATTTCCCTCTGATTGTGGTTATATCAGAGGAGTAATATGTGCATCTGATGTCACTTTCTAGGTGTGTTAAGTCTCACAACAAAATGTCAAAGTAAGAAAACCATCACATACAAAGTTTTAAAATTTTCTTTTTTTTCTTATATCTTCTTGTGCAGACAATATAAGTAATTCAAAGTCGTGAGGTATGATAGCTGTTAGTAACCCTATGGCATGTTTAATAGAGCCCTTAGAACTCAATTATTGCATTCTAGAAACCCCCATGCCATTTTAAATTGGAAGTAATTTTCTTAACCATTACGCTTTTGCACTGTGAGACATCCTACATGAGGGACTTTGCTACAAACACTCCAGAATGATGTCTGATAGAATAATCACACTTAATTTAATAGGACCAGTTTTAATTTCTCTAGCTAACTAGGATGTTTACTGTTCCTAGCTTAGAAAATAAATATGCCTTCTTAAAATATTAGGCTAAGTCTCGATGCACATTATATTCCATTTAAACAATGCCTCATTTTCTTTATGCTGCAGATTTGTAACATGATGAATGCGCCAGAAGATGAATACTTCACATTTCAGGTAATTCCAGTAATTTCAATAATTATAGATATATAATTAATTATAATTATATATTATTATATAATTATATATACATATATATTTATTATATTATAGATATAATTAATTATATATATTCTACAATTTAGATATTGTAGAAAAATATGCTAATATTTGCCACTAATTAGTTATACAGTTGATTATATAAATAATTTCTCATTTGTGATGCATGGATCTTCTTGTTGCCTTGCTTATATCAATAGCTGTGTTATTACTTTCAAAGAAATACACATTTCCCGGTTTTTGGCTTTCCTACAGAAAGGACCAGTGGATGAGTCTGGATGGGTTGTCAAAAATGTCCTGTCATTGCCTATTGTCAACAAAAAGGAAGAAATTGTGGGAGTTGCAACATTTTACAACAGGAAAGATGGAAAGCCTTTTGATGAGTATGATGAACAGATCATTGAAGTAAGCTTAACAGAATTAGAGGAGTCATGTATTCTTAATTAAAAATATTATTGTAAAAAGCAATTTTAAATGTCTAAAAATTTCCAAATAGGCTGTATTACTATCAGACAAATATCTATCTTCTTCACAATACAGTTTCTTAAGAATCAAAGATTTTATTTCCCTTTATAAAACCATAAAATTATGAGTGATCATTTACATCCCAGTAATGAAAAGAGGTCACATAAAATTTTATTTTTAATCATTTGACTATTTAGTCATGGTCACCACAGGTTAGCAGGAAGGATGGCATGCTTCTTGCCAATGGACATTGAGCCAGCAATCATGGGAGTTCACAGAGCATCCATGATCCCACGTACTCAGGCAAGATAAGATGCTACACAGCGTGTCCAAGTCCACTCACCTGACTTAAGCTTCATAAGCCTCAAAGTCTGGTATATAAAGTGGGAATATGGGGCCTTAATTACTAGGCTGAGACAAACAATGTCATTAAAAGCTGTGAGTACTTATAGACCTGCTGATGGAAGACAAAGGCCTCTAATAAGTAGAGTGGCACGTTGCTTTTCAAAGGGTGCTACCAGAAACTGGACCCTAAGAAAATTAAGTTCAAATTGTTCATTTTATTGTAATGGCATCATCTCTGCTTTGTTTGGCTTTGTTCCAGACTCTCACACAGTTTCTGGGGTGGTCTGTTTTAAATACTGACACTTATGACAAAATGAACAAGCTTGAAAACAGGAAAGACATTGCTCAGGAAATGCTTATGTACCAGACAAAGGCCACTCCTGCTGAAGTTGAATCTATCCTGGTAAGTTTCTGTACACAACCACAAAATAAAGGGAAATTTGCCCCACAAAAACTCAATTTTCTTACCCTTTTTCATTTTTAGAAATACAAGGAGAAATTAAATGTAAATAGTTTGGAAGAATGTGATCAAAAGGATCTCGTCAGGATTTTGGTAAGTCATTAAACTGAAAATTCTGGTAATGTATTTCTATCAGACAGTAATGTGTCCTCATCATAGAAAAAGCTGTGTATAGCCAAATCCTGATTAATACAACTGACATTAGCTATCAGTGCCACAGCCTAGATGGAGTTGATTCAGTAATACATGCTCAAACTCTACTGTCCCTGTATGTGTAGACCCCACTGTTACCTACAGGGAAGCATTCTGTCCCAAATATACATCAACAGACTTGGATAGTCAAGGTCATATATAGAAGTGTTTATATGAATTAATATTTAAAGTGCTTAACTTTTTAAAATATCCATGGAGACAATGCTGTATCTATAATTGAAATTAATTTATTTAATTTTGAAAATAAAAGAAGGGATATTGAAGTGAGGCCACTTTCATTCTCAATAAGAGTATGTAGGAGTAATGTAGAGTGGCAGTGGAACAAACCTACTTTCAGATTAATTTTCCTGCATTTCCTTAGGCAGAGAAGTCCAGAGACAGTGATCTGTGACTTCACAGTGACAAAACAGATTTGACCTAATCAGGTCTCTGCTCTATTACTCTGGTATTACTAAACCAAAAATGAGTCGTTTCTTTTCCAGACTGTGCAGTCCTCTGGTTGCCTTAGTATTTCAACCTAGAAAGGAAGTGCCTTTTTGAAAGAAAACTCCTATTTTTTCCCATTTAATGCATTTCTTTTCTTGTGCAGCAGTCCTGGAGCACATGCATTGGCCTATTTTATCTGAAAAAACCCTCAAAGATGTGCTCCAGGAAAACACTGAATGAATTTCCACTGTTAATAGATCAAAACTGAGCTAGGCTGACGAAAAAAGGTCAAATATACACAAATCTGTTGATTTCCTATACCAACTACTTCACGTTTCCTCCTATTACACCACATTTACTGATGTACACATAGCCATAGGGAAAAGACCTCTTGAAACTATTTTTAGCTATGTACATGTGCATGCTGGAATTCATTGGTGTTAATGTTTTACTGGCTTCTACAAAACAGATGCTCAGACAGCTTGAAAGTGGTGAAATAAAAAAACATCAACAGACCATGTGTAGCTTCACATACCTGTTAAAGGAAGTTTAATCTGGCTGCATGCAAAACTGCCAAAAAAAAAATAGATAAACATTATAAAATTTCTCTACTGGTAGAGCAAAACCTGAGTATTATGGTAAAGGCTCTAAATGTGAAAACATAATACTGGTATGATTTTTAAATCTCCAAAAAGCAATTAAAGTGGGTTCTCTCAACATTGTGAAGTCACAAATTCAAAGGTCTAATATCATCTGCACTTCCAAGGCTACACGCATATGCTTTATCCTATTATAAGACCTGGAGTTCCAGATAGCTAATGGGATAAAGCAGGTGTTTCTAGATCTGATGATTCACAAAGTACTGGGTCTTAAAGCACCACTTGTCTACATTTCTGTGTCCTTGATCTCTGATCTGCGTAGATATAAAGGAAAAACCCAGGGAGAAGGAAATGGACGTTTAGCCTTATTTGTTGAAATACATGCATACATTTTTTTTCCTTATCCAAAAAGTGGAGATCATTTATAGACTGCTATGGAGGAAGGCAGTCATTGTGATAATATAATATAATATTCTTTGTGTTGCATCAGACTTTCTTGAGTTAATTCTTTAAAATATTACACTGCTCCCCCTAGGCTTTGGGATATCACAGATGAAGAGTGTTATAGAAGAGTTCACAAGTGGTGCTGGGCTTCTTAACTTTGGTATCTTCTGCATTTTAGAATTTGGTATATGTTTTATGGAGGTTCTTCAGTACAAGCTGGACAAAGCTCTATGTCTGCCCTTCAGAGAGAGAAAAATCTCGGAATGGCAAACAGACAACTTCTAATGAAATTTAGTACATGGGGCAAAGGTTATGTACTTACACAGTCCACTACTTCTGTAATGATTCCTCATTTTCTTCAGAGGTCAGACTGTTCAGAATAGACTTCTGTAAACTACAGAAAGGCAGAATCGCCAGCAACTATAGCACTAGAAAATAAATTACTTGAAGGGATTTAAATAAGCCATAATAACCATACATACTATATGCTTGGTACATTTAAGAATTGTAACAATTTTTACTTTGTGATATACTGAGATCATTCAATAGTGAAGCAGTCAAGAATCTACTGCACCAGACAAACTCAAACATAAATAAGATTTGTGAGTTTTTAGATCTGATCTTGTAGGATTTTCCAGTCCACTTTCGATGCATCAAATCAACCTTACAGGTTTGTCTATTAAGTGTATATAGACTAGTACAAAGAGAGACTGTCATGGGAGAAAAGGTAGAACTGACCTATTTTGAGAGTTGGTTATGGAGCAGAAATAAACAAACAGCTAGCACTACAGAAGCCAAAAAATGTACAGGAATCTTTGCTTGCCTATAGTGTCTCCAAGAGAAGACAAGGCTATGGGTAGGTAGGTGTGCAAGGAAACCTTCTGGTAAAAATAAAATGTTGCTGCTACACTTTATTCAACTGTAATAGTAAAAAACGTTCTGGTCTAAACATGTTGGTTTTGGTCACTATATGCTTCACTATTCATAAGATCCAAAAGGGAAGAACACTTAGAGAGAATAATTTTGGTTGTGAAAAAGATGAACTGTAGCCTTGAGATCAGGCTAAAAGTGTAAGAATCATTGGATTTTATACCAGGAAGGAGAATTTCCAAGCCCAAGGTTTCTAAATTAAGGAAATGTTGAGATGGTCACAAGAAATTGTGTTGGAATTCAGAGTGGGAAGAAATTGCCCAAATTGTCTTTGAGAAGAAAGCCAGCAGTATCACAGTTGTGTTTCATGACTTAATACACCTTAGTTTATACTGATACCTGAGGCCTTTGAAGACACAGTAAGCAAACTTTCCTTGAGCAATATTTCTGCTGAAGAAAATGAAAAAAAAGCTTTTCCAACTTTGTTCTTGCTGGAAAAAAACCTTGTTTTTGGTTTTTCCTTACAGAAAGAAGAATTACCCGATCCAAAAGATTTAGAACTGTATGAATTTCGCTTCAGTGACTTTCCTGTTACAGAGCATGGCCTGATAACTTGTGGAATACGACTGTTCTTTGAGATAAATGTTATTGAAAAGTTCAAAGTCCCAGCTGAGGTTTAGTTTACTTTTTCTTGTTTATATTTATTTTTAAATAGCTGATTTTAGGTACTTAAATCTAGAAGTAGGTAATGCTAAAATATTAGTGGTATGGTTAACAACTTTCCATTTTTAATGAAACATTTACATATTTGTCATAAAAACATAAAACTAATCTTGAATTGTGTGAGCTAGATAGGGGATTAAATCAACATGCATTTATATAAGAACAATTTGCTGTTTCAATGTTAAATTCAATGAAAAGCATTTATTTTCAAAGAACTGGCACATTATTACAGTAAATTCATAGTATATTCCAGTAATTTTATAGGAATTCCATTATTTTGTTTCAATTAACAGCACAGTCTTAATCACTTTTGTTCATAATAGGTTCTTACAAGATGGATGTACACAGTCCGGAAGGGTTATCGAGATATCACTTACCATAACTGGAGACATGGATTCAATGTGGGACAAACAATGTTTACTCTGCTGATGGTAATGTTGCTAATATCAACCTTACACTAATAATTTAGTTTTCTTTCAATTCTAAATGGAAAATTCAGGAAGACACACACTTTGAATTATCTGGTTTTTTTTACAGACAGGCAAAATAAAGAAATACTATACTGATCTAGAAGCCTTTGCCATGGTTGCTGCTGCTTTCTGCCATGACATTGATCACAGAGGGACCAATAACTTGTATCAAATGAAGTAAGTACAAATGCTCAAAAACATGCTAATGTACTACTTTTGGTGGCAAATGAAAAAAAAATGTCAAAACTTGCAAAAATATATATTCCATATACATCTGGCATGAATGAATAATTATGCTACAGAAGGTTTCTGTTTCAGAGCACTTCAGACAGCTGAAACACAAAGGCAAAATGCAAATGCAGAATCTTAGAAGGGTCTCCTGATGCTGCAATTTATTTTTAAGAGACACTAAACTCTAGCAATTTAGCAGACAGAACTTTGTGCACGAGGCCACAAAGAAATGAGAAAGGGCATTTTGACTTTTTCAAGACAAGGGCATAAGCGCTTCTCTGGAGAGGGATTCAGGATGTGACAGACAAGGGCCAGTTTAGAGTGAGACAGGATTTTTTCCTCTCTTTTCCACTGCCTAATATGACTAACTCAGTTGTTCCTTCTCATGCTCAGTTTCTTGACTGATGTAGGTCCTTTCCTGAGGTGTAACCTCCTCATGTTATACAGGATTCTGAGCTAACAAGCTTGAGTTTACCACTCAGTCCACATGCCCAGAAGTTACACATCATGAGGTTCAGCTTTGCAGTTCATGCTCCCTCTTGTTCTGAGAAAATATTCTAAAGGATTTCTTTGTGGTTTTCACCTTGTTAGAAAACAATATGAATTAGCAGATGCTTGTTATAAAACAATATGAATTCATTTTAAATTTACCTTTGTATTACAAAAATACATATCATGGTGATACTCACTCTTGTTCTGAAGAGTGAACAATCTACCATTTAGTCTCTTACATGAATTGTGAGGGCTTGTTTCCAAGTGCTAGCCAGAGAACACAGCTTTCTCAAAATGTCATCTGTATCAGAAGATTATAATTTTCTGACTACAGTTTCCACCAGCTATATCTCCAGAACGATTGATCCTCCCCCTCTGACCCTGAATACACTCCTCACAGGAGAGGCATTTCAGCCTGTGTGCTAGAACAGTGACGCAGGGGGATTTTCTGATTATTCCCAGGGATTCTCCAGGTGACGTAGGAGAGAGAGAATGACAGACATTGATTCTTATTCAGTGGAGTGCCTCTCATCCAAACAAGTTTAAAGTGGGGTTTAAATCCTCCTACTGTGGTCTTCCCTAGCTGAAAGCCCTCTACGCGAGGTCATACGCAGTAAAGCTATTTATAAAACTCATTAGGCTTTACCACAACAGTCTTAATCACATCAGAAAATATAGGTATGGTGTAGCCCACCCGGGGTTATCTGAGGAACGCAGCTATTAGCTGAGAGAAGAAAGGAGGAAAATACAGTTCTAAACATGCAGAACTACCTGGAGCCCTTGTATGTAGGATACTTCTCCCTTCATCCCACCACCACAGTCTGATGCAGAATTTCCTCTGCTTGAAGCGTAGTCCAATGTCAGCGGAATGCTTTTAGTTTTGTGGTAAGACTGAACACACCTAAGCTGTCAGGACTTGTGTGGTCCATAAAACAGTGATTTCGGGGGAGGGAAGAAGCCCAAGGGCATTAGAGGACTTAAACTCCATTATACTGGTATTTCAGATTTAATTTACAGTTAACTAGAATCCCAGGGAACATGACCCAGTCATTACAGACATACAAGAGTTCAAAAGCCATGCCACAGAATAAACACTAAAGGATGGATAAAAGCTATTTTTAAGCTACACAGAAGTGGCATAGATGATAAAAACAGCAAAACTGAACATGCAAGACAAAATAGAGGCATATATTAAATAACGGCTTTTGCGATTTGAGGTATCTAACAACACCTTTGACTTTAGTGGGCACTGAACACCCAGTGCTCTCCAATTTCCATCATCACTCATTCACAAAAATGAAGGCAAGCAAGTTGAATTTTTTTCTCTGCATCATACCAATGGTTAATGTATACAGATTAAACTATTGAACATGGAGATCAGAAGCATTTTAACCCTAAATATGTGAAACCTGAATAAAAACTATTGCCTTCAAAATAATATAAATAATTGCCTATTTTTCAACAGGTCAGCTGCTCCACTGGCAAAACTTCATGGGTCTTCCATTTTAGAAAGGCATCATCTAGAGTACAGTAAAACCCTGCTGCAAGATGAGGTACGTCACAAACATTCTGCTCACTATGATCAACACAAAAGATCCAATTAGGTCACAGTGTTCCAAATTTCACTGGGTCTCATTCATTCCCCTAGGTCCAGATTAAGAAACCACGCTAAAATTCAGAAGTTTAGGCCAAATTCTTACACATTTTCCACTTTTAGAGAAACACCAGTAATTCCACCAGAAACAGACTCACTTCAGATAGAAAAGCTTTTCTTCTGGGCCTTACTCACATGCCTCACAGGACCTTCTCCAGTGTGCATTGGCCTTCCTGCCCTCCTCAGCACTAGGCTCTGGCTGCAGCAAAGGAGACAATTCACACTCCTTACTATGTATTTTCCACACAAATAAGTGATTTAAAGCAAGACATGCATGCATGGGCCCCTTCTATCCCTTGTTTACAGCAGCGTGGCGGGCACCCACTTCCACCCTGATTTTCCACCTCTAATCCCTGTGGTGATGCTGTTGCCTGACCTCATGAGGTCACAGAATAAATCCTTATGCTAAGCATTTGTTCATTGAAAATGAACAGACAAAACACCTTTACCTTTACTGATGTGTAAGTACTTTTTCAACGTGAGATGCTGGGGACTAACTCCTGCTCTTGGCCAAAGCAGTTGTCAGAACTCTGCAGGCTCTCACCAGCAGCATGCTCACACAGCCATTGTCCCTCCTTCTGTTAAAGAAAGAAATGAAGCCAGGACACTCAGAAAACTGCTGAGTGTTCCAGTCTCATTCCCTTTGCCTGAGGAAAAGTACATTGCACTTACCATGGTCGGCCCTTAACACCACTGCAGGCACTTATGCAAACCCAGGTTAACAGAAGGAAAAGGTCTCTACTGGAAAGCTTTAAAAAGTCTAAGATAATTAGATTTATGGAATGTGAATTTTTAATTTGTAGCATTATTTTCATTTAGGGACTGTAGTTGGCCAATGTTATACTATGCTGTGAGAACCTGTATAGTAGAAATCAAAGATGGTGTTATAAAAGGAATTGAATTCATAAACTTTCCACCTTGCAGAGTTTAAACATCTTCCAGAACCTAAATAAGCGCCAGTTTGAAACCGTCCTACACTTATTTGAAGTTGCAATAATAGCAACTGACTTGGCTTTGTATTTCAAGTAAGTACTAAATTCTGTATAACTTTGTACTGAAGTCAATCCTATAGAATGTGTAACTGTAGTTTTTAGTTGTTTATATGCAGAATACAATGATGTTTATATGCAGAGCATAGAGCTTTACTTAAAATTGTTATTAAGTCTAATTATTGTAAAAACCAAAACATTCTTAGATTCGTTCTAAGCTTACAAATTAGAGAATACGTAAATGTATACAATATTTTGTATAAATTTAGTAGGTCATTCCAATGTGCTTTAGTTACAATAAACACTGTATTCCCGAAGTGTAGATTTGGAAGCCTAATCATAAGGTTGTGTGCATATGTGATATTTCCCATACCATACATTAAATACTCACACTAAACAAAAGTATGCTGAAAATGAACATGCTGGTTTAAAAAAACCCTACAGACATCAAATGATCCCAATGCTAAATACGCCAAAGACTCCAACTATCAAATCATCCATTCTGTTCCTAAGTTAGTGACTTAATGTGCTTTTATAATGGTTATTTTCTTTAAAGATATATGGAGTCTTTTGTTTTATGACTGGGACAATTTAAAGTCAGAAGACAGGTAAAAATTCAGTAAGTTGTTTATTAGCAGTTATTAAATAAAGTAATTCCATTTTTTCATTCATCCTAAACAAAAATTAGAAGATTTATTAAGGAATAGCAAGACACTTTTTATGTTTTTGAAATTTCTTCTTAGTCGGGTCTTAGCAAGTCTTTGGATTTTTAATGGGAGGAAGCGCAAGAATATTTATTAGTATTTGCTTCACTTTTCCCAGTTCAGTATGGTACAGAAAGTAATGCACATGTAACACTACAGAAATGAGAATGCCACCCCAGTTTAATATGAAGAGGTAGGAAATTGGTTGTTTCTTTGTCAGAATTCTGACACATTGCATGTCAGTAATATATAGCAAATTCTAAATGTCTAGGTTACCTGAAAGTTTGAGTTCAACAGGAGGGTTTCACTTTGATACTACTATGACTTTTGGAAAAGCATAAATATAGCAAATATGGTTTTCTATTTAATTTTTAATGCAGTAACCTATGTTCTCTAATATATATTCTACTGGTATGTTTTAACAGGAAAAGAACTATGTTCCAAAAGATTGTGGATGCAATTGAAAAAATGGAAACAGAAGAGCAGGCAATTAAGTACATATCTATTGACCCAACAAAAAAAGAAGTCATCATGTAGGTGGTTAATATTTTACTCTTTATTCAACCAGTTATCCAGAACTAGATTTTAAAAGAATTTGGGCTCCTAAACATGCAAATTAAGACTTGGTGTTATTGTCCAATGACAAGCATAACCCTGATTTTAAAATAGATGTCTACAATCTTCTCAAAATGTGCAAAATGTGCATCCATCTGCATGTTAGGTATCTAAATTCATATTAAAATCCACACTTTTTTTTTTTTTTAATAATCATCCTAACTATAACAGAATCACAGAATTGTTACGTTTGGAAGGAACATCTGCATTTTGTCCAATTCCCCTGCCAAGGCAGGGTCACCTAAAGCAGGTTACACAAGAACATGTTAAGGTGGGGTTTGAATGTCTCCATAAAGGAAGAATCCATGACTTCCTGGGCAGCCTGTTCCAGTGCTCTGCCACTCTCAATGTATATTTGTTCTTCCTCATGTTCAGGTGGAACTTCTTGTGTTTTAGTTTATGGCCATTGCTCCTCATCCTGTCACTGGGCAGCACTGAAAAGAGCCTGGCACCATCCTCTTGATACTCAAAACTACACTCATTCTGGTTTTTTGTTTCCAAAGGGCTATGATGATGACTGGATGTGACCTGTCTGCAATAACCAAGCCTTGGGAAGTGCAGAGTAAGGTAGGTACTTTTGAAATCGACAATACTGCATTTGTTCTCTGTTTTACTGCCCGTCTGGTGTACGATCAGTCAAAAAAAACCCCATTTTGATACATATTTAAGTACCTGTTGCTTTCAGAAAAGAACCTCTACCTTTGTCACTGTGAGTGTAGGTTTTCCATGATGTCTCTCCTCAACCACTCCACAGGCTGCCAACCCTTCTCTACTTGTCCTTCCTCTAAAACTGGCATCCCCAGTTCTGGCAGCTGTTCCAGCTACCCTTAAATATCACTGAAGTTATTTTTGTGCTATACAACTTTTACTACTTTCCAGCTATTTTTAAGGTACAGATTTAACAACAGCATGGTTTGAATTGTGTCTGTTCTGTAGATCTTGGTGCCACTGCTAAGCCATAGCTTAAACATGCTAAAAATAAATTCTGTAATACAGCATGGTATGTAAGTACTTCAAGTACTCCAGTACTTATTGACCATCCTGCTGAAGCTCATCACTTAGGCTTACAGGAAGGAATATGCTTTAACAATGCATAATCAAAATACAGCTGTAGGATTCTTGTGGGGTCTTCTTAAGTTCTATACATTACAGTACTACAAGACTGTTATGTTGCTAATAATGCCTTGTTCCCATTGACAATAATCTGTCATTTACTCAGCATGCATCAAGATATTGTTAATTTGCTGGAAAAAGCCTTCAGTACAGAAGTACTTTTTTTCAGAACTGCTGAAAAAAATTGAGTTTTCTTCCCCCCATTTTCTGGAAAGCCTTGTTCTTTTATTTATTTAAATTTACTGCTTTCTGCTGATAATTCCACTGAATTGTGATTATTCAGGTTGCCCTCATGGTTGCAAATGAATTCTGGGAGCAAGGTGACCTGGAACGAACTGTGCTACAGCAACAACCTATCGTAAGTACTAAATAATTTAACTGTGTTAAGCAATATTAACTGTCATTAAAACATGCATGGTGCTTACTAGATCGTTATACCAAGAAGCATGATATCTACATATTCTAAATTATTGCTCTTCTGTTCTAGCCTATGATGGACAGAAACAAAGGAGATGAACTACCAAAGCTCCAAGTCGGTTTCATAGATTTTGTGTGTACATTTGTGTACAAGGTAAGAGTGACTGTTTCTGTTTTCCTACTGCAGCAGTTCTTATGGCACAATTAGTGACAAGCTGTTGCAGTTAAAAAATTCTAGACAGCAGCAGGACTCTTGGTCACAGGGTGAACAACCATCACAACTGTTACAATTTTTCATAGATTTCAAATTTTCAAATTGCTCCCACAGAGCAAATGCAAGAGATGTGAAGCAAACTCATAAAAAGGGAAAATCCCAGTGAAACTTGGGGGTGCTGAGGTTTTATTACCCTGAACGACAGAGTTACTAAGTCCAGCTTGATTCTTCACAGTCCCATTTCATATAAGCAAGCAACATGTGGATGGTTACAGAAAGCAGTAAATGGCACAGCAAAGGGAATAGAAAACTTGAAATACTCTGGATGTGTAGATATTATGTACCTTCTGTAAGGCATTGAAATGCCAACATTATTAATCCCTGTCTAGTTTTTAATATTATCCCAAAAAGTCATGCAGAAAAGTGACATGTAATATTTTAACATCTTCAGATATATCCTCATCTGCTTGAAATATACTACAGGATAACAGACTTTTTTATTGTATCCTGATAACTATACAATAAAATATCATGCATCATATTTATAGTTGTATTATGAGTCAGACTATCATATGTGGGATTAGGGAAGATACTAAAATGTGCAGTATACAATTCCAGTATTTCCTAACAGACTATGTGCACAATAGGGCATTATTATCCCAATATGGTATTTCCAATAATATCCCTTAGAATTAGATCTAACAGAAAAATTACATGCTTTCTCAGCAGTATTTCCACAATTTCAGGCTTTACAACTCATCAGTACTAACACATTTTTAACTTACTCATTTATATTGTTTGTACAGGAATTCTCAAGGTTTCACAAGGAAATTACACCTATGTTTGATGGTCTTCAAAACAACAGGGTTGAATGGAAAACACGAGCTGATGAATATGAAGAGAAGATGAAAGCTATTGAGGAACAAAAGAAAAAGGAAGAAGAAGCAGCTCAAAAAGGTTAAGTAACTTCATAGATTTTCATTTACATATATTTGTAAGGCAGTCAACATATTCTCTCTCACTCTCAAATTCACACATGCAGTGCACTTGTGCAATATTCTATTAAACTTTATACTAATGGTATGCAAGTTCTCAATTTGCCAAATCAGCTTTATCTTTACTTGAAGAGGAGTAAACTTTAAAGATGACATAAATCCAGTATGTTGACCTCAATTTTCTAAACTGTAGGATTATATAAAATATGACCATCACAAAAGTGAAGGGAATGTAAAATTTCTTTTGCCTAAAGACTTAAAATTGAATGTAATTAATCACTTATCTGAAATACTAGAGATGTTAACATTAAAATTCTGTGTGGCACCAGTCCCAAGTGTATTCAGGTGCTTTTTTTAAGTTGAAAATGAAGAACATAAGGGAATGGAGGGTGTGCATTTGGAACATAAAAAACCAGTGCAAATCCGCAGTTCTCTTCCAAGTTTAAGATAAAGCTTTGGGCTCTACTTCCCTACCACCAGTTTCTTGGCTGAAATACACTCTCTCGTACTACAAATTTAACACTTATCTTCCAAAGACAGTCCAAGTCCTAAAACTGAAAGCATGGTTCTGTGCATCCTAATCTAGAAGAGAATCTGATTTTATAGAAACTGGGAACCTATAACTCAAGTGTAAGAGTCAAATGAGTCAGTTATTTCTATTCTGTAATGCATATGGAACAGCAGGTCAACAGCTCTGCCAGTCAACTGAGACGACTGAAAAGGTTCAGAGATTAAAACAAAACCATGTGCGATTAAGCCAGAGTGATTTATTGTCAGCTAGTTTGAAGAAGAAAAGTTACTTTACTCTGTGTTTCACATTTTTAAAACATAAAACAGTACTGAATAATTTATTTGTTCATCAGTGTCTGTGGGAAATAGGTGAGTATTCTTCACATTTCACACAAAAGAGAGGCTACTCAAGGCCACCCATCACTATCAGTGTGTGAAGTGGAACCAGAATTATTGGCTCCTAAAAAAATTGATACTAGGTTAAAATAAAAAAAAAATTAAAAGTTATTGCAAAGTGGTTTAAAAAGTACTGTAAATTACATGATTTAATCAAAGCAGATTTTTTTGAAAATTTTAATAAAATGAGTCAAATATTTTGGCCTGCTCATGCTGATACAACTTACGCACACTTTCACAGAAATTACAACCTCCAAATTGTCTCCCAAATTTATTTTCAATGACACTTTTTTTTTCTTGAAATTACTCATATAATTTTATTTAAGACTAATTTATTGCTGAGAACTAGGTGGTTGTCAGTATGTAAAAAGTATTCTTTCCCTCAAACTGGAATGTAAGCATCTGAACTTCACAGAAATATCAGCAAGACAAAACAACCTGGGATCTCCTTATACAACTTCAAACCTCCTTATATATTTGCTTTCTTGGCAAAGAGTATAGTTACTAAAGTCAGAGCCTATGCCCTTAAGCATAAGCATCTTAAATAAAAATTAAATAATACATTTAGGAAGAGTTAGGTATTTCTACTCTCACTTGAAGTTAGGACCATCTTAGAACACTGGTATTTTGGAATCACTTAAGTCACTGACTTAGGAAACATTTTCCCACAGGAAAAACAGCTAAGCATAGACTGATTTGCAGGAGCCAAGGATCTGGCCTTTGCATAGAATAATTGACATCCCAGAAAGAAAGGGAATTATTCTGCATCTTTTCAGACACACACTGGAATGAGGCCATGCACATTTGTGAAGAACAGATCTGACACTGTCAAATCAAGGCCATGTAAATATATGGGTTTGTTAAGTCAGTTCATACAAATAAGAATTTGATACATGCTGAACCATGGTGGTGTCTCTAGATCATACTGACTGGGCTATTCTTAGCCATTCAGTAGACACAAAAAAAAATAAACATGTTTGCTGAACCACTACAGTGGAAAGTTCAGACCAGAAAGTAAAACAGAACAGAGTATTAAACTGAGAAAATCAAATACATAGTTAGTAACATAGTGTTGATTATATCCACAAATTACAGAGGGTAGGACACTGATTATGTGACATGTTTCAATGCAGGTGGAAAGGGTCGAAAATGACCTAGTAACATGGTGATCCACAGCTTTCGAATGTAAGTTTTAATTCTAATATTGGTATCTTACCTTAAATGAACCTGGAAACGCAATTTATTACATTGAAAGAATCTTAACTACGACCAATGAACATCTGTGGAATCATTTGAGAGAGACAGTAACAGAATCAGTAGCTATAGATAAAAATATAAAAACTGTCTCTCTCTCTTACCCAGTAATTACAAAGGGATTCACGCAGGGTTGGATAAAGGTTTATGTAATTAGGTCAAATTAAAGTTTTTGTGTCATCTGCTTCAAAAATAGATTCACAGATTATATTGATCCAAGAGTTCCTTTCTTTTGCATGGCTTGCATTCCTCAGTTTTGTATGTGTGGGACAGTCATATATACTTAACTGCTGAAACTTTCCAGTAAGAGTGGTTCAGTGTGTGTTTGGTCCTTTGAGAAATGCTGGTATCAACTCCTACACTATATGCACATATGTATATATAATGTGTCATTGTTTCATATTCCTATTTCCCAGACAAGCAGTGAAATTTCAGAAGGTCAAACACACATAATATGCATAAAACAAAAGCAACACCTCTATAACAAGAAATTAGAGCAGCTAAAATTAACAGAAAATACTCACTTTACTTTCCTTATCTGTTTTTTAACAGGAAATGCAGGTGAAGAAGGAAAATCCAAAACATGTGTAGTTTTGTAATTCTTTGTCTCAGACACTGTTCCTGCTACAGAAAAGACATCTAGAAAGAACTTCAATGAACCCCAGTGGATTTCTGCTTTGCATAGAATAGTATAGATTGATCTCTTAACAATCCTCTTAAAACATTTGCCATTTGTTGGAAATAATTTTTAATGAATTAAAAAAATGGTTACAATTAAAAACTGAAAATAATAACGGTGTGAACTGTGCGCTCTAGGTATTTTTTCCATGTCACTCAATTTGCATAGAGTATTTTTATTAAAATAAGCCACTCTGCACACTGTCCAGAAAAAAATACAATTTTTGGCAGATCTATGAAATTATGGAATGAAATCTCATGTGTACAATTCAAACAAAAAATTCAACTTTTGCTACTTGTATATTTAGATTTTTATATTAGGTGTCTTTCCTTAATCTGGGATTCTATCCTTTTCCTTCATTCCCAATACCATATAAAGTTCTAGAGTAAACATCTCCTTCACTTTAGGAATGCTCAACACAATTCCCTGGCTCTATTTATAAAAAGCAGTGTGTTTTTTCAAAAACAGTGTTTTTTCAAAATTACCAAGGATAAATCTGTAAATTGTAGCCATCACTCAGAGAAACCACTCTTGATTGTATGCAAATGGCTCTTCCACAGTTCCTCAACTTGCCACCTTTTACTGTAAAAATCTAAAATGGCAGACCATAAACATACTTTACAAAAAAGTGAGAGTTTACTAAGATACCAGCATGTCCACAGTAGGGTCTACATTCAAAAGCATTTTAAAAGGCTCACGTACTCCCAATGTACCCTTTTTAAAATGCAATAAATTAAAAGTATTTGAAAAGCAATTATTTGGCAACAATTTAATAATTAGAAGGGAAAGGAAAGCAAAGGTAGAGCACATTAGAATTCACATTATCCCTCTCTCTGCTACCAAGAGACAGACTTCACACAAACTAGCTCCTCATAAAACAGTGAAGACCTACCAAAACCTGTTCTTGAACAATGACAGTCCACTCCATACATTCTACTCGGGTCTCACAAAGTCAGCTCCTCCTGCAGATGGAGGAGGGGAAATGGCTGGTATGTTATGCACAGATCTGAGTATTCACTGGAACTGGTTCCAAATCTAAGGAGATGGATGACAAATGAAATTCCTGCAATAAGCAAATTCAACATGCAGACTCAATCCTGCCACTTTTCCTCCCCCTTGAAATGAAGAAGACCCAAACTTTTTTTCCCCCTCTGAAGGGCCCTCAGTATTCACAGAGAAGGGAGAATGAGTGAATTGCTCTATATAAACCTTTCTAAGAATGCTTTATGAAGAGATACTGTGTACAATTATCACTCAAAATTAAAGGAATCCACAAAAAAACCCTAAAACATCCTGACTTATAAATGAGCCAAATATTTTATGCAAACAGTTATGACATAAAACTGGGTATCATGTGTTATTTTCTGTATTAAATGCAGCTACTAAAGAAAACTATTTCAAGGTTGTTTGATAATGTAATTTTATTCAAACTGTATTAAATTATGTATTTACTATGTATACTGTAAATTTTTATAACTGTATTTTAAAGACCCAAAGAGGAGTTAGTTAGGCAGAACACATACTTAATATACAATACTTGAAGCAACAAATATAGCAACGCATTCGACAAAAGCCCCTCTGGGCAAGTTGCACACGTGTAAGCAGATTGCTGCAGATTGGATTTGACTCTCAACCAAGCTTGCAAGATGACAGAGAATTAACCTTTAAATCCACCTTCTTACTCAAAGAAGCCTTCATGCAAGGCTACGTTTATTTCTTACTCAAGGACACCCTAAATATGTCCTTGTACTGTCATCTATTATGTAAGTACAAACTGTTTAAAATGTAATTTTTTTAAGTAATACTTTGTAAATAGAGTTCTCAACTTATTCATATGAGTGCATGTAAAATGTTCATAAATACACTGCAACCATCTCTGCTGTTCCATTTTCCAAATCAAATACTTACTATAAATACTTTCTATACATATATCTACAGTGAGAAGTACTTATCAAAAGATATATTTTATACAACAGTAGCTTTCCTCAGAATAACATGAAAATTTAATTTTAAAAAGTTTGTTCTTCATATCCAAAGTAATTTTCACCTGACAGAAAAAAATACCCACTGTACTTATTCATGTGCAGACTGTTTCTTGTGAAACAGAACCAAATGAATCTTTAAAGGTATGTTGTAGAAGAATCCAGTAAGGTTCTCAAGCAATATACATGCTTTACTTGTATATTTAGGATTACACTTTAAAGAAGGATTAACATTCAATTAATGGAAAGGAGATCAGAAGCCACAGATAACATAAAAGTCACATGTACACCTCTGGTAGAAAGCCACACACGTATGTTTTACATCAAAAATTTCACCAACCAACCAAATTTTTATAAATGGAATTATAAGACACATCACATTTTAGCTAAAATTTAAAACGAGGTCACAATAAACTGAACTTTTTAAAGGATTATGGGAGACATTTCACAAACAATTTACTTAATTCAAGCAGAGTACATATTTGATAATATTTGAACTTCTCCAATAGCACTTGAAAATATTTACAGAGACTAATACCTAAATATTAAAGTCTACATGACCAATAAATTCTAGGCTATTAACTCTTGTTAAATAAATTAAAAATACAAATATATTAAAGTGTATGGCTTTAAACTACTCACAAAAACTTTCAAATGCTCCTTTATAAAAATCTGACAATAACTGAAGTTTGGGATAAAATAAAAAGCAGTGAACTTCTGTGATGTAATGTCAATAAACCATATTCTTGTTTGTTTAAGTCTGGGTGCCATATATCTTTTGCACTGAAAAAGTTATTTCTCTTGTTTCATGAGTACATAGCCTACCATAAGAAACAAAGGTTTTAGATTTGAAGTCTTCCACAAAGATAATCTACCCAAATGGTTCATATCAGTGACTGTAGAAAATGTATGCTGGCAGAAAGAGGTCTCAGATAAATTATGACTAGATTTCCAGACTTCCATCTTGACAATTCATGAAGAAAGTCAGCCTACATCAATTTCAAGGTTTAGAGAAACAAGTCTTGAAAATACTCATCAAACTCCTCCTCCCTGTAAGAACAACAACAACAAAAACAATATCAAAGACAGTTCTGCTTTGGATCTTTACCTAGGACATAACCTTTGTATGAAAAACATTTAGCAAACTTCTTAGAACTCTGTAAAGTATATATAATTTTGAATTATTCCAATACACTTCATATTTTTTCAACTGTGCAACAGCAGTGAGCTGACTGTTAGGATTTACTTCTAAAATAATTAACAGTATAGTGGAGGTAAGACAGCAGTGGTATCAGTGGCTTGAGAAAGGTTTTCCTCCAGAGTTGTGTATGACTCCTCATACTAAGAATGCTAACACATTCTTAGGTTAGCATGGAAAAAGATTTGACATAATTTTAAATGTCAGACTATTCACTGAAACACTCAGGAAAAATCTCTGCCTTTGCAGTTCTGAATGGACACTGTGCATTTTATCAGCTACAAGTTCACAGGATCAAACTAACCGTGATTTTTCATCTGCACCCTGTAGGGGACCTTTCCAGAAGTCAGCATCTGAAGGACCATCTTCTGCATCACTGTTATCAGAATCTGTTAAAAAATATAAAGTGTTTATGAGATAAATTTTAAAATAATTCACCTTTTTTTTACTTAGCTGGCATATTACTAGGAGCAATGTTTAATTGCAACCATGAGAATAAACACAACACTTTACCTTGCATAAAGTGAAAATAAAAATGTTTTGCAACTTTAATCAATGTAGCATCAAAAGGATTTTTAGATACCATGAACAATGTTTTGGCCAAACATAACAATCATGTGAAAACACTGCTCTTGACACAACAGCAGCATAGCATTTTGTTCCTAAAATTAAACAATCACAAATCCAGAATGACAATACAGTTTCAACTAACGACATTAAATGGATCAATTAACTTACTTCTTATTAAAGATTATTTATATCCATTGTGACTTACCAGTGAAATTGTCAAAAACACGGATTACTGCATAACTGTTTTGTGTAAGTACACAGGATTGAAAACTTGTATCAGAAATACGCACTGACCTAGAAAAAAACCCGATCTTCCAATAAAGCTTTCCTGGCAAAACAGAAACTTTGGGCATGGTCCAAGTCATAAGAAAACTGCTTCAGGTCTTCCTGTATCTAACTGGGAAAACCTGGAGCCTCAAGACATCCTTAAAAACGTACAGCAGAGCAGAGCAATCAGTAGAAACACTCAACCCCTTCTAGACAGTCTGCAGCAAGAATTGGCATGACCAGGAGATGGGGCTTGTTTCGCAAAAAAGAAACTGGAGACTGGAATTACTGAGCTACAGAGACAACCAGTGCCTAAAGAGTTACTGAGACTGAGTGCTCGTGCAACAAGAGGGTCTCTGAGTTCCTACTGGTGGTAGCTGGAAAAAGGCTTTTAAAGCCTAGGATTTATTTAAAATCTTTTAATTTTTGAGTTAGTATATCAGTATAATTCTGTGAAGGAAAAGGTAGTAGTTATTATATCAGAAAAGTACCTTCCTTACAGCACAGATTATACAGCACATATTTGCATACCTGGACCCATGTAATTAATAATGTACCTATTTTTGCACCCTCTACTCTTTTCTGGAACAGTCTGACCTCTCATTTTGCTGATTATTTCCATTCTATTATCTGCCCACATTTTCATTCTTTGCTTAAACAATTTCCTTCTTAAAATTCCCTACAGTTTTTCTCCAAGATATGTAAGTAATTAATTTGAACCTTCATATTTGTTTGCGCACAGTTTTTATCTTATAAAATAGTAAAAGAGACAGCTAATAACACTATGTCTATGAATGACAAATGTCTATGAAATAATACTGCTTATTACAAAAACGTAAGAGATACTAAAATACTTTACCTTTATCAGAATTATCTGAATCTTCTGAAGAAACCTGATCTGTAAAGAAGCACCAAAATAGAAAAAAATCAGTAAGCTTACCTTGGTTATCTGTTATCTTAAATTGTTCACAAGGATATTTCTATCACAATGTATTACACACAAACATGTGCACATGCATGCACACACCACACTCAAAGAAAGCAAGCAAACACTAAAGTAGAAGGATTTTTTTTGCATGAGTGCAAAGGTCTCAGTTTTAGTTCAATTATGTTATGCCAAGATCTGTGGTGTAAAAGGTTATCTAACATTTCCAAAAGGCTTTCAACCCCAAAGCCTCATGGAATGAAATACTTCACAACCCTTTCTGGTATGCAATGTCCAATTCTTGGACAAATTTTCCTTGTAATGCATAGTTTTCAAAAGGCTCTCCCTCTCTGCTACATATAAGAAATTTATCACTTTTTTGCATCTAGGAAATTTTACCTCAGAAATTTATCACTTTTTTGCATCTAGGAAATTTTACCTCAGAAATTTATCTTTTTGACTACCTGTGTTAGAATCAAGAAAGTTACATATCTCTATGTATAACTAAATGTATTTATCTATACATAATTATACATCTATATCTATGCAGCTATAGCAAAACTAAGGTTCAACATTTGCATATTTTAATAACTGAAGGTCTGAAGCTTAAATGTACCTTTATGGTTCTTTTTTTTGGACTTCTTTTTTGCTGAACGAGATGATTTTGTCTTTTTATTTTTTGGCTCTTCAGAGTTCTGTACAGCTGTGCCTCCTTTCTTGTGTGCTTTGACTTCTTTCCTCCTTTAAAAAAGATGAATGTACACCTTCTCAATTGTGTGTACTTCTTATGCAACAGGAAATCTGAAGCATTTAATTCAGTCAAACAGTTGTCATTTTTTCAGAAACCTAACAGTAGTTAAACTGAAAAAAATTAACTTGGTTAAAAGGAAAAGTGCCATAGAAACACAAGAACTCTATAGCTGAAGACAAAGGACAGGAAATGCTAAACTCACTAATATGACACTGATACAGAAGACAAAAATATAACATGCCAAATTCTTGAGTTTTTTCTTTTAGCAAACAACTTTGTATATATGTAACAAGAAAAGCACAGTTAATACAGATTTTAAAATATATCTCTCAACAGGAACAAATCAGTGACCTTATAAGAACTACAGAACATTTATGCTATTTCAGCATAAATGAAGTTCCTAATCATCTAGCTGAAGTCTTTCCCCTATTTGCTGTCCATCATAACTGTAACCTATCGATAATTCACCCCCCATATTTTCAAAATATTTCATTACCGGTGATGAAAGTTTAGTTTGTAGGAACATTCTGGACATAGTCCTGAAAAAGAGAAAAAGAGAATATTGCAGCTGTCATTCTCAAAATCATAATTAACAGAACTTAGAAGTAGATCTTTCAGTAGCTTTTTCTTCAAAACTGTAGTTACAATATAATTGCAGCCAGGAATTAGAAAAATACCACAATGAAATTCTTCAGTACAAACCCAGATTTTACTAAACCTGGAGAAGGATCACAGGTTTAGCACTGGCAACTATTCATTAAAAAAGTGTTTGTGCTTATCATATACAGACCTCCCATGTTACGGATCTTTGTGGACAGATCAAATTGTTCTACACTAACACTGAAGACCCATAAATGTATTAGAGCTTTGCCAGAGACCAAGTGTTCCTACATGGAGTGTCTTGTGCACGAAAGGAAAAAACCCACCATTAGCTTGTTTTACACAATGTAATTGTGTAAACTGTGGTAAGTTTAATTATCTGATGAATGTATCAAAACGTACACAATACTGAACAAGAAAATCCCAGTCAAGATGCAAGAATGAAAAAGAAATTATTTAATTAAAGATAAGAACTTTTGTAAGAAAACATAAATATTAAAATCAGTAGAGCTGAAGGTGTGCAAGAAGTTGTCTGGTCCAAAACCCCAAGGACTCCTAAGCCAAGTAACTGTATGAGCAATGACAACGCTGAAACCCTCCTTGCATGTTGTATTGTCCATTAAACCCAGACATGCCTGTATACAAAACACCTTATAATCGACTATTCTAATTTTATGACACCACGCAGTACGAACTGGTCAATCTGTAACAACTTCATCATATAAAATGATAACAGCTGTTCTTTCTAAATCAAGACCATCATACTACCACCCGTGATTAAGAAAATTATATCCTATTCAGCATTTTTCACTTTGCATGAACTAATATAATTATCATTGAGTCTTGTTTGATGGCTTTTAAAGCACGAGATACTTGTCTTCTTTTAAGTGTACATATCCTTGAAGGGCTGACTTACGCAACTTCACAAGTGCATTCCTCTTTTCACCATGTTCAATGTAACCAAAATTCACCTCCCAGCTCTTCAGGCCTTCTTGCTCATCACAGTGCTTATTTCCACAGGAAAACTGACCTGCAAAGAGGTCAAAAACAGCAAAGTGTGATTCAATGATTAACATGCATAGGTTTAGGCTTGTTAATTCCAGTTTTGCTCAGTTTTTGCTTTTGTGTTTCATTTCTTTCCAATAAAAAAGAGCGCAAATCTAAAAATAACATCTAGAATAAGGAAACAATAACAGAGAACAACAAAGCAATCAATCAATCTATCAATCAAACACACTTGCCTAATACTGTCTATTTGCAAAGAAAAACATAACTGGAACTGTGTTTTGAAACGTATGGATGAAGATATGCTAAGAGATAATAAGCCTAATACTGAACTGTGGAAAATGAATGTTACTAGGATACATTCTATACCCTGAATAATGACTTACTTTGTAGAGGATGATGGATCAAGAAGTGTGATACGGCCATGCATCTTTAATGACCTCAAACTATTGAAAGTATCATGTACATACCAAATGAAGATGCCCACATTCTTATTGCTGAACTAATTTACCTGATATACTGGACATACAATTTGTATTCTAATAACTTTCCATAAACACCTTTCTTTCAAGAAAAGGAAATCCAATTTTGTGAGAAATGATATATCAGCTTTAAAAGCTTCCTTCAGTTCATTATGTGAAAGGCAACACTGATTTTAATACAATCTGCACATAATCAATGTTGTTTACACCACTGACTTCCTAATATTGGAGAAATAAAGATACGTACATTCCTTTTACAGAAGCCTGATTTGTATACAGGGCTGGTAGAAGGGATGTGTATTAATAGGCTCACAAGCAGGACTGTTGGTGAACGATTAACCTCAGAAAATTCTGCTTAAGCTGCTAACTAGTGGATTGGCAGTGTCCTCAGATACTTCAGTTCTGCAATGAAACACCACTTGCAATGTGAACATTTGAAGGCACCAGCAGTGGTTCTCATCACCATTATTACTGACACAGCTAAAATAAGTACATGCAATGCAAATTATCAGACAGGCAAGTAATAATGTTTTATTAGATTTGATTAAATCAGTCTATATTGCTGATTTATATTTAAAAATAGAATTAAAGACCCACGCCTTTTTTTAAGGATCGTTTAGAACCGCACTCGGGAAGAGTCCGACACCCGTGAGCGCGCTGGGTTCTCGCGCCCTCCAGTGGTGAAAGGAGGATTTATCAATTCTTATATTCCATTGTACGCTTTCCATCAGCATTCCATTAAAAAGCTTGAAACATGTAATTCTGCACTTTCTGCCACATTTTAAAATATGGAGTACCAGATATTAAAATTACAATGCAGCTTTAAATTCTTTTCCCCCATGAAGACATAAAAATCATTTATTTCTCATTTAATTATCTTTTTAAAGCATTCAACAAAGCACGCACTAAATGTAACTATCTGGTATAATCTGTAGTGCTGAATGCAACATATTACAACAACTACCTTTAAAAGTTCTAATCTTTATAGCTTAAAAATCCCATCACTAATGTTCACACTTCCTAAAGTGAAATATGTATTTTTAAAAACATATTTTTTAAAATTTTCTGTAGTATATTATAATAGAGCTGTTTACAGAATACAGCTCTCTATAGACCTGTAACTGAGTGATACTGATCAACAATACCACCCCATACGATTTTCTTGTGAAAACTACACATGTATGAGGATCCACCTACAGGAAGAACAATATATTCACCTCATTTTCTTGCTTGTTCAGCAACTTGAAAATCCCCAAGCACCTAGGCCATGGAATGGGAACCACTGTGCGAGGTCCCAGTAACACACTAGTAAGAATTCATACACAGAATTAAGCTCCTGATTTAGAAACAAGATTGGGAGACACGATAACCATTCCCACTATTCTCACTGAGGCTTTCAATTCCAATTTAGCCTCAAACAGACGTCACACAAGAAACTTTGATTAAAAAGTTAACCTTTTGCAGAACAGCACTGGAGAAACTATTACTAAATAATTTCCTGAGGAAAAGTACTGAGAGACTTTGATTAAGAGTATTCTACATTTTCAAATGCGTTATGGTGGTGTTCATTACAAATCTGACCTCGTGAAAATAAACCAAATTTTCTTTAATGTTAATATATACAGATCAGTGTCCACTCTAGACCTATGTGCATAAAACAGCAAAGTTGGAAGTTAAATCAATTTATCGTCCATTATTATCTGCTAAACTTACCAGTATTGTCATATACTGTCTAACAAAATTATGTCCAAAGCAAAAAGTAGCAAGAAAAGCATCAAGAGATGTGATAAAAATTGAAAGACAGCATTACCTTTTCCTGAAATTACTTCTTTCTCATGTCGCCATCTAAATCCAAACTGTTAAGAACCAAAATTAAGTTGTAAATAGTCAATGTATTCAGTATTGGAAAGAATAATTTCAGTTGATTGATTTCCTGCATGTGGTTCATCCATTCAATTCCAGTCAGAAAAATTTAACTTCTTTCTCTCTTTTAATTAAATATATCTCTCTGCCTCTGCTTGCCAGAATGATATTTTATTTATAAAAATACTTTAAATATTTTTATTTTCACAGGAAAGCCTCCATACTGAAAAACAATTACAAAAGCAAAAATATTAACATTTCCAAGTGGAAAACAAGTTGGCCTAGAAATCTGGAAATAAAAACGAAAGAATAAAATGTATTCTATTTAATGACCAGGTGTCAACCAGATTTCATTTCTTGGCAATAGGAGACATTTCCAATCTGTTAAGCAACAAAACAAAGCAGAGACAGCAAATAAGAACTTTTCTAGAAAAATAAGACAACATTGAGAAGAAAACATTTCAAGTCCAATGCATACCAAAGTAAAGCTTAGATGCAGAGCACTCTCCCTTGCTGCATTACAAAACTGACAACAGAACTAAACTATCTGACAATACAGACGGTCATTTATCAGCCTGAAAGCTTGCAGACAAGATGCACTGAAGGTTCAAAGACAACCTTGACCTAAAAAATTCTTATCTAGGGAAAATGTAAGGAGTAACAGACCCATCACAAGTAATAGCTGTCAGAACACACTGTCTCTAAGTAGCCTCATACCAGAGGTTCACATTGGCATTTCTGATTAAAAGGAAAAGACTGTATGTCCTAACCACACAACGAAAAGTGGGATCATGGATCACAGGGTCCTCTTTGCCTGCAGTGCCAGCAACCAAGATGAGTGCAGGTGTGCAAGTGAGTGTCTGGGCAGCAGTGAAGACCAAGCCAGACCATCAGCAAGGTGAAGGGCCTGGGAGCAAGGAGGGTGAGCGGGTCTGCACGGCCCAGCTCTGGGTGTGAGAACACCTCTGTATGTCCAGGGCTGACAGCACAGGGGGTGTGCTGTGAGACCAGGGGAGTCTCAGCCATCTGTGTGTGTGTGTGTCCATAGCCATGTGTGCCTGTCAGCAAATCAGCAACTGCAATGTGGCTGCAGCCTTAGGGGTTCATATGTCTTACGGCTTCTCACTGTTTTCTTCTGAGCTTTAGCCTTTGACAAGGTGCTCTGCTTATTTTTCAGACCTCAAGAGAGATGCTCCCATGAAACTGGCCCTTATCGTTGTCCAGTATTTGGGAAAACATTGCTTTTTCTTGGAAGAAAAGTTCCAAAAGAGATCTGAGCTACAGTCCATGCAGAGATCTTTCGAAAAATTATCTGACTAGAATTGTCGGAGCAGAACAATTATAGCTGTGAAAAGCCAGATGTGCAAGTCTCAATTTGTGCAATATATATGTTTAAAACATTACAGAAAACTGACCTCCAACTTTACTTTGACACCATCTAAGCAGGATATAGAACCATCAGAATCAAAGAACAGCCCAGGCTGGAAGGCACCTCGACAGACCACCTTGTTTAAAGGGGCAGAGATGAGATTATCCAGCATCCTGTGCCACTGCACCTGCAAAACCTCCAGCCGTGGGGATTGTAACATGCCACTGGGGAGGTTGTTCCAGCAAATCAGTGCTCCCACTGTAAAAAATTTCTTTCTTATATCAATATGAAGCACCATCATATAAAGCATCAACAACTATCATACAAAAAGTTGGCCAGCTAAGAAGCTTGTTATCTACCCTGCACCTCTCATAGCACCAGCACTGCAAAACAGAAGGCACCAGGGGCTAAAGATATCCAACAGTTTCTCAAAATGCAGAAAAAAAATCAAGACAGGAAAAATCTGAAAGCACAGACTGCATTACATTGGTGCAAATGGGATCAGCAGCCTATTTCAGACTTCTGAGAAAACAGCCTGCTTTGAAATCCTTCTCTACGAAACATAGGCATGGATAAATCAGTAATTGAAAAAAATCTCTTTTTTTTCCTATTTTCCTAAGAATTTCTAAGAAAAGACTTTCATATGATCAGAATGTATTTGAGAACAGAAAGCATAAATATTTTACTAATTGCATGACACAGCAGTTATGCTGACATGGCAATTCCAAAAATATAGGTAATGACTTACGTGTACAAATGGGAATTAAGAGTGACCTCAAAGTCAGGACAGGCACACTTGAAGTCTGACAGGGAAATACTGTTCACACAACACACACACACAAAAAAAATCTAGGGCAGAACAGTTTCCCACAAAAGATAGCAAATACATGGAAACTTGGCACAGCAGTGAAAGAAACAAAATCTGTAAGCCTGCTCCAGGGAATTAGCTATGGGACAGAGTAGACACTGAGCGATAGGAAACAGCTATAGGAAAATAAAATGAAATTTACCCAAAAAAAGGAGGAGAGGCATCTTCAGCATTTTAATTTTTGTTAATTTTAATTAAATGTTCACATTTTATTGTTCCAATTGTCTTTAGATGACTATCATCTTTTCTGTCTAATAGAGTTAAGCCCAGTTCTTGCAAGTATTTACCAGTGAATGTAGTTTTCAATACTATAAATAGTCTAAAAGAACTATATAGACACTGTTTACAGCACTGGGTTACTGTGTGTTAACAACACCAAGACACATCTGAATTTAGAAACACTCTTTTCAAACCACAATAGAAAATTCCTGTATGCTCTCTGACTAAGAAGTTAGTCAGCCAAAAACTTGGAGAAAATAAAGGCTGTTCCAGTTAAGAAGAAAACCTGGTGCTGGAATTGGGCTGTTTCTCTTAAGAAATTCTATTTATTTACAAGGCACATACAGATCCTGTTTCCACAAACAGAAGAAAAAAGAACAACCAGAAAAAGATGCTACTTTAGAATAGACTTTTTCAAAATTGTTTCTGCCAGCATTCAAGTACAACACTCCTTTTAGACCTTTTTTTCTTTTTAACAGTAACATTCCAGGGTTTTTTAGGCTTCATCTATTGCTCCTCTCCAAGCAACCTCTCTAGCCTTCTTCCTTTAACCCCTTTGCATTTTCTGCCTTTTCCACACACAATGTACTTCTTCATAAAACACCATCTGACAGAAATGCTCCTATTCCCACAGAAGCACATTTTTGGGGCAGTGACAATGCTTGGATTCAAACTGCCGCTGCTTATTAAGTAACTTGACAAATTCCCACAACTCTTTCTCTAAGGAAGGGGTACAACATTCTGGTTTCACAACATATCCACAGTCATAAGGCAATTTTTAGAAAGGACATACTTTAAAACCAGTGTGATTTACGATAATTAAAACATACCTTATTCTCTTTGTATCTGCTGAGATCTGCTATGCAGTATTCTTTGAACAATTTATCGTAATACTTCTTTGCAAGCCTCTTCTCCCTATAACAAAAGGTATTTTTTATTAAATATAGAACATGACACAATTCACTTTACATTGTAATGACATTAGTAAGACGTTTCATGCAAAGAACAAAAGTTGCAGAGAAATTAAACAGATACACATTCATTAAACTAAGGAGTAATTTCCATAAAATTGGAAAAATATATATGAAATAAATCCGCAATACATACTAAACTATGTTTTTCAAACTCGGATTTCTTCAGAGTTTTCAGAACAGTCATTTGAATCTCAGAGAATGCACAATTATTTATGAGCTTTTCTGTCATCAACTCATGTTGCCAGTTGAGCAATATTGCAATATGAAAGACCTCCTAATGATCTTTCATTTTCAAATGCATCAAAGATCAAAGAATGATCACTAAGCATGCACAGTAATTCTTAATTAGTAGGGGACACTACAAATTTAGTACAAGTGATCTAAAAATAACATGTTCTATACTATTTTCAGTACCAATTCATGTCTTCTTCATCTTCTTCGTTCCACAGGAATCTATGGTTTTCTCTAATAACATCAAGATCCGTCTTGTCATTTGCTCTATAAAAGGACACACTTTTTTTTAGTACAACGTAATTTAAAATGAAAAGTCCATCAAATAATAATTTGGTAAGCATCAGTATCTCACAGTTGTGATTTCCACCCCACAGCATAAAGGGATTTCATTGCTATGAAATTGCTATGAAATTTCATTGTTATAAAATAAAACTATCAAAAATGTAATCCCTGGCATAGCTGTTCCCAAAAAAAACCCCAAAAACTCAGGGTGGGAAATGGCCACTGAAATTGTGGATGACTTGATCCTATCTGAAAATACTTTTTATACTCTTTATTGAAGACAGTGATTTTAAAAGGCAGTTATATACATATCTCTAAAGAAGGCTATCATTATTCTGGACAATGGATAGCAATTCTGCACATTTCAAAAGTATTTCAGACTGTTATTTTGAAGGTACTGACAGATATTTCTCAATGTACCTTCAATTAATGCTCACCTGTCATCTTTCTTTTTGCAAAACAAAACAAGAATAATTCAGCTCATGGTAAGGTCTTATGTAAAAATATGCAACCGAAATTAAACAAGGTAATTTTGGGTTTTGGATTTATAATTTACAACTACTGTAGTTACCATTTTTGACCAAAATAATTAGTAATTTCACACACAGCCACATCCACTTCTGTCCCTAAAGCTATAATATATATTTAACAGCTTGACATAACAGGGGAGCTTTAGGGCATGAGGGCAAAGTTTGCTAATGGTTCTCACCCAGTTCGTCGGAAGTCCTCTATTTTGCCACCATAGTATAAAATGTAGTCATGCACTAACTTTTTATGTCTTTCATACTGAATAAAGCAATTAAGGATTGTTTCAGAACTTCTTTTGTTTTACCATAGCTTAAAATTAAAAAAAAAAAAAAACCAACCAAAAAACTTTTTATATACTCAAGAGAAAGACATTTTTTCCCTCACAAACAGTTCATTAATTTTCAGAAAGAACAGAATTAATTAGCAACTTTTACATAACCTCTCATAGAAGCTACTTTCCAAATACAGGAATTCAAGGCAATTTTATGTTTCAAACCCCATTCAGCTGCCAGGCCTTTATAAAACTGTCTTCCTTTATCAAAGATGCTCTGTACACACATACACAGAATCTTGGTTTATTTTCTCAGCTGTAATTTAGACAACAGCTTCTTAGTACTGCAATTTTGGTTTAAAAAACGTTTGTATTTCTGTATTATAAAAATAGTCTGGCTACTAAAATGGAATAATTTATTACATTTTTACCATCAACATACAAATAAAAGTTGTATGCTTTAGTTTGGAGATGAAAATCACGGAAAATTATATAATGCTTTTTAGAACACATTGGCCTCAGAGACATAATTTGAAACACATTTTGTACCACAATTTGAGCAAAATTTGTAATTATTTATTCAGAAAATAAGTCTCTTCACAAATAAAAACATTATATATGCCTTCTTTTTCAATTAACTTGTATCTCAAAAGCAAAAAGTAGCTCCTCTGAAGAATGACTCAGTATCTGGTGCTGCACTGTCAACTGCTGTCATAATTGAGAAATCCCAGTATTTTACCATAATGGATAACCTGTGCCCCATCTTCAAACTTGACAAAAAATGAAACAGAAGGATACAGCACTCATCGATATCAAGTGAAATCTTCTTTTTCTTGCTTCTTCCCTGTGAATAACAAACATGGCTCAGTGAAAGCTATCTTTTCCTTAAGGTAAAAAATGTCTCACAAAAGCAGTATATGACAGATACCTATCACATTCTTCAGCTGCGAATTGTCTGTGAACCACACCGCCTTGCTTTGCTTTTTGGAACGGCTTTACCAGAAGACCATCGTCCTCTATTCTAAAGGTAGGTGGGAAAAGGGAAGAAAAGTTAGTCAAGAACTTTCCATAAGCAACAGCATTTCCATATACCAAACCTTCCACTAACCTGATCAACAAAAACTGTTATATTGCTAGTTTCTACATGAATAAAACAAAACTTCAGAACCAGTATCAGCTTGGATTTTACCTAATTTGCAGAACAAAATGAGAATGGCAATCACAGCTAGCATTTAAAGGAAAGTTCTTAAAACAGCAATTTGTAATATTTATTTTTGTCAATATTATCACTATAGAACCACAGTGAAAAACCTCCGAAGTTTCCTCAGTTTCACTCTACATTCAAAGTCCTCTACAAATCTCAGCTACACAGCAAAGTAGGAAAGGAAGGACAGTGTGTTCACTGAATTAGTGACTGCTAATAACCCTATCCCACCCTTCCATGCCAATGGCCCATCACCTCATTAAACAGCTCTGCCTCTTGTAGCATAATCACAAGAACCACAAATTTAAAACTCAATTGCCATGTTGTGAACCATACTTGTCAGTAGGCAGCTAAAAATACCTTAAGAATTCAACAAAGTAATAAGAAGTTAACTATAAAGAGACGCATTTTAGCTAGTAAAAGGTATATTTAGTTAGTTTCATTCATAAGTAGAGGTGAAGAAAAGATTTTTCCATAATTATCAGCTGGCAGAAAGGATGGAAGTCAGAAACCTGAAGGAAGCAAGCCAGGGAATTTATATTCCAAGCTATGGAATAGAACTCTAGAAACTAAGAGCATCATTTGCTCAAAAGGATCTGTAAGCACAAAATTCCCATAAGGAGACTCCATAAAACAGCAATTTGGAGAAAAATTAAGGCTACTATTTTCCTTAAAGTGAAAATAAATATCATCATAGAGCAAGAAGACATATACATAGAGAGAGAGTGAAATCACATAAAAGGCCTACTGGGAATCAGCAGTAGTGTGCCAGAACAAGGATAATGATGGTATTTTTGAAAGGCTCCTGATGGTTAGTTAATATTCCACCTCGAAAGTGGAAGGGTAGAATGCATAATGGCCTCTTAAAGAAAACGAAATCTGAACAAAACCAGCCACTGTTTTAATGGAGAACAGCTATATTTATAAAATAAATGAAACACCACAATGCCTGCTCTTATTCCAATGATTAAAACATGATTTTTTTTTTTCCCAGAATGCAGTCAGACACTACAAAACCCATTCTTTCAATTTTTCTACAAAGGAAAATATGCAAGAGACCTAGGAAAGTTTCCAGAAAGTCTTCTTAAATAAAGTCCAGTAAAAGAGCAAGGAAGAGGCAGGAAAAAGAAACGTATATGCATTATGTAGGCCAAGTGTTCAGTATGGTGCAGAAAGTGTCAAAGGACTACAGTGCCAAACCAAAATAAATACATAAATAAATAAAAATCTTTATAATATAATAAAATCAGACTACACATTTCCAGGTCACTAATTGTGGGAACTACTGAAAGAATTAGCAAAAGTCATCTCAGATAAGGGATGTGCAATTACACTTCAAGGATTGAATACAACACAATTCACCAATTCCCAGGTCTCTTCACAAATTAAATAATAAAGAAGTAGCATTAGTTCTTCACTTTATATCTATATATGTTTTGTATCTACAAAGCCTGCTACCACTTGGCCTTTCTTGCCTTGCTCTCCTAGCAGTTCCATTTGTCCTGATGGATTCACAGTGAAGTGAACAGTGCTGCCAAATCCCAGCAGTGGATACTAATGCTTGGAAAAACGAAACACTCAGCTCCGAGAACTGAGGAGGATATAGACACCAGATGGAGATGGCAGAACAGATCTCAATCAGCCGCCCCTAGGAGATGACAAGCTCTGGCAAGCTTGACATGAGGAGATGCAGAAATCAAAGAGAATGATTTTTTCAAAAACCATTTCAACACCAGACTTTACATACAACAGCATCATCTTCTATGCACACTAAGAGGCCATTAGCACAAAATGTGTAATGCAAAGTGTTAATTCTGTACTACATTACCTTTTAGTCTTTTGCAGAGACTTCTCTCCACTCTCCTCATCACTGAAATCAGAATCATAGCCTCCATGGCCATGTGCCTGAAAATAATAGCTCAGTCAATATATCTGCTCATGTAACATGGATATGGCATAATTACAAATCAGTACTGTCTATCATGTATAAATAAAAGAGAAAGACAGAGAGTAAGCAAAAAAGTGCAAATTCTCACATATGTCTAAACGAAGCCAAATTCAACAGACAATGCAGAGTATTTTCCAAATAACACAGGGTAAAGAAAGACACTGTCAGTCTATCTAAAGATGCCTTTATAAATAATTTATATGCAGATGTCCCCATATTTAATCTTTGCATAGATGCAGAAAACCAGAAGTATGATAAATACCTTTGGGTTTAAATTTCAAACAATGTTCCCTATATAAGAAAAAGGTGAGTATTCTCCCCAGAAGCAAGTCTTCCAAGGGGCTGGAGGACAGCAACCAATATGCCCACATTATAAACAAAGAAAGATGGGAACAAAAGTTTCTTGGGCTGTGGTACAGCATTTTAGATCATTAGACCTTATACTGGTAACTGGAAATCTGATTGAAACAATAACTAAAATACAAACAAACAATATGCCTGCAAAAACATACCACCTAATCAGCACAACATTCCTACCAGGAAATGAAGTCTTTTTTTCCACACACTTTGGGACTACAGTGTCAAATTAATGCCTTCAGCAACCAAGCACTGACTGATGCCCAGATGTATCACCTCCATTTTTCAAGGTACAATTCAGTGTTCAATTCCTTAAGCAGAAGCAATAGTTTAAGATCCCATCTCCTCTCCCTCACTCTTACTCTGGTACCTTCCTTTCAGTCACTCAGTTACAATTGTGAAACGACACCCACATTACAAAGGAACCTATTCAAAAAAGATTATTTTAGCCCAGGTAAGTTTCCTGACAGTTCATCCAGAGCCCCGGCAACCAGCTACACTAGCCAGCTGAACGGTAGCACAAGGGAGAGTGCAGCCAGAGCTGGGAAATGCATAAACCAGCACAGACACCAAAAAAAGCTTTTACACAACTGAGGTAAAAACAAGAGGGATGGTTACTCTATATCTGCATGTGGAAAAGCTCAAACACACACTACCTAAGTATCTTGGTAATTCAGACTGTGGATGACAAAAGAAATGTGTTTGATTCAGCTAATTCCTACATTACGTACAATCATCCTCCTCCTCAGACAAAAAGCTGAGAAACAAAACTCTGCAAAAACGACACATCTCTTCAGGAGATTTTGATGAGGTGCCTTCTCTTGATGCAAATGCCTCCCAAAAATGCCATGCTGAAGAGTCAACCGTATCCTCTACTGACACCAACAACTGATTTGTATCATGCAGAATATGTAAAACAATATCTTCTCAAACTGACAGTGAAGAATTGGTTTTAAGATTTTTTTAATTTTTATTATTGCTATAATAAACTAATACTGCAATGTTCCTTCCACTCTTGAACTCTTCTGAAGAACACATAGCTTCCATATACATATATATTTGAACAAAAGCAAAGCAGAACTTTCTGATTAGCCTTTATGCTTTCTACTTCCCAAGAAACATAAAAATTATCACTTACCAGACACACAAACAAAAGTGCAGCAGATGTCTGGTGTAAGTGGTTGTCATGCACTGGCAAAAGAGCAGCAATGCTACTCAGTTCCATAGCTGAGGTGGTTCTAATAGCCAGCTTATCACTACTTTTATTAATGAAGCTTATGTGGTCTTTAGAAAAGGCTGAATACTCTAAGAGTGCGCAGAAAATATATTTATATTTGGCCTCTAAATTTAAAAAATATCATGGTAATGCAGGAATGTTTTAAATAGCAAAAGTAATGCTTCCCAGATGAACACCGAGAGCTTCCTTCACACTCAAAAGGCGAGAAGGTCCCAGCCAACACAATAAGCATGAAAGTCAACATGAGACAGATGAAGTATAGAAACAGGCAAGAAGAGGAAAGCTCAAATGAAAGGAGATTTTCACAAAGTAGTTGACCTTGGGTGATGGGCCCCAGGAAAGAAGTAGACATCCTCAATAATCAGCTCTCAACTGATTCCAGGAATGATTCAAATAAAAAGAAAAAAAAGATGCAAGAAAAGCTGCTTCAACAGAGTCATACTGTAGGGCTCTCAGCAGTTGATGACCGCCTTTTGGAAAGTTAACTGTGAATATAAGGGCAAGTATGGCTAAGGCAGGTATAGGCTGCTCTTCCAACAGGAAAACTCTCCACAGCTTCAGACATTCCTCTGAATCACTACAATAGCTCACAGAGAAATTCCTCCTGCGAAGGCAACAGCAGATGGGCAGGTACTGCACTGAAGCTGGGTTTGGCATCAGCAGCTCCAGCAGTGCCGGATGGCACTCTTGGAGACTGGGACTGAACAATTACTGACCTGATGCCTTAGGATGATACCAAGATGACCTGACTTTTAGGTAAAATGTACCTAGTTCATTTCATGAACTCCATCAAAGAATCTCATCCATAAATGAATCTTTCCATTTTGGAAGGACAATATAAACACAAACCTGCTTCATACTGTAAAATTTCATGCCAGATTTCTTCCCTTCTCCACCAAAAAAAAGGCCAGAGAACAATCCCAGATAAAGCAAATATATTTACCATTTAACTATAGTAAAAAAGGGGCAGATACCAAAGCTTTGTGCCCAAGCTAGCAGATGTAGACATGGGCATGCAAAATTGTCAACAATATTTAAAATAAGTATTTTCATTATTTAATAAACCCTTTAATATAAACTTTGCTTTGATAGATTTTGTCAGAGATTCAGAATGTGTTTAGTAAATTATTAATGTAAATACCAAATGTTTTATCAAAATGCAAACCTGAAAGGTATGTAACTTAAATGGTACAGTGTGTTTTGTCTGTTGCATCAACTCTGAACTTTTTATTCCCAAGCAACAAAACAAACCGAAAACACAAAATTAAAACAAATACCAATATGCTTTGGGGTACATTTAGCTCACATTTAAGTAATCCCAACATCTTGGATTAATTAATAGTGAAACAATTGGAGACAGAACAGACTCCACTTAACTTAGGAGTCCTAAACCCCAGCAATTTAAAAACAGTAAATGCATGAATGCTGTACACAGCTGACAGCAGACAGAGATACCAACTCTTGATCTCAATACAGGACACTACAGATTCCCCAGCACTGCATTTACAGCAGGTATTTGCATCCAAAGAAGGCACCTCCCTTAAGCCTCTCCAGTGAGGTAGATGGACACTAGTGAAATGGACATATCATGGTTCATGTTGGCTCCTGACCACAACACACAGCTGAACACAAAAAAGCAGTTAAAAAAGAATAAAAAGTCAAAACAATCCTAGACAAAAATTCCCAACTCGAGGTTCCTGACCTCGGCCCTAATCTTGCTACTCCTGTCGTAAGCGTCACTCTCATCCTTCCCTTTGTCTGCCCAGCACACAGGTCGGTGCTCATGTCTGCTCACAGCCCAGATGTGGCCCAGAACAGGCCCGAGTGCTCGTTTTGGTACAGACTATTCTGGGAAGGACTGAAGGGGTCTCGACGGGGGCTTGACGCTCTTCCCACCCTGATGTCTATCAGGCTTTGTAACCCCCACGTGGGGGAAAAAAACCTGGGAGTAAGTTCAATAAGCTTCAAACCTGCTCTTCCTTGTAAAATCAACTACAAGGAGCATATACTGAACGGCCCTGACAAGGAAAAAAGGCACCCACAAGATACTGCCCCTCTATTAAAGCTATGAAAGAAGAACCAGGAGTAAAAGGTGGGCATCGGAAGAACACGTCATCGAGGATCAGAATTTTGTGGAGCTCCATGGAGAAAAGTCACGTCGAACACCGGCCCGTGGGGGTCCGACGCGGCTTTGAAGCCGTCCCCGTGCTCCGCAAGCCGCCCAGCCCTGTCCCGGCCCGCCTGACCCGTCCCTCCCCGCCGCAGCGGGGCACGGGCGCAAACTGCCGGCAGCCCGGCCGGGGAGCGCGGCTTGGCCCTTGCCCGCCCGCCTCGGCGCCGCCGCCATGGAGGCCGCGGCCTCCGCCGGGCCTGTCCCTGCCGGGTCCCCTCCGTTCCTCCCCCTCCCTCCTGCCCCACTCACGGCCGCGGAGAGGCGCAGCTGGTTGGGCTCCATGGCGGCGGCGCGGCCAGGGCCGCCTGCGCCGCCCGGCCCTGCTCCCGGAGCCGGCGCTGCTTCGCGGGCCGCTCCCGGAAAGCGGGGCAGAGGCGGAGCGCGCCCGGGGCTCCCTTCCCTCCTCCCTCCCTCCCTCTCTCCGCGGCGGCGGGCGGCGCGGGGCAGCGGGGCGCGGGGGAGGGCGAGAGCGAGCCGGCATGGGAGGGGAGGGGAAAGCCGCTCATCATGTTTAGGGGCGAGGGGAGTCTCCCTGCCCGGGAACCCGGTGCGCGGCCCCGGCTACCGCGGTCTCCGCCTCTGGGAAGGTAGGACTCGGCCGCAGGGGCTCGGAGAGGCCTCAGCGCGCCCCTCTCCTCTCCGCCCCGGTTCGCCCCCGCACCACCCCCGGCGGTTTCGGGCAGGTCAGTCCCCACTACGGGGGGCACCGGCTCAGATCCGGCTGCGGGCACCGGGGCCCGGCGGAACGGGTCGGGGGGGGGGGGGGGCGGCGTTCTGGAAGGGACCCCTTAGAGAGAAGGGGACCCCCCGGGAGGAGGGCCCGGAGCGCTCCGCGGCGGGCAGCAGTTGCCCGGCGTGCCTGTGCCGTGCGGGAGGTGCGCGCTGCCCTCGGCGCGGCACAGCCTGGGCACGGCGGTCTGTAACTCCCGATTCTGCTTTTCAATCGCATCTCGCAGTTAGAAGGACGAAATGTGACCCAGGACGTATGTGACCCAGTTTCTCTGTGAGGACCGACGGCAACTGGGCAATAGAGTTTTCGAGCCTGTGGGTTGTATCAGAGAGAGGAGCTTTATAAACCTAACAGTGTTTTCTGATAAGGTAGCTGGGAAGTACCAGTCTTCAGCATTAAGTCATAAGATACAGCAAGTGGCTAAGAATGGTTAGTTCCCCATCAAACACAATACCTGAACCAGCATTTTGACTGCTGAGCTCTGAAATGCTTTAATCAATCCATCACAGATACTTTCTTCTGGACTGTATCAACGTTTCCATTTGTGTTATCGATTCCTGGATTCTTAAACCACAGATACACTTAATACAGGGAAATATTTGAAATACTACTGCTGTCCTTGCAATATGCAGGGTGTAAAATACAAATTACAGGTAGTTGCTGTTACACAGTATGGTGATCACATACCATAGCTGACAGTGTACTTCCTTACCTTGGCTACCAAATCTCCCTTTTAAAAACAAAAGTTTTTTCTGCTGACCTAGTGTTTGTGTTAACTCATTATATTATTGCTGCGAAGGTATGTAAAGGTGATGCTGAAGTGTCCCACAGAAAGGAACTGAGTGGGACTATGCTTATCTGTGTGTATGCAGTATTCTGCTGAAGTCCTACTGAATGTGGCCCGTTTCCTCTAAAGGGCAAAGACTCTGTTGAAAAATGGAATTATCCTAATTAATAATTTAAATATCTCAGAATAAATAATGTATACCCTCAAAGCTGTAATAGCAGGCATCTTTTTGTTGTTCCTCTCTTATGGAAATGACAGACTGCTTTAGTGTGAATGAATCCTGACATGATTCTGGAAACTGGGCCAACATATCATTGATTATGCACTTTGAAGAAGAGTGGGAAAGGTAGAGGAAAGATTTACAATTCGTGAATCTCTTGGCACTGTGTTGTGGCCACAAAAGCCTGCATATAGAAAAAATAAAATTTCTGGGACAGGAAAATTCTGCAGTGAGTCCAACTATAGCAACTGCCGTAGATGCTGAAGTTATTTTATAAACAGCTTTTCTCAGAATAGCAGCTAGATAATTTCATCTTGCTATGCTATGCTTTTCTGATGTCTGACTGTGTTACTTTCAAATATCACCTGATTGCTTTTTATGTATGGGCTACAGTAAGCTACAGCTGAGGAACTCTATCAGAAATGGCCTCCTAAATAAATTGGAAGTTGGAACTGAACCTGTTCTTAGCCCCTGTTATATGCATCATAGTTTGCTCCCATGGGAGCATCTCCACAGTTTAAATCCAGCAACAGTATGCTTTGACACCAAAAAGGCACTTCTCCCATACAAGTCCCACTGGACTGGAAGATATGGGAAAAAGAAGAGGGGGGCATAACTCTTTGCAGGCAGGAGGTGCTACAGTATTAAGTTGGATTTCAATGACTGTACAACCAAACCTTGGGAGTACAGCTTTCCTTTACAGGTAAATCAATCTATAGGTTAGCTGCCGCTGAAGAGAGCATTCCTCTTCTTGAAGTGGCCCTGGTGCGCATCTGACCACTTCTGCTGAACTGCAGTATTTAATTTTCTGCCAGCCTAGCTCCTGTAACTATCCTGCTGTGGTGTCTGGTGAGTAATAGTTGTGGGGCAAAAAAAATCTTAGGGATGGAGGGATGGTACAGGAGTGAAGGAGGTGAGAAAAGGGTTGCCCTTTCAGCAGCAACTCTCTGTTAGATCACTTAGCAGTAGTGTGAAACAATCGTCTTAAATTACAGTAGCCCTGAACTTCATGGTTCACAAAGGAGACATCACTGTAGTTTTTACTTTAGTCCTGCCCTAAATCTAGAATGGGCAAAGCGTGAGACCTAGTGTATCCAAAAAGCTTAAGTCAGACATGGTACATACATGACAGAGATGCAGAATTCAAAGAATATCAGCGTACTGAGCTGTTCCTGAAAGCTTCAGTGTAGGCAAGTTCACAGCATAAATACCTTAATCTGTTAACCTCTTAGGTATAAAGGATTTTTTCCTACTATCTAAGAAAAATCTTCTTTGTTGCTACTTGAGATAATTACTTAATGCCCTTTACTAGTTGATACAGGAAGTAAGAATTGATCATCATTTGAATAACATCTTTAAAAACTGGAAGACATATATGCCCACAGTCTTCCCTCTTCACAGCCTAAGAAAGTACTTTAACCTTTCTATGTTGGTTACATTTTGGAGAACTCTTATGTTTTATTACTCTTCCTCAGACTCAGATTTCTCCATATATTTCTAAGAAACACAAAGCATAGCTGTTTAGTCCTTAACAGTATTTAGCCAGGAAGAAACACATCAGCCTTCCTGCAGAAGATCTTCTGATAAAGTTGTTTGAACTCAACAGCCTCTGATTTGTTGAATCAAAATGAGTTTGGTTAGCCAGTTAAAACATTGGTCCAATTTTTAATTAAGTAAATCAGGAGGCTTTGCCATCAGGCCTGAAGAGGCAACTACCACTGATATGGAGACAAAGGCAAGGCAGTCAACCACATCCATTTTAAGAGCTGTTTGCAGAGGACATACCTGACTACATTTGAGTTTGACTATAAGACAGTAACGTGGAACGATCAAAAAGGCTAGTAAAATTGAGATCTGTCCTGTCTAATCATTCCTTTTTTCTCCATTAAGTCAGTTATTTTGTTGACAAGTAAGGAAATTAGACTTTCTAAAATTATTTGATATTGGCACCTTCCTATCTTCTACATGTCTGTGAAGTAAGTTGCCAAATCATTTATTTTCGTATCTTCGTAGTACAAACAGTACCTTAGCATCTGTCATGTTCTTGATTTTTATCTCCTTCTATCTGAAGCCCCCCAGTAATGTGCAGAAAAGCAAGTAAAACTAAAAATGGGCATTCACATATGCCAGTATGTGCCATCACATTCAGTAAGGGTAGTTCTTCACTTAGATGTACCGTGCACAAGTTCAGGGCTGCCCTGTGCCTCCCAGCACGCCCCGAGGAAGGTGTGCTCTTCAGTCGGGCAGCGACTCCCGAGCTTAAGACTTCCTGACAGTCAGGGGAAACCAGTGGGGCTGTATAGGAGGGACAGTGGCTCACGCTTACCAGTTCCCATCACCAGTACTGGTCACTCCAAACTAGTCATTAAAAGACTAGTCATTTTGTAATCATGTGGAGGTTTTGTGGAGAGAACAGGCTGTTGCAATGCATGTTTATTTTGTCAAATTCAGTAAATGGCATGTTCCAAAATTTGTCATACAAAGAGTATCAAACACGAAGCTTAACTAGCCACTAGATGTCAATGTTGCTGTGTTAAAGGGCAAATGCAGTTTTATTTGTTTGGCTGATAACATAGTTTATTCAAGAAAAGCACTTCTGTGTTTAAAGTTATTTCCAGTATAGAGTCAGGTACAAAAAATAATCAGAGGCTGTGTCTATTATTTCAAGATCAGCTGTGCAGCTTTGTGCTATTTTGAAGTTGCAATTACCATTTCATTGTGTAATCATTGTTAGAAAAGTGCCTTTGAAAACGTAACATCTGATTTATCGTCAGTTTCCTTCCTAGTTCCAAAATCCCAGACCTTTGTATAAGTAATGACAATCATTGTATTGCATTTTAGTTGTTAATAAGATAAAAGAGAGATGGTAATATGATATCTAATCCTATTATAAGAGTATCAAACTTCCTAAATTCCAGTTATTGGTGGACATTTTCCTCTTAATTATTCCTTTAAACACCATTGGATATCAGTGTGAGATACATTGTGTGGGGACAGAATTTCTAGAACACTAGGACTTCCAATATAATAAACAATTTGGAAACCTAGTTCTTTTGAAAAGAGAGCCAACAGATTATGGCATTTTACAGGGCCATAGGAGGTAGAATTTGACCTGACTTCTGGGGTGAACAAATCACTTCCAGTCTCCACGACCACTTATTGCCTAATGCAGGGAAGGTGCTGGTTCTGTTGTCTGTCTACATAGCATTTTTTTTGAGACCAGACTTTGGAAATTAGTATTATAAACATTAATGAAATGCTCAAGAAGAGAATTGTGCACATCTCAAATTCCAGATTAAGCTCATTCTGCTGTTTGGATAACAGCAAGTATTTAAGGATTTTATTAAAAATGAAGTTGAATCTTTCTGTTCATCTGAAAATCTCCCAAGAAGTCAAATATGAGGAAAGTGCACCCTTATTCTCAGCTGATCAGTTTGGTAAATAGAATCCCAGTTTAGGCCACAGTGTTAGAAAATACAGCCTAACCTGATTTATTCCATTCGCTCCACCTCCTACGACACAGATAAGGCCTTTCAACCTTACACACAATTCACAAAAAGGTTTTTCGTTATTGTTGGCAGAGGAGTAGCCTTAATCTTCATTATTATGGACTGAAGTAGTTTAAGTCCTTCTCAACAGTTTATTTGATGATAGCATCACTTCCACTCTTAACATGCTAAAGAATCACAGATACATTACAGAAGAAATGTAACTGTTTTAACTTCTAACATCTATTTTAGTTTTCTTGACTATGACTACAGAGTTATGTAAGAGTCTTATAGTAATATCTTGAAAACCAGATTGTTTCATTCATTCATTTTGTTGCAATTAAGGGAACACTTAGAGCATCAACCTTGATCCTAAACCTTCTGTGTACTTCAAAAATATCATTAAAAGAAAGTTACCTTCAAGCCCTTATTAAGATGTGTAGTGTAAATAATACTAGTATGATCCTGTAAAGACTGATTCAGTTATGGAAATAATCAGTTTGGGATTATTTTTGCAAAATGGAAAGACTTTTACTTGATAAATCCCCTAGAGATATATTATGTAGACTTCTGTCTAGTGTCCTTTAATTGTCACTGCTAGTGCCACATTTGTTGTGTGGCAGGTAATTTTGGTCTCCAGAGCTTACAGTCTGGCAGCTGTGCTGAGAACAAAGCTCACTAAAAGATTATTATGTAGGCATGCATAAACAAGGGTAGTGACTTCAGCCTGTCAGGAATTTAATTAAAAAGTAATTACCAAAATGTAGAAAATACTACTTCTTAGTTTTATCAACCTGCACTGAAATAAGTGGAATATAGAAACTAACTCCTCCACCATGTTCCAGTTTTCCTTTGAGGAGATTTTAGAAGTTCATTATGCTTAAATTCCCTGAAGTATGAACAATTTCCTAGGAGAGCAAAGAATGCTTAATCTTACTTTTATGTCTAGATCTTCTATGGTGGAAAGTGACTGATGGCATTCAATTACATAAATACAAGAAAAAGGGAAATATGGTTTTCCAGTTTGATATCAGAGTTATTATATAAGATGAAAAATTATAGATAATAGTTAGCAAGAGAATGAAAATATAGTAATGTGGAAATAAAAAACCCCAAACAACTGAAAAAAAAGCAATGTACTTGTTTTCTTTAAATTATATTGTTTTTCACTGGATTTTTTGGTGGGAATAAAAAAATATGTGAGCAAAATTACAGTCCATTGGACATTTAAACCATAGTGGAAACAATGCACATTGTCTTGTTTCCTGACATGCATTTTTGTGCCTAATGTCTACCATGTATGTATATTCATAATATTCACTTATTAGAATTGAGGAAAGGTACAAATCATTGACAGTGAATGTTTGGAATCTAAAGTCTTCTGTACCGAAAGGTGACCCACAAGTCATGATCTTCTGAATCATGGAAGCAGTTAAGCACCATTTGTGTACCGAGTATTCAGCATAACCTGGAAAAGAAAGGTGGTTCAAAGTCTGAGTCTAAAATATAGTGTAATAGAGAAATAAGGTCTCATTCCTACATACATGTTCCAGAAAACACCTTTTTTTTTGGAGATGCGTTCATCTTAACTTAGAAGTTGAGATCTTAATACAGGAATCAAGGCCAGTCTCACAAACTGTACTATGCACCTGCTCAGACGTGTTCATCACAGTGTTTTCCGCTAGTTGACCTAAAGCTGAGAAAATATGTCAGAGATTATTTCTAGTATGCAGTGGTGCAGTCAATTGTTTGGAATCTCACAGTCAAATTTTAAAAAATAAGGTATAAGAGCATAATATGATGTAATGATGACAGAATCAACCCTCACTTCATCTTATTATATCAGCAGGATTACTTACATAGTAAAGTAGTACAGTAGCTGCAGGCTGATAGTATCTATGTTGAGGTGATCAGTAGCTGATCCTTCAGTGGAAACTCAAGGATACAGGGATATAAAGTGGCTGGTTTGAGCAGTGAAGTAGAATGAATCAGTTAAAAATTCCTATTTCACAGTTTTTAATGAATGTGCTTATAGAGTACTGCTGTGAGACCTTATTTAATTAATAATACCATTAACCATTCTGCTAGAACCGACCTTTTATTAGTAAAAGTATACTACTGATTGCCAGGTTTTGGAAATAATAGGGATTATATTTCAAATTAAATACAATTTTGTGTTATTTAATCAGCAATATCATTCAGACATAAAGTACTGAAATACTATCAACTTTTCTATTGAAAGTATTGCCAGGATACTATTCATTCCATGGCACCTAAGTGGAATGGGAAAGATAACTATCTTAAATGGAATTAGTCTAACTTAGTTACAAATATCAAGTTTTATATAGCCAGCAACACTGAGCTGTGCAATACCCACAACTCTAGAAGTAAAAATGGAAGACTCAAAAAAAAGCACTGAGGAAAGTATCTATGGCAAGTAAAAAGAAGTATTCCAGCTTGTACCCTGGGGGAGATTGTGCTGCTTGCGGAAGCCACATTCAATTTGCAAGTCAAAACATTAATAGTTACATATCTAGATGACTGCCTTTCTTGAATGGAAATAAAACATAACCACATGGAAGATAAGGGTCAGGATGTGAAGTGGGATTTGAGTGAAAAACATTTCCTTTAGCATTTCATTAAATCTTCTCACAAGTTTGCATTACACTGGCCTCAAATACACAGTTCTTAAAAGACGGATTGTGTTATTTAGAGTTATGTTAGGATCTGGTTTAATATATTTTAACAATCTTTAGTAAATCCATGCCGCTCTTTCCCTGTACAACTTTTATTGGCCTCAACAGGGTCCATATTTGGCAGGTTTCTATAATACGAGTCTGTTAACAAAAGGAAAATACTATTCTAACTACCTCATTTATCTTAGATGTGTTCATAATCCAACCACAAGTTTTAAGAACTAGAAATATTGGTCTTTGAGATGAAACATTAAATTCAGTTTCTAATACAGATCTCCTGAAGCATAATCTTTATCATATGCTTTTCTGTTGAGTTTCAACTTTTCATTGTAATTCTCTAAAAATCACTAAATTTTTAAAAAATTTAGTGTGGCTGAGGAAGTTTAGGATATTTAGTATACAGACATGAACCTGTTTTATTACATGTTTGGGAGCTAATGTATACTGTGGAATAAAACTCCCATGTTTCTATGCAGGAGTTACTTTAATGGCCAATATTTTGCCATCCATTATTTCTTGAAACTTACCCTTTATTTCATGTATCTTGCTTTCACAGTCAAGATCAGGTTGTTATACCTTGGAAGGATTTTACTACATTATGAAAGAAAAGTAGGTTTTATTCAGACACTTGCTTATCTCCATTAATTCAGTCTTCACTATCCTGAAAGGATGCAACCAGTGATATTCTCCTAATGTAGAAAAATGATTTCTAAAAGCTGAAAAACATTTTACAATGCCTTTAGTTGCAGAATATAGTGATAAATATGTTCTGGAAGAGTCCTCAAAACTTCTACATGTCCAAGCATGGTAAAATAAAATCTTTCCTATAATTCCAAACTTTTTCTTAGACAAATTTTGTAAATGAAGGTTTAATAATCTTAAGTCAAATGACTCTTAACTATAGCAGACTGTACTGTTTTATGCAGTAAATGAATTGGAAGGTTATGTACAAGCATTTTTTCACTTGCACTATCCATTAAATTGTAGGCAGGAAGGTACCTTCCAAAATTGACATTAGCTTTGTCGGTATTGTCAGAGGACACACTGTCAGAAGTTCAAAACAACAGTAGTTGTTGTAGTACAGTTTTTAATGCCATTTCATTGCTTTCTTGAAAGTAATCAAGTAGATGATGAATTGCCATCCTTTCCACTCTGAAGTAAAAAGACTAGTGAAGCATTTTGATATTTTCTTACTTGAAGACATCAATGCCTGCAAAAAAATATGCCCATAGAACAGACTATTAAACTGTTTTCCTAGTTAAAAAGAATCTAATGTGCCATTAATATATGAAGGTACTGTTGTACCGTGATCTAACACTACACTATGAAAAACAAAGCCTTAAAGTTGCGATGACGTCCGTGATTTGTATTGATTTGCAGTTCAGTGCAATCTTAAAAACAACACAAATACCCAACCTCAGAGCCCGAGAGTCCTTATGAAAGGGCAGCACAGCCCTGGTCACAGCTGCCCGTCAGCTGCATCCACACGGATCCTCCGTGTCCTCGGCAAAGAGGGATTTAGCTGTCTTTGGAACATCACTCATTCAGAATCTATAGCAACCCTCCTCTAATATGCAAAGCTATTTTTAGCATCAGGGCAGCCTTGAAAACAGCAGGTAAAGCATGAAAAGACTGAATAAGTGGTTGTGGTGCTTGCCTGTGAATAGAAGCTATATATAGCTCTTGAGAGAGATCTTCATATATATAATGTCTATATGAAGGGGCATCTGCCTCCCTCACGGGAGGCAGGGGCGTCAGAATATACAGAGTAAAGCATTATTACTACTCCTGACCTGATCATTTATCTAAAAAGTTACTAATTGCAATTGTTCTGTTCAGGAAAATAAATTGTTAATGAAATCAGGTATCTTTGATTCAGTCTTTACTTGCAAAGAACGTATAGTCATTTCCCTGAATGAAGAGCAAATTGAACAGCAGGAGACTATTTGCAGCTCCAAGTTCTTTTCAGCCAATAATTGCTCCAAGAAGTTCTCTAGAGATGTTTCTCAAGACCCTCTTTCCATGTCTGGGGGCCAAAATCTGTGATGTCTCAACTGTTCTCTTGAGTTCCCACTCCTTTTTTTTGCTCTTCTCTTTTTCTCTTATATATTTAGCCATTTGCTTCTAAAAAAAATCTTATGAAAAAATGCCACATGTGCCTTTGTTTAATCAGTAGTGTGTGCCATTTATTTAGCTGGGGAGCTATATTGCTTCATTGAGGAGTTTATTACTTCTTACTAATGCATTATATTGAGGATGGGAATTAGGCCCTCCAGTTTTAATGACTCTTGCCTAAATCACAAGGGCAGCAACAGTGGAAACTTATAGATGCCTACAAGTGATTGGTGTCTAAAAAAAAGTCAGCTGTATGGTATTTGGATTGTTGTTTTAGAAAAGTGATAATTAGGAAGCATTTTGAACTCAAAATGTGAATGTTACTATACTCAAGGTAGGGAAAATCCTTTAGCTTCTAAGCAGTCATAACTAAAACGTGTATTTCTCTGTTGCTATGAAAACTATATTTAAAACTACAGACAGGTCTTTGATAAAGATGCTGTATTGGTTTTGTTCTCTCACTGCAGAGGGAGAGGGCCAGCAGCCAAAAGAGCATCTTTTCTTAAAGCTGTACTGAGTAAATAGCATGTTGGCATATGAGCAAACAGATGTGATGGACTTCTTCAGCCCTCCAGAGTCTCCTCTGCTGAGGGATGTGGTTCCTAAGGAAAAGGGACATTCAGCTTGGTGCAGTATGTTATGTGATGGAGAATCTGTGCTGGGCTTGTGCAGTGGCAGCGTGCCTGCCATAATGTAGGGTGGGGTGTCAGACAGATCTGGCATTTGCTTGAGGTAACAAGGATTAACTCTTACTGAAATAAGGTATTTTTTTCAAATTTCTTGCATTGTTAAGAACAATAAAAACATCAGTAAAATACTTGTGGAGCTATTACCAACAACCCCTGAAAATGTTTCAGTGCTGATCCAAATCCCTGCTTTGTAAAGCGTTTTGATTAGCAATGATGAAACAATAATATGTGTTTGATGAGGCATGTCCTTCTTATTGTGCAATTTGTTATGTCAGTGGCACTCCAGCAAGGCTTTTACTTGAACTATTTCAGTGACTTCAGTGGCGCTAAGATTTGTTCCATTTTGAATTATTCAGTATGTAAAAACCTTCTGTTTTTAACAAGTAAAGACTCTCCTCAAAAGCCTGTTGTCTCTGCCACGTTACAAATAAATTTCCTATGTACATTTAAATAAATAATATTTTGTTACTTTTTTTCTGTCTGCAAAATGACAAGGAAAACTAAAGACAAGTTTATAAAGATTAGATTAATTCTTCAGGGAGCCAATGCCATGAAAAAAGTACAGAAGGGCATGTAAGATAGCACAGGTCAAGGAAAGGATTTTGTAACATGCCGTCTGTTTTTAATTAGCATCTTGACAAACTGGAAGAGTTCAAACATTTTTCCATGAAGAAATGTATTACAGATTTTTCTAGCTGCCAATTAAATGGCATTTAGCTACAGTGACATTAGTATGTTGTTTTGGGTCTGTAGAAAGCACTTGCTCATGATAGAAAATCTGGGACATTTTGTTTTGGATACAGGGTTCCTACTGGACTGGATTTTCTATCCCTCCTATGCCTCCTTCTGTAGGCATGAAGGATACCTTCTATGAATAATCTATGAATAACTAATAAACTAAGAAATAGTGCAAGGAGCTGGCAAAGTGGAGATCATAATTATCAAGTGTCAGTTTGTATACACCTGTTGAAAGTCTGTCCTCCAATTAGATAATCACTTTTAAACTATGCTAGCTAAATACTAGGGCATTTTATGAGGTTCCTTCTTTGTCCGTTTTTGGTACAGACTGAGGTACTTTGTCACCAGTTCTGGTTTATGGTTCATTTAAATGTTTGTGAGCATTTGTAAAATGAAACTGCCCCTCAAGAGTGTGGCTCCCTATACATTTTCTCTAACTATGAAACCAGTACTCTCTGCCCACTTCAGCTGCTTGTTCTGTCTCTAGCATTTTTTCATAAGGACTTGGGCTTGTTTAGGGTTTTATTTGTTTTCTTGTTCTTAAGTCATTTATTTAATCCAGTTTAGAGAATAGCATTGGAGCCAGAAACACCAGTCGTGAGCTGTGGAAGAGAGCAGAATAAAGAATAGTTGTAAGAGTGGATAAGAGAGAAACCATCCCACTAAGGAAAGCATTGCACAGAAGTACATTCTTAAAATCACCATGCCAGTTTCTTCAAAAGTCATGAGACCATTTCCAATTATAAATCAAGCATAGATTCTCTCAGTAGTACCATGCTTTTAATGTCTCATCTAGCTATGTAGGGGGAAAAAAGGCAAAAAGTAACTTACATATTTGAACAAGACTTTTCCTCCCTGAGGTGTTCATATAGAGGGCACTTGATCTTACAGTAGGATGTATGCTACGTGATGAGTGTGATGCTGGTTCCACTGAAATGGATGGGCATGGTGTCCTTCTCAAAAGTGTCCCCATTTCCAACATGTGAGAAGTTGCTCTTCCCTGAGTATAAATCAACTACAGGCTTGAAAGTTTTCTTGAAAGATTGAAAAAATGCAGATTTCTGCAGCAAGTGGAAACCTAGTATTCTTTTATATTGTTTCTTATACTTCCCCCTATATTAGGTGTGGTCTCAGTTCCTGCTGTGAACCATGAAGTAGCACAGCTTCACGCATCTTTGAATTGGGCTCTGCTTTGCTCTTGAACTTCTATGTTTGGTCTTTCATTTCCCCCCCAACTCTAAATATCCATTGTTAGGATTTTCAAGGCAAAACAGAAACAACAGAAGCAAAGCAAGAACTAGTTGTTTAGGTCTGGAGAAAAATAGCTGGTAAGCAGGACAGCAGTTAACTTCATGCTACTGGATTGTGTGCTGCAAAGCACACTGCTTTGTAACAGACCTTGGGAGCCTTTCCGAAACCTGAGAAAGCAACTGGTCCCAGTCTGCTGGAAAATGGAGTGCAGGATCTAGGGAAGAGCTGAGGAATCCCAGCTCTGGGTTTTATAAAGTGGCCCAATTTTATTTTGAAGAGCAGGAATAGAGAGCCCCAGGACAAACTGGGGGTCAATACATTACCAGATAAATAGGATTTGTTCTCATGGTGAAGGGCCAGTCCAGTAGAGATTATGTCCATGTTTGACCTGAAAGACAGTTAATGGGATTTTCTGTTTGATAGTTTTGTTCTTTTTCTTTACTTACATAAGGTAAAGCTACCAAGTTGTGGCACTGATTTTCCTGCATTGGAAGATAGACCAGCATGAACAGGCATCCCACAGAATGTGTAAACACACTTAACATTAGCAGTATTGTCAACATCAGCTGTTCAAAGATGATAGATTAGGTCTTTAAAATTTTGTGATACTGGTTTAAAAGCCATATGATATCAAAATATAGTACATTTTGGATACTTCCTATGTAGCTTCTTAGCCTTTATCCCTCTTGGTTACCCAGGGGGTTGAATGAGGTGTTCTCCCAGGGTCCCTCCCAGCCTGAGAGAGCCTTTCAAAAATCGAAAGTGCAGAAATCCTATATCTTTAAAGTGTCTTCTGAGGCAAATTCTAGTATTTTCTACTATTTAAAAGCCTGCAATTGAAAATGAAGCATCAAGATTCATAAAGATGTTGAAGGTCCTTGGTTGCAACAAAATAAAACCTAAACATAGATTAATTTAACCTGGCTTCTCTTTGAATGAAATTCATTGTGCATCTGTTTTTCCTAAAGAGAGATCATTCAGATACCACTACATCTTGTCTGACATACTTTTTGTCACTGGTCAAATTATGGTGTACCTAAGCCAGCAAGCAGTTCTGGAGACCCCTGCACAATCACCAGGATATGTTCAGTGGAGTAGGCGTTCTACATCACTATGCAGTTTTGGCCATGAGAACTAAGACCTGACTCAGATCACAGGTGATCACTCCTAACTCCGTGGTGAACTGTGAACTGACTACTTTATGCAAGGGAAAGGAGACCACCCTCCAAGTTTTTCTTTCCTCCAAAGTTGGCAGCAATTAAGTAGCCATTTCCTCGGCTTTTTGACACAGGGACTGGCCTGGTTGTCCTGCTTTTAAGGAAACTCTGGTGTTATAATTAAGAAGGATACCCCTGATACAAACCTGTATAGACAGGATAGGGCAAAGTCAGCAGAATTTTCCAAATAAAAAGTTTCGGGCAGCCCTATGATCATTCCCATAGCTCATCTATGCTATGAGCTGTTGTAAAGGTATCTTGAGTTTTATGCCTAACCTGAAGAAGGCCTCTTCTTGGCAATGGCTCTCGGTGCCAGATCCACCAGGAAGCATAGTCTTTTCAGAACTGTTTAGAATTCACAAGACTTAGTTTTGTTTATTGAAAGTACAGCCTCATTCTCAGCTGCTTTAAATTTGCCATTTGCTACAGAATTTGTTAAAAGGGTGGCACTGAGAGAGCAAAAACCTGAGACTCATGTTTGTAGGAGTCTTTGATCTCAAAATCCTTCTGCTTCAAACACAGTGGTAACATAGCAATGACAATGTTTTGCTCTTTAGGAGATTCATGAACACTGGGCGTGGACTCTTGGCCATCTGTTTAGTGTAATATTATGGGCTGAACACCAAGGACAGTAAAGTTCACTAAAGTCTCATCATCATCATCAGTGGGTTTTGGATTAGGCTACATATGTACAGGCAGCTCATCCTGAGCAGAAAAAAGGCAACACAGTTTTCTAAAAACAGGATGAAATTAAGGACAACTCTAACAACATATGTATCTGCAAAGAGAAACGTACTGAGCATGAAACCACAGGAAGCTTATTCAAATTTTGTTGTATGTAGGTGATAAAAACATATTGGTCTAATGCAAATATGCAAATACAGTCGTTGAAGCAGAGTTAATCCCTCAAGAATATTAAATATATTTTTAAATAATTTTTGGTTCTATGTTCTGGACATTTGTGTTTGCTTTCCTCAAATACTGTAGCAAACAGGTTTACTTGCAGAAATATTCACATTTTAACCAGATATTGGAGAACATTTGCTAAAAATGTATGCTTGGTAAATATTAATAACATTAAATGCATATTTTTGCTCTAGAAACCAAGCCACAGAAGTTGTGGTAAGTCTGGAACACAGGCAGTGGTGGGTGGTAAATACCTCTAGTGACAGCAGGCAAAAGTAGCTTTAATTTTTACTGTCATATACCTGCACCACGCTTGTTACTAGATGGTTGGTTATCATCAAAAAATGTTATCAAACCATTTGGATACACTGGAAGAAACAAGCTGTTTGATACCGCGTAGAGAGCCACCGCTTGGGGAACAATGGGTCACTAGGGCGTAGTTGGCTCAACACCGAAGAGGTGAAATATATCGGCAGTCGTGCAGAAGCACCGGGGCCGCCCGGCTTGGGGCCGGAGAGCCCTTCGTTGTTGCAGCGAGGGCTGACATCGCTGACATCGCTGACATCGCGGGGGCCCCGGGGGCGAGGGGCGGCCGGGGCGCTCCCTCAGGCCCCGCGGCCGAGGCCGCGGCTCGGCGGGCGCCGCCCGGGTTGCCGGGATACGGGGCCGCAGCGGAGCAGCGGAGCAGCGTCCGTGCCCGGCCTCAGCCGGGCTCCCCCGGGCCGTCCCGGAACATGCCCGCCCGCCGGCCCCTTCCGCGGCTCCGCAAGGTGCGGGTTTTTCGGCCAGAACGTCAAGTGATGGGAAGCAGACCGAGGAACGCATCCACAACTCCCTCATCCCCCCTGCTGGAACCTTGCTGAAAGAAAAATAAATGAATTTTGAATCCCATTGTGCCTACTCAGTACCTGAAACACCCGGGAAAACAAGCAGGGAGCAAGAGGCAGGCGCTGGTCCGTGGGCACAGCAGGACACTGCCTGCTCTGCTGGCCAGCAAACAAACAGCGATGGCATCGCAAAGGGTGAGCCAAATGTCACTGGGGCTGGGGAGAAGCTGTGCCACTGGAAATCCACGAACCAATGTGGTTTTAAACTATCACATGGCAAGAAATGAGATGCTGAGCTTGGCAGAAAAGGCCCCTGGAAAATTATGCCTCTCTTTTGATGGAGCTGTTATTCATAACATTTGCAATTTTGGAAAAAGTGGGTGTTTTGGCATGTAGTTTGGAATAGAAAACTAACTTCCAGGCGGTTCTCGGCATGGACAAAACTGGAGTCAGGTTACTACTCTCTGCAGAATGTGCTTTTGTTACTGAAAAAAAGGCTGCACTGCAAAGTTTTCAGGAGGTTCACAATGTGGTCGGAGTATTAACTAAAGAGAAATGCCTAGGTAATTGATGGTGGATTTCAGTGAATGAGCCAAAGGAAATGAAACACGGGGTTTCACCATCAGTGGCCAAATATTGCCATGGCAATGGGTAGCTTTGCCAGGAATAAACAAACAAACAACAACAGGCCTCTTTCAGAAAAAAGTTAGAGAATTTTCTGTTCTTACCTCACCAAATCTGTGCCATTGGACATCTTGGAGGGGAGAAGATGGCGTACCCTACTTATGCAAGTCCCACAAATCCAGCTCCCTTCTCAGTTATACAATTAGATCATTTCCAGAGCAAGAAGTAACCTTTATATGCAGGGGAAGGCATTGACATTTGCTTAATAATTATTTCAGTGCTTTGGTTACTATAATTCTGTACCATTTTCTTACAGAGGGTGGAAGGGCTCAAAAATAACACAGGTTTCTGTCATTCTTAGATGAAGTCAGTTCTGCTTCAGGAGAATTGCTAACTGCTGACAGGGAAAATTTTCTTAAGAGCAAAAACATGGGCCCTCACTTAAATTAATAAAGAGTTTTACAAAAACACAACACAGAGAGCAAGGGAGCTGAGAAAGGACGAGCTGCCCCTTCTTCCACAGGCACGGATGCCTGGCAGGAAGCCACACAAAGGCACTGGAGTCCTCTCCCAGCAGGGCCTTTGAAGATGGTCGTCTGCTTCTGAAAGCTTTCTGGACATTTGTGGCTACACCCAGTCCCTCAGAGGATGCAGCCCCACCACCTGGTGTGAGCTCTGTGCATCTCCTCTCATCCCAGGCAGACAGACATCAGCCACTGCCCAGTCAAGGATTCAGCAATGTTGAGGTCCTGCCTTGTATCCACCCACTGAGTTTCTTGCAGTTTCATAGGCTGTTGTTCCCCTTTGCCATATGTTCACCCATAGCATATCAAATTCCTGCTGGGCACCCATACCTGAATATGCACTAGGGCCTTGCTGGCATTGTTGCTAAGGAAGACAGACATGGCCCAGTGTTGATCTTGAGATTTCATGGCCTGTAGAGCAGGAGCAATGGGCCAGAGCCAGGCGGCCCTGTGGAATCAAGGGAGAGGTAACCAGAGAGATCTCCTCAGGAGATCAACCATCTCTGGTGAGGAGATAACATCTGTGTGAAGGAGCCAATAGCAAGCCTGACCGTGTTAAATGTCTGAACCATTGGGTTGACCCTAGTAGGCTTTGTGAGCTGTGTAATGTAAACAGTCCTGCGGGGAAGTGTTAAGACCTGTTAAAGTTTGCAAAACTCTTCTAACAGCAATCCTATATTGAAAACAAAAAATCATCCCGTATGGCTTTCCAGCCATTTGGCATTCATTAGCTTTGTCTTACCATTCTTAATATAATAACACTTAGGTGCTGCTTAAGTTCCCTATGAAATATTTATTGTAGTTTACTGTAAAATCTTCAGGCTGAGAACTGTATCTTACAGGGTACTTATACCACACCTTGCACTCATTTCAGTTGCAGCCTTCAGGTAATGTTGTAGAGATTCATCATTATCACCAAGATCCATCCCTATCCTGTCACTTTTCAAAGAAGGTCCATTCTTAACTACGCATTTAACATAACTAGTGTTTAAATAACAATATGCCTTTTTTCCATCTAAAATGATCAAAACAGTTTCCAAGCAAATAAATATTTTAAATTGAACTTCAAAATAATGTTGTCCATATTGAGCTGTGCTTGATCCACTTTATTTAACCAGCGCAGGAAACATGTAACAAATAAGAAGGGTTCTTTTTCCAAAAAAAAGGAAAAAAAAAAAGCTGCAGTTACTTGGGGTCTTATTTTGCATGAGAAAATATTTTGTTTAGGAATGACAGTCATAGGCATTCTCTCATACATTGTAATATTTTCCATGTGTGGAAGCTTGTTTTTCAGTGGTATAAATATGTGCAATAAGAGCTAAGGATAAAAATTAATCTAACAGCTTCTGCAGCAATGCTTTTGATGGTTTCACTCGATTTCATTTTCCTGTGGATACTGCCGTTAGTTCTGCTGCTTGAAATATGTGAAGCATAATTCTGAAAGGTTCACGAGGTTGTAGGGATCCAGTAAGAGATGACTGATTTCTCCCCCACACACATACACTCCACCCCACACCCACTCACCCACCCACCAGCAAAACATAATGCTGTACTATTTTTGGTAACAGGGAAAGGGCCTCCCTGTGAAAACAGAAAGCAGTGTATTTCTCAGTTACATCACTTTGCAATCTAATGCTGTGTTGTGCTCAGTGTTTTTGTGGTGATGCAAGTCTTTTTTTTTTCCCTTCCTTTTTTTTTTTCCCTTCAGTCGGTTGGATTTTCCCCATCTTACAGCACCTCGCAGGTCTCTTCTCTGAGCAGTACGTTGCCTGAGTGAGTGGAAACATACAGATCAGCTGCAGGTTTCTGTCTACAAAAACAGAGTGAAAGAGAAAGAAAAGGTTGGGAAAGCAGAGACAAATATTGACCTGGACTTATAGAAAGACATCCAATGGCTGAATAAAGAACCCTGTTCATGTTTTGGGATATTCTTTCAACTGGCTGGAACGAGAGCGGATCAAAAGAATGGGAAATGCCAGCAGACCCTTTAGAAGAATTGCTTATTTCTTATGCCTTTTATCTGTGCTTTTGCTGACTGAAGGGAAGAAACCAGTGAAGCCAAAATGTCCTGCCTGGTGTACTTGTACCAAAGATAATGCTTTATGTGAAAATGCCAGATCTATTCCTCGCAGCGTTCCGCCTGATGTTATCTCACTGTAAGGGCTGTAAGCATTTGGTTATTTAATTTATGATTTAAAATGAACTAGGATGTGTGGTGTTTTCAGTGCATACAGAAGGATGCTTGCTGCAGGGAGTACCTCCAGCATTCAGAATCATCAGCTAATGTGTTAAAATTGTGCTGCATCCTTGAATCCTGATTTTTATATCTCCTTCATCTGTCTGTCTGTCTGTCTATGTGCACACATCTCATTTTATACCTTCTTCTGTACTACATGAAACCTGCAACATTATTTTTTTTTGGGGGGGGGATATTTTTTTTAACTTATATAAATAAATTTCTCTGTGATGACCAGATCAGTATTATAACCATGGATATATGATGCTACATTAATATATGGTTGTTTTTTTCTTCTTTACAGATCCTTTGTGAGATCTGCTTTTACTAAAATCCCAGAAGGGAGTTTTTTGCTCACACCATCTCTGCAGCTTCTGTGAGAAATATTTATATTATACAATTTTTGTTATGAAATGTATATGTATTCATAAATATTTTAGAAAGGGTCTCAGTATTAATTTTATAGGAAACATCAGCAGAAGATTCATTAGATGATAAAATACAAGACTTTTTAGCAATTTGAGAGACTGCATGTTTAATTTTTTGAAGTGTTTCTACTTAGTATTTTGCAAGGCTATCTGTTGTCAGTGCTACTTGGAATGATTACATACGGAAGCTTTTGGTAACAGAATGTTTGTTATCTTCCTTATACTTCAATTAACACTGTAGTAGGGACTTGAGCATTGCAACAACTATTCGTTTCTTTTCTGCAGTCCTGGGACCTGCTCCCAGTATAAAGCTCTCCATTTGTAACCCCCATAGTCTGTGAGCTCAAAACCCCTCAGATCAGGCCCCTCATTGCAGTGGGACAGGTCCTAAAGTCCTTTTCCATGTAAAATTGCCATTGACTTTTGTGGAAGTTTAGTCACTTCAGTGGGAGTTTTGCCTTCTTAGCACCTGGATTTGACCCTGTTTGTTATTTCATGCCTAAAAGTAAAGATTTTCTTCTAGTTAAAAAAAAGCAGTTATTTCAAAAACAAATACTACGATGAGGTATACACAGAAAAAGAATATTTTGGGATGTTTAACTGTTAGCTGCATTTCAACATAGGATTTTTACAGGCTCACAAGCTTTCCTAGAAATGTGGGCATATGATTATATAATTGTGAGCTATACAGAGGTAGAGGGGGTGTAACCTGAACTGTTTATAGTGGATGCGCTGCCAGGCTGACACACACCCAGATTTGTCTCAGAAATCCGGCAAGACAGACTCCCCGATGTGATCAAAATCAAAATCGGATGTCTGTCCCAAACTGACTTCCCGTGCACTCTGGATGTGGTCAGAGGTGTAATGTTGATGTACTGGAGCCCTGTGACTGTTAAATTAAACTGCTGGTGTACCGATAGCTGAAGCCCTGACCCTGGCTGTACTCTGCTACCTCAAGTGGAGCTGATAAGGAGGTGCAGACATACTGTACAATTTTGGATACAGGGTAAATAGGTAAATGCAGTTACTATGGAAACCTAAATGCTTTTCCATGGTGCTTTATTCCAGAGAATCTTTTCCCAGTTGGTCACAGATCACAAAAGGGACACATTTCATGTAATTCCTGCAATGGGCCTTTCAAAGGAGAGGAAAAAAAAAAGCAGCAGCATTGGTGGAGCTTGTTTCTGAAGAGAGTGAGTAGGACATCATCTCTCTTGGCTACGATACACCACCTACACTTAGCGATCCCACTGCCAGGCAGGCAGAACTGGGTAGGGTGGAGTAGGACAGACAGTCACCTTATTTTGAGTTATTATAGTGCCTGGCACAGTGGGGTCTGGCAATGGCTTTATGGCCTTTTGGTAATAATAATAATTTACATTTCTGCTGTACACTGAAATGCACGTTCTACGCTGCTGTCCATAAATGCTGCAAAAAAACCTGTGACCCCAGAAAAGCAGTTTTTGTTCCACTATGAGCTCTGATGAGTGATCTGGTTTCCAGATATATTTCTAACATGGTAGTTGAGCTGCTTGCCATCTTTGGAATGTCAGCCTGCTGATCTAAGGTAAATGACTCCTAAACAGACCATAGGAGCAGGATGGTATCTGTGGGGACAATACTCCAGCTTGTATATGGAAAGAAAAATTTTTGTCTTTGGCAGAAAATAGTAAGGGAAATAAGAATATGGAAAACTCAGGTTAATTAAAAATTATAGTAAGTTTTAGCTTTGCATTATTATAGCTGTTTTGGTAGGTTTAATTTAGCCAACATCAAGATTTAGAAGCCTGCATGTATTTCTATATTAATAGAAATACATATAGAAATAGTACTAGTCTCCAGCACTACATTTTTAAAGTCCAAATGTAATTTAGTATCTCCAGTGCACCAGTCTAAATATGGAATATGTCTGCTGCTATTATTATTTACTACTATTTTTAATGTAGTAGCGGCAATGGTCTCTGAAAAAATCATGGTCTCATGCTAAGCACTACTTGTAACTCCCAGGCCAGGAGAGCTTTTCTTCTTGTGTAGTATGGATGGTATGCTCTGTGCTCTTCATGTGACAACAAAAATACAAAGAACCTACACAGCTACAGTGAAGTGCCAGCAGGAGCGTTTCCTAAATATAGAGACAATCTCCCTGCTCTCATCTCCAGCACTTGTATCTCTGTGTATCAGCAACGTGCTGAGAGTGCCCTTATAAACTGATGACATGAAAGCCCATAGAAAGAAGGGAGGGAATCATGGCACCAGGATTCGTACCTGCTATCACTGTACAGTTCCTGCTAAAATATATAATCCCTGGTTACAGTGCAGTATCTTCAGTCTCTCTCCCCAGAAGTAGTTGTCTGGTGGGTCTCAGATCAAGCAAATATGGTGTTAGAGGTCGGAGAGTGGGAGAAAAACCACTTTGTGCATCAAATACGTGTGACAGCCATTGGGGAGAGGTATGAGGCGGGAAGCAAATGAGCTCACCAAGTGCAATACCTATGCTATAAGCCTGGCAATCTCTACAGTACCTATTCTATTTAAAGAGATACCGCTCTGTTCTTCAAATTATACACTAGAGTACGTAAAAGGAAAAATTATCCAGTGAAATCACATCAGAAAAGTAGAATTAGTCGCAGGATTTACTAAATTGGTCTTTTGTTTCAGAGATTTTACAAAAATACTTATTTTCTTTAAAATGGAAGTATTTCTTATTTCTGACAATAAGAAAGAATTTCCTGCTTATATTTTTTTATACAATTCATAAAGGAACATGCTTAAAGTGGAAGAAGCATAGTCTGTAATAGTCAAGTGAGAAAATAAATCAACTGCAAAATAAGAGATGAACTCATTAAGTGGATTAATTTGTACTTGGAAATCTTGCATTCCTGAATGTCTAAGAATGTCATAGTATGAATTTATTTATCCATCAGGTCCAACTGATTAAAATACAGATGTGCACCAAGAATTCCACTGGGGTAAAGTTGACAATGTCTCACCATATTAAGTCTGTGGCAGTCCAGAGCTGAATTAAAATGGACAAATGCAAACATGGATGATAAGCATAAATAACACTGGAAAAATCAATGCTAGTGCACTTTTAATGTTTACAAAATTACATAAAATTAAATGTGTTGCTGATATTTTTACTGTTAGATTCACTAAGAACTATCTCCAGAAGGTACAACGTGGTCTTGAAAATAATTCTGATTTGAACACTGCCTAAATGAAGAGATTTTCCTTTTTTTTTTTTTTCTCAGTAACTTCTCAGTACCCTCAGACTAAATAAGTTTACAAAACTAACCTATAACTGAAGGGATTTTCCTACTTGTCAGTGGTAAAAATTTAGCCTAATGTCTGGTTAACCAGGAATTTAAACCAAGAGAATTTAAACCTCTGTAGTACTTGAACATCTCATTGTTGTCTTAGTATATCTCCAGAAGCACTTGTACAATCCCATTGTTTTACTGGCATGATAAACCCACATTTACATTCCACAGAAGTCAATGGAATTTTATCAGATAGCCCCAGTAGACAATTGTTGGGTCCTTCCCTCTGTACCAGACTATGGTGCAGTATGTCAGCCTTATAGTCCTATAGTGCACAGAAAAAACATCAAACCAGACAGTGGAAACTTGGCCTACCATGGCTTGCTGAATCATTTTCTAAAGCCTGTCTTTTGTTTTGCACTTCTTTATGCAGGTTGTTTACTTCCAACACTTTTGATGTTATTAGTGATGATGCTTTCATGGGCCTTCCTCATCTAGAATATTTGTGAGTGGACAAAAGTATATTTCCTGGCATTATTGAATAGTGGGTGGGCTTCCAAGTTCCAGGCATTACTTTGACCAGAATGACTTTACGACCCATTACAGGTTCATAGAGAACAACAACATTAAGTCCATTTCAAGAAATACTTTCAGAGGACTGAAATCTTTAATTCACCTGTAAGTAAAGTGGTTGGATCTATTACTTGATATATTTAATATAGTAACGGAACCACTGTGTTGTTGAATTTTTCATTTTGATATATATCTGTTCATATTTGTTTAAGTGGTATTAATAGCAATTTGATTAGAATGTTAATCTTTGTGTTTCCACCAAAGACTTCCAAACTGTGGTATGTGTAGAAGGCAATGACCCAAACAGCTTCCAAGCAGTACATGTTTGGCAGGAGCTCCCTGACTTTCTCTTCTCAGAGCACTGGGGATTTCCAACTGAGCATGTAGGAGCAGAGAGAAAGGAGTATGGGTTGGGAATCTTGGCACTGACGAGGAGCCCCAGTTTGGGGCATGGGGAGGAGGAAAGTGGGAGCTGTGGTTAGGACGGTGAGAGGCTGAGGCATGAACACACAGCTCTTCCCAGGCACCCCAGTCTGTCAAGGATCCAGAAGAATATTTACAGCCATTCCCAGGACAGGCCAACACTGCCTGTACTCATGTTCACTTCAGCCACTAACAGTATCCAAAAGAATTTGACTAAATCAAATTTGAAAATTCCCACCCAGAACTATTTTAAATCAAAGACTTGCAACAAGATGCATTTATTATGTCTTACTGATCCACTTATTCCACTTCACTGTAAAGCAGAGGAGCCAGACTCCAGCAGGACTGGCTTCAAAGCCCTGCTCTGCACCCTGTCCTCTTTTGCACGCAAGCAAGAGCATCCCACAGTCAGGATCTGTCACACACTGACACTGGGGTCTGCATAACATTCCTTGTGTTGCTGCTCAGCCCTTTGGCTATCTTGGCCAACCCTTGCTCTCTGACATGCTGCAGCCCCTTGCTGCATTAGCCAAGAGGGGAAATTAGTCCAAGGCACTCTGGATGCCAGTGTGGCTGTTGGGATCCATTCACCCTATGCCCACCCCAGCAGGGGCATTTCTCACACTCTGCCCAGCAGGTGAAACACACACTGGCAAAAAATACCTACAACGTTTCACTGCAAACGCAGGAGTGGCATCCTTGTGCTCTGAGCTGATTAGACGGTTTCTAGACGGGCTTTTGTCTCTTACCTTACAGCAAATTTATCTTTTAGCAATAATTTTATTTCAGCAAGGAATAAATTTATTGAAAACACGATATACGCTATAAGAAGACAGAAAAAGATACAAAAATACTGGAAGAAAGGGAGACTAAAGCAGGTCTAGTGTGCCTGACATGGGTTTATACCCAGTTCTAAGCATTTGCATTCTGAAGCATCTCTGTTGGGATGTGTGTCATAGATAGAGGAATGGATCCTGACCTTTTGGCCTTAACATGATAACCTCCAAGAGGGTTTGAAACAGGGTCATTTAACTTTTTCTTTCATATATTTTGACAGAGGAAAGAAAGAAAAGGTTACATTTAAAATAGTTAATACATAAATATAATAGTGGAATTGCAATTCACCATGTCCTTTACCACACAGTAAATGTACCATAAAACATTTACTCTTTCCTTTTTGGTCAGAACGAGACTTAGAGCTGGTTGAAACCAGGCCTACTGTGACTACTCATGTAGATAAAGTTACTTGTGGAATGGCTCTAGGTCTGAGGAAGAGGAAAGAGAGAAGGGAGGGAAAAAGGTACATAAAAAGGCTGTGCACATACCATAACAACCCATGTTAGAGGTACAGACATAATTATACTGTTGTTAAAAAAGGCAGATAGTTGGATAAGGCTGGTAGCTGGGACCTTATCTTCAAAATATTTATGCACATGAATAGCTTTATATTCATAAATGGGTCCAGTACATTATTTATCATATTCATTTACTTATTTAGTAGCTGCTGCCACCAGTGAAAAAATTGCTTTTTTTACACAGAGGAGAGGAAGGCACATTTTCTTCTCCACAGAGCATACAGTCCAAGAGTAACATCTTGTCTTGCCTGCTACATTGGTTTCTGGGGAGGCTTCAGGAGTCCCACAAGAGAAAACATATGGAAAAGACAGAACCACATTTGAGGAGCCACTGCCATTTGCACGCATATTTTTGGGACATAGACTTGTGCATCATGCTGCTATTGTCCATGGAGTGCTATTCACAAAGACAATGAGAAATTTGTGGAAAATAACTGCAAAGGCACCACAGAATGCGACTAGTTTAATGTGCGTGCAGAACCACTCCCCATCCTTTGGGGAAAATTGCACATACATATTAAGAATAATCATTTGGCACCCCGAGGCATTTTTCATTTAAAAAACAAGAGAGTACTTGTGTACATAAAATATATTAAAAAGAATCTTAGTGATTAAGCATAGAAATGGGTTCTGTGAAGTTAGGTAAAATGAACTTTGTTCTGTCTAATCTGTTCACTTCCTTTTCACAACATTAATTTTGCAATGCGGTAAGCTATCCAAACATTTGTATTTTTATAATGCCATTAACTTTGATAATTACAGGGTGTCCTTATTGTAAAAGAGAGCCATCTAATATTTATTGTTATGCATCAGCATTTATTTCCTGGTCAGAGTAGATTTAAGAACAGAAAAAATAAAGAAAAATAACATTTTTTTTACTAATTTACTAATTTGATATCAAAATCGTACCATTAGCATTGCACAATAATTTCTATGCCAAATATATAATTTTGATTGCGTTTCTTTCAGAACTGTGACCATAAGTTTAACTGCATGTTTGAGTCAACCTTTACTCTCTTATTATAGAGCCAATACCAGCACCAAACACCAGCACCATCTAGACAAGCCAGTGGTTTCTAATATATATTTTTAACACTGAAATACAAAATACATAACTTTCATTCAAAAATTGACAAATGCATAAACTTATTTAAATTTTTCTGTCAGTCATATTCCACGGCAGTGGTGAACCACTGCTACTTCCAAGTACATCATCCCTTTCAGTTTGCTATATAATAATATATAAAAACTATACAGGGCATTAAACTTGTCTCAGCTTGCAAGTCCACACAGCTTTCTCCATGTGAGTCACCTGACTTTTAAGAATTGCTCTTGAGCATAGAATTATGCATAAGTGAAGCACATGATACATATACACACAGTATTACAATCAGATGTACTTTGATAGTGGTGAAGTCAGAATGGACTAATGGAATCATCTCATAGTTACTATTCCTGATAAGGCAAACACTTAATTTTAAATGAGGCAGCAGATCTAGTACATCTGGGCCTGTTCTTGAATTTAAGTTTATGCCTGTCTTTGCTTGGCTAAAGAAATGGTGGTTAATAAATGACTTTTATGTTTACAAATTAAAACAGAAGATATTCTAAGTCTTACTAGCTGCAAATTCTAACTGGGATCTTAAATTGGAATGATTTCTCTCCATTTTTGTTTCTTCTCACAAGTAATAAATAATTTTGTTAATTGAAAGAGTTGAAATTTGTTAATTTTGTTCATTGAAATACCCTACAACATCATTCTTTTTTTGTCATGCCCTCCGTGACATCTCCAAGACCTTTGGTGGACTCACACAGATATGTCTGACTGAAATGTTATATATTGTTCGTTTAAAGTCTGCTCACATTTCGTCATTTTTACTAGCTAGAATACTCATTGAATTGAAATGAGTTCTCCCAATATTAAAAAATTGGGAATTAATGGCAGTTTCTGGCTGGTCCTATACACAGATACACACGTGCACATTCCAGGAAAGAAATTCATGCTGATCAGCAATTTATTGTCTATTACTGCATATTTCCAAAAACTATGAGCTAAACCTAAACCCATCAAAATGTAACATAGGACCGAGATTTTCCTTCCAGAAAAGATACAAGAAAGTGGGGAAAGTGCAGTAATATGAGCACCATGTATTGGGATCTCATAAGGAAAACATCAGTAGATCGAATCATGACTAATCGTTTTAAAATGTTAAATGGCATTGGCAAAACACCAAAGGTGATTGCATTTTTTACTCTGCTAAGTGAGGTATTGTAAATGCTGCAAGGCTGCTGAAGGGTGTGAAAGTAGAAGGAGGCTTGGCAGTTTAGTGGAAGGAAAAGTCACACAAAGTAAATGAGCTAGCCTTAAAAGCAATCTTTTACAGCGAAGTGCCGGGGAATACCTGTGTTCTTTACCATAAGAAAAGAAAACCCCAGAGTATATTACACCTTGCAAAAATGTGTAGTTTCATGAACTAGCACTAATACTGAAGTGTCTTCTTTTACAGGAGTCTTGCAAATAATAATCTCCAGTCCCTTCCAAAAGACATATTCAAAGGCTTGGATTCTTTAACCAATGTGTAAGAAAGCAATTAATTAATCTATTAATTATACTAAAAGTGTAAGGAGTTTATTTTAGAGGACATTCTGAGTAACCATTCAAACCAGTAGCAAGTAATGGGATTTTATTACTGGATAGAGACTACACAGAATGGGTAGGATTCTTTTTCTGTCTACTGTTGTTGAGAATTTACGTTAGTTCTAAATATTCCACCAGTTATGAAGATAAGGAATATTGTTAGTAGTTATGTAATAAAGCTGCATGTTCGTTAATACTTTGTGAATAAGAAGGAAGTATCTTAGGATTGCATGAGAGAGCAAGGCATGAGGGGAAGGTATTTGATGGAATAACATTTTAATGTGCAAGTAATTTCTGGGAAGGCTACCTTGTATCACAAAAGCATGTGTCTTAGTAAGTACCATATCCCATACTAAATCTAATTGCAACCAAACCAAAACATCAACTTGTTTAAGTATAACCAAATACCAGTAAAAATACAAAATATAGATAAACAGATAAATCCTACAGTTGCTTCACTGAAATAGATCCTGTTTACGCTATACCAAATCTTGGTTCACCTGATTTGGGATAATAAGCACAGAAAAAGCCTGCTCCCTGTATTCACAAGGTAGGCTAAATTCCTAGTGTAGAGCTGCAGTAGTAAGATGTGGAAATGGTCAGTGTATCTGGTAGTATTACTTGGCATGACTGATCATGGCCAGGTGGTTACACAGTCTGGTCCTGGCGCTTGCCTGTTCCTGTACATACGATCGGAAATCCAACTCAAGACAGCTGTAAAAGACTTCAACACCTTTACTTGTGTCTCCTAAAGCCCTAAATGAGTACAGCTAAAGGGCACAGTGAATACTGACTGGCTGACCATAAGGTTATGTTAATTCCTAATTTGTTATCTAGAATGCTCTTATAGAGAAAGGGTAGTCCAGAAGAAACAGGGATCAGTAGTTTGGTAGGCTTTTGAGTTCTTGTAAACTTGGGGAAATCAACAAAAATTTCCAGCTGATCATCAAGTTAAGGACTCCTTGTTTACCTTAATATAATTAAATCTGTGTGGGTTCTGGTATGTAGATTTAACTATGGGTCAGGACAAATTAAGCCAGGAAGGCATCAAGTGAGAATAAGCAAGAGAGCACATATTTAACATGAGCCTGTTTTGTTGTCCTGCAAGGAGGAATACATCAGCTGATTACTTATTTTCAATGCATGATTGATTTGTTGTAGAGATCTTAGAGGCAATGCATTTAATTGTGACTGCAAACTGAAGTGGTTAGTGGAATGGCTGGGCAGCACCAATGCAACAGTCGAAGACATTTACTGTGAAAGCCCAGCAGAATATAAGAAGCGCAAAATCAATAGCCTCTCTCCAAAAGAATTTGATTGCATTATTACAGGTAATGTGCTTCAAATTATTTAATCTTGTTAAATTGAAGTCAAAGCTATAGTTTTTCCTTCTAGAGCCCATTTTAGCAGGAAGTCTGCATACTGGATGGAACTTCCACTAAAATCAATATGAATTCTGTGCAGGTATAAGTCTGACATGGGAATCATTTGCAAGTGGGGTCTTATATTGCAGCATCTACTCAGACTTTAATATGTTACATAAGGATTTGGAGAACTGGAACATTAAACGGCACCTCTTTTGATTAAGAAAGGTTGAAAACCAAATTGCAGTGCTCCTTTATCAACAGAAAAATTGGATCAGTGATGAAATACTGTAATTTGTAAAAAATTGCTATCTGATAAGCAGATTTTTTTTCAGTACAGTATGTAAACTATCTCTATAATTATCATCTGTTGTGTGCACTTTTGCAGAATTTGAAGTTTATCAGTCCCTGCCATACCAATCTCTGTCAGTAGATACTTTCTCATATATGAATGATGAACACGTGGTTATTGCTCAGCCTTTTACTGGAAAATGCATCTTTCTTGAATGGGACCATGTGGAAGTGATGTTCAGGAATTATGACAACATTACAGGTATGAATACATCTTGACAAATAACATTCCAACAGCTGATCCAAAAAGTGGTGCTAACCCTGTTTTTTACTTTTCTTTTTATAGGTACTTCGACTGTTGTGTGTAAACCTATAGTTATTGAGAGTCAGCTGTATGTCATTGTCGCACAGCTGTTTGGAGGCTCCCACATATATAAAAGAGATATTTTTGCTAATAAGTTTATAAAAATTCAAGATATTGAAATACTTAAAATCCGAAAACCCAATGACATTGAAACTTTCAGGATTGCTGAAGACTGGTATTTTGTTGTTGCAGACAGTTCAAAGGCTGGTTTCACCACGGTTTACAAGTGGAATGGGAATGGATTTTATTCCCATCAGTCTCTGCATGCCTGGTACAGAGATACTGATGTGGAGTATCTTGAAATATCTGGCAAACCACATTTAATTCTGTCAAGTAGTTCCCAAAGACCTGTAATATATCAATGGAACAAAGGAACAAATGAATTTGTTAAGCGGTTTGATATCCAAGATATGGAAGATGCATATGCAGTGAAACATTTCAAAGTGAAAGAGGATGTATACATTTGCTTAACAAGATTTATTGGGGACTCTAAAGTAATGAAATGGGGTGGTTCAGCATTTCTGGATTTACAAAGGATGCCATCCCGAGGGTCAATGGTATTCCAACCACTTCAGATAAGTAATTATCAATATGCCATTCTTGGAAGTGATTATTCTTTTACTCAAGTCTATTATTGGGATGTGGAAAAGGCAAAATTTGTGAAGTTTCAAGAATTAAACGTACAGGCACCAAGATCTTTCATACATGTCTCCATCGATAAACGAGATTTTCTCTTTGCTTCAAGTTTTAAGGGAACTACATTGATTTATAAACATGTCATAGTTGACTTAAGCGCATGACACTCATAATTCTGAGATTACATCAGACTTTCTACTGTAAGCGGACAAAATGAACTAAATGCATGATGACTCTCTTATCTTACTTCCAAATGAATGCCTTTAAAAGTTGAGATTGCTAGAACAAAGTATTACTAGTATCTTCATCTTTAATTGTCAAGTCTAGTGGTGTTGGAAGTTGCATTTTTTAACAAAAGGAAACTAAATTAACTGTTCTTTGCATCCACAGTATGTAAATATGTGTGCAACTGCATCTGTTGCTATAAAGAATATTAAGATGTACTTTTCCATTTATTTATTCACCTGTTTGAAAAAACTGCCAAATAAAATGTTTACATTTTGTGTCTTTCACATTCCAAATATTATTTGCAGGTGATACTTTTTATTTGTGTGTATATTATACACATATAAAATAAACCCAAGAAGGCATATTGCCCAACGCAGTGTTGTACTGCATAGAAGATGCCCAATATTGAAGATCAGGTGGGTTTTACGTATAAAAACAAGTTTCTTGATAAAAATACTGCATTGTAACACAAGCCTATAAATTATCACCTCACATATCCTTGCAGTTATGTGAAGCTTCACTTATTTAAACAGAACTCTACCCAGGAAAAAGTATTTAGTTATATATATATCTGGCTATAGGATGAAGGGTTCAGTTATACGCATCTAATTATAGGATGGGGCTTTGTACTGTGTATAGCTGGAAGCACCCAATTCTCTAAAATTTACAAAGAAATCAGCAGAACAAAAGACAAGGTAAAGGTCTGTCTTTCTCCACCTGATGCTGAAGCAGCACAAAACAAATCCCTTGTATAACACTGGAGCTGTTACTGTGCTGAAAGCTAGAGGCACAGCTTATTTTTCAGCTAGCAATATTTCTATAGCTGAACTGTCACACATCACTTGCATGAATTCTGTGTGTCCCTGTCAAGTCTTTTCACTGCAATTGCAATTATTTAGTCTTCAATGAATTTATTCCTGATTCTGAATGAAGCTAGTGAATGTTAAGTAATTTTTTCTACTATCCTGCAATGAAATTTAGTAACAGATCCTTTTGAAATTCAGGCAATTTTGAATTTGGCAGGATAAATTCAGTTTGTATAGCATATGCAACTCCAGGAAGGGTACCTATATCTGTTAAACTGTGCCAAATCTGAATTTGGCATCAAAATCTATTACAAACTCAAAGTTAAAATAGTCTTTTGTTTACATACAGCTATTGCATCACTTGTGAGAAACCTACACTGCTGCTGAAGATGGTTTGGTAGAGCTCTGGAAGAGAGCTCAAGTTTATTTTAGAAACCTTTGCACTTCACTTGAAGTTATCAAGCATTGTGGCTCCAGTGCCATCTTTAAAATATACACACGAATACCATGTATATTTATACACATTTCTAACATTTCTAACATTCCCAGATGTTGACTGGCAAATAAGACTAATCATATGCATGTCAGCTAATCACATGAGCTGATTAATGTGTATTTTAAGAAGCCAGTCCTAAACAGTATGCTTCTACCATGAAGAATGGAGGGGGTTTATTATAAATGTTATTTGAAAAGAAAAAATCCCACTTGAACAATAGTACTCTAATATGGTAATTTTTCAGATGCCTTTTTATTCATAGCTGCCTGGGTTCTGGTCAGTAATTGGCTCAATAACTACCTATTCCATAAGTATTTACAGTGTATCTAGAAAGATTTTAAACTATGTTTCACAGCTGAAACGCCCAAATTTGTTCTTAATAAATACATTTTCAAAAATAATCTTGATAAATCATCTCGTTTGACAGGTTTCTTTTATATGTCAAACCTTACTTTCTTTATATATTTTTAGCTTTTATGTGAGCATGATTTCAAACCCCAGATGAACCCAAAAAATCTTTTTTAATATTTCTCAGTGTTGGCTGCACATCTGTGATTGCCAACTCAGTTTGTCCATTTCTTCTTCAGTGCTTGCATGGCAAAGAAATGAAATGCAAAGTCATGAACCCATCTCCAATCTACCAGCAAACCATGAAGTGTTTTCTGCTTCATCTTGTCTTTTGTTTCAGTCTTTTACTTAAGGTGCTATCGAATTACGTGTGCTGATTTTGATCTGATTTTTCCCATTATACTTGCCTACATGTACTCTCTATCAAATTATAGAGGTAATAGCTATGTATCCCTCTCATTATGTGGACATATTATGAATTTAAGTGGAGTTGGAGAACCTTACTAATCTGCTACCAACATTTATTTACAAACACTATTCTCCAATATATTGTCTCACAATTCTACCTTGAGGAAGTTGTTTCATGGAATCGTATTTCAGAGCCAGCCAGCCATGCTGGCTGTGCCCTATGCTACAGTAGTGCTGGGATTGTTTTCCTGAAATAACATGACAGACTTATGGGAATTCATTGTTACTCCTGGGTTTAAAAGAAGAGTTTAAAAGCCTGCAAGGGTGTGAGTCACTAGAATTTTACATTCATGATGCCTGTAAAGTTAACAGCAGTACAGTGGAGGGTAGCAAGGGATTAATCTGCTGGAGTACGCAACTGCGTTATTGGTTTGGTTGTTCCTGCAGAAAATTTGACCTGTAGTCAAGCACTGATTTTTCTGGGAAGTTCTTAATGCTTATGTCCTTTTTGGAAGGTCAACTAATTGCTATAAAATGCTGAATATAAATCTGTTCTCTTTTGAAAATCCCTTTCTCTGGTCAGTTTATGTCAGGTGGATACTCCCAGGGACTTCAGGCAGTTTCTTATTGTGCAAGTATAGCATTTCTTTGCACCACATGAGGAACCGGGTTATTTTTAGAATGGAACACATAATCCTTAACGTAGAAGAGCGTAAAGGCTCATTAGGTGGTTCCCTATGCTGTTTCTTTCTAATTTCAGAGACTGGGCATTTTAACAGCTCATCTGAGCATAAGGCCATATTCCATCCTGGCTCTTTGCTCAGTATTCCCTCTGGTATCAGTGGAAGACTCAGACAATAACTAGAATAGAACCTTTTATCATATATGCATTGATACTTTTTAAAAATGTTGTTTAAAAAACCCCTTATCTTTCAGGAAAGTCTATTTTACTTGTGGCTGACTGGTTGTCTTCTGTAGTTGTAATGGATTTTCTAAACTCCCTAATTGTTTTGTGTATGACTGACAGAGTATGTAAAGTACTAAATGTATTACAGAAGAGAGTAGTGAAGGTTATTAATGGGTACTTCTGATCCTTGATGCTGCTTAGTTGTGTTAATGTCTAAGACATAAAAAAAGGTTAATGGAATTGTATTGTATTCCTACAACTTCTTCATTATATTTTTAATAGAGCACAAATATGAAAGAATATACACCTCTCTACTCTGGAAGAGGTATATAAAATACATTCAGAATACCTGACACGACACCATGTGTAACTTTTTTTTTTTTGTCTATTGTAATGTCTAGGACTTGAAGGTTTTTTGTTTTTACTTATTTTCCATTGAAAAAATATTCCAAAACCACTCTTCCTACTAAGAAGAAAATTCAGAAAGGAAAAATCTTGTTGTGTAAGGTAACAAAAGAAAAAGAAATGTATTACTGTTTTGTATTTAATTTTAACTATAACTTCTCTTTATTATCTTATTTTAATTTTTTTAACTTTATTTGAAGGGGTTGTAACAGCCACTCAAAGTCCACTTGAGGATGGGAAACAATTACTGACACGATTAATCAGATGTGTGATATGCTTTGATATGTTTTAGTGGGAAGCTCACCGTCTAAAGGCTGTATTTATGTATATGAGCATAACAATATATTGTGTTAGCATTCAATGGAAAATAAAAAATATTTAAACCACAGAAGTAACAAACGGTCCTCAGACTGACAATAGCACCAAGAGAAAGCAGAGAAGTCATCATGCCCAAAATGTTACAAGGGACAGAGTATCATCCCACAGCAAGTCTCAGGAGTCTGGAAGTTTTCCCTTGCAAGGAAGTATTTTCCTTACCATGAAAACAGAATGTGTTCCTCCTCTGTGGGCACCCCTGAAAATCCAGACAATCACCCAGCTCTTGCAAAATATAGTAAGAGGCTTACAAACTTAATGCACTACATCCATGATCCTAATATGTAGAATTTTCTCCTTTTGACACCTCTTTATTACATCAGCCTCGACCGTGGCACACATACGGAGCAGTAAGCACGCTACCGCCCACCGCAAGGACCAGGGCCCTGCCAGGGCTGCACAGAAGTTCCGCCAGGTTCAGCAGATGGAAAAATGCAAACCCAAACACTCAATTCCCTCAGTTGTTAATGCCTCCCCCACTGCCTAGCAGGCTTTCTCTCTGATTTGTTATACATATTGCCAACACTTGCCGCTACCTTTCATATGCCTGCAAGCCTTCTCCTTGCTTACTCGCTGATCTGGAGACCTGAGCGTGGTAGTAAAGCTGTGATTTAGACTCCTATTGATCAGAAGGGCTCAATGTGTTTTTGTGGCCACGAACTGACCGATAAATGTCAAGGTCTTGGGGAGTTCAATTCCTCAAGACAGAGCTGCGGTACACTGCCTGACTTACTGCTAATGGCAACTTTTCTTTGTTACCGATGACTCTGAATTCTAATGGCTGGTGTTACAGGCATGTCTCTGTTTATAGTTCACTTGAAAAAAAATGCTCAGAGGCAAACCTAACCCTATTTCTATTCAGGAATTTTCCTGAAATGAACTATAACTACAAAGACCTCCAGTGTGCTATACAGAAGTGGTGTTGTATTTGTGCTTTGAGACTTTGAATCTCTCCAATTAGTTATGGCAGTGTAATTCTTCTGTCTTCAAATTTGTTATAGTAGAAAGCAATTTGCCCCTAAATACGCATATTTATAATCATATAATTGTTTATTTATACTCCAAATAAACTGAAGTGGATGATGGCAATAATTATGTTACTGTTCCCAATCTCCCATTCATCAAATCAGTTTCTGAATTCTCAAAAGTTGTTTTCAACTCAGCCTTACTTTATGCCTCCTACTGAATTATTTCAATTGAAAAAGGACTTTCTGACCCATTCTCACTTCCTGTTCGAAGGCCTGGATAGTGACAGCAGTATGTTAGCAAGTTGTCAACCTGCCCAGATGGTGAGCATCCAAAAATGCTGAAAGAGCTTCAGAATAAACAGGCTGATCTGCTAAGAATACACAGTCCTTCATTAAAAACCATTTATGTGCAAAAGAGCTGGAAGTAACAAATATAATGTCTATTTTTATAAGAACTTCATTGGATAACCAGTAGAGTTTCAGTCCAGTAAGATCCATGTTTATCTGCAATTATAAATGAAAATGGAAGTGTAAAATTTCAGGAGAAATTAGGTACCTCAGCATATAGGACAATCTGACTAGTGAAGCTGAGGGTCCAGAAATGCAAACTATAATACGTAGGAAAGAAATGCTTGCAAAGTTTAAAATTAACAATAAAGAAACTCAGCTTGATATTGTCCTGAGCAACTCAGCAAGACACTGATCTCAACATACAACAACGAGAAAGAATAAATAATGTTACCAAATGTGCAGGATAATAGGGAGAATATAATACTACTTGTCATGGGAAATCAATGCTGTTGCCTTATCTGAGATACTGCATGCAATACTAATGGAGCCATCTCAAAAAAACACACTGCAGGGTGATTAAGGACTCAAAGAAATGTGGAAAAACTCATTGAAGATGTGGACCAAGATGACACTTGACGCTGCTAAACACCAAGCCATAAACTGAAATACCTTCCCCCCCTAAAATAAACTGTGGCATTCGTTGTAATAGGCAGTTGTTGAGTACAATATCATAGCATTCAGAAAGTCAAACATGGACACATTACATAAAAATTGTAATTCTGTTTTTTAGTACTGAACATAATTGCTATTTATTAGGGAAGAGGAGGTTCTTTGCACTTCTGTCAAGCATCTGGCTGTAGCCATTTTGGATGAAAAGCCAAGCAGTGGGATAATGAATATACTCCAGTGTGGTATTTCCTATGTCTACCCTCCTTTCTTGTGGCACATTGCTCAACTTCGTTGCTGAGGTCCACAAAATAAAATGTATAAGTTGTACATATGAATTAACTGTTCAGAAGCATTTACAATACTGAAAAAATCTGGAAGATAAAGGCAACATAATTCCTTGAAATTATGTCAACAATTAAAAAAATTTGGCAAACTATTTGCAAACACTTGAGAATGTAATTGCACAACTTGGGCCGTATTCAGCTATTTTAGTCCTGACCAAAGTAGGCTCCCGTGGGAAGAACAGAACTTAGCCTTTTTATAAGCTTATTATTAAGATTTGAACATTAGAGCTGCAGGAATATTAGCTGCAAAGTACCTTAGGATTAATCAGGTAATAGTATTATCCTGTGAGGGAGTAATTTCTAAATCACAGGAACAGATGACCAATTTTGGAAAACCAACCAAACAAACAAACAACCCCAATGTCACAATTTCCAAATAACTGAAATTTGAAACCCCTATCCTGCTCCCTTTTGTCCCCCATATAAAATAACATAAAGATACTGCCCATGCAGGAAAAATACCAGTGAATATGTAGCTCCAGAGTGTTAAACAAAGGAAGAAAAAGGACAAATCTGGAATAGAAAGTTTAATTGCACCTGTGAATTACTAAATTTTCTGAAATATAGATTATTCCTGAAAAGATAATATCTTTTTAATGTTTACATTTGAAGGCATTAGCTACCTGGATTATAGACTGCAAACACAAATAAAAATCCACTGCTTTAAAATAATTCATATTCACTGGCATTAGTCCAGTCTTAAATCCCATCTCTAACTTTTCCTTAGCATTATTTAAAATAACAGTAAGTCCTTCAAACTAAACTCACTTTAAGTCTGAGGCTAAGAAAAAATATCTGATACAGCAGCTGCTAGGAAAGCTCTGCCTTTTTATACAGGGTTCTGGAGTACATCAAACTGCAACAGCAGTAAAATAATCATATTTTATTATCTTGAACCAAATTGGAAATGAATGTTTGTTCCAGAACTACAACTAAGTTCAGAATTTCCATAAAATTATTTTGAGAGCAGTGACAATATCAGAGGATTTAAGAATAAGAAAAATGGAAGATAATTTCAACTGTTTCTCAAAAAATCCTATAGTTCTGACTGTTGTCTAAAAGTTGCATAAATGTAACTAAGTACAGTTGTAAAATAATCAGTTGATTCAATGACATGAAAATTGTAAATTGTACCTGGCAAGACTATTACATATAAACTACACTAGAGCAACATCACTGTATTCAACCAGAGCTCTCTTAAGCCAGTAAATTGCAAAGCTGTTTCCTCTTTGAGAGCACCTTGTAGCACTCCTTGTGCCTGTGCAAGAAGCAGGCAGCCCAGAAGCTGTCCCTGGAAGAAGGGAACAAGCTCCATGCAAGCCTAGATAGCGACAATTTCCTGGAAGTACAGCAGCAGACCAGAGGCATTCCTCCCAGTGACAAGGACAACTCAGCAAGGTCTTGAGGGCACCAGCTCTTGCATGTCAGAACATTCCCAGTTTTGCTGGTATTTCAGAGGGAGTAATCAGCTTGTGTGTGTCATCAAACCCGAGCTCACTTAGCGTCCGCTTGCTGGGGAGCCAGGAACTGATTGCAGAGATCAGCACACTCTGCAAAAGCCTGGTCAGCCCATTCCTGAGGAGCTGCCACTCTGGCACTGCTCACAGGATCTAAGCTAGCTGAGGTTACAGGGACCAAAATAACCATTGGAGTTAGACCTGGGTTCATGTGCTCCAATGTCTTGCCTACTTGGAAGTGATGCTTAAAAAAAAGCCCCAACAGTATGGGAATTACAGCACAATGATTTCCCAGGATACCCTCTCTGCCTCCAGCAAGGAAGGAAAAGAAACCGTGCTTCTTGCCTTAAGGGGATACTCTTGTGGACAGCAAAATGCCTGGAATAGATACATTCCACATGCATGGCAGCAACAGGGTTTTTTGCTATAACAAGGAATGCTCTTCTGCATTGCAGCTCTTGGAGGTAATGAAGGAGCACTGACTCAATTAAAAAACGGTGAAAAGAAAAAGCCCCCACTTGTGTCTGTGACAAAGAGAAAGGGTTTAAAACCTGTGTTGCAAGGTTTTCTTTCCATAAAAACAGTTGGAGTTGCATTTCAGATCACTCCCCTTTCAACATACTAGTACAAGCAAACTGAGAGGAGTAAGCATTGCACTAGCTTGTCG